>CM044307.1:63379460-64579460 GCA_024291935.2 Okapia johnstoni | reverse complement strand
AATTTGTCCATATCCTTGCCAACACACTATTACCTATATTTTAAGTTATAACTATCTTAGTGGCTATGAAGTAGCATCTCGTTGTGGTTTTGATTTATTATTTTTCCCTTTAGAGAATGTCTCTTAAAATCTTTACTCAATTTTAAATTGAATTATTTTCCTTTTTACTGTTGAGTTATAAGTGTTCTTTATATATTCAGGGTACAAGTCCCTTATCAGTTATATGATTTGCAAATATTTTCTCCCATTCTGTGGGCTATGTATTCACTTTATTGCTGGTATCTTTTGAAAAATAAAAAGTTTTAATTGTATGGAGTCCATTTTGTCTATTTTTCATTTTTCACTTGCATTTTTGTTTTCATATCTAAGAAAGTGTTGCCTAACTCAAAGTCATGAAGATTGACTCCATTGTTTTTCATAAAGGTTTTATAGTTTTAACACTTACATCTAGATTTATAATCCATTTTAAGTACAGTTTTATGTATATTATGAATAAGCAGTCCAACTTTACTCTTCTGCCTGTGGATATTCAGTTGTCCCAGCACTATTTGTTGAAAAGACTGTTCTTTCCCCATTGAATCGTCTTAGTTTCTAATTAGTTTTTGACAGTCTAAGTATTGCTTTTCCAATCTATTTTGTTGTTAATTTTCTTTATGATGTCATTTCTGAATAGAATACTTATTATTTATGCAATCAAAAACATCAATGTCCTACCTTATAATGTTGGCTTAGTTCAGTTCAGTTCAGTCGCTCAGTTGTGTCTGACTCTTTCAGTCCCATGGACTGCAGCACGCCAGGCTTCCCTGTTCATCACCAACTCCTGGAGCTTGCTCAAACTCATGTTCATCCAGTCGGTGATGCCATCCAACCAACTCATCCTCTCTTTCCCCTTCTCCCCCTGCCCTTAATGTTTCCCAGCATCAGGGTCTTTCCCAAAGAGTCAGTTATTCACATCAGGTGGCCAAAGTATTGGACTTTCAGCTACAGCATCAGTCCTTCCAATGAATATTTAGGACTGATTTCCTTTAGGATGGACTGGTTGGATCTCCTTACTGTCCAAGGGACTCTCAAGAGTCTTCTCCAACACCACAGTTCAAAAGCATCAATTCTTTTGTGCTCAGCTTTCTTTATAGTCCAACTCTCATATCCATACATGACTACTGGAAAAACCATAGATTTGATTAGAGGGATTTTTGTTGGCAAAGTAATGTCTCTGCTTTATAATATACTGTCTAGGTTTCTCATAGTTTTTATTCCAAGGAGCAAGTGTCTTTTAATTTTACAACTGTAGTCACCATCTACAATGATTTTGGAGCCCAAGAAAATAAAGTCTGTCACTATTTCCACTGTTTCCCCATCTATTTTCCATGAAGTGATGGGACCATATGCCATGATCTTCGTTTTTTGAATGTTGAGTTTTAAGCCAGCTTTTTCACTCTCCTCTTTCACTTTCATCAAGAGGCTCTCGATTCAATCCCCAATGTAGGGATTCAACCCAGATCTCCTGCATTGCAGATGGATTCTTGACCAGCTGAGACACAAGGGAAGCCCCTTTGTATATTAGATCTATACTTTTACTTTACATATTTAGATCTTTAATCTACCTGCAACATGTCTTTATATGTGATATAAATACCTCCAACATTATTTTCTTCAGATGGCAAGGCAGTTATGAAACAATCTATCCTTTCATCACTGGGAGGTCTGACCTCTCTTAAAATTTCTAATCAAAAGCTGGAGAAATTTATAAAGTTGTGTCAAGATAGAATAATAGAGCACATAGATTTTAAGGACAAGGTAGATGAGCAACCTTTTACAGTGGTGCATCACTGAGAAAGATTTCCTGTAAAGGGAATTTTGCTAACAGAAATTTAGATCAAAGGTATTTTTACATTGGTGTTTCTTTTCCTGAATTACCAGGCAATACTGTAACAATTGAAGTAATAACTCACCCAGCATTATTGAAAGTACCCTCAAAGTACATGGTCCTATATACTTACAGGAGTATATAATAGTCTTAGGTTTTGCCCTTATGTTTTTTTTTTTCCCCAAAGGTTCTCCTTGTTATGCACCAGACAAGCCACACTGATGTCATGCCACTCATCCAGAAAGGTAATATAATCCAAGGAGGGAACTTAAAGTGTACCCATGTATCTTTAATGTATACTTTGGAGCCATTATATCCTGTCTTATTAAGTCATTTAAATATTTTATGTAATATATTATGGTCTAGTAGATGTTACTTTAGATCTGGTTTAATCTCTGGACATTGTTGATAATCCTTAAAAAAACATATTAAAAATGAAACTTCGATTTCCTTAAAATTTAGCAATGGAAAGTACTTTTAAACTATTTTTTTCCTTTCTTGATCATATTTGTTCAAACTTAAATAAGAGCTGATTTGTACAAAATTCAAATGAGGCTAATATTTTCAATTTTACTTCCTGTATTTATAACTTTACTCTCATTAAATACATAATTAATCTGTGTTTTATTATTTCAGTATGGTATATAGCTACTGGAGTTTTTATAGCTATTCTTATTTATCTTCTAGTCAAAGGATAGTGTGAGATCAAGATTTAATAAATTTAGTATCTGAACTATTTCACATGTTGTAGCTCCTAAATCTTCATCTTATAGGACTATTCTGTTTTTCAGATTGAAGTTTCTTGAGGATAAGAATATAGATTTAATTAGAACAATAAATGAGATACTTATAACTTAACTGGGTGTTCATTGGGAGGACTGATGTTGAAGCTGAAACTCCAATAATTTGGCCACCTGATGCGAAGAGCTGACTCATATGAAAAGACTCTGATGCTGAGAAAGACTGAGGGCAGGAGGAGAAGGGGACGACAGAGGATGAGATGGTTGGATGGCATCACTGACTCAATGGACATGAGTTTGGGTAAACTCTGGGAGTTGGTGATGGACAGGGAGGCCTGGCGTGCTGTGGTTCATGGGGTTGCAAAGAGTCGGACACGACTGAGCAACTGAACTGAACTGGACTGACATTCAAAAATGATTTACATTTAAAACAGACTTTTTGTGTAGAAATATAAAATGCTGGTCCTACTGAATGAACTTTGTGCTACATCACGCTCAAGATCTATAGACCCCCCTCCCATGATGATTGTTGCCATTTAGTCACTAAGTTGTGTCCGACTCTTTTGCGACCCCATGGACTGTAGCCCACTAGACTCCTCTGTCCATGGGATTTCCCAGGCAAAAATACTGGACTGGGTTGACATTTCCTTCTCCAGGGGATCTTCCTGATCCAGGGATCGAACTCACGTCTCCAGAATTGGCAGGTGGATTCTTTACCACTGAGCCACAAGGGAGGCCTTCCCATGATAGTTATTGGCTCAATTTGTTGCCATTTTGCACTTCATTTTCCCTTTACCCATTATATTGTGTTATATTATTTTTCAAGTTTACATATTCGCGAGACTTTCTGTTCAAGTGATAATTAATTTTAATGGCAAAATATTTCTGGTGGTTACATGTAATTGTTTAAACTGTAGATAAAATAGGATCTAAAACAAGTGAGTTTTAACTAGGAGAAAATAATTCAATTGCTTAAGTTATTAAATTTACAAGACAGGAAAAACTTACCAGGAATGTGTAAAAACTAGGGCCATGAATAAATTTTGTTTGAGAAAAACTGTGCTAATTCTATTTGCAAATATTTCTCCCATTCATTAGATTGTTTTTTCATTTTGTTGATGGTTTCCTTTGCTATGCAAAAGCTTTTAAACTTAATTAGGTTCCCTTTGTTTACTTTTTCTTTTATTTCCTTTATTTTAGGAAATGGATCCAACAAAATGTTGCTGTGATTTATGTCAAAGAGTGTTCTACCTATGTTTCCCTCTAGGAGTTTTATAGTATCTGGCCTTTTAATTAGGTCTTTAATCGAATGTGTGTGTACTTTTTCATATGGTGCTAGAGAATGTTCATTTTGTTCTTTTACATGTAGCTGTCCAATTTTCCCAGTATCATTTATTGAAGAGACTATCTTTTCTCCATTGAGTATTTTTGCATCCTTTGTTATACAGTAATTGACCATAAGTGTGTGGGTTTATTTCTGGGTTCTCTATCCTATTACATTGATCTGTGTGTCTGTTTTTGTGCCACTAGCATACTGTTTTGACTACTGTAACTTTGTAGTATAAACTCAGGGACCTTGATTCCTCCAGCTCCATTCTTTTTTCTAGAGATTGTTTTGGCTATTAGGGGTAATTTGTGTTTCAATATAAATTTTAGAATTATTTGTTCTAGTTCTGTGAAAAATATCATTGGTAATTTGATAGGGATTGCACTGAATTTGTAGATTGTGTTGGGTAGTATGGTCATTTTAACAATTCTTCCACTCCAAGAACATGGTATATCTTCATTTGTTTGTACCATCTTTGACATCTTTCATCACTGTCTTTTAGTTTTTGGAGGACAGATCTTTTGCTTTCTTAAGTAGGTTTATACCTAGATATTTTATTCTTTTTGATTTGATGGTAAATGGGGCTGTTTCCTTAATTTCCCTTTCTGATATTTTGTTGTTAAAATATAGAAATGAAACAGATTTCTGTAATTAATTTTGTGTCCTGCAACTTGACTAAATTCATTGATGAGCTCTAGTAGTCTTCTGGTAGTGTTTTTTAGGATTTTCTATGTATAGCATCATTTCATCTGCAAACAGTAACAGTTTCACTTTTTCCCTTTCAGTTTAGATTTCTTTTATTTTTTTCTTTTCTGATTGTTGTGACTAGGACTTCTAAAACTATGTTGAATAAAAGTGACGAGTGTGGGCATCCTTGTCTTATTTCTGATCAAGGAATGCTCCAGATTTTCACCATTGAATATATGATGTTAGCTGTGGGTTTGTCATATACAGCCCTTGCAAGTTGAGGTATGTTCCCTCTATGTCCATTTCCTGGAGAGTTTTTATTGTAAATAAACATTGAATTTTATCAAAAGCTTTATCAAAATTCCAAAATCTCTCAGTTCAGTGACTTTATAAAACTTTACATTAGAAAAAGTCTAATTAATAATTTTATTGGAATAGAGATTAACAGAATAACAAAACACAAACAGTGTTTCAACTTCTTAGAAATTTATTAATATGAATTTTTCACTTTAAAAGTCCACAATTGGAGTAAACATTGCATTTTTTTTTTTTGGATAAATACTCTGTGGGACCAATGATCCATGGAATATCAATTTTGGAAGTGCTGCACTAGAGGTATTACTACTAATTACAGGACTGAGACAAGAATGCCCACAAACATCACTTACAGAATACATGTTTTGGAAGATTAATGAAGGCAAGAAAGAAGGGAAAAATTGTAACTATTACATAAGCTCACATCTTCCTAATTCTAAAGTGTATGTTCATAAACACTGTTCTTAACCACTGATGTGGTGAGAAATCAACAGCTTTTTCTGCATCATAATCATTGTAATCACCGTCATTACCAAAATATAATACACAATTTTATAACTTCCTAGAAAACAAGTGAACTGAGTAACTATTAGAAGTAATAAGAGAGTTCAGTAAACTGCATAATTATAAATAAATAGAAACAATTTAATAAACAGCCAACTCAAAAATAATAGGAAGGATCATGTTCACAACAGCACCCAAAATTTAAGCAACCTAGAATAAAGTCAATAATAATATTCAGGAACTATATGAATAAGACTTCCAAATTTCACTAAAGAGCATAAGAAAAGAATTGAATAAATGCATAGTGATATTGAAAATTTTATAGATATCAATTTCTCCAAAATTAACATATACACTTAATTCTTCCCTAATTAGTATTACATTAAAATTAATTTTGGAATTTTAAAATTTAGTTTTAAATTGAATGTGAAAAATAATATGCACTAGATGTCCTAGCCAGAGCAATTAGGCAAGAAAAAGATTAAAAAGGC
This sequence comes from Okapia johnstoni, assembly GCA_024291935.2. NCBI lineage: Eukaryota > Metazoa > Chordata > Mammalia > Artiodactyla > Giraffidae > Okapia > Okapia johnstoni. Next base: position 64,573,529 of record CM044307.1, on the reverse strand, counting down.
ATCCAAATGGGAAAGAAATAAGTAAAATTATCTATTTTTGCAGATAATATGATACTATATAGAGAAAACCCTGATGACTGTCCAAAAACTGTCATAATAGTCAATAAATTTAGTAATGCTACAGGATACAGACTCGATATGTAAAAATAAGTTGCATTTCTATGTGCCAAAAATGAACTATTATAAAGAGAAATTTAAAAAATGTCATTTACAATAGCATCAAAAAGAATAAAATACTTAGGAATATATTTAAAAATGAAAGATCTGTACAGTGAAAACTATGTAGATGAAATGACACTGATGAAAGAAACTGAAGCTACAAATAAACAGAAAGATGCTCTGTGCTCATGGATTGAAAGAATTAACATTGTTAAAATCTCCATACTATCCCAAAGTGATCTAAAAATCAGTGAAATACCTATCAAAATTCCAAAGCAATTTTCAAAGATATAGAAGAAACAATCTCCAAATTTGTATTAAACCATGAAAGATCACAATTAGTCAAGGAAATGTTGAGAAAGAAGAACAAACTGGAGACATCACACTCCCTGATTTAAAACTATACTACAAAGCTGCCATAATCAAACATGTTACTGGCATAAAAACAAATACATAGATGAGTGGAATAGAGAGCCCAGAATAAATCCATAAGTATATTGTTAATTATTTCATGGCAAAGGGTTCATGAATATATAATGGATATAGGACAATCTCTTCAATAAAGAATAACCTCATGCAAAAGACTAAAACTGGATCCCTATCTTACACCTTACCAAAAAATCAACTCAAAATGAATTAAAGAATTGAAAATAAAACTCCTCAGAGAAAATATAAAGGGTAAACTCTTTGATGTTGGTCTTGGCAATGATTTTTTTGGACTTGTCACCAAAAACTCAGGCAACAAGTACAAAAATAAGCAAGCAGGATTACATCAAACTATAAAGCTTTAGCAGTGTGAAGTAAAGGATTGACAAGTGCTAAGGCAACCTATAGAAAGGGCAAAAGTATTTGCAAACCATATTGCCAGTAAAGATTAATATGATACACAAGAAACTAATATAACTCAACAGCAAGTTCCCCAAATAACCCAATCAAAAAATGGGCAAAGGACCTGAATAGACATTTTTTCAAAGAAAACATATAAATGGATGACAACTACATCACTAATTGTAGTATGTTTCTTATAAAAAAGACAAGAGACAACAAGTGCTCATGAGAATACAGAGAAAGGGAACACTTGCGCACTCTTGGTGGGTATGTAAAGTGGCATGGTAACAGTGTCAACCAGTATGAAGTTTCCTCAAAAAATGAAAAATAGAACTACCATATTCCATCAATCCCTCCTCTGAGAACATATACAAAGAAAACATAGTCATTATCTTAAAGAGATGCCTGTACTCACATGTTAATTGGTATGAAAATAACATAATAGCCAAGGTATGGAAACAAAGTAGTGTCAGTGGATAGATGAATGGATATCGAGAATGTGGTAAGGACACAATGAAAAAAGAAGGAGGTTCTGTCGTTTGTGACATATATGAACTTGGAGAGCATTATGTTAAATGAAATAAGTCAGACAGAGAAAGGCAATGGTATCACTTATATTTCACTTAAAGTTGAATTTATAGAAACAATAGAAAAAGGTGGCCAGGGGCTGGGGTTTGCAGGAATAGTGATAGGGACTGGTTAAAAGGTACAAACTTTCAATTACAAGATCGATAAGCTCTGAAAATCTAATATAACACAGTGACTATACTACATAATTGAAATTTTCTAAGGCTGTCCAACTCTTTGCAACCCCATGAACTGCAGCCCACCAGGTTCCTCTGTCCAAGGAATTCTCTAGGCAAGAATACTGGAGTGGATTGCCATTCTCTTCTCCAGGGGATCTTCCTGACCCAGGGATTGAAACTGGGTCTCCTGCATTGAAGGCAGATTCTTTTGGAAAATTTGCTAAGAGTAGAACCTAAATGTTCTCACATACACAAAAAGAGGTAAATATGTGAGGTGATGTATGAATGTAAATTAACTTGATAGAGGTAATCCTTTTATCACATTGCACATTTTAAATATCTTACAATTTTATTTGTCAATTACACCTTAATAAAGCTGAAAAAATAATATATACATATGGCAAATAAACATATGAAGAGATGCTCAAAATAATTTGTGACTAGCGAAAGGCCAATTAAAACAACAGTGTGCTACCACTACACATTTATTAAAATGATTAAAATCCAATAAAACAAAACAAAACAACCTGATTACACCCATTGCTGGTAAAGACATGGAAGAAGAGAAACTCTCCTTCATTGCTGGTGGGAACGCAAAATGGTATAGTCACTTTGGAGAACAGTTCATCTGCTTATTATAAAGCTAAACATAGTCTTCCTATATGACCCCCAAATCATAGATAATTAAGTTTTATAATGATTAACAATCTTCCACTGATCATTTATAAAACACAAATGCCAAACTTAAAATAAGTAAAATACATAAAAATCGATCCAATAAAGAAGAAAAACAAATTGTTAATTAACTTTCTTAAATTAATTCAAAATTACATGAAGGAAAAGTAAAGAAAGTTAAAACTATAAAATACCAGCTACCTTCCCTTTCAAACTGACAAACATAAAGAAGAACGGGGAATGTCTAGTATTCAAGAAATTGAACGCCTACTTTGAAACAGATTTCTAACCATTTTGTTCTCTATCCTTACTTCAACTAGGACCAAGTAATTCAGTACACTTAGAGAGGGCAATTTATCTTAAATTGTTGCTTCATGTCAGTCAGGAAGGTGATGCTATCCATAGCATGCAGAAAAGAGTTGAGAGAAGCAAGTACAAAGCTAACCCCTTTGCTGTTTGTTAAATTAGACCCAGGTTAGCTTTGTACTTCTTTCTTTATGAGGCTCTGACTGTTCGGAAGATCAGACTCATCATGTTTAAATACAAGTTCTAAATCTCATTCCCCATATAGAATGGTGTTTGTAATTTCTTGTTCATTTCTTCCATACTCTAGGCAAATAATCACAACTAGAACCAACATTTCTTTTTCACTAAGTTAAGGCTTTGTAAAATGACTTGACTTTAGCATATTTTTGGTATTTTTCTTAAATGCAAAAAAATGATGACCCTTCAAAGATATAACAGTCTTATGATTTAAAGGAAAACTGAGATGAATGTTTCTTATTAATATTAACAGAAAAAAACCCTGAGAGTATAACTGTGAATATAACTTTCAACTGGGTTTCTTAAGGGCATTGCTAATAGTCCACTGGGAAAATAAATATAAGACTAGAGAAAATTCAAAGGGGAGGAGTGTTTTGGAAGAAAACAAAAAAGGACATAACACTGCGCTGATATATCTAAATTGTCCCAGTGGGGAGGAAGAATATGGAAGAAGCTCTCAAATAACTGTCATTGTTTAACCACCTAAATCAAGAAACAACACTTTAGAAACCCCAGATTTTTGTCATCAGTATTTTTCTGTTCCTGTACATATTCCTCTTAGAAACAAAATTTAATATTTTTAATTTGCTCTTGAATGCTTTAATTTACATCCCATTTATCGCTTAATTCTATTATAGCCTATGATACTTTTCTGGTATTTTACACCATGTAGATTAATGGCAGATTTGCACCCTGGGAAACACTGAATTTCCTGGAATATTTTAGTCTAGAGAAATAACTTGCAAACATTTATGAGAGGAAGAAGAAAATTGAAGGATCCACCTGCATTTTAAGTCAGTTTTTTTTAAATTTGTATTGCTGCTTATTACAATTTTCAAAACTTATTTAGTAAGTTCTCTCAGACCATACAAAGTAAGTCATGGGAGAATATTTACATGTAAAGTCAAGTAAGAACATTTATAATATCAGATTATAAAGGCATTATGAGCTCACAATATTAAAATGGAAAAACCCAGATCTTTTTTTTTTTCAGAATTGTATATAATATTATATTTAGGTTATAAATATGCAGACATTGAACAGTGTGACCCTCAAAATCACAGTTATTATAGCTACACATTGTTCAGACTGTTACAATTTAGCAGCTACATACAAACTGAGATGTGAGTAGATTCTCAGAACAAATACCCATAGTACCACAAAAGTCCCTCCCCTCATGGAGCTTTCAGTCTTTCATGCGAGATCATCAGTCAGTCAGTAATTAAATTCATAGTACACCAGGGGAAGATGAGTATTTGGAGAAAAGTAAATCAAGGAACAGAGGTAGTAATTCTTATCCAGGTCATTTTCAGGACTAAGCAATTTCCCCATGACTCAGTTTCAAATGTGAATATGTTTTCTATTTTGATAAACTTGACAGCATTCCCCAGACACCATGTTTAGAAATGAATGTGTAATACCATTTACTAAGCACAAACTCCTTCTTGTATAACATCAAAGAACATCAGTAAATAGATAAAGTTTATTTTTTCAACTGGTGGGAAGAGAGATCAAATTAATGACCATGAAATTCTACTGATAAAGTATGTTTTAGCTACTGGCAGTGACAGACCTAGAAGATAATATGGTGAAGCAGAGGTTGGCTAAGGGTCTTGTCCAACTGGTTTATCCTTTCAGGAGAAATAGAAAAGAAGACAAATTTTTTTTCTCATTTAGCAATTAGTGCTCTGAGGTCATTAATAATGGTATGAACTATAATTTCTGCCTTATTTCTAGACTGCACTAATAATGTCATTCAAATGAAAGTATTTCTGTTTATGGCAAGAGTGGCTTAGAAGGTAAAGGCTTCGGTCTCAACATGACTTTGATGATTCCATGTAGACACAGTATGAAATTTGCAGTTATTGATACTATAACAAAAATCCTCATTGTCCCACAATATATGTAAAAAACATCACTTAGAAAAATTTGTGTCTATTTGAATAGATGTTAATTCTAGCTTTTATGACAAACCAAACCTATAGGATTTATATATGCTATGAGTTTGAAATACATGAAAATTCTAAGGTACACTATAATTTATCCCCCCTTTTAAATTAATTTTAACTTTATTTTATGATCCCTAAATTAAAAAAAATAAGCAAATCAAATAACCTCATTAAATGGCCACTTTTAGTTTCTATGAGTCTGCCACTTTATATCCTTTTCTCATCTAATGTAGTAAGTGGAATTGATTCTTCCTTTGTACATTTGTGCTTTTGCATTTTCTTACATAGTTTGAGTTCTTAATTACACTTTAATTATAACTAAATCCTCTTGGCTGAAACTTCCCTTAAAATTGTCTTCGTCCAGTTTACTTCAACCACTGCAGAAGTAAGATAGCATTTGAAAGATACTATTTTTTTGTCATGAGACCTTTTCTGTAACACCCACAAAGGCTTCTGGTGCTCAGAATAACAAACTTACCTACAACATCTATTTCCCAAGATTCTTGCCCTATCTGTCCAAACTTGGCTGTCACAATCACAAAATATTAGCATGCATTCTGGACAGGCTAGTCCAGTTCATCATTACTCTGTGTAATAATAATGCCACTTTCATTTTCAACTGTGTGAATTTAAGCTACTCATGTTGCTCAGAATACCTTCTCCTTTTTTTTTTCAGTTTATTTACTTCCTTTTTAAAAATTTAGATTTCATTCACTGTATCACACAGACAAAATACACTAATACCCTAGCTCACTGTAGTTGACCAAAAGAATGTCAGCTGAATTTTGGAAAAGAATCCTACTCTGAACCAGTACAGAGACAATTCCTTTGGCAAAATGGTTTTCCAGGTCCTTGATAAAGAGGAAGTAGAAATTCCTAAGAGAACTCTATTTTATGCCATTTGTAATTTGTTATACATAAGTATGCCTAAGTTAATTGTCTAGAAATAAGTATGTAGTTCTTATTCCAGAGTATAGATTCAGATTCAGTCATTTTCAGATAGTTCTTTGGTTTTCTTCATAAAGCCATCAATTAAGAACACTTCTGGGTATACTTTATAGATAAGTATCTGGATTGTGCAGATTTTTTCTGATTATTACAACTAACATTCAGGTGCCCAGTTAGGTGAGCAGTAAAACAAGTATAATGCTACATTAGAAAGATTTACTTATGACCGGATATGCTACAGATTAAAATTGAACACAATAATGATGGCTTCTTAGCAAAGGAGCAATGATATAAAAGTGTGCTATTATCAAAGAAGGTAACCTAGGTACCTAAGAACTGGAGCTAAGAGGCAAGAATCCATCTCTCTTTTCCTCTCCTCCTCTGTCTCTCTCTCTTGCTCTCATTCTTGTTCTGCCTCTCACTTTGATGTGTATTTCCACTACACGTTTTACAAGCACTACTTTAGATCTGTAGAAGACAATTCATAATATCATATTATTTCATTATAGTAATATTGTGGCACTACACATACATCACACTAATAAAAGGAATACTAATAACATGAAATTTGGCTTGAAATTCATGACACAATGGAATAGCTCAGGAGCAATTCAAAACAATGACAGTAACTTCTTTCTTCTCTTCCTATATGCTATTACTTTTGGTAAGTGGAATCCATATTCCTACATAAACTAGAATTGCTAAACTCTTAATAGCATCCCCATGGTTTTGTGGCTTACTATGATGCCTTCACTGATTTCATCATAGTTCAAGCATAATAACGAATCGGCATTTGTCCTCAGGAGCATAAACTGTCTGAGGCTATTTCTACATTGACAGCAGCTTCACTCTGAAATAACTATTTTAAGTCTGTCAATCCACCTACCAGCTTTCTGCCAGCAGTATGACTGCCATACATAAACTCTCCCCATGCTGGATAATTGGCACAGACCATTCTTTTCCTAATAAACTTTAAATTTTGTAATTCTATTAATTTGTTACTTTTGAAAGTGTTTCCTGCTTCTACAACACACAGCCTTAGGTAATATTTTGTGGAAGATTATTTTGGATGCTGCTCATCTACAATCCACAAATGTTTGCTTTTTAAGATTTATGATTTAATTGATGAAGTACTATACATCTATATCAGTTAGGACTTTTTTCATTTTCATAGACCAGAAACCTCCAAGTAATGAAGGTTGACACCCAAGGATAGTCTCCACATAAAAGAAGTCAAGAGATAGGCAGGCCAGAGGTGATGTGATGACTGTATGTTTTCATCCCTTATCCAAGCATGTGGTTTATATACTGAAGTCTACCTCCTCACAGACCAAGATAACTGCCAATTGGATTATTTCAGACAGCAAGAAAGAGGAAGGGGAGAGGGGTCTATGGCGGTCTATCTCCCACCTGAGTTAGACTTCTTGGCATCCTCTACATCACGGCATTCTTGGACATTACTTCCACTTGCTTCTCAGTGGCAGGGTAGAATGAGGAATGAAGTCTTGAGTTGTGTGCATTGACATTCTGAAAATAATGAGGATTCTGTTACCCAAAAAGAGAACAGATGCAGAATAGGCAGCTATTAATTTCTCCCATAATACGTTTACCTTTTCAAGTTTCTGCCCATTGAAACCCTTTACTATGTATCATAATGAAAAGTTCACAGCCTTTGGAGTCAGCAAATCTTACTTCAAGCTTTGGGCCTGTCCTTTACAAGGCACATCACCTTTGGCATATCACCGTTTCTGAATGTCTTATCTTTAATATGGAGATTGTAATATTTTATTTATATTTATATCTTATTTTATGAGATAATAATGAAAGAGATGATAATATATATGATGGTGGTTTTAAAATAGTTCATTGTATGCCAGTTATAATGTTGCTATTGACTTATGTGTGAGTTTGGAAGTATTTGCATTAGCTAAGAGGACTGTAGAAGAAAACTGTCAGTAAATTTATTCTGTAATCCTATGGTCTCTAAGGTTGTTTATGCTTAGTTCAGAGAATCCAGGAAAGTATTAACATGTTGATCTCTATTAAATGAAAAAAAAAAAGACTTAATCTAGAGTAGATAACAACCAAGAATTGCTTGTCTCCGAAAACGTGTTGGTTTTACAGAGTAGGGAGGGAGTTTAAAAGCCTGAAATGAGCAATTTTCATGTAGACAGAGCTCTTACAGCAGGGAACTACTTGATGGTCTACCTAACATTAATCTCTCTTATTTATTCTTCCTAAAAATCTTGATTTTATTCCAGTATTGACTCCTGTCCATTCAACTGACTCATAATATTCATTATAACAAGGAAATTTATTAACATTTCTCATCAATGGATGACATCGGGCAAATATTTTCTCCACTTGTTTTTTTTCCAAATAAGGTACATGGCTAAGTAAGAACTGACCTAGCAAACTTGGCATGACAAAATGATAAGCTGTCAAAAAATGATTTAGTTTCCCAAGAGGAAATATTAAAAATTTATGTCTGTGTCTATAATTCACTTGATTTATTTTGCAGGACTATGAAGTTCAGAGAAATACATACTTTTGAAATGGGAAAATGTTATTTTCTTGAAATTTCTTTCTTTAGTATCTTCCTTGTGAGTTTGCTATCCATATTAAATTGACTTATGTGATCTATATCTCTTTCCTAAAATGCCTTCTTTCATAGGTGAAACGCTAATAATTTTAATATATAAAGCTTATAGAAATCAATAATATAAATACAAAGGGCCCAATTACATCTATTTTTATATATATGTATATTTATTACTTATAAAGTTTTATAGAAAGAACATATCTGAGTATCATTCTACTGGTGATGACAATTGAAGAGTACTCATAAAACATGACTATTCTTGAGTAATAATTATCAAAGATTATAATTTACAATATTGAGAAGTATAGAACAAAATACCATTATTGGAGGACAATTGCTCTACAATATTGTGTTGGCTCCGCCACAGATCAGTGCCAGCTACACACGGCCCCTCCCTCCTGCGGGGCTTTCTGTTTCTTGCCCCATCCTGCCCCTCTAGGTTGTCACAGAACACTGGTCTGAGCTCCCTGTTTTACATAGCAGATTCTCACTTGCTATCTATTTTACATATGTAGTTGATTAAATGCAGACTGGGAGGATAGACAATACTTCTGAAATGCCTGTGAAGGTGAAAGAAGAGAAGCGTCAACAGTCAGAGATGTTGGCTGTAGGCAGGGGAAATTTTTTGAATATAGGAGAGAGAGGAAGCATCATCAGTTATGCAAGTTTCTGAGAAGATTAGAGGAGATATGATATGGATCCCAGGTGAGGGTTCCACCTTGTGGAAGAGCAGTGATGCTTTAAAATTAATAGTGATGTAAAAAGAATGGGATACAGGTATACTGTTATATTTGAGAGTGGGAAGCTGAGGTAGTCTCCAACTGATCTGATGAAAAAAATCCATCTTGAGGACTGTGGAAAGAACAGTTAAATGATAAATGTAAAAGGAAAAAAACAGATGAAAAGCTTCTCTGTGTAATTGGAAGAACGTGAAAATAGTAAGGATAAGGTGCGTGGGGGATGGGCAAAGGGGAATTCAGTGCTCGGGTGCCCCAGAAGAGGAAGCCTAACAGTTAGGACAGCAATAGTTACTGAAGTTACAACTGAAGAAAGCTTCCTGTGGTTCAATACATTTAAGCACAATTACTTATATAGTTATATATAAGCAACTGATATATTTCAGAGGCAATCAATAATGTTCATATCTAATTATATTTCTCAAAAAATATTTGAATGCTAAAAGAAAAAAACAAGCTCTGTGAGTGTGCAGGCAGAATAAATAAATTCCACACCAAAAAATAGGCAAGTCTAACTGACTAGCATTATCTTTCTACTCTGCAAAGCAAAGTTACAAATTTGTTTAAGAAATGTTATATCGGAAGGATATTACCCAGCCAGCTTTTCTTTCTTTTAATGTATAGTGGTAACAGAAAGACCATCTCAAATTTACAAGAGCTAAGAAAATATTCTTACATTCTTAGCGGAAAATGAAGTACATTATAAGGAATAAAAAATTAGTATCAGACTTCTCATCAGCAACATTAAATTGTAGAAGATAATTCAACATTGCATTCAAAGTTCTGAGCGAAAATATACCTAGAATTCCATACTCAGCTGAACTAACAATGAAATATGAGAATAAGGACTCAGAAAATTAACATGAATGCAAGAAAGAGAGTAACTAACACAAGAAACCTTGAGGTAACCAAATTCCAGTTCAAGAAAAAAAATAAGTTAAAATGAAAATAAACAAAGTGTAGATTAGATATCCGTGGGAAGTTGGAACAAGAAGAAGTTAAAGAAAGGAGACTTTTCACAAAGCTAACCACAAAATGGTTGAGGAAGAACCATTAGGATGATGAAATAAAGAAAAATATTCTTTGGATTTTTCATTCAGAAACTTGTTGGTTATTTTGTATTTTGGTGACTTGAAGAAACAACACATCAGTGGGAAGAACAGGGTGTAGACTGTAGATATGTCTTATATTTAAATCACTCAATTTTTTCACCAATCTCTATGGCCCCTTCTAGCACTGAAAATAAGTTAAAATGGGGTTCACTTATTATTAAGGAACATGTTTGCTTTCTGAAACAATTTAACTAACATTTTTTTTAATCTAAGAACAATAATATATTTGAGTTTTGATTTCTTAAAATTTCTATTTTGGATGCCTTAACATTATGTTCCCTGAATACAGCGAGCACATTTATAAAATATTCTGTTCCTACTAAAAAGATATCTGATTTCAACTTTTTGAGTGACTAAATTTAGAAACTTCTCTGTAAATGTAAGTAAATCACAGAAAGGCCAGGAAAGATCAAAGAACTCATTAAAACTTTGAGATTATTAATATTTCACTGTACAACCTGTGGGTGTAATGTATATAGCAAGTATTGCCAAAAGCAGTGTTTATGGTGGTGGTGGTGGTTCAGTCGCTAAGTCATGTCTGACTCTTGTGACCCCACAGACTGTAACCCGTCAGGCTCCTCTGTCCATGGGACTTTCCAGGCAAGAATACTGCAATGGGTTGCCATTTCCTTCTCCAGGGATCTTCCTGACCCAGGAATTGAACCCGGGTCTCCTGCACTGCAGGCAGAGTCTTTACCAACTGAGCTATGAGGGAAGCCCAGTGTTTATGAGCAAGTGTCTGTGACATCTTTCTATTAATATTAGCTGCAGATAGGGTATAACTTCAAAATGGAGAAAGAAATGCTTGCAATATTTGGCCATGAGAAAGAATACCACGTTAGCAATGGGGCTTTCCTGGTAGACTAGGGGTTGAGAATTCACCTGCCAATGCAGGAGACATGTGTTGGATCCCTGGTCTGGGAAGATCCCACATGCCCTGGAGCAACTAACCATGTGTGCCACAACTACCGAGCCCATGCTCTAGAGCCTGTGCTCACCACAAGGAGAAGCTCACACGCCACAAGAAAGCAGCAATAATGAAGTCCGCGTGCAGCAATGAAGATCCAACACAGCCAAAAGCAAACAAATAAATCTTAAAAAATATTAAAAAAAACACTTTAGAACTTCAAAATGTGCATGTATGTGCACACACACATCTGCACACAAAAAACATCAGTGGTGTTTTGTATATCAACTCACTCTGTCTAATATTAGAACTTGCCAGTGAGATTGAAAAATCACTAACCTAACATTATCTTCCTTTTTCAACAACAAATCAAGTAGCATGTTTTCATAATAATTTTTGTTTTTGATTTACATGTTATTTGAGAAAAGTACAATTCAAAAAGCCAAGTTAACTCCACACGATTGAATCCCATTAGAACATCTTGTATGGCTAAAATGGAAGTAATGATTCAAATAGGAAGTATAGAGAAGATGAATAAAAAATTAAGCAGAAGACAAATATGATATTTAGCTATCTCCCAAATCGTAAGACCTTGCTATATTATCTATTTCACATAAAGCAATCTATACAAAGAAAGCTAATCCCATGATTTCAGTTTTCCTCTGATATTATCAACTGCCTTGTAAATAGAGTTCATAAAGCATATTCATTAATAAAGCTTCCTTTTTCGACCCTCTTCCCCTCAGGTTTTTGTTGTCCTTCTTCAGAACACCCACTTATACTAAACACACACACATAGAAATCAAAAGCAGTATAACACTAATGCTCCTCTCTTCATCCCAATTGGGTCAGATTTTAACTTCATTAAATTGCTGTCATATGGTGGCTGCTGACATACATCAGGCCTGGAGAGAGTCACTCATCAGGTTCTCTCTAAGACTGTTAACAAGAACAGCAACTCTCATTAGGGGTTCCCCAAAAGCAGCTAATTAAGGGACAAAGGTTGCTCAGATTGTGACAATTACACCTGTAAGGTCCCTGTAGAAATACCCAAATCTCTAACAAACCTATGTTTGGTTGCTTAGTACAAGAAATAAAGAGCTCGTCCATTAAAAAAAAAAAGAGAGGCAGAAACTGTCAACCATTTGAAAAGCTTTACGAAAATGATCATCCAATTAGTGGCTATGATCAAATCAGGCATGAACTCTCTCTGGATGGCTCCATAATTTTCCTTCTTGCATGGTGTAATTTCATATAGCTCAAATGAACTCGTGAGAGGTAATTCAGTTCCAAACAGTTTTCTCATCACTGCTAATTATACTAATACATTGAAATGCCTCCTACAAAATGCATGAGCCCTTTAAGCCACCTCATTAATGTGATATAATTTTTGCCAGAATATATATCAAACCTATTATCACCACAGGTTTTCTTTAGCATTTTTTTCAAAATGTCTATCAAAAGCTTAAAAAGTAGATTTCTTTGGGCTGGTTGTCTCATAATTAACTGTTTCCTTGAACCACTGTTGTCTATTGTAGTATTTTTCAATGGCACTCACAATCTTCAATATGATATTCCCCAGACCCACCAGTGTCTTTTTCCTCACTGAGTATTTGATTCCTTAAATCTTTTCCCAGTTGTAGCTGATTCTTTAAATGGCAAATGGTGCATGCAATAATGTGCAAAAATGAGTTATACAAACTGAAAGCAGGGGTGTAAAAAGAAGCATCATCTGAAACTAAAATAAAGACAGATTTTATGGTATTTATGTCAGTTAATTTAACTGCTGGTAGGGGCTTTTGTTGAAACATGAGTTAGTTCCAGTGTTTAACCTTGCAGTATTAATTTATGCTTTATGGCCTGAGTACTTTATCATTCCCTCCTTGGGAAGACAGTTATCTCATTAGCCAGAATTTAATGAAATGCAAGGATACACTTCTTAATTTCAAAGATTACTATAACACAAATCAGGTGTAAATCTCAGACTTACTGCCCCTTCCCTTGCCTGTTAAAAAAAAAAAGAGAGAAAGAGAGAGGTTCATTTTGCAATCATATCACAGAAATTCATCTGGTGGAATACATTTCATCACAGCCATTTTAAAGGCATCTCTCATCTGTAAAAGTTGGTTTAACTTTGCATCCAGCAATATTGATGGCCCTTTAGCTACATTAAAGTTTCCAGAGTTGACAATTCATTATTCATCACCACAATTAAAAACTAAAATGTTGATAAAATTACTAATTCCCTAGACTTACTCAAACATGGACATAAACACTTAACCACATTTTTACCAAACTCAGTTTCACAGATGGTACTGATACATTTTGCAACAACTGGTTTTCCCAAATTAGTAGGCATTTTCATGAAGAAGGTAAATTTGTTCTGAGATTTAGAATTGTTAAGTAAACAAATACATATTAGTTTAAAATATATGACATATTGTCTGCCTTAAAGAAGCAGAGATATCTAAGTTATAAAAATTTCTGTACTGACCTTTGTTTTCAAAGAGTTCTAAACATCTGAAAATTTAAATACTCTACCAATTGGTCACTGATTCTGGCACAGATCCTTCACTTTTATGTTTCTGGGCTTTTTCTCATGGTATCTTCTTTGCTGAAATGTTTCTTCTGATCTGTTAGATCATATACAGCATAAACCTGGGTTGTAACACTATCTGAATCACCTAAATTTATTCGAAAACACTGCATGATATTTAGGTTCTTTTGGAAACGAATGAATGGTGTATGCATATGGTGACATTTGATTAATTTTAACACTTCTTATCTAAACACTGAGAATATAAGGAATTTACCTATTATTTGATGATACAGAAATTATAAAGTAAGCAGGACTAGATGAATGAGTGACTCCCTCTGGTTTGCTGTTAACTGGGGAAAAATATTTCCTAGGATTAATAATAGTTTAAAGTCACGTGTTTAAGCTTCCCTGGTTGCTCAGACAGTAATCTGCCTCCAGTGCAGATGACCAGGGTTCATTCCCTGGATGGGGAAGACCCTCTGGAGAAGGGAATGACTATCCACTCCAGTATTCTTGCCTGGAGACTCCATGGACAGAGGAGCCTGGTGGGCTACACTCCATGGGGTCACAAAGAGTCGGACACAACCGAGTAACTATCACTTTCACTAAAATTATGTGTTTAGCTAGGTATTTCTTTTGTGTGAGTGTGTACATGTGCATTCTGTGCAGGGATGTGTGACAGGTAGATGGGTTTAATCACTAAGTCATGTCCAACTCTTGCTACCCAATGGACTGTAGCCCACTAGGCTCCTCTGTCCATGGGATTTCCTAGGCAAGAATACTGGAGCGGGTTGCCATTTTCTTCTCCAGGGAATCTTCCTGACCCAAGGATCGAACCCAGATCCCCTGCACTGCAGGCAGACTCTATCAACTGAGCCACCAGGGAACCAATGGGTGGGTATGGCTTAAATATCAGCTCAAAACACAAGATTATCAAGACTTTACTTCAAGGAAATGGCCAGTCCATTCTTGAATAGAGATACATGGTGTTTGGCTAACCAGTATAGTGATTATTTTTCTAATATTCCTATATACTTCTTAGTGCTAGAAAACTGAAAATAGTAAAACACAATGTAAAGAGTTGTAAATGGCACTTCCTTGATCTAGAATCAGATTCCCTGGAGAGGTGTATCATATCAGCAGGGTCCTTTGGTCAGAGCATGAGATATGGATTTAGGCAGATGTGTGTTCAGGTTAATAGGTTTACTGGCTATGTTTCATTAGAGAAATTACTTAAATCTTCCTCATTTGTAAAACGCTTTTAATAAAAGCTACGGAGTTGTTTTTTTTTCTAAAGAATAAACTTTATTTTTTTCAACAGTTTCAGATTTACAGAGAAATTACAAAGATAGTACAGAGAGTTCCCATATATTCTAAACCTAATTTCCCCTACTATGAACATCTTAACATTAGTATGGTACATGTGTTACAATTAATGAACCAATACTGATATATTTGTATTAACTAAAATCCATGCTTTATTCAGACTTCTTTAGATTTAATCTAATGTGCATTTTCTGTTTCAGGGTTCCGTCCAATATAGCACATTACATGTAGTCATCATGTCTCCTGGGTTCCTTTTGTGACAGTTTCTCTGACTTTGTTTTTGTTGACCTTGGCAGGGTTGAGGTGTACTGGTTAGATATTTTTGTAGGATGCTCCTCTACTGAAATTTGCCTGATATTTTCCCTCATAATTATGGTTCTTTAGAAGGAAGGCAACAGAGGGAAATTGCCATTTTTATCACATCGTAACAAAGGTGCTTATTAGCCTCATGACTTATCTATGTTGATGTTAACCTTGATCACCTGGATAAGAAAATCACATTTTTAACAGGATTAAGCCAGGGAATATATGTGAAAATACATCCACACAGTCCTGGGACATAGGAGGAGCTCGGTGACCATCGATTTTCTCTTTTCCATCTCAACTCCTGTATTCAGATCAGTTCAGTTACTCAGTCGTGTCCGACCCTTTGTAACTCCATGGACTGCAGCACAGCAGGCTTCCCTGTCCATTACCAACTCCTGGAGCTTGCTCAAACACATGTCCATCGAGTCAGCAATGCCATCCAACTATATCATTGTCTGTCGTCCCCTTATCCTCCTGCTTTCAATCTTTCCCAGCGTCAGGGTCTTTTCTTATGAGTCAGTTCTTCTCATTAGGTGGCCAAAGTATTGGAGCTTCAGCTTCAGCATCCATCCTTCCAATGAATATTCAGGACTGATTTCCTTTAGGATGGACTGGTTGATCTCCTTGCAGTCCAAGGGACTCTCAGAGTCTTCTCCAACATTACAGTTCAAAAGCATCAATTGTTCAATGCTCAGCCTTCTTTATGTTCCAACTCTCACATCCATACATGGCTACTAGAAAAGCCATAGCTTTTACTCTTGTATTAAGCTTCTGTAATTTTTTTGTTCAATTAAGTCATCCATGAACTACGTTAGGAACAGATATCATTCCCTTTATTTCTACCCACTAGTTTATCAACTGTTCAGGAATTATAAGCTACTGGACAAAATCCAGGCAAATGATGAAAATTTCTGTGTTTTCTTCTTAGTTTTGCAGTACATTTCTGCTTGGTTTTAGAAAAAGTAAACCACATTATTGTGTATTTATTCTCATGTATTTGAGTAGTTTCCATAAGCTTATTTTCACCTTGGTGAGCCTTTTCTCTGACCACATAGATGTGGTTTATGTGGTCTGGTCTTTCCTTTCATAAACATCATCGTGCATGTTATTACTTGCATCATATCTATTCACTCAGGTGGATCATGAGTTCCTTGGAAGGAGGAGCCAACACTTGTTTCTGATGTATCCCTAGGACCTAGCACATGACTGGCATATTTCTGCTATAATAATTTTTCAATACACAAAGTGCTTTCCTTTTTAAAAAAGTTAATTTCTCAGAGCAGTAAAACAAGTAAACAGGCTCATGAAAGTTAAAGGATTTGCCCAGAGTTAACACCAGTATTGATTTGATTCAGTCTTCTTGATGCTGTGTCCAGTGAAAACACTAGAAAAAGGTGTTTCTAACCAAGGCACTATGCCAGGTGATGCAGGGTTGGTAAAGATATAGAATCAAATCCACTTTCCAGAGGTCAGAGGTTAAATGAAAATATTTTGAACACAGTAGGAACAAAAAGGTGTGATGGATATACAAGGTATTATTAATACTGAGTGCTGAAGTGGCATCATTGAATTTATAACAACCAAATATATTTAAAGGAAAAAAAAAAAGGCCTCAACCAGCCTGTCTCAGAGGCTATTATACTTAATGCCTGAAAGGTACTTGGAGATTTATAGTTAGAACACAGGTCTGCTTTGTGGTTCAGGAGCTGACTGCTTCTCTATGTAGCTCCATGGGTAGTTCCTCTGATGTCCCTCCAGCCCCAGTGCAGCTGGCTTAGAAAAAATTCTAGGAATTTGGTAATAAAGCAATAAGAAGTTGGAGAATTCATTATGATTTATTTCATTGGGAGGATGTTAATTAATTTTAAATTATTAAGTGAGTGGAATAACACACAGTGATACTCATAGGTTATTAAATAGGCATGAATTACTTAGCTGAAAAATAATAATAGAACCTTGATTTTACGTAGTTCCTATTTTAACTCTGACAGCCCATGCTTTTTACTCTCAAGAGTATTACTCCATGAATTCTCAACAAAATTGGGCTGGTGGCTCCCTTTACCCATTTCCTCAAGTTGGGGCTATCCTGAGCTCAGGAGGCTGGCAGGATCTGACGCTGTAGACTGTATTAAACATACAATTACCAGATCAGCCTGGTTTGTAGACATCACTTTATTTATCCCCCAATTCATCCTAACTTTTCTGCTACATTTGATCTATATGGTTACATAATATGGCTATCTGTTTGCTAGTGATAACAAGAGTACTTTTGATGTTGATGCCTGAGTAGGGTCACAGTTTGGAACTTATCATATATAACTGACTAAAGAAGTCTCAGTATTTTGTTTTGAGAGTTTTCTTAAACTTGGTATTATGCTGTGTGCTATTCCACTTACTACATCTGTAAGTTTAGAAATGGGTTTAAGGATCAAAATAAGAATGGAAAATAAGAGACAGTGTTTTTCATCCTATATGAATGCACATTTAGGTTGGCTTAGGTTAACAATAGATCATTTATCTGTTGGAAATTCTAAAAAGTGACAAAAATGTTGTTAGGAAACATTTTGCAAATAGACAGAACATATTCTATCTTTTCTAAATTAAAAAATATCTTTTGGTACCTGGGAAGGCAATACTTTTGACCCAACTATGGTAACTTATTGGGAAAAGCCATTTCTTGTAAAATTCAAACTGCCATTTATGACAGAATCAATACTTATGATCTGGTTACCCTTCTGGAACTCTGTGCTGTACTTCATGAAGTGGAGAAATATTTATTATGCTAGATAAAAATCTCAACAGATAAATAATTTAAGTGTGTGCCTCTACTAAACAGTTTAATTCAATCAATGAATTATATGAGCTTGCCAAGTAATTAGAAAACCCCTTGATTTTCTTTACATGCTTTGGAAAGTATTTCAATAGATGATAAATTTACTCTTCCAACTTCAGCTTCTCTTAGGTATTTCTAATTATAAATGTTTTAGTCAATTGATATCACATGATGTCATATGGGTCATTCTGAGGTAGAGACTGTGTAGTTCGAACAAGCACACAGGAGTATGATGGTAGATTTTATTGGGAGTTGAAAAATTGCCCATAGACATCCAGGCTTGGCACTTACTCCACATCACACAATTTGACCATTAGCTCTAAGAGATCCTTCTCTATATAAACAAGAGGGAATGTATTTCACATGATCTCACTCCTAGTTACATTAAGTTTAAAATGTTTTATTTGGTTGGGCTACTGACAAGTATAGACTGAGCTGACCATAAAACTATATTTAGATCTAATTCTATGAGGGGTCATAGGGTGATAATTATATATAGTTAGTCTTGTGGGAATTAATTTTTCGATTTGACTATTCATAGCATCATTAATGAAGAAAAGCTGCAAGAAAAAACAGACCATTTTCAGGAATGTGATTCAGAACATTAACACCTTAATTTACATAAAATTAGTAACATACTGCTACAGTAATTTAATTTGTTTGACCAGTACTTTGCAACTGTGAAAAATAGATTCAGAAAGGCCAGACAAGGAGTTCTACATATTTTCTCCAAATGACTAGCCTCAGAATAATAAGAAAGAGAGAGAATTAATTATAAGGCAATCCAGAATACTACAGTAGCAGCTTTCAAATGCATGGATTAGAAATATATTCTCAATTTCTTTTTCTTCTTCAAAAATCTTCAAAAAATGCCTCCTTCATGTTGGAAATAACTTCCATATTTTTTCCATTACAGTTTCCATTACAATTGCATGAGTAAAAATAATCACACTAAAATTTTATGATATGCACTGTTGTCAGATAGACTTGATCAATCTCTGTTTACCAACAGCAATGTTACTTAGTGTAACTACAGACATTGAGTACGACCACATTTAAACTAATCTCCTACTTACTTGTTAACCTGATAACATCCAAAATTTTAATCACCCTTACTTTTCCCAGAATCCAAGTGTAATTAATTTGAACATCAAATAATTAGATGATTACCCTTAAAGATGTCTTGAGTGAATACATTAATTTAAAAAATTCCATTTTTCCTACTTTTTGAAAACTTCTTACATGTCAAATATATTTTCTGTTTAAAGATATCCACTTATGATTAAAGACTTCTTTACTATCATCACTAATAATTATACTTAAAGGAAGTTGTATTCCCTTTCTCCTGATATACCTTAAATGGTGCTACTCATGACTTTACAGGTAGGATTTTCTTAAATCATTGCTTTTTATTAAGTTTCTATTTATAGCCAGGTTTGATTAACTAGGATAACCATTTTTTCATATTTTCCCTCTACCTGCCTATGGTGATTTGGTTTCAGTTTTGCTTTATCTTTTCTGTGTAATTAGGAAAATCTTTTTTTTTTCTGTCAAATACCTAGTCTGCACTGATGAGGTTGATATGGTCAAAAGTATCCCTGGTTGATACAGAAGGTAATTGCTATCCAAAGTTTTTGTACTACAAAACCATTTCTTTTAAAAAATATTTCTTGCATTAACTAATTAAATTGATTTTTAAAATATATACAGAAATTGTTAGGTTATTATTGATACTGTCTCTGTCAGACAGCTTATAAATCATTTTCAATGAAGGACAGAAAATTAGCCTTGTCATTTGCCCATCTTTGTGAAAGAATGGTGTGAGGATAAACCAAAAAAAATGCAAAACTTTATAAAAACTTTTTTCTTCTCCAATACATCATTTTGCAAACTGTAGTTGGATCTATATTGTAAATCAAATTGTTTTTGAAGTAATCCTTTAGATTCATTGTCATGCAGATATGTCTTCCTGTTAACTTTGCAAAATGGAAGGTAACACGGTGGAAGGTTTGGAAATTTGGGGAGCTTAGATTTGATCTTGATTTTGTTATTAGCTAGTTCAGTGACTTTGTGTGAGTTCACTAGTAATTTCTGAGTCTTGGTTTCCTCGTGGGTGAAATGAAGGTTTTAGATTTGATGGTCTGTAGAATCTCTTCTGGTTCACTAAATTCAGCATTCAGTATGATACTTTTATTCGTCTATTTGTTTGGTACATTTAATTGCTCCTGGAGGATGACACAGATGAATATAGACGCGATTATGGATATGGTTGAGATAGAAAAACAGTATAATTTAAAAAGGTGAATTCCAGAAAGGAAGTCGAATTGCAAATAGACATAGACAAATTTTCTGTTGCCTTTGCCCTACTTTTTCCAATTAATTCTTGATTTTGGTCTTCTTTCCAACAGAATCTAAAGATAAAAAGAGGACTACAGAAAAACAGACTATTCAGTACCGAAACCTACTTTCTGTAGACTATATTCTGCTACTGCAAACTTGCCCCAGGATTGCAGGGGTACAGCAAATCATGTACTCTCTTCCGAATTCAGTGACCTTCTCTAAAACAATAACAATAATAGCCACTATAATCATAAAGTGTTGCATTTCTAAAATATAGACAAAATGTCTGTACCTGTCAATGTACTTATGTCACCATTTTGTTTTTACTATTTAAGAGGCTCCTTCCCAGAAATAGTCTATAACCCACAATTAAGTTTGCCTCAAGATAAACCAAATTTCAAAAGAATCAAAATCAATGAAGATAATTTAAAAAGTAGAAGATGGTTTCCACAAATCAGCTCTCTGGTCCAGTCTGCAATATTCCACAGGCCCTGGAATGCTCCCTAATCTAGTCATTTGTCAGAGTGGTGTAGGTCAAATGATTTGCTGAATCTAAGTTTTATTGATCAGATGCTGTTTTAGGGAGCCTGTGCCGAACATTCCTGATAAAATGATAGACTCTCTTTGAATAATGCATGGTTTGTACCCTAAGCTGTACCACACACACACACACACACACACACACACTGAAACTCTGTCAAACCCATAGTGGTGTAGATCACTGAATAAAAGAGCGACTTCCATCGTAGCACAAGATAGTAGCATGGAGAAGCTGAACTGTTAAATCAAATCCGTGAAATTCATTTTCTTTGTACAACATTAAAATGTATTCCATAAAATGGCAGAGCAATCCAATAAAAGAACAGGTTCTGAAAAGAGTAATTTGTGTGCAACAAGGTTATACATTTAATAGAGTTCTCCTGTAGTTTTGATCACATTTAGAATTCTATTGCTTTTTGTTAAATTTTCTCAGATTTTTCAAACTTTTCATCATTTCTTTGAAATATATGAACCTTTAAATGTAAAGATAATTTATTCAGCCTCTACATTTAAATGCTCCGTAGGCATAATTTTTGTATTAAGTTTTCTTCTACAGCTGCTTTTACTTTGTCTCATATAGATTACTCATTGTCAATGAATTATAACAGGACTTATCTGTTAGAGTATCGATTCTTAGGTTCATTTCAATATTTTAACTATTTGCATAATAATTTTTCAGGAAGTGAAGCTTCTGTATGTTTCAGGGAAATTGTCATAATATGTGTAATATTATTAATTGTGTTTGTAATAAAACAGGAAATAATTTATTTTAATATGACCTTATGAATATAATCATGAGGCTGTTTATGCTCTTGTATTATTATTTTTCACCAAAATTATTTGAGTAGTTTAGGGTAATTAAGTGTGAGTGAAGACATATTATTTTTCAAAATAAAAGACTTTCAAATTACTCTAAAAGCACAAGCAACTTTATTTTTTCAATCTTTTTTCTATCTTTACTAATATTGCCTATTATGAAGATTTATTTCAGCATGAATATTTTGTTTATAAAAATTCATAATTATGTTTAATATTATGTTAGAAAATATAATTTTATCTTAAATATGAGCTGCATAGAAAGTCATTCTTCCTAAAGTCTGTAGTAAGTTATTATTTGATTAAAAAGTATTTATCTATTTAAGGTTATAATGTTTTTACAAGTAGAACCAGGTTCTTTTATAATCTTGCTAATTTGGCTGAAAACTACAAAGAGAAAAAGAGAATATTTTCCTCTTGTACATATTCTGTATGCTTTTTCCTTTTTTAAAACAGAATATTGGGCTGTTTCCAACTAAATTGAAATGTGGCATGGAAGTTATCAATCAAATGTAATTATTTTGTGCAAAACAATATCACACACAAAATTAACATGTACAACAGGGGAAAAGTGTCAGAAGACATCAATTCTTCTTAGGACAGCTCATCTCTGACTGAAGTGATAAAATTCCAGAAACATTGCTCTAGCAACATTCCTGGCATCACTCACTTTGGCCCTTTTTCCTCAGACTTGCTTACCCCACTGGTTGCTTTAGGATCTTTGTACATGGGATGCAGAAACGGAATCAGAATGAAACGGTCTATAAAGGTGGTCCTACCAGTAATCCTTACTTTAGCTTCATTGTAAGCATCACAGACTGTTATTCTATGTGTACAGCTTTGGCAGATGGCGATACAGAAGGCAAAGCATGATTTTGAAGTTTTCTACACACCATTTCCTCATCCTTCTCAACTTCACACAGCCCAAGTTCACAGGACTCTGGCTGCCTGAGACATCATGACATCTAGTGGAGATCTGGGTTTTCCGCTGGCACCCTAAGAGTGCAAATCCACCCAGCATTTTATTATTTCAAGAACTCTTTTGCAGAATTTAACTGTGCAAGTAAAAAAAAAAACTGTGCAGAATTTAACCATGAGTCTACAGGTTCATGTATCCAAGGATTACAATGTCACTTGCCAAACTCAATAGTGAGTAAAAGCACAGACAGCAGACACATGGTGTTCTCCAACCCTAGGTATTGAAACATGAGAATTGTTCTTACCGCTCTTTCTGCCCAGTTTGCATAAGGCCTCAGTTGCCTTTTTAAAACAGTATTCAAAAATAATTCCAAATGATTTGACTCACATATTGAAACCAATTTTTTTACATTAATGTTTATTGAACCCATGCATTATATTTATACTTTAACAAGGGGCTTCTGATAGCAATGATTAAACTCAAATGATTGTAGTAGAAGGCTAAGCATAAAGACAAACTGATGGGACTTCCTCGGTGGTCCAGTGGTTAAGAATCTGTCTGCCAATGCAGGGGACATGGGTTCAATCCCTGCTCCAGGAAGATTCCATATACCACAGGGCGACTAAACCCATGTGCCACAACTACTGAGCCTGCGTGCTGCAACTACGAAACCCCACACACCCTAGAGCCCATGCTCTGCAATGAGAAGCCACTGAATGAGAAGCCCACACACCGCAAACAGAGTGGCCCCTGCTTGTGGGCTTCCCTAGTGGCTCAACTGGTAAAGAGTCTGCCTTCACTGCGGGAGACCTGGGTTTGATCCCTGGGTTGGGAAGATCCCTTAGAGAAGGGAAAGGCTACCCACTCCAGTATTCTGGCCTGGAGAATTCCATGGACTGTATAGTCCATGGGGTCGCAAAGAGTCGGACACAGCTGAGAGACTCACTTTCACCTGCTTCTGGAAATTAGAGAAAGCCCACTCGTGGCAATGAAGACCCAGCACAGAAAAAAAAAAAAAGAAAAACTGATGTTCTTGAAAAAGAACTTCATAGAGTGCTTCTTGGTCAAGCTATGCTAATCATAAGAAATCCTAAAATGCAATTCTTCTCCAGAAGTTTTTTCAGGTAAATGATCTAAATAATGAGTACGCCCTTCACTAAGCTCTCATGAAATATGCATTTCTCTGGAATACCACATTTTTTTTTACTTTGAGATATAACTATCTGTTCTCATCTCTTTTTTTCCTTATTAGATTTCAAGCACCTTGGAAATAAACTGCCTGGGTTATCACTCTGCAATATGCATCTTTGTGTCCCCAGCACAGGACTTTATATATCATGGTTGATCACACAGAGTTGACCTTAGTTGGATAATGTAGCCTTATGGAATGTAGTGGCTGGAAGGGATTTCATATACCACCCAACCTCACTTCCTCACTTTACTGATGATAGAAACTGAAAGGCTTCACAAAGCTTGCTCTATGTCACCGCCTTCCAACGGCCAAGGCTGTCAACAAAGCCTTCATGATTTGCTTTTGTCTAGCTCTGCAGGGTCACTTGCCTCCCACCCAACTCCCAAACTCATTCATTTTGACTCTGCTCACAATGGCCTTATTTCTGTTCTGATACATGTTTGTCTATTTCCCATTCCTGAATCCTTGGGGTCTTTGTGTGTGTCTTCTAGAAGCATCTTCCTGCCACCTCACTTCTGCCATTCCTACTAGTCCCTTAGGATTCAACTTAACATCTACTTCCTTCAGGCAGCATTCCCCCAAAGCTTTGGTATAAATTTGATTTTCCTGAATGATTCCCTTGTTAATTCTTCTTTAAAACATCGTGTTCTTATTCTTCACAATACTCATTTTTCAACTCTATGTGTAATGTTTATTGCTCTGATTAGACTATGTGCTACATAAAGTCAGGAACATTTTTTCTCACCATTATATCTCCAGCACTTATTTCAGTGCCTGATGTTTAATAAAACAACCCATTAAATTTAGTTGAAAAATTAAAATAGCTAGTTAATGTCAGAACTATGGCTTGAAGGTTTCTATTCTTATTCACATTCTTACCCCACAATGGCAGCCTTCCATGAAAATCTATGAAAGTAAGCTACACTAAAAGTACTTCACCATGAGGGAATGGTGGTTCTAAATTTCAGCACCTGGCAGCATATGTATAATTTTTTTCAGATTTTAATATTTGATTTAATGGCTAACATAGTTCTCTTTGATAACCCCCTAGAAGTTTATTTTACTAGATTTTACATCAGAAGTTTAAGCAAGTACTAATCTTAAGTTTTTCTTCCCCAAACAGTGTGAAAAGTACTCCACGACTATGATAGTAATGTTCAAATTGAATACAGTGTGGCAGCTTGTTGTGGTGGATGGTGGGTGGGAAAGAACAAAATTTTCAAAATTAATAAATGTAGAAGTTAAGTCTTGGCTTGATTACTTCCTTGCCTTAAATACGTCTGAGGCTCAATTTTCTCATCTGGAAAACAGAGGCTAAAGATAAGACTTACTGTTATTTAGCTCCTGTCTGTTCTATTCATTTCTCTATCCTACCTGCAGCCTAGAACAAGATTCATCTCAATAAATATGTATTAATGAATAACTTAGCATAGTGCATGTGAAATAGGCATCCATCTCTATTTCTATCATCTATATACCATATCCATTCAGTGTCTGATACAAAGTGGGTCCCTAGTAAAACATGGTGCATTATTAATAGAATGTTTTTGCTAATACAAATGTCCCATAAAAATTCAATGTGCTTTCTTTAATAAACATAATTTCATAGTGAAAACAACTGGATGCTCTGCAGGCTGGCTCTGATGTAATGTATTTAGAAGAGACTTCTAGTAATTATTCCCTTTGATTTTCTTAATTCTACTCTAATTCAATGTTAAAAGTTACTTTTCATTTTTTGTTTAAAAACTATACTGTTGCTAAACAGAGAAATGAATACTTTAAAAGCAATGAGATACAATCAATAAATCCTTTTCATAGTATTTTTCAAATTTAACATGCACACACTTTAATAAATAAGAACAATGACTGTATTTGGGGATATACACAAAAAAGTTGGAAAATTTTAAATATTATATATATAACCGACAAAAGGAAACCACTTCATAGCTGGCAGGATATTTCTTCTTTTTTTTTTTAATAAATGTATTTATTTTAGTTGGGGGCTAATTACAATATTGTAGTATTTTTTGCCATACATTAACATGAATCAGCCATGGGTTTACATGTGTTCCGCATCCTGAACTCCCCTCCCACCTCCCTCCCCATCCCATCCCTCTGGGTCATCCCATTGCCCCAGCCCTGAACATTTGTCTCATGCATCGAACATGGAATGGTGTTCTGTTTCACATATGATAATATACAGTTTCAATGCTATTGTCCCAGAACGTCCCACCCTCACCTTCTCCCTCAGAGTCCATAAGACTGTTCTATGCTTCTGTGTCTCTTATTCTGTCTCGCATATAGGGTTATCGTTACCATCTTTCAAATTCCATATATATGCATTAGTATACTGTATTGGTGTTTTTCTTTCTGGCTTACTTCACTCTGTATAATGGGCTCCAGTTTCATCCATCTCAATAGAACTGATTCAAATGTATTCTTTTTAATGGTTGAGTAATAGTCCATTGTGTATATGTACCACAGCTTCCTTATCCATTCGTCTGCTGATGGACATCTAGGTTGCTTCCATGTCCTGGCTATTGTAAACAGTGCTGCGATGAACAATGGGGTACACGCATCTCTTTCAATTCTGGTTTCCTCGGTGTGTATGCCCAGCAGTGGAATTGCTGGGTCATATGGCAGTTCTATTTGCAGTTTTTTAAGGAATCTCCGCACTGTTCTCCATAGTGGCTGTACTAGTTTGCATTCCCACCAACAGTGTAAGAGGGTTCCCTTTTCTCCACACCCTCTCCAGCATTTATTGCTTGTAGACTTTTGGATAGCAGCCATTCTGACTGGTGTGAAATGGTACCTCATTGTGGTTTTGATTTGCATTTATCCAATAATGAGTGATGTTGAGCATCTTTTCATGTGTTTGTTAGCCATCTATATGTCTTCTTTGGAGAAATGTCTGTTTAGTTCTTTGGCCCATTTTTTGATTGGGTTGTTTATTTTTCTGGAATTCAGCTGCAGGAGTTGCTTGTATATTTTTGAGATTAATTGTTTGTCTGTTGCTTCGTTTGCTATTATTTTCTCCCATTCTGAAGGCTGTCTTTTCACCTTGCTTATAGTCTCCTTTGTTGTGCAAAAGCTTTTAATTTTAATTAGGTCCCATTTGTTTATTTTTGCTTTTATTTCCAATATTCTGGGAGGTGGGTCATGGAGGATCCAGTTTGCAGGATATTTCTAAGGATATTACCTTTTGTTGTACCCTATTTTCATCACTATAAATATATCTTTTTGTCAATTTCTACTTAATTCAAGATTTATTACAGCATCTTGGTAGAAGATTTGCTAGAATTTCATCACAGCAGTGACATACCCATTTCCCAGTGTAATTAATGTCATATCCAATAATAGATAAAATTATGAAACTTAAAGCTATTAAATATTATATATTTTTGTTGCCATTATCAAAAGCTCATAATTGTAACTTATGTGGTAGAAGCTATATGATGTTCATTCTTGCTAAACATAAAAAAATCTAAAAAAATGTGAATGTGGCATACATGCATCAATTTCGCAGAGAATAAGCAGTGTTTCTAAATTATTGAGCACAAGTATTGAAACCAAAACTTAGTTTTCTCATCTGTAAAATGGAGATGATTAACAATAACTACTTGACATAATTGTTAGGAGTCGATGAAATAATGCACATAAAAACACTGGCATATTGCTTGCCTTATTTTAACACAAAGTAAATGTTAACTATGCAATCCTGCATGGGGAGATGAGGGGCTGTGAAGTTCATCTGAGGTGTAAAGTATAATGAATGCTGTAAATCTGAAGAGCAGAGAAATGAGGAGGGGCCATCACTTCTTTCCAAATGTGTCCAGGTAAGAGTTAACCTTCAGAGGTAACAGGAGTGGGGTTTGGCCAACTAGGAAAGTAATGAGTTAGGAGGCATAAAACCTGGCAGAAGGGCAGAAGAGGGGAATGGGACAATAGGTTGCATATTATAAAAATGTGCCATGGGATTTGATGCTTGTGAAGAGAAAAATATTCCCTTGTTAAAAGTTACTGGTGGCTGCTTTGAAATTTAGTGACAGGCCATCATGTTCTCCAGTCAGATGCTGATCTACACAGGCAATGGGTCCAACTTCTGGAGGATGGGCTTTCCTCTTCATCAGTAATGTAAGCAGTGTGAAAGCCTATGCAAATACTCTTTTGGGCCATTATCCTTCTGTGCATCACTGATAATATATTTAGGTAATACATTAGCTCTGTTAAATTTATTTGTTTTTCACAAATCATTTTTGAAAGCGTCCACACTTTATCAAGGCTGCTCCTTAAATCTAACATATTTATCATGTGGGATTTTATTTATTAAATTTTATTTGCTGTCAAGAGAGACAGACATGAATACAGTGTTTAAAAAGATGTCTATTGATGTGAGGAAAAAAAAAATGCAAGTCCTAAGGTAGAAGCTCAGTGAGTTGGAGAAATGTAAACGTCCCTGGTGTGCTGCAGTCCATAGGGCTGCAAAGAGTCGGACACGACTGAGCGACTGAACTGAACTGAAATGTCCCCACATTTAATCTTCACATGACAAAATACATTATGGTCAAAATAGGAGTGTCTACAAATTGTAGCTTTCTAACATTCTAAAACCTGCATAATATAAGCCTATGCTTTTCGTTAGGCTTTCTTTTTTTTTTTTTCATTTCCTTCAGCAACCATTTTGTCATAAAGGGTACTGGGTCACCGTAAGCCTCATCTTTCCTACAACACTCTTTTCTACATAGTTATTTCAGATACATTAAAGCCAATTATAATTACCTAGGCTATATAAAACAACACCTCCTTATGCAAGGAGGATGTGATATACGGGGTGCAACATATACTGGTGTCAAAAGCAAATTATTTTCATCAGACAATTATAGTGTCTTTGACATCAGGCCTACATTTCCCACCAATTAGTACAAACTGCAGGGTGCAATTCTAGAATTCTGCAGCACTAGCAGCTAGTGGTACTCAGTGGAATTTAGGGCATTTAAGTACTGTAAGGTCTAATAAATAATCGACTTTAACTTCAATTGGTTCAAATCAATAAGTCTGTGTTGTCTGCAAATCATTTTTCCTCAGCCAGAAAGTACATATGGATTTTATTTTTGCGGGGAAATTAATTCTTCTTGTCAATAAAGTGCTTAATTTTCATTTTAATGCCATGCCTCTACTGCACACCACTGAACTATTTATCAGGCCAAACTTACAGCCACCAGTGGGGATAGTGGTGGAGGTCAGTGGAGGACTTTTGTAGAAAAGAAGTATTCAGGGGTGAAAAGTTAAACTGACTTTTTTTTTGCACCCCAATTAACTGTACAATTATTTGATAGTCTTTAAAACTATTTAATTGCTGAAATAAAATAGTGTAAGTAAACTAAAAGGGCAGGGCTTCCACGATGTCTCAGTGGTAAAAGACTCTGCCTGCCTACCATTAAAAAATCCACAAACAACAAATGCTAGAGAGAGTGTGAAGAGAAGGGAACTCTCCTACTCTGTTGGTGGAAGTATAAATTGGTACAGCCACTGCGGAGAAAAGTCTGGAGGTTCCGTAAAAAAATAAAAATAGAGCTACTATATGACCCTACAATCCCAATCTTGGGCACATATCTGGAGAAAACATGATCTAAAAGGATACATGTACCCCAGTGTTCATTGTAGCAGTGTTTACAACAGCCAAGAAGACATGGAAGTAATCTAAATGTCCATCGGAAGCAATCTAAATGTCCATCGACAGAGGACTGGATAAAGAAGATGTGGTACATACACACAATGGAATATTACTCAGACATTAAAAAGAATGAAATAATGCCATTTGCAGTCACATGGATGGACTTACAGAGTATCATACTGAGTGAAATAATTACACACAGCAGGAGAAATATGGTATGACACCCCTTACATGTGGAATCTGAAATGAAATGATACAAATGAACTTACTTACAAAACAAAGAGACTCACAGACTTAGAAAATGAACTTATGGTTGCCGAAGGGAAGTGACAGGGAGTTTGGGAAGGTCATGTACATACTGCTATATTCAAAATGGATAGCTAACAGGACCCAGCACATGAAACTCTACTCAATGTTACATGCCAACCTGGATGGGTGGGGGATTTGAGGGAGAACAGACACATGTATATACATACTGTATTATGTACATACATGTATGAACACTTGTATGTACACACGTACATACTGCTATATTCAAAATGGAAGCCAACAGGACCCAGCACATAGAACTCTACTCAATATTACATGCCAACCTGGATGGGAGCGGGATTTGAGGGAGAATGGACATATGTATGTATGTCTGAGTCCCTTTGCTGTCCACCTGAAACTACCATAACATTTTTAATCAGATATATTCCAATATAAAATAAGTTTAATATTTGAAAAAAAAAAAACAACCTCTGCCAATAATGTAAGAGATAAGGGTTTGATCCCTGGGTTGGGAAAGTTCCTTTGGAGGAGGAAATGGCAACCCACTCCAGTATTCTTGCCTGTAGAATCCTTTGGACAGAGGAGCCTGCATCCATGCTGTTGTAAAGAGTTGGATACGAGTTAGTGACTGAGCACTGAGCTGAACAAACTAAAAGGGCATTGCTCAAAATTTTAAGAACTTTATAATTTTTATATGAGAAGTATATAAATGAAAATGTATGTGACTCTATGATGCCAGGACTAAGGGATAAAGACTGGTCATGTAGAACATTAATCAGTTATTTTGCCTACATGGTACCTAGAAGTTAGACTGACTCACTTTTACTTATGAAACTAACTAAATCACTCAGTCATTTTGGTGGTTATTAAAATAACATTCGCATTTCACTAGGTTCCAGTTCAATTCTAGACTTTGTAACAGAAACAGTATATGACTAGTTTTCTGCTTTCAAGTGATTTAGTCCCAAATGTAGTTATCTCGGTTTATGTCACTTACAAGATTTAAGCATTTTCCTTAAGTTTCAGAATTTCAAGTACTATACAGTCAGCTGTATTATTTTAGATTTCATTTCTTGAGTTCAGCTATTGTCGTTTTAGCTAAGTCTCCTGGAACTTTTAATAAAGAAATATACAAAAAAGGGATGAAGCCATTTCTCTTTTCAATTGGAACCCAATTTCCCTCTAAAACATCAAGTTTGCAAGGCGATCCAAGACTGTTCGTCTTTAAAAAATAACGTGATTTTAAAAATTCAATAGAAGAGAATGCTGTTAGGTGGCATTTTAACACATGGACAGTGTGGTCTTTCGTCGTCATAAAGGAGTGTAGTGGGGACAACAAACCCATGTGGAGAGTGAGGTAGGAAGGTGCTACAGAGCTGTCCAACCAGCAAAAATCCAATGCAGACTCAGGCAGTTCATCTACCCTTCTTCTCAAAGGCTCCAAGGATACCCTTGTACTTCCTGAACTCCCTCTGTCCTTTTCCTTCAAAGAAATTTATATGTAATTTGGAAAGAATGCCACAGGAATAGAGCATTGGGCATGGAAATGAAAATGAAAGATGCAAAGGTACAGTGGTACACTTAAGCAGCTATAAAATATACCAAACTAAGTGGAATATAGCTACTACTGCTTGA
This sequence comes from Okapia johnstoni, assembly GCA_024291935.2. NCBI lineage: Eukaryota > Metazoa > Chordata > Mammalia > Artiodactyla > Giraffidae > Okapia > Okapia johnstoni. The sequence continues at coordinate 64,541,933 of CM044307.1, read as the reverse complement.
TAACCATTCTTACTAATCCACTTGGGGTGAAGTCAATGCAGACGAGAGGACGCCATTCCTCAAATTTATCACATAATGTGTACTAAAAACTCCTAGCAGATAAGCCTCAGAGATAAGGGTCTGAAACTCATTTTGGTAAAGCAAGTCAGAGTAACTGTCTTTGTTTTTCGGGGAGGTAGGGGCAGGGGTAGCCGGGTCTATAGAGTCAGCTAGTCTTCTCTCCCTAGAGTAGGGATCTTCCCAACCCAGGGATAGAACCCAGGTCTCCCACATTGCAGGCAGATACTTTATCAGCTGAACCACAAGAAAAGGCCCTCCTTAGAGTAAGAGGAAGCAAATGCTGTCGTGTGATGCAGAATTTACTTGTTGTAATTATGTCCGGCATCACTCAGTTCCCCAAACCTACCTGAGCATCTAACCAAGCACTGCACTTAAGAATTAAATGCATCATAAAATACAGCTTGTGAGTCTGAATATTACAACCACTCTTCACCATGACCCATGGTTCAAAGGCTTCTCCTAGTAGCAGTTGCCCTTGAGCCCAGTGCCTCTGAGCAGGGTGAAAGCTGTGAAGCTAACTATGCCTGCTACTTCACTACTGTTTTAGCTCTTCCTCAAATTTTCATCCCCTCAGAATTCTCTCACGGAATTTCATCAGTGCAACAGCTTCCTTTAGAGTAGCACTAAGTGTATCTTTCCAATGGTGCATGGAGGATATAAGCTCATAACACCCATTAGCATTAATGGGAGTTATCCGCGTAAATCCCCTCACATCGATTAGAGAATAGGCCCCTTTTGATTTTAGAAATCTTTCCTGTGAGGATTTCCCCTGTGTCTAGTATGGGCATATAAATGGCCATTTTATTGTATTAAATATGTATCACATCCATCATTTTTAATGCTGTGCTGTGATGAAGGCTTCTCAGTTCTGGGATCAGTTCAGAAAATATTTAAACTTGGCAAGCTAAACAAGCCTCAGCTAAGAAAGCCTAAGGGCCCCATTCAGAGGAACATTATCTACCATTTATGCTTGATTTAAAAAAAAAAAAAAACAACTGAAATTACACAGGAAAAAAGTGTGGACAACATTGTTTTTGACTAAATTACAGGCTTTTAATATTCATTAGCAGTGACTTTTCCATTATTCAACCAAGAGAATCTGTACACAAACCAAGAGAGAGAGAGAGAGAGACATTATTGCCTGAAATTAACAAAGAACTGCTGGTGTTTGTTAACAACAAAATAATAACAACAATACGAGGTCAACTTAGATTCTGACCTAAGAGGGCTGTGTTGAGTGACCTCTACACAATTGTCTCTTTCCTGATCATGATATTCATGTAGAGATGCAGGGTAGAAAATAAATGAAATCCATATTTTTTCCCATTGGTGTTATATGCATTGTAACTTTGCTACTGGAGAGTGGCTATTTGCAAGACCCCTAAATCAAGATAGTAGAACATTGTCCAGGTTGCAGAGTGCAGATATAATTGATGCACATATTTTATTTGGACTTCAGATGACCATGGTATCTTCAGTCAACCACACCTCTCACTTCCTGTTGTATTATGCAACCTTCTTTCACATATTTCTTCATTTGCATAATAAGTAGCTTTCGAGCCTGACCACATGGGTTTGGTCACAGCACTGTCCATACAAGATGTTTGACCCTACACAAGCTACTTAGACTCCCTGATCCCCCATTTTATTCTCTGTAAAATGGGAAAGTAATACAATTGTTGAAAGATTGTGGTCAAGATAAAATGAGACAATCTTTATGAGGCCCTAGTATGGAATAGGTATTCAGTAGATGGTATTAAGTGAAAATTTTGAGGCCCTAGTATGGAATAGGTATTCAGTAGATGGTATTAAGTGAAAATTAAATGACTATGAAATTGCTATATATAGGATGTGGAAACGGGTGTGAGAATCTTTGACGTCCTTAGGTCAGTCAGTGCTGTAGGGAGGATTTCTGGCCCCACTGCCTGCTGCATCAAGGATGTCAGGTGGTGTCATCCCTACCCAAAACATCACAGGCATTAATGGAGGAAGACCATTTCCTAACTCCATCTTCAAGTGCACATTCACATTTTACACAGTACAGAAAGGAATGAAAATATCACCTCATTAACATGTATCTCTGCCCACATACATTTTAAGGGAATTAGTGTGTCCTTGTAAAACAGTTGCTACATCCTAGAGGGTTTACCAATAGGGGAAATACAACCTTGGTCCTGTAAGAGGCAAGAAGGACTCTAGAAAGCTGATATGAATGTCCAGCTATAGTTTCCTGTGTTGGGGTCACACCCAGCTTCGCCAGCTCTGGATGCCTGCACTTAACAGATTATACCTCATATGATAATAGTTCGGCTGGACATCAGTGTATTCATTGGAGAGGTTTATGCATCATTATAATCATTTAAAGTTAGTGTTTCTTAATTAGGTCTTGTCTTAACTCACTTATCTTTTCTTCTCCTTTTTCTGCATGCTCAGAGTTCCCTCATGTGTTTAAGAAAAAGTTGACTTACTGATTCTTCTTCCAGACTCCTCCCAATATTGTTATGACCTCAGTGAATTAACAGATGCCCTTTTAATCAGCTGGTCCAGAAGGCATTGTCTTCACTTTTTTTCTTTCTCTTTTCACCGCCCACCCTCCCCTTTTAAGATAAGAAGTATATTCAATTCACACTTTAAACATATTTCACAGTGCTAGCATCATCATGTACTTTAAAAATCTCTCTTGCCCTTTACAGACCTTTATTCCCTTCAAGGTTTTTACAATGAAAGGAAACTCCCCACCATGTCCAGCGAGTCATACCAGACAGCATTACGTAGTTGAAATTGGTGACATTTACCAAAGAGGAATATTAAGAGGACACTCGTGGGCTTATTTGTTAAGATTAATGGGATAGGATTATAAAAGATCTGGTTCTTCATATGTATACATATGGGGATGTAAAGATGGGGAGGTGGGTGGAGGGAGAGAGGCAGATTTAAGAAGACAAAGGCCTAAGGCAATTTACGTTAGGGTTTACAATGGTTTTGCTGCAAGCATGCAGAACTAACTGGGTTTAGATTAAGGCAGTCTAATTAGTGTCATGTCAAACTGGCAGTGATCATAAGACAAGAGAGAGGTCAGTCTTGTCATCTTTTTGGTCTTTTGCCCTTAAATATAGAGCTGCATAAAGTACAATCTCCTTCTTGTTAATGGAAGCAGAATATGTATAATCTGCACATGAAATGAAAAGAAAATGTGTAAGGAAATTTCTTTTTCCCATTTCCTCGTCAGGAACTGTGAATTTTAGTGCGAATTAAAGTAAGGCTAATTCTGCAGTCATCTTCTGACCTGTCAGGGTAGCTGTCACCCTCACGTCTCTCAATGCAGGTCTTTAGCTTCTTCTTGCTGAGTGCAGCCTTTGCCGACTGACAGAAAAATACCGACCATGACAAGAAAAAAGAACATAATGTCCTTTTCACCCATCACTACTCAAAATTGCTCAATCTTTACTGACATATTATTATACATTGTTTCTCTGAAAAAGCACTTGCTTGCTTTTCTATATAAGAAGTACAAAACTTTCAGGAGACAAGAAATTGTTCTTTAGAAAAGATTAAAGCCTGTAATTATTTTAAATTGTCTATTAATATGCAATATGTTGCCCTTTAGTATGAATAAGGTGTAGTGAGACGCTTGAGTCATTACTAGGGCACCCACTTGTGCCTCTGTAGTTAAGGATCGGTCGCCATTTTTTTATTATGGACCAAAAGGAGACATGGTGGGATCAGCCGCTGTGCTTTGAGACCACTGTCCCAAGCTCGGGAAGATCATTAAACATTTATTGAAGGGTAGGTGGAAAACCACCCAGGTTCTAATTCAAGTCAATAAGAAAAGAAGGTTAGAAGCAATATTCGAAGACTGTCTTCGATCTTTTATTTTTCCCCTCCAAAGGAAAAAAGGGGCCACTCTGCACTAAAATGTGTTATCGGCATCCGTGAGAAGCACAATAAAAACACTATGAATAGCGAGAAAGGAAGTTAAAGCATTGAAGGGTATGTGGACAGAACAGAATGTCAACATACATGGCGACAGTGAGTTTACCAAATGCAGATTAAAAAATATCAGTGTGCAGGCTCATACCATCGGTGACAACAACTGTCTCACTGTCTGTTACCTTGGGTTTCACGTGTCACAAATAGTGGGTGAGTTCGGATTTGCTATACCTGGGTGCAACGGAGGTGGGTTTAAGTTGAGGTTTCTGTTGTGGCTGTCAATTCTCTTCCTTTTGAAGAATTCTAGATTCTCAATAATTCTGGACAACTACCTTCGGTTCTAGTAGGCTCTGTTCTGAGAACAATATAGATATTAAGTGCTTACTATAAATAATTAACCAATAGATACAGGAAACATTTAGAAACACTGGCATTTACTTCAAGAGGCATAATCTGAGCTAAATAAACATGCTTTGCAGTTGGGTGTTCATTTTCCTAATTCACAATGTCTTTTGGATTATTGTCACTATTATTTTTACTTTTTTTAACTGAGAGAAGTATGTGTTATTTCATCACATGACATTTCTTTGAAAAATCTTTCTTGTCTAGATGTGGACCTTAATGCATTATGCAAAACCCAGGGATTTAGATTTTTGACATTGCATAAACTCACAGTATATTCTAAAGGGAGACATTATATGCTAACTTCTTGTGAAATCCTGTAGCAGCTGCTTGGTTAATATAATATGTTGAAAAATATTTATGTAGTTTGTTTTCTTTTCTGTCAACCCTGGTATCTTATGAATTTTTTTTTCAAATGGCCAGTAGCTAAAGTAGTGACTTTAGTTTGACTTAATATTATGCCACATTGACAGATGAAAACTCCTTCTAAAAATGTCATTTGAGTGCTCGACTCATTTGCATTTAGCTCGAAAGCTTTTAGCGCTTTGCACATTCACATTATAAACATTTGGGTGAACATTAATACCCCAGCTAAACAAAAATGCTATTCACTCCAACCATTTCTTCCACTACATAAAAACTATAAACGATTCTCCTACCAAAAAAAAAAAAAAAAAAGAATGCAACCCGAAAATCAATTATAGTAACTATTTAGAAACGTAAAGGAAAGGCAGTAAAAAAATGACAAAAAATCTTTAATTGTAGGGAAAATGTGCATCTTTTTTTCCTCAACATGTGAATAAAATGCATTTCCTTCTTTAACAATCACAGTTACAATAGATCCATGCATCTCACAGGAAAAAATTGACAATTTGATTATGACTTGTACTTTTTGCCGGGGCCATGAAAGTGGTTTATGTTTGAAATGTATCAGCTGGAAAGTACTTATTACTCATAAACGCTCTGCTATTTCACTTTCTGCAAAGTGAGCTGTTAACAGATACAATTTGAGCAGAATAGCCAGAGGAGGCCTTTTGATATGCAGAAGAGCTGACCCGCGTGCTGAGCCTTTAATTGGGTTTTTAATTTTCCAGGCCATCTGACAATATCAAACATGATCCCAGTGCTTGAAATGTTGATTGGAGGCTAAGAAGGATGTACTACAACATGGCATTATGGAGAGAAAGAGGGAAGCACGCAGGTAGAGAGGAAGACACTGAGAGCCAAATCATCTGCCTTGTGATTTTTGCTGGTTTTAGAGAATATTTCCAAACAGTTTAGCATTTCATTTTAAATGATGAACATCTGATTATTTTGTAGTTATGGTGAAGATGTTTGAAAATATTTCTAAATCATATGTCTCAAGCTACTTAGCTAAACAGATCTATTCAAGTGAGTCGGAATTGGGGAAAAAAAAGCATTTTGCAATTTAGCATGTTTTCTTAGGCAAAACTACCAAAAGTAAAAAAGTGGTTGTAGAAAAAAATATTTGATTAATTTGCTATCATTTGGATGTTTGCTTTGAAAAGCACCTGAACACAATGCCTCTTGTCCCATTATGAAGTTCTCATTTTTATAAAAATTTATAATGTTAAAATGATCATTTTATTCAATGTCAAGTAGATGCTCATTTATAGCTATCAAAACATTTGGAAAAGAGAAGCATAAGATTTATTTTGGCTTTGGACAGCTTATTCAGTAAACATTTTTTTATTTGCTCATTTGTGAGGATAAGGCGAAGAATAAAATCTAATTTATTATTTTATTGGAAGCCGGTATCAGAGTGATGCAGGACTGTGGATTTAAGAAATCTGTAAATCTCTTTAATAAAGGCCTGGGGAATTATTAGCAAGGACAAATGTAAAATGCCTGACAGTTACATTTCTAAAAGAAAAACACAATAATCTCATTAAAGAAATTACTGACAGCAGCTCACAGATGTTAATGGTTGAAGTAACAAAGGACATACAATATCAGAAAGTAGATTATGCTTTTCCTCTTTTAGAATTTTGCTATCGATCTAACTTATTGGGCATATCAAAATAACAAATTGCAGTTTTTCACTCAACAACCTTCTTTTGCAGTAATACTAAGCAATTTAGAGTAAAATACATTTTCAGATGATAAATAATTATAATTTAAACACAAAGAATTGTGAAACCCATTAGAGGAAGAAGGTTAGATGAAAATGATACTGGGTTCTGCAACATAAGAACTATAAGGAAGACTGCCCTGAAGCCAATCAAATAATAAAATAGTAGTTACATTCTGCAATATACGTATATTTGTATAAATTTATATATCTATTTATTTTAAAATATTTTGACTCTTGAAGGCTATACAGGAAATTATTTAGATATATGCAGCAATTTCACAGTCTTAGGAATTAGAATTGTATTAATTTTTTTCTTTTTCATGCTCACTTTCTCTTGTCATCCTAAACAAGGAATGAGTGAATTATTCACCTAAATAAAAGTCTAAGAACAGTCCAATAAGCAAGAAAGTGTGTTTTGCTTTAAAGGAAAAAAAGGCAGATGTGAAGTATTAGCTATTTTATCTTCCTAATAATCTTAGATACTATGAGACTAGTGACTGGGTTCAGTTTTTGTCTAGCTAGTGCTTTTTGAGATACTTTGTTCAATATGCCAAATTATGCTATGTATCCTGCTGTTTTACATCATAATGAATATTACCCATTTGGATTAAAACTAAGAAAGATGGTTTGTACACTTAATTCTTTAATCTTTCATCTGAGCCTCTTAAATGTTTCAGTGTTCTGAAAGCTGCACATTTCTCTAAGATGTAGTAAATATTCAATTATGTCCATTCTGTACTTGAAAAAATGAAGGCACTTAGAGACTACTGATTGGAATAATATTTTCAAATATGTTAACATAGCTCAAGAATCTTAAATCCTAGGCTGAGATTCACTGGGAATACTGCCCAACAAAGACCTCTGCAGCAAGAATCTGAACCCCAGTACATTATGGGAATTTAGACAAGTCTCAGATGAGGACTCTTTTTGTATTTCTCTACATTAAAATTTGAGAAGAAATGGTTTACATTTTAGGTGCAACTTCTTTGATGGGAGGGAAATAGCTGGAAACTTAGGAATGTCTCTCCTGGTTTAGGAAGAGACACCTTTATACCTTAATATTAGAACAACTTAAAATATATTGTATGTAGATAAAAATACTATTCCACAACACAAGTCGAGAGATATTTAACATAGTGGTTAAACCATATGGTAAATTTTGCCTAGGATCTTTACTTGCCAAAGTAAAATTTTACTTAAAAGTCTGTATGATTTATACACTAAATTTCATCATATAACTTGGAAAAACAACAATATTTTAATTTTTAACATTTTTTTCTACAGTCTAAAAAGTCAAGTCTTTATTTCATCTTTGGGTTGTGAGTTATTGGTACAGTAAAAGAGAAGCTGAAAAGTAAAATAAGAAGAAACATTTTTCTAAAGAACCAAGTCAGAAAAATGGAAAGAGGGAGTGGAATTCTTTTCATTTAGGGCATAAGAAGCCATTTTGATAGCATGTACACTGTATTTGTGCAACACTTTTACATAGATTTGTTCATAATTATAAAAACCTTTAATGTATCAAAGTTTCTTAGAGGAGTCAAAATGAACTGAGTAAGCACTGATATGTTGAATTGGCTTAAGGGTTTATAAGGTTATTTTGGGGAGATCTGGGTAAGAAGAGCTCTAATAGGGTCTAACAAGAATTATTTCACATGTAGCAGAAACTATCTCATAAACATAATTAAAATACCTATGTAACCATTCTTACTCTTGGAAACATATAAATGAAAACATGGAGATGGCTCAGACTTTCCCCAGAATCTCCTGGTAGATTAGGGAGGGGAAAAGATCTAGAAGGACATATATAATAGTTTGTCCATGTGTCTAGAAATGAAAAGGTAACATTTACAGAGCACCGATTCAGTGCTTTTATGGATGTTTCCTCACTTGAGATGGTTAGGTGGCATCACCGATTAAACAGACATGAGTTTGAGTAAACTCGGGCAGTTGGTGATGGACAGGGAGGGCCTGGCATGCTGCAGTCCATGGGGTCGCAGAGTTGGACACGACTGAGCGACTGAACTGAACTAACTGAACTGAGGTGAACAGAGTTGAAGTAAATTAAGCACAGCTTCACAGTAAGAGATCTGTGTGATGCCCATGCCTCTCTGTGTTCAGCTGCACCATGTTGTTTCTGCAGCTATTATACTCTTATGTTTAAAATACGCCCTATATTTGTTTACTTTACTTATTTCCATGGGGTTTCATTATTTTCAGATGTGAGATGGGTTTAACCACTTATTTTGCCAAGAAAAAATGGACAAAGAGGTAATAGAAACACATAGAAGTACTAAATCAGTTTGGATGTTTAAACAAAGAAAACAGCTGGACCTATGATCCTCTGGATGTTAAAATAGCATTCTTCAGCAGACTTCACTACACATTTTTTAGGGTCAAGTAAAACTAACCATTTCCCCTTCTGTGTTCAATCCAAGGGCAGGCAAAGCCTCAGGGTAGACCTACATTTCTGATTCAAGAACAAGGTTGCTCTGTTAAGCATCACAATGAACTTAAGTGTTCTTAGGTGATAAGAGGGATGACTTCTAGGAAGTTAAAACAAGCCAACCAACCCATGTGTATGGTGGTGGGAAGGTTTGCCTCAATTGAGGTACTACCTTTGCCACTTCTTCCCCATCCTCAAATATCCAGTGACATTACTATTGATTAGACAATGGAGATAAAAATGAATTAAATTTGTCCTCCAAGAGACCTCTTTTGGGTGCTGCTTCTGTGTAGATGCAGTTTAGAGAAATGACTTGCCCAGGGAAGTACAACTGGTAGTTACCTATGACAACAGAGCTATTTGCAAGATTAGCTTAAAATTTTTTAAAACCTACAGGGTCCACTCTAGGCTAATTCAATCAGAGTTCTTTGAGTATGGCCCTGACATCAGTATTTCTAGATTGAGAACTACTAATCTAAATCCATTAGAAAAAATGTCAAATTATACATTTTGCCAGAAGTCTTTTTATCAACACACATTTAACTAATTGAGGACACGCCAGTTACTATGTGTACAAAAATGAAAAACAAAAAAGTACCTGCTGCCAAGTAGAGAATAGTCTAGTAGGGATAGAGGATGAAGCAGTAATCAAACCACAGTGTAATAGGGGCAATAACCAAGACAGCTACGAGACACTGGGGAGTGACCTACAAAGCATCATGGAAGCAGAGAGCCAGTGAACTGCTGGTACCATCTTGCTGTAAAATATAGGAAAAACTACATGACCTTTTTGAGTGTGGTTTTTCATTAAAAGAAAAAGGCTAGACTACATAACATCTAAGATTCTTTGTAGGAAAATGCTCCTGTGTGCTAATTGTTTAGGAATGCCTTTTGGAGCACTTTTGAAGCACATCAGACACATAGTTAAAACTGCAGGTTGGGCCAAGTTGGGAACCTGTGTATTTAACAAACATTCCTTATAATCAAGGGATTCCCTGGTGGCTCAGGGTTAAATAATCCACCTGGTCAGGAAGCTCCCCAGAGAAGGAAATGGCAACCCACTCCAGTATTCTTGCCTGGGAAATCCCATGGAGGGAGGAGCCTGGCAGGCTACAGTTGCAAAAGAGTTGAAAAAGACTTAGAGACTAAACAACAACTTTATAAGCAAAACATTTCATACACACAGATGCACACAAACTGGTCATTTCCCCCCATAATTTTTGCTGCATAACCAATCACTCCAAAACTTAGTGGACTAAAAAACAACAATATTTATTTTGATTGCAAATCTGCAATTTGGGCAGCGATTCAAGGCAATATCTTGTCTCCGCTTCATTCTTTGTCATCTAGGGCCTGAATGTTGAAGCCTAGAATCACCCAAGGCTTTCATTCATGTCTAGTGGTTGATGCAAGGGATTAAACAGCTGAGAGGCTAGAATAGCCTGGGACTCCTCAAGGATCTTCTCTCTCTCGGTGGTCTTTCCATGTGGTCTGCAGCATGGAGACTCAGGGCTCAGTGTAGGTGTGTATCCTAAATGAGCCAGGGTAGTCACACCATTTCTCCCTATACAGTCTCAGAAATCATACAGTCTTATTTCAGTTGTGTCTTTTTTGTTAGAAGTGAGTCACTAGACCAACCTACATTCAAGGGGAGAAGAATTAGACTCCACCTTTTTATGGGAGGATAGAAAATATTTGTAGACCACCGTAATAACCAAACAGTAGAACTTTATACATGATAACATTTACATTTGAACACAAGATTTCTTTTGACCCTTTAGTTTTACATAATCAAATTTTTATAGTAGATTCAAAAGTTAGTCAATGAATAATTAACATTAAGGACTACTCAAAGAAATAATAGATGTTTCCTAATTATGATAGTAATTCCTGGAACAGTTGAAAGCCAGTGAAGTATAGCTAATAATATTTATACAGTATCTATTCTTACATATTGCTATGCAAGTACTAATACACTTCATATCTTCAGGTCATTTAGTCCTTCTGACAAATCTATTAGGTAGGTACTTATGTTATTTCCATAACAGAGGCTTACATAGGTGAAGGAAATTTCCCAAGTTCAAAAAGCTATCAAAGGGAAGATCAAGGATTTTCACCAATTAATTCTCACTCCCAAGACCAAGGTCTTCATAGTCATACTATTAATAACTGGAAGGGTTATGGTGGCCTAGATATTCAGTATAATGAACTTATAATATTTACAAAACTTATTCCTTCCAGAGAGTATGGAGTTTGAAACAAATTTATATTAACTCTTGCTTTCCCTCTCAAATTTTGTTTATATGTTGTATTGTGACCCAATAGCACTCATTGGCAAATTTGAGTGTGCATAAACTAATCAAGTAAAATTTATACTCAACTTTGACTTTCTAGCTTAAAAACCATTAATATTAGTATACCACCAGAGCTCTCTCTAAAGGCCCAATAAACTTAGGTAATCATGGATTCTCTGAATCTTCTAACAGTGAGATACCAGAGTACCTTGTTGTCCACTTGGTCCTTTGAGGGGACGACAGGAAATTTATAAACAGCACATGAAACAGTTTGAAATGAGCACGTTCCCCTTTACATACATTCTTTTGTCTGCTCTGCATGGTGCTTTGTCAAAAATGTCTGAATCATTTCACATCTCATTTTTGCATATCTTTGTCTGATGAAAGGTGATGTGATGTAAGCAATGAAGAGAAAAGAACTTTTCAGTAAATGCAGATCCTTTTACTCCACCCTCCCTGCAACAGAACACTGCTCATGTTAGCAATAAAATGCCTTTCCGTTCAAGACTGCCACTGCGGTCTCCATCCAGGGCAGGGAATGGGGTGTTTTCAGAGACTCCATCTGTGAGGCAGAGTCAGCTGCAGTGCTGGGTGCTCAGCTGCCTAATTAGGTCATGGGACAGCTGAGGCAAAGAAAAAATAAGGTGCCAGGTGAGGTAGAGATCAGGTAATCAGTTTGGAGCAAGGGACAAGGGAGGCATGAGAGGGTTGAATAAAGAGGACAACAGTTGCAATGGCGGTGGTAGGAGGAGAGTCCTAGAAATGAAAACCATTCGAAAAATCAAATACATAAGAACCCGTGTCTTCTTTGTACTGCTTTGCATATAGCTAGGTACCTCTCTATCAATATATTCAAAATTGTAATTCAGAAATATATTCTGGTCCAAACTATTCACGTCTTTGCCATGTCATTGTAGAGACTGGGGAACCAGTGGGTTAGATAGCGTCTTTACTCACTATGCTGTCCCTTTATCCTAGAATCAATTAGTCTATGATTATTAATGATGCTGCTGCTGCTAAGTCGCTTCAGTTGTGTCTGACTCTGCGCAATCCCATAGACGGCAGCCCACCAGGCTCCCCCGTCCCTGGGATTCTCCAGGCAAGAACACTGGAGTGGGTTGTCATTTTCTTCTCCAATGCATGAAAGTGAAGTGAAAGTGAAGCCACCCAGTTGTGTCCGACTCAGCGACCCCATGGACTGCAGCCTATCAGGCTCCTTCGTCCATGGGATTTTCCAGGCAAGAGTATTGGAGTGGGTTGCCATTGGCTTCTCCATTATTAATGATGAAGATACTCAGTATGTTCATTCAGTAAACTATAGGGTCCTTAAAATATTAAGGTTCTAGGGACATGAAGATGATTGCAATTTAGCTTTTGGCTTCAAGGCAAGGCAGACACATACCTAAATGTTAGTACAATGTGATTAATGCTATAATAGATGCACATGTAATAATAGATGGGGTAGTTTAGCTGCACACTGGGAATGTTGGAGAAAGTTCTTCAGAGTAAACAGGGTTGTGGATGGAGGATAAATCAAGTGTTCTCTGGGAGAAAAAGATTCGGTGGCAGAGATATCAGTATGGAATGGCACACAGGGCTGAGTGCATTGGGATCTGGTGTATAGTTTGGGGTGTCTGAGAATAAAGGGTACATGGCATGGAAAATAGGTCTGTAGGAAGGTCCAAGCTGAGACAAAACCTTGTATCCCATGCTTTAAAGTATTAGTTTAGCATCATATTTACTAAATCTAATTGCCTATAATAACCCACAAGAAACCCTGCATAAATCTAAAACTGTCTTTTCAATGCCTCAGTTTCCTCATCTCAAAATAGGGATAATTATTCTAATTTTCATTTCTACTGCCAATGCTCTCGTTCACCCTTACTCAGTCATGTCCTACTCTTTGCAGCTCCATGGTCTTTAGCCTGCCGAACTTCTCTGTCCAGGGAATTTTCCAGGCAAGAATACTAAACTGGGTTGCCATTTCCTCCTCCAGGGTATTTTCCTGATCCAGGGATTGAACTTGTGTCTCTTGCACCTCCTGTATTGCAGGCAAATTCTTTACCACTGCACCACCTGGAGAGCCTCCTACAGCCAATACCTAATACTAATTTTGTTATTGCCTGTCCATACTATTACAATAATCTTCATACTTGCATCCCTGACTTTAGTCTCTCCTCCTTAAAGCACATTCTTGTGCCATTATTAAAGACAAAAACATAATAAAGAATAATAAAAATAATATATTATCATCCATCTTCAAAGCTCCCCATCCCCAAAGAATAAATTCCAAACTTTCTGAAAAGGCAGTTAAGACTTTCCACCAACTGATTGAAACTTGATTTTATTTTCTATCACAATACATCCTACAATGTTGGTTTCTTGGACTGTGTGACCTACTGCATTCTTTTGTTGATACAGTCCCTCTACTGCCTTACTCATCTCTCTGCCAAGATCTTATTTAGTTTTTAAGATCCAGCAAAATGCTACTTAGTAGAGTCAGAAATAATATCTTTAGCTTCTGAGTTCTTGAATAGCCATGTGTGATCAAAATATCTTGGCCAGAACTCTCCTTCTGCTATTACCGTTTGTGACATTTTGGTAAGACACTAACTTCTCTAAGTCCTAGTTTTCTTCACCATAAAATAGGTAAAATATGTGTAATAATACTTCTTCAAAGGGCAGTTGCATGATTTAAATAATACATAAGGAAAACCTTTTATAAACTTTTCAGGCATATTTTAATGTAAGCAACAACATGGGGATGCCAAAAGTATAATAAGAAGTAAAAACAACAACTACAAGCAGAAATTAAGTCCCTAAAAGGTCACATACTCCATGCTTACTTAAGGACACATCACTGAATTTAACTACAATGAGTATCTCTATAGAATTGGAGTAACATTAATAATATCTACATCATGGAGTTATGAGATGGTTTAATGAGATAATATATGTGAAAGAAATATGAAAGAAGTAATATTATGATGACACAAATATTATTGATTATTTATTAAGTCACTATGACCATTCTCTATCCTATACTGAATTATTTATGTGCACTTCTTATAACACCTGTGAAACTGTAAGAAATTTGAGGGTGAGCTGAGGTTTTCATCATGTTTATTCTCCCATGGAATAAATAAGTGAAGCTTATAAGATGAGTGTATTTCTTATCAAAACAACACTCCTCATGTTCAGCGGAGAGTAGTCTGTGCTCAGGCTTTGGTCTGTAATCACAGCATCTTTGCCTGCCTGAGCATCGTTACCTATGTGGTAGCGTGGGTGAAACACTAGCTTCTCTCTTACATATATTTTAGTCTCAAACATCTGAATCATTAAGGGAAGATTCCTTTTCCCTTACTCATCTCTATCAGTATAGTTCTTCCTCTGATTTTTATAATCACAATTTCCCACGTTGCTATAGTTGCAGCCCTCATCTTCATGCAATGTTCCTCCTCCACTATCTAACCCTGCAATGTACCAGTATTTCCTTTTACATTGTAACTTACTGGAAAAATTCAATTTTCACATCTGTCTGGTAGATTTGACTGATACTCTGCTCTCCCTATGTCAATATTACTGGGAATTCCATGCATGTAAAACTGAATGGTGCAGAATGAAAACCAAATGTTAAACTTTAGCTCTAACACAAGGAGCTTCTTTTTCTGTTGCACAATTGTCTTTGGTGGCTATGCCTATCACTCAACACTTTTAATTTTTGCATGGACTACATGAACAATGATTACTTATATGGATACACTTTGGAGTCATTTTTAATTGATTAGTGTCATATATTGAATGGACAGTTGATTTTAGTGAGGTTTTTTTTTTCTGCCATTAAATGTTGCCTATTTCTAGCCAAGACTTCCAAATTAATGACAAGTCTGGCATTGGAATCTAATCTGAACACCGTTTTTCAATTTGAAAAATAAGAATTAACTGGAATGTGGTCTTTGCACAAAACTGGTGTCATTACAACTAATAGCCTTGCAAAAGTCTGTTGGTGAATTATGCTGTGAAAGTCATAATAAATATCAGGAACAATAATTTTGCTCCTCATGTCCCAGTAGAGGGTGAGGTGTCTGGTAACAGGCTTTTATAAGTCTTTTACTTTTGGTGCCCTTTTTTTAAAACAAGGAAAATGTATCTCTTTTGAACACTTATATAAGTGGTTGTTGTTGTTTATCAACAACATCATTATCATTACCCACAAAACACTAAAACAAGGCTGCTGTCTGACAAATCCCACTAGGCATGAAGGGCTGAATTCTGAAACTCTGAGTGTGGGTTTCAAACGTGGGTGAAAACAGGGCAGGAGAGTATAGGGAGAAATGAATGATGACTGAGCATCTACTATGTCCTGTGCTCTGTGCAAAGGGATTCCCTCTCATCATTTCAGTCTGTTCTGAACAACCCTGTGAGGTAAGTGGCATTACTTCCATTACACAGATGAATACATCAAGACTCAGATTTTAGACTTGTCAGACTCCAAAGCCCAAGCTCTTTCTACTTCACAAAATGTATGAAATCAATGAATACAACTACATAAGTTTGAATCAATGAGAATTTCTGCTATAGAAAAAGCTTTGCGCAGTCTTGACAATGTTACTGGTCTTGACCACATGTGTTAATAATATCTCAAACCTCTGTGGATTCAAGATCTCTTCTAACATTGTAATATAGGAACATTGTGGGTTAGGTGATGAATATTGACCTAATTCTCTGATTATTCTCAAGAGAGATTAGATTTCCTTTATAACCATATGCATGCTGACAAATGACAGGCACAAAGTGATTATTGAAAAAAATGCCTGTGAGAGCACAGAGTATTAGAAATAGGATATGAGCACAGGAGGTAATGGGGTGGAGGGATAAATCACAAAGACAACAGGAGAGTCTAAGAGGACTCTTCCTGTTATTACTTCCACCAGCTATTTTGCAGATGAAAGTGTGAAAGTGAAAGTCGCTCATCATGTCTGACTCTTTGTGATGCCATGGACTGCCAACCATGGAATTCTCCAGGCCATAATACTGGAGTGGGTAGCCTATCCCTTCTACAGGGGATCTTCCCAACCCAGGGATTGAACCCAGGTCTCTTGCTTTGCAGGCAGATTCTTTACCAGCTGAGCCACAAGGGAAGCCCAAGAACACTGGAGTGGGTAGCCTATCCCTTCTCAAGTGGGTCTTCCCAACCCAGGAATCAAACTGGAGTCTCCTGCACTGCAGGTAGATTCTTTACAAACTGAGCTATCAGGGAACCCATTTTGCAGATGGTGATAAGCTCAGAGATTTGCTGCTCAACCAATCCTAACAGTAGGCTGGCTTCATGGGTGGGTTTGAAACATCCTCCAACAGTTGGGTTAGCAGATAGTCCTAACACATAGTTGTCTGTGGGTTTAATACCAAAATTGGATCTTTGGGGTTTCAGGTTACTATAAAGGTCATGTTGTTATTTAGCCTCTAAGTTGTGTCTGACTCTTTTGTGACCCCATGGACTGTAGCTCACTGTCCATGGGATTTCCCAGGCAAGACTACTGGAGTGTGTTACCATTTCCTTCTCCAGGGGATCTTCCTTACCCAGGGATCAAACCTGAGTCTCCTGCATTGGCAGGTGGGTTCTTTACTGCTGAGCCACCAGGGAAGCCCCATAAAGATGATGGCTTTAGGCTAAATTAGACTAACTCTTCCTGAAGATTCAGATTTCTGTGTGTATTGAAAATACTGCTACTACTACAACAATTACCACGAGAATAGCAACTACTACTACTATTGCTTCTGCTGCTGGCATTTATTAGGTAATATATAGTTCTCTGTAATTTACAAAATATTTCCTCATCTATCATGTTATTTGATTATCATAATAACCCTGTGCAGTGTTATTGGAGAGAGGAGAAAATCCATGATATGACATTTTAGTCTTGTTAAAATTTCAAGCTGAGGTGTTTGCTTCTCAATTTTTGATATCCTTTTCAGCACTTTAAAATGGTTGCAAGAGGCTAATGTTACCCCTATCTGTCTCCAGGGACATTGAAAAAAATCAAATGAAACACTATTGTGAAAATTCTCAGGAAACTGCAAAGCTCTGATTCCTTAGAATTATTGAGAGGCACTTATTATACAGAAGTTCCATGAAGGAAGATATTATGTTATCTTGAAAAGGGATATAATGTAATAATTAGAACAAAGACTCTATAATTAGACTGTATCAGATGATTTCTAACTCTGCCAGCTACTAGCTGTGTGACCTTGGGCAAGCTACTTAACCTGTGTTTTAGTTTCCTCATCTCCAAATTAAAGGTCATAGAATTGAAACAAAGATTAAATATATATATATATATATATATATATGTTATATATATATACACACATACACACATACACATATATTGGAGAAGGGAATGGAAACCCACTCTGGTATTCTTGCTTGGAGATTTCCTGCATCAAGAGGAGCTTGGAGGAATACAGTCCATGATGTTGCAAAGAGTTGGACATGACTGAGTGAATAACACACACACATACATACATATATATATATTACATAAAATGCTTTTAATAGTGTCTGACATGTACTGAGTTCTGTTTAAGTAAGTGTTAGGTCTTCCTATTAGCCATGGCTCCACTGTGACATATTGTAGCTGATCAATAATACATTTTTAATATATAAAGTAATAAACATAGAGCAGGTGGGACAGTATTGTAGTTCAATATTGCAGGAGTGTTAGTCACTCAGTTGTGTCTGACTCTTTGTGATCCCTTGGACTTGAGCCTGCCAGTCTCCTCTGTCCATAGGATTTCCCAGGCAAGAACACAGGAGTGGGTTGCCATTCCTTTCTCCAGGGGATCTTCCCAACCCAGGGATCAAACCCAGGTTTCTTTTATTGTAGGCAGATATTTTTTAACACTGAGCCACCAGGGAAGCCCACTATTGTAGGAAAGGAAGAGAAATATTCTAGAAACAATTTGCCCTACCATCTAATAAAATAATGGGTGCTCATAATGATAACTGAGTCATCCAGGAAAGTTACAAGTAAGTTCAGGAGCCTGAAAGCCAGAGAGATAACTGAAAGATTTTCCTATATATTGTGGCCAAAGTCCTCTTGCATGTCTTTTGTGTTAATTATTACAACAAACCAGTGGTGTATATTGAACATCACTCTAATGTGATGAGAAGAAAAATTGATAGTCAAGGAAATTCCTTGGTCCAAAATCACCTGGAAATGTGTGGACATAGGAATCCAAGATTTTCTGAATCAGGTGCATTTTCCACCCTAGATTCCACTCAAAGCTGAATCTTTACTTGTCAGACACAGTGGTGTGAAATACACCATGGAATCATTTGTCTTTTTGTTTAGCTACCAGTTTTCTCCTTATCCTCTTAACCAAGAGGAGGAGTGGTGGTGAGTGCAAGTAGGGAAGAGAACAAGCATTCTGTGAGAACTTATAAGGATAAGGCATCCTGGACAGTATCCCATTTATTCATTTTTCCCCCCAGATTTATTAAGGTATAATTGACAAATAAAATGGTGTATATATTTAAAGTGTTTAATGTAATGATTTGTTATATGTATGTATTGCAAAATCATTACCACAATCAAGTTGATTAACATATATAGTTAACATTGTTTTCTGTGTGTGGTGAGAACACTTAAGATTTACTCTAGCAAATTTCAGGTATACAGTATAACAGTATTAACTATAATTAGCATACTGTACATCAGATCCTCAGAAATTATTTATCTTATAATTGAAACTTTTTACCCTGTGACCAACATCTCCCCATTTCCCCTCTGTCCCCTCAATCTTTGGCAACCATCATGCTAGTCTCTGTTTCTATGAGTTTGACCCTTAGATTCCACATATAAGTGACACTAGACAGTATTTGTTTTTTTACTATCTGGCTTATCACTCAGAATAATGCTCTCTAGGTTTATCCATGTTGTTGCAAATGGCAGGATCTTTTTTCTTTTTTGTGATTGAGTGGTATTACATTATTTATACATATATGTACCACATTTTCTTTATCTATTAATCTATCAACAGATGCATGTTGTCTCTATATCTTGACTATTAACGAATACTGCTGCAATGAACATGAGATGCAGATTTCTTTTTGAGATCCTGATTTCAAGTCTTTTGGATATATGCACAGAGGTGGGGTTGTTAGATCATATATTTATTCTATTTTTAATTTTTTGAGGACCTTCCATAATATTTTCCATAGTAGCTATTCAACAGAGCATAAGGTTTCCCTTTTCTCCACGCTTACTCCATAATGAGTGTTATCTTTGGGAAAATGTCTGTTCAGGCATTTGACCATTTTAAATGGCATTATTCGTTTGTGTTTTATGCTATTGAGCTGTATGAGTTCTTTATACATTTCAGATATTAACCACTTATCAGATATATAGTTTTCAAATATTTTCTCATCTTGTATAGGTTGCCTTTTAATTTTGTTGATGGTTTTCTTTGCTGTGCAGACCTTTTTTGTTTGATGCAGTTCCACTTGTTTACTTTTGCTTTTGTTGCCTATGTTTTTGGTGTTATATCCAAAAAGTCATTGCCAAAACCAATGCCAAGGAGCTATTCCTGGAGTATACCGGTATAGGTCCTCTGTTTGATTTGAATTCATTTTGAGTTAGTTTTTGGGTATGGTGAAGATAGGGGAGCAATTTCATTCTTTTTCCTGTAGATACCCAATTTTCCTAGCATCATTTATTGGAAAGACTGTCCTTTCCTCATTGCATATTCTTGGCTTCCTTGCCAAATATTAGTTGTCTGTATATGTGCAAGTTTATTTCTGGGCTCTTGATTCTGTTCCACTGGTCTGTGTCTTTTTTATGCTGTTACTGTACTGTTTTGATGATATCTTTACAGTATACTTTGAAATTAGGAAGTGTGCCACTTCCAGCTTTGTTCTATTTTTTTTTTTCAGAATGGCTTTGGTTGCCAAAGTCTTCTGTAATTCTATACTCATTTTAGAACTTTTTTTCTCTATTTCTATGAAAAATACTACTGGAATTTTGATAGGGATTTTATTGAGTCTCAGATGGCTTTGGGTAGTATGGACATTTTAATAATATTAATTCTTCAAATCAATGAAAACAGGATATATTTCCACTTACTTATGTCTTTTATTTGAATCAATGTGTTATAGTTTTCAGTGTTCAGATCTTTCATTTCCCTAGCTGAATTTATTCTTAAGCATTTTATTGTTTTGATGCTATGGTAAATGAGCTTTTCTTTATTTCTTTTTCAGATAGTTCATTGTTATTGAAACACAACTGTTTTTTGATATGTTTGTTTTGTATCTGCAGTTTTACTGAATTCCTTTAATATTTTTAACAGTTTTTTTGGTAGAGTCTTTAGAGTTTTACTCTTTATTGGAATACGGGGTAAATGGAGTAAATCAGCTAAGCTTGAGTGATTTAGCTAAGATTGCACAGCTAGCAGATAGCTGATAAGATGCTAGACCACAATATGACTCAAAAGCCAGGTTCTTTCTACCTCAGAGGGAAATTGCCTTATGCAACAGCGAGAGCTGCCCTGAACTCTGTGTGAAGCAGCTTTGCATTTACAGAATGCAAAGAGAAACCTTAGAGAAACCTCCCTATCACCCAGTGATGACTGATCTTTTAGTAAAGCAGACTGCTTTTGCCAAGATAGTGCCATTCATGGTATTTCATGCCTTAGTTTAGAATTTCTCAAAATGTGGGATATGAGCTAAAGATTCTTATTAAAATTCTAATCATTGTATATTCATTTTAATGTTTTCAAAAATATGATCAGTTATTATAATAGGAGAAAGAGAAAACTTCCTCAATAAAGAATGCAATGAGTAAACCATTTATTATTTTAAAGAAAACATTATGTAAATAAAAAAACAGGTGGTGGGTGTGGACATGGCAAAATTCACAGAAGGAAATCATAAGAGGAAAACAATTATATTGAAGTGCAATTATCAAAATATCAGAAAACTCAAATTACAAAATAGTAATATACATGATTTTTAAAGATACTACATAACTAGTTCTAGAGGTAGATCTATTAATGATGATTGCAATTTTGAAGTAGTGACGAGCATAAGTGCTATTTTCAGAGATCTGCAGTAAATGTCATGTGATAGGAAAATACCTGTGCTTTCTCTTGGTACCAAAGTCACAGGCATAGTGATATCACTGTGCTTTATCACCTGTGTTTATTGCTGAGCGACCAATATACATCAGTTAGAAGTTAGGGCAATTCAGATATGATTCTGCCCCTTTAAATGCTCTTTGAGATTAACTTGATTTAAATCCTACTGCTAGAAAGTAATATCTTTGTTAACTTAGCAAGTGACCTAGGCTCTCAAAGCCCCCAGAGGGGTAGGTGGTAACAGAAATTTATGGAGCTTATGGGTTTGTAGAGTCTAAGTGCTTGGCACAATGCAGGGACCCACTAAATGTTATAAACATGTTCCTGATGTTCCAACCATAGTGGGGATGAGCATTCAGTCAGCAAGGGCTACATTATAGAAACAGTCCAACTATCAAGAGACTTACTCAATTCCTCACTTTCCCCCATGGGGCTCAAATGAAAAGATTCCATTTCCATTCCGGGCAAAATTCATGATAACACTAAATGAGCTTGCTTTTGTTTAAACTTGCATTTTGTGACTAAGAAAAAATGATTCCATTGAGACATGCATGTAGAAGAGTGGATAAAAATGTGGATTTTAAACACCCATGGTGTTTTTAGGCTACACGATATCGGGGCAAGATGATACATGTAGTGCACTGTCTGAAGCAGTAAGCATTAAGAGTGAAGACATTAATAGGGGGAACAGCATTTACCAAGGTATTTCATGAGTCGGGAAAGCATCAGGATTTCCTCTTCTAACGTAGTCTGCTGTGTTATTGTACAGGTTGGATCTACTCTATGAAATAGTTCCCCATTATGGGTTAGAGAGTGGCAAGCTCCCTCATGATTCGCTCCACTTTAATGCTTTTAAAGTGAGTGAATTTAATATTAAAAATGAAAAATGTGAAGGCTGATTTTACCTAATGGAAATTTGTCCACTTTGCTTCTTTGTAAAAATCCTGCATCAGGAATGAAATTTGGAAAGAGTTTAGATAAAAGAGTTTGAAAATAATTATTGATGAGATGTGATACTTACTGTTAAGTGGAAACCATGAAAGATCATTCCCAGTTCACCTGAATGGGAAGTTAACAGTGCACATTGCTCTTGTGATGGGGCTGATATTCAAATCTTTGGAGAGGATTATATACGTAAAGAGAAGTCCGTGGAGAGGACATTATGATATCAAGACAATGACAAAACAAATTTCAATGCAAATCTATAGAGACCATATTACAATGTCAAGGCGAAAGCAAAATGTAAGTCTAGAGAGACCATTTTACATTGTCAAGACAATGGTAAAACAATGTCACTGAAAAATTATTGAGACCACATTGCCATGTTAAATTACAATGTCAAAACATTATCATTGCAAGTCTTTAGAGATCATATACCTCTTTTAAGATAATAGCAAAACAATGGAACTTGAAATAGCAAACAACGGAACAAAGGAATTTTATGTAAGTCCCTGTTACTATCAGGAGAAGATGGTAAAAATATAAAGGGAAGTCAAAAGGTTGTTAAAGAAACAAACAGTGACAAACTATAAGATTGTGCAGTACACCGTTAGCATTCAACTTTATTCTTGCTTGGAAGAAAATAAAGTTTCTCAAGTAGAATTAAGATTGCAAGCAAGTTTAGCCAAAGAATGGCACAAAGTCAGGGACAAGCGACTGAGACATTAGATCCATTATATGCAGCTAATTTATAGAATTAGAATTTCGCTCCTTTTCCCAAATAACTGGATTATTGTTTCAATTATTCGGGTGAATTTCCTTCATAACATGAACTTCACAAACCCTGCTTCTGATTCCTGCTTTGCCTGCAACCTCTGTTGTGAGGTAGCGGCCATCACTCACTGTTAAACTCAGCTTCAGCTCACAGTTGCCACTAGGTGTCAATCACTGTGCTGGACACTGTGGGTGAAATGGGTTTTTTCTCTTTCTTATGAAGCTGAGAGGAGTAAGGAAATTACCCATACAAGGTGATATTCACAAACAGGGTGTAGAAAGAGTGCTTTCTAATTGCAGCCCTGCTGCCTTATTGCTTTGTGAATTAGGTACACCGCCGGTCTGAGCTGTGTGCAGGGTTCTCTGTAGAGAAAACAGGGAGGGTACACACACATGTTGCTACCACTTACATTCTAGAAACTGGACTGGGAATCCAAGGCTGTGAGCTTGGAACAAGTGGCCTAACTTTCCTGAGTTTATTCGTCTGTATAATGAGGGTGTTGATTGTGATCTCACTGGCTCTTTTCTAGTTCTAAATTGGTTTTTTAGAATTAACTAAAATGTTTGTGCCTTGTATGAATAACTATCTGTCAAAACTGTTGTCATAATCCCCACCATCACACCCAAAATAGGTGCCATGGTGCCATTCTTTTTTACAGACTTTCATCTGTGTGAAGAGTTTTACAAATGAATTTGTGGCAGAATTTCAGTTAAAATGATAGCTATGAATACTTATAGACATGATTTAATATAGATATTTTAGTTTTATACATATATGTTTAAAACAATGGTTTAGAAACAGAGACAATGAGACTTCAGGGAAATGCTATAGAACATCTCAGAAGCTTGGAATCTTTGAATAACTCCTGGAGGGGTAGAGCATTAAAGGAGCAGAATGTGTTGGCAATCCTCTGTACCTCTGCTTTTTAATATGGTGTGTGATAAACATAGATTCACTAGGGACTCAGAATGAATAATAAAAGTGTTTATTTTAGCATTGCATCAGATACTAGTGATAGAAGTAAACAATTGCTATTATCAAGTGAGAACTTATCATATGCAGATTTTTCTGTTCTTTGCCCTGATTTCTCAAAGCCTTACATAGTCGTTTTAATTTTTCCAGAAAAAAAAAAGAGGCTAAAAATGGTTAATTCACATGTAAAAAGCCACACTACTAACATGTGGCTGAGTCAGGAATGGGGTCAAGATTTACCAGACTTTAAAATCTGTGATCAACTAACAGTATAATCAGTGAGAAAGGAAAAAATTGAATTCCATTATAACCCCTGCACTGACCACCATAAGCTACAGAACCTGTCCTCTGTCATTTTTTTTTTCTTTTTGCATTCTATTATTTATTCAATGACAAACTCTGAGGATCTTCAATCTCAGATGGTCATTATTCTACTTTCTCCTCTCTATCTTTAACCTCTTCCTCATCAGGCTTTTTGCCTGAGGTAGAAAAACATGCATCTCACATACCTTTAAGAAAGTCTTTTAATCTTAGCTTTTTTTTAATTTAGATTTTACTCCTCATGGCCAAGACTCTCAGAAGACTAGCTCTCCACCCGCCATTTACATTTATGTCTTATCCTTTCTAAATCTGAGTATTTATGGCTTTTATCAATTCTGAAAAATTCTCAGCTATTATTTTTCTCAAATACTACCTCTTCCACATTCTATTTTTCTTTTAATAATGTTTTTATAGGTTTTATGTTATGTTGGACCGTCACATTCTAGAAACATTCCATGTTTCTAATCTTTCTTCAGATTTTCCACCTATATATTTTCTTGGGTGGCATCAGGGCAATTTCCCCAGATCTTTCTTCAGTTCACTGTTCCTCTCAACTTTGTTGATTCTATTATTTACCTGTCTGTCTGATGTTTAAGCTTTGTTTAGTGTCAGTGAATTTTTTACTGTGTATTTTTATTTTTAAAAATAATAACTTTGCCCCAGAATTTCCTAGGATTGTGTTTCTTCCCCTTATCTTTCCTCTTTTTTTTTTTATTATTTTCATCATCCACATTTTAAAGTCTGTTCAATAGTTCTACCATAACAAATTCTGAAGGTCTAGAATCTTCCTAAAAAATCAGAATGATCCTTTCTCATGATACATTGTTTCTTCTGAGTGTGTGTTTGTTAGTATTGGTGTGTATTTTGTTTTCTGTTTTTAAAAAATATTTATCTATTATTATTTATTTGGCTGTGCTGGGTGTCAGCTGCAGCAGTCGGGATATTTGTTGTGGTGTGTGGGTTCCTATAGTTGCAGCATGCATGATCCAGTTCCCTGACCAGGGATTGAACTCAGATTCCTGCATTGGGAGCAGAGTTTTAACCACTGGACCACCAGGGAAATCTCTGTGTGTATATTCTGTATTAAATACTTCAGCTCACCTGCCCAGAGCTGTTGTGTGGTCTTCTTTTGCTTCTGGGGTTGAAGGTACATCCCTCCCAAGATATTTTTGGCTTTGGCAGTTATTCTAGGGTTACTGATGGCTGAAGACCACTTTTTTACTTTAAGTCCTATTTCTGATAGCTCTTAGACCCCATTTGCAGTTTAATTCAAACTAAAAATTCATACAGGAGTAAGTCTAAGGTTTAGGATTCTTAGAGGAGACTATTTTCTCACCAGAGACAAGGCTCAGAGACACTAGTTACTGTCATTTCCCTGCACTGATATGAGAGACTTTTTTATTTTCCTAATCTACTTTTCCACTAATGAGGTAGCATTTCTAGAGTCCCCTGTCTTTTATAGGGATCTCAGGTCCAACTCCTATGCCATGTGGGCTCACAAGGTATCATCAGCTGTTCCTAAATGGAAGTCAAAATCACTTGCTTACTCAGCCTGGAGTTATTCTCCCTTGATTCTCCTCCACCATTTTGGTCTCTTTCATTCCCTCAGCCTCCTTCAAACACTTGCTCTTCCCTGCTCTATAATTATTTGTCTTCTCCTAAAGGTTGCAATGTCCAATATTCAACAAATTATATAACTCTCTGCTCACCCCAAACCCCTTGAAAATATCCCATTATTGCTTATTTAGGTGAACTCTTTAATCGACTCCATGTTTCATCCTCTTTAATCTCTTTTTCATACCAATGCTGGAGTGAATTTACTGAAATAAAATATGGCAGCACTTTCTTTAAAATCTTTTGCTGGCTCCTTCTTATCCATGAAACATATCTACAAACACATACATGCACAGTCACTTAAATAAAATAATACCCTCTTGCATCATGTAAACCCTTAGGAACTATTTCCTGCAGAGCCTTCCTGTGTCTAGTTTCAGTTTACTAGCCATTCTGAACTGCTTGCTAGTCTTGTTTTCTTTAAACATCTTTGCCTCTATACCTAGTATTGAGTTTAACAAATCTGTTTCCTCTATATGTTACTACAAAATTTTAATTATTACATTTACTTATGTCTTTTTTTCATACCAAATATGACACACTCAGAAACTTAAAACAATTAATCTATGGAAAACTAGTACACAAGAAATTAGAGTTCATTGTATAGAGAAGCATGGATCCCAGGAAGTTCTATAGTTGCAATAATGAATAGCTCTGACCTCTTCTGTGCGCCTTTTTGTCACTTTCTCCAGTAATCTTTCCTCCCATATCTTATTTGTTATGCTATTTTGGAAGTAAGGCCCATGATTGAAAGGATTACATTAGGATTAGTACCAGTGACATGAGTTCCTCAATAATCATTGATTTACCTGTGAATCCTAGAGAATTTAACCTAGTTCTACAACAACACGTGCATTTGGAAATACATTATTTCAAAATACTAAAAGCTACATTTATTTATTTATTTATTTTAATAAATTTATTTATTTTAGTTGGGGGCTAATTACTTTACAATATTGTAGTAGTTTTTGCCATACATTAACATGAATCAGCCATGGGTTTACATGTGTTCCCCATCCTGAACCCCCCTTCCACCTCCCTCCCCATCCCATCCCTCTGGGTCATCCCATTGCCCCAGCCCTGAGCATTTGTCTCATGCATCGAACATGGAATGGTGTTCTGTTTCACATATGGTAATATACATGTTTCAATGCTATTTTCCCAGAACGTCCCAATCTCACCTTCTCCCTCAGAGTCCATAAGACTGTTCTATGCTTCTGTGTCTCTTATTCTGTCTCGCATGTAAGGTTATCGTTACCATCTTTCAAATTCCATATATATGCATTAGTATACTGTATTGGTGTTTTTCTTTCTGGTAAAAGCTACATTTACTCTGCACACAACAGTGTTACTCTCAGAAGTAAAGGCATTATTTTTACTTTCTTCAAGGCAGATTGGGAATAATTAAAAACCCTAAGTTTTGAGTTATTTGGAGATTAAATGCACTAATGACTAATAGGGGTTACAGTAATGCCTAGTATTGAGTGAAAACTCAGTAGAGACTGACTCGGTATTGTCGGTTTTTCATAGTTTTTCCCTCACCTAAACAGATAAAGTTTCAGAGAAAAATAATGAATATTTTAGCTAAAAGATAATGTACTTGTCTGTTAAGGTTCTCATTCCTATAATGGTCATCTTTGGAAATAGACTTTATTATTAGTCATTTATTTATTGATATGATCTAAAAACATTGTTGTATTTCTGATTTCATGTTAATTGTGAAATAAGAATTTTGCTCTTTATTAAAGCCATTCAATTTTCAGCAAGAAGACTTTAGAAAGTAAAAGGCATCTTAGAAAATTCAAAAAAATGCTTTACTCTAATATCACATAAAGCCCCTGTGGCAACTACAATCCAGCTTATTTCCTATGCACTCTTACCTGCTGGGAAATCTTTATATTATAAACTACTTCCTGTAACTTTCTTTTTTACATATTGGGATTAAAGAGCTAAGAAAGACCTATGAGATTTTGTTCTCTTTCCACACTTTCCTGGTTTATGTATATACTTCTCTAATGTCATGAGAAGATATGAAATACCATGTATAGAAACTACATTTTTAATGAGGTTTTCCCAGCATACATCAAGTAATAAAGTGTCATTAGATGAACCATTGTTCTCACCATAAGACTGATGGAGTCACCCTAATGTCATGAGAAGATATGAAATACCCCTGAAGAACGTAAATCTAAACATAAATTGAATGAACGTATTAACATTGAATGAAATTATTTAAAAGATTGGCCCTGTTTCTAAAATGTCTCCCCAAACCCTGAGACTCCTTGAAGAGAAACATATGGTCTATGAAGTAAAAATTCTCAATTGCTCCTTTTTTCTATGAACTTTGCTTGCAAATTCAAGACTCCTTAATTTCATGTTGAAATAATACCTGGAACATGACACTGAGGGGTTTTTGCAAAATGCTCCTTAATTTGCATTTCTCTGTTATTGTCTCATAATTAGGTTGAGGTTACATATTTTTGGCAAGAATATCAGTCCACAATGATGTAGTATTCTTTTCAATGCATTGTATGAGGGTACTTGATGTTGATATGTTTTATTACTGATAACATTCCTTTGATCACTTGGTTATATCACTTGGCATTTCCTAGGTTTCTATATTATAAAGTTATAATTTTTCTTGTTATAATTAACAAATATCATGGTGCAGATACTTTGAGATTATCCAAATGTACTATTTATCCTCAAATTTTTGTCTACTAATGTTAGCATTCATTGACAGATCTTATATGCAATGGATATTACTGTGGTGCTTGCTTAATTGTGATTTTGCATTTCCTTCATTCCATTCACATATATTTGAAATTCTTTTCCAGGGATGAGCTGTCTTTTCTCTTCATTTATCTATCTATATAATTACATAAATATGTAAGTATGAGTTCACATCCATTCATTTTATTGTATGGTTTATAACCTAGTACTATCATTATTTTTTTGCTCAAATTGCTCCAGCTTTGGCCATTGGGAGTTTCTTTGATATACTTTTATATGTTTTTGAGCACTTCTTTACTTTCTATCACCAAAAGCTATTCCTCTTCCCAGCGCAGAAATCACCCACTTCTCCAAGGAGAACACGTTCCCTTTATTGAAGAATGGTGCTTAGAAACCAAGATTTGGTTGGTAAGTATGCTTGTTGGCCATGAGTACCATTACTAGTAGGATCTCTTAAGGGAAAGAGCTTCATGCACATCTATATTTATTTCTATATTTTTCTGCGTACATATGGTAAAATCGTGAGCTCGTACTGATATCTCTGATTTCAATCTAGTACCATAAGATCATTCTGATTTTCTCCTTTCCATATTAGCACTTCTTTCTCTATCTGTGAGAAAACTGATGCTCATTATCTACAAAATATTTCACAACCCAGGGATTAAACCCAGGGATTTCCCAACCCACAGATCGAACCCAGGTCTCCCATATTGCAGATGGATTCTTTACCAGCTGAACCACGAGGGAAGCTCAAGAATACTGGAGTGGGTAGCTTATCCCTTCTCCAGAAGATCTTCCCAACCCAGGAATCAAACCGGGGTCTCCTGCATTGCAGATGGATTCTTTACCAGCTGAGCTACCAGGGAAGCCCTACAAAATATTTACTTATTTGTTAATTTTTAGTATATACATGATGCAGTTTTAGAATGACTAAGTCGTATCCCTGTAAGAAGGTTCTCTGGTGGCTCAACAGTAAAGAATCTTTCTGCCAATGCAGGAAACATAGGTTCCATCCTTGGGTCGGGAAGATCCCCCGGAGAAGGAAATGGTTACATACTCCACTATTCTTGCCTGGGAAATCCCATGGAGGGAGGAACTTGGTGGGGTTACAGTCCATGGGGTCGCAAAGAGTTGGGCACTACTTAGCAACTAAACAACAACAACAGCAATCCCTGTAAGAAACATTTTTATTAACTCGAACACCTATTTGTACAGTTTTGTTGGTCTTTAGCTGTGGAGTATCCAGCCAAGACACTATTGTCCTCAGTTATGTAGATTAGTTCTTTTGTTCCTCACCCATTCAGTGTGATTATGTTACTCATTTGAAATATTTGAAGTATATTAATAGCTGTATGGTAAGGTTTATTTGCTGTAGCTCACATTCCACCTGAGTTCCCTACCCCCCATGCTGATCAACTTTGATTAATTATATTTTTGGAATGTAAAATAGTACTATGATTTTAAAAGTCAGGGCTATACAAGATGATAATTTGATTTGAAAATTTCCTGAAGATTTCATACATTTTTCTTCCAGACTAATATCAGAACTTTAAGTGGCCAATGGTTCTGTCAGACAATGTCTCATTATTTCAGATCTGATTTTTATTCCCCTTATCTTTACCAAAGTTTTGTTATTATTAGTTATTTTCTGAGAGCTTTGTATCCATTGTCTACATTAGATTTCATTTTCAAAGGCCGTTTATCACTTCTGAGATGGGTCACAAAAAGATTGCTATCATTAAAAACAATTAGAAATACCAGGCACCATTCAGCTTCAGAATTCATCCTTCTTGGAAGGGGGCAGATAGAACATGTGTTTCTGACCTTGACCAGGTCTAATCTGCTCCTTAACTTCCATGCTATGCAGCATCTCCAGGTTTACATGCCTATGGGAACAAATTCTCCACAAAGAAAGCAGCAGGCACACTAGACATTTCATTCTTTCTTTAATAAGCCATTTCTTTGCTCTTGAAACAAGACTGTAAAGATTACAAGTGTGTCTCAGGGGAAAAAAATAAAAGTATAGTAGAACCAAAACTTGAGCAAGTTCACAAAGAATCATAAGGGGGTGGACGAGGTATTAGAATATAAATAGAAAGTACAGTATTAGCTCCAAACAAATGCTTTCAAAGTCTTTGTGTGCACTGACAGCTTCAGATATTTGATGTAAATGAATTTTTCTCTAGAAACAATGGAATCTGTAGCTTGTGGTGGCAGTGTTTCTTTTCTAAACCTTGCTTTTCTTTCTTTTATTTTTTTTGTACCTAAGTTGAAAGCAAAGCTAACTTAGGTATGTATTTGCATCAGAAAGACACTCCAGCAGCATCCATACTAGTCAGTGATCATTTTTTCATTATTTTAGGTAGATGCTTGTTTGCAGTTTTCTTTTTTTAAGCCTCCTGAGCTACTCTTCACAAAGCACAAACACAGTCACTGTCACACACAGACACACAGATGCACTCAAATGATGACGACGATTGGCATTGCCATTTTCATTAGAAGATAAGGCGTATATCTACATTGCCTGCATTTTATGCTGGTTGAAATCCCATCAGTTTGTGAGAGCCTACTCATCTCCATTAATAGCACCTCCATTTACCTAGGTGCTTAAGCCAGAAATAAGAGAGCAATTCCTGACACCTCCTCTGTCCACTGAACTCCTGCCCCAAGTAATCTATCGTTAAGATTTTCAGAATCTCCTCATAAAACATATCTTGAGTCTGTCCTCTCGTTACCCCTATTCTAGTTACCCCCTTCTAGTCCAAGCTTCCTCTCTTGCCTGCCTATCTGACATACCCTCCCTCTGCTATAATTTCATTCCCACAATAATCAGAAGGACTTCTTGAAATTTAAATAGCACATCATTCTCCTAATTCAGGAGAAGGCAATGGCAACCCACTCCAGTACTCTTGCCTGGAAAATCCCATGGACAGAGGAGCCTGGTAGGCTGCAGTCCATGGGGTCGCTACGAGTTGGACACAACTGAGCGTCCTTGCTTTCACTTTTCCCTTTCATGCACTGGAGAAAGAAATGGCAACCCACTCCAGTGTTCTTGCCTGGAGAATCCCAGGGATGGGGGAGCCTGGTGGGCTGCCGTCTATGGGGTCTCACAAAGTCGGACACGACTGAAGCGACTTAGCAGCAGCAGCAGCTCCTAATTCAATGGTCCTCACCCATCCCCCACTGCCCATGACTTTCTTCTACACTTAGGAGGAGACTCCAAAATTCTTTACAAAAGCCTACAGAAAGTTGTATGATGTGCTCACTGCTTACCCCTCCAGATCCTTCATGTACTTTCCCTCTGACTTGCTAGGTTATAGCCATGCTGCCCTTCCCTTCATTTCCTAGACAAATACCCATTTTTGTTCATCTCAGCACCTAGAAAGTTCTTGCTTCTTTCTTTTCATCTAATTCTTAATAATCCTCAAGGATGGTTCCTCAGAGACTTTACCTAACTCCCAGTCAAGTCTCCTTTCCTCATTATTACTCTCTCCTACTACCCTACATTTTTCTTCAGAACAACCAATACGATTTCAAATTATTTATCTGGGTGCTTAGATTTGTGTCTTCTTGTTCACTGTATATTCCAGACTTGGCATGGTGCCCAGCATATGGTAAATGTTCAGTAAACATTTGTTGAATAAATTAATATTATGGTAATAATATGCATGGTCTTAGATCATTTACTACATATTCAGGAAAATCATAAAAACTGGTGAATTATCTAGCATTTTCTCTCAAAGCATCTTGCATATATCTCGGTTTGCAAATGAATGACTACAATTTTGCCCTCAATACCATCTCCATGAAGCATCCCCTACTGAAACAGGCTCACCTACTTTTTTCTTCCTGCTTGACACCTTTTGAGAAGGTGGTGGCAGTGCCCACCTTGGTATGGTGATTTGAAGGATGTTTGGAAACATTGTCAGAGTTTCACTTCCACAAGCAATTCCATGAGATCCCCAATTTGGGGAATCATGGTATTAAAAATCCCCTATTGCAAAATCGTTAGGATAAAAAACATGTGAGCCTCTATTGGCCACAATTATCATATTCCAAGAGAAAATGGTCAGCTGGACAGAGACCAAATATTCAAGGGAAGGGGATATAATGAGTTAAAGAGTTAGTCGATGAGCTGTCTCCAACTCTTTGTGATCCCGTGGACTGTAGCCTGCCATGAGCCTCTGTCCATGGAATTCTCCAGGCAGGAAAACTGGAGTGAGTTGCTATGCCTTTCTCCAGGGAATCTTCTCAACCCAAGGATCAAACCCTGGTCTCCTACAGTGCAGGCAAATTCTTTACTGTCTGAGCCATCAGGGAAGCCCCCCCAGGAGTTTTTGATTGGGTGTATTTTGATTGGGCTGAAGAATTGCAAATGCCAAGAAACATTAAGATATTCTCTTGAGGTGGGTGTATTGAGTAACTTGGGCAGCATTACTTCTCAGAGAATCCTGGGGGTGGGTTGCTAGGTGCCTAACAGGAAGCTGATCATTCAAGGGATGCCGAAAACAGTGGAGGTGGACACTGGTGGGAACGAGAGTTTAGAAGATGCATTAACAGCTTTACTGCTCTTTTTAGATTGGCTTTGCGTGCCAAACTCTGTCCTCCCACTGAATATTAAGCATTATTTTTCTTGAGGAGAACAGGCAGGCTAGACCATAAAGATATAAAACTAGGGAACAGACAATTACAATTCTCTAGGCCACCTGTGCTAAATGCAAACTTAACATTTAACATTTCTCTGCTTCAACTCTTGTGCCTGAAACTTGGTGCTTCTGTAAAGGCCCCCATTTCCTTGGGTTCCAGACCTGAGATGACCTCACTTGATCTGGGAAAGGACCTTAGTTTGACCACAGCCTACTTCCCTGACTCTAACTGCTCCTGACCAAATGCTTTACTATGAGGGCTTACTTTGGGCATTGCCCTCCTCTCCAGCCCCCAGGACTCCATGATGACTACTCAGTTTCTCAGTATAATGCATCTGCTGCTGCTCAGCGGCTCAGTCGTGGCCGACTCTTTGTGACCCCATGGACTGTAGCCCACTAGGCTCTTCTATCCATGGGATTCTCCAGGCAAAAATACCGGAGTGGGTTACCATCTCCTACTCCAGGGGATCTCCCCTACCCAGAGGTTGAACCCTTGTCTCCGGCTTTGGCAGGCAGATTCTCTACCACTGCACTGGGAAGTACTTGATCTCCTTCTTAATCACCTTGCCTTAGCAGAGTTTAAAAAATGCATCCCAAAATACTTTCTCAACTGATCATTATAGCAACTTGTGAAAGAGGAATACAGTGTGTAGATGAGGAAACCAAATCCATGTTCAAATTAGGCTCACTTGTTCCTTTCTGTTTTCCTGGATACATGTTGCTAATAGGATACTGATTCTAATAAGGCAGATAATGGCCCCTGGGCCACCTGCCAATTAAAAATGACTCAAATGGAAAATAACTAAAATAAGAATGGAATGTTCTAGAACATCTCCAAACCACAAATCCATAATTGTCAAAGCCACAGAAAGCTGGCCTTTTTTGAGACGGATTTAACAGGGTATCATGATTATAAATATAATCATTATATATATGAGAATTCCATGGACAGAGGCTCATGGCAGGCTACAGTCCACGGGATCACAAAGAGTTGGAGACAGCTCATCGACTAACTCTTATGGAATTGCTTGTGGAAGTGAAACTCTGACAATGTTTCCAAACATCCTTCAATGAATAAAAGATAGTACACAGTGAGCCCTTAAATGATACTGAGGGATTCCTCTCTCGAGCATTAGAGACTAGGAATATGGATTGAACTAGCATCCTGGTCAAATAAGCCTGGATCCAGTGAGTTATCATCTAAAACCTAGAACTAGCTTCTGATATTTGCCAGGGCTTTAGACTCAGTCCAGCAAGTAACTCCAGGCCATTTTGACAAACATTACACACTTGATACTCTCCCTGCATCGGGCTCAGGGCATGAAGCATGTGTGAAGCTGGCCAACATTCCTCTGTCTGCTGGTTTCATTATAGACAGAGACTGGAGCAAAGATACAGAAAAAGTCCAGTCATAGACACCCAGAGCACATATGGAACATCTGAAAAATATAATGATATGTTCTTGATGATTTCATCATTGAATCTAAGTTCTCTGTAAGGTTTTAGGCAAACATGGCATTTTCTAAAACCAATCTCCTCAACTGTCATCGTCACCCACATGCTTCTCAAATTAAAATGTATACACAGGACATGCAAACAAAATTATTTTACATAGTGAAAAATCCATATATAATCATGTTTTTGGTAAAGATTCTCCATATGTTTTTTTTTTTCTTTTGAGAATCCTCATTTATTCAATATATACATACGCATTGAGTCAGTGAGTGAAAGTTGCTCAGTCATATCCAACTCTTTGTGACCCCATGGACTGTAGCCCACCAGGCTCCTCAGTCCATAGAATTCTCCAGGCTAAAATACTGGAGAGGGAAGCTGTATCTTCCTCTAGGGGATCTTCACAACCCAGGGATTAAACCCAGCTCTCCCACATTGCAGGCAGATTCTTTACCATCTGAGCCACCAGGAAAGCCCTATACATATGCAATACCTTCCTTGTAATGTTTGTCTGCAGTGGGATGGGGGGAGGCTGATTTTTTTATTTTTAGAAACCATGATGGTGGGGGTTTACTGTATTTACGTATCCTTTGCATATGAAGAATACTTAATATATCTCAGATATGATACACTTTTCTTGACATTGCCATCAACTTGCTGGTTTGAGGTATGAAGTTCAAATTAACCTAAGTTTTGTGGGGATAATTGAGATTCAGGAAAATTAGGTGCTTTAAAGCACAGTGAGTCAGCAGCAGGGAAAAGAGGAAAATAATTGATTTATTTAGGGCCTGCCATGTGCTAGTTATCTTTCTGACATTACCTTTTGTCCTTACTAAAACCCTGGGAGACAGGAATTACAATTCTTACTTAACAGACAAGGGAACTGAGGCTCAAAGAGATTAAATGATTTTCCCAAGACCACACAGCTAACTTCAGAGCTGAATTATAACCAAAATCTGTTTGAGAGCCTATGTTTCTTCCACTATGCACATGGCTCCCTAGATCTGAACCAGGATTCAAACAAGCTCAAGCATTTTCTTCAACCTGTCCTTTGGAATGCACAGTAAAGGCAACTCTTGAATATGATGTTCAATAGAAACCATGCTGTTTTCTATTTTCTTTTGTGTGTGTTGTCTAACTTTAATCTGGCTTTCCAAGTAACATGTTCCCTACTCTTCTCTAGATTTACTACAGACTTTATGTAGAGGGAGGTGTTGGGGGTTGTGATTTCCTTAAGTTATGGATATAAAATCAGAGGTACTTTGCCTTGTAAAGATACACAGAGTAATCTCTTGGAAGGATAGCTTTAGACTCCAGAGCTAACTGTGATCTCTCCAGCAAGTCTAGAGGGCAGTGGCTTTTTGTTTCCTGTCCTTTCCTCAAGGTCATTTCTAAAGAACCAATAGCCCCCAAGGAAGAATTTTGGATTCCTGAACAATAAGATTTAGGTAAGGACACAAGGGAGAGCAGTGAATCAAAAGGTTGTTTTCCTCATTTAGAATTGGACAGATCTCTCCCTTAGTTGACTTGCGACTATGGCAGAAAGGATGCTCTGTGACGTCCAAGCCTAAGTCATAAAAACTGATGCAGCCACTGCCTGTTTCTTATGGAATTCTCACTCTTGGAAACCAGGCTCCATTGGCAAGGGAGTGAAAGCAATTCATGGAGAGGCCCAAATTAAGAGATCTAAGTGGAGAAAAACTGAGACCCCTACTTCCTTAGCTCTGGCTGAGCTCCCAGAGGACAGTCAATGTTAACTGTCTGGTTGGGTGAATGAGCCATCTTAGAAGCACATCCTATAGCCTCAGTTGAGACATCTCAGTTGATCTGTGTGGAGAAAGACAAGCTTTCTCATAGCACCCTACTCAACTTGCAGATATATGAGTTAAATAAATGACAGCTTCTATTTCAAGCCCCTGGATTTTGGTGTAGTTTGTAGTTGAAACAGAAAGCAAGGCATAGATATCAGAAGTGATAGGAAATCATTAAAAGTAGCTTAAGTATACAAACAGCTTAAAAAGCTAAAGGCAAACTCAGGCATTACAAATCCCATATAATTAAACATAATTTCCTGTCCTTAAAAATTGAATTTGTAACATATGTATTTGGTATGGAATGTGGGCTTCCCAGGTGGCACTAGTGGTAAAGAACTTGCCTGCCAATGCAGGAAACATGAAAGAAGCAGGTTCAATCCCTGGGTCAGGAAGATCCCTTGGAGGAGGGCATGGCAACCCACTCCAGTATTATTGCCTGGAGAATCCCATGGACAGAGAAGCCTGGTGGGCTACGGTCCATGGGGTCACAAAGTCAGACATGACTGAAACAACTGAACACGCACACATGACACAGATCAGGTAAGCATGTCTCGCCAGAGTTCATCCTTGTTCATTCCTTTGAAAAATGCAACCTGGTATGAATTAGGCCAAGACCATAAAGAGAAAAAAATTCTGTGTAGACAGAGAAAAGGAAAAAAGCAGATAATATGGCATGAGATGTTCATCAAACATAATAGTAAAATTATAAAATATTATCATTTTTAAAAATTCAGAGATATTAAAGCAAGTTTTTAAATACAGCAATGTCATAGATGGGGCCAGAACAGTTGTCTCTCTCTCTTCCTCTCTCCATTTCCTTCCTCCCTCTATCAAAAGCAAAAAAAGAAACTAAATATAGAAAATAATGATTTGTTTAGATTCAAGCAAGAATCCAACTTTAGGCTAATCTGTACTTATTTCCTTAAAGACTAGGAATGAGTGACATCATCATTTGGGTTTTTTTAAATTAAATAATCAGTTACTCTGTGGTTTCTTTTCACAGTTAGGCGATTGATTCTCCAAAACATTTTGTTTTATTCTCGCCCATTTATTTTTGCCTTCTCTTAACCAGGTCTATCCACTTCTATTTTTCCAACTTTGGTTTCCCAGACTCCAGTCAATATTCACCATAAAATGTTACAGCTAAAATAATTCTCAAGTCATCCCAGTCATTATGTTGATATTGGCTATTTTTTGCCTTATGAATTATCCTCAGTGTTCTTCACATTTATTTTAAGTATAATAAAATCTGTTTAAGGCTTACTATGTTGCAGGTATTTTAGGTTGTCTTCAAGATTCCCATTCCTCTCTGCATCTCCCTTTTCAGCACCTAAATTTCAGTTCTTTGTTTTGTAACCTACGTTATACCCAGTCTCTTTATGTCACTAATGGTTTTTATTTTACTCTCACCACCAAATGTATTTCTTTTTTGAGTTCTGCTTCTGGGGCTTAGAGATCTCCCAGGTAGCCCGCTCAGATTTACTATTTCCCTTTCTTCAATCAACTAGTACAATTCTTTGTTTGCTTTTCTTCTCTTTATTCTGGCAATTACTGAAGTCATGCAGTAATTTATCTTGTTTGTCTTGTCTCTCCCAGAAAGAATTTAAATTACATATTTCTTCAAGACAGGTACTGTGTCTATTGTTTTAAATTTTTCTCATTTGTTCTATAATGTGATCAGTGACAAAAGCATGTGACAAAAACTTAACAAGGAATTATAAACTGGTTATTTTTCATCACTTAGAGATGTGGCTCACATAATTATCTTTCCTCACTTTTCACCTTATGTATTCTCATATATTAGTGGGCTTCCCAACAATCTTTCTGTTTCTTCTCATTATGTATCGGTTGCTTCCCAGTGTTGCTGAAAATGGTGTTGAAAGGAGGACAAGCATTGTCAGCTGGTGATGTTAATTGCTGCCCACAACCTGAGAAATGATGTGGATATGGATGTTCAACATGCTTAATGTGGGGCCCCTCCCCCTTCATCTAAATGGATTATAACATGCTTCCTAATGGTCTACACCCAAAATTGGAAAACATGAGTCAAAACACATCCAGTGTTTGTTATTTACTGAAAGGGGCATTCTGAGAGCAGATCTAAAGAGAAGGTATGTTAAACTACTTGTGAGTTTTCAAATTTCTTGAGTAACTGAGACTGAACTGGTTTCTTTTAATGTGGCACACAGTGAAGCCCAGACTTCAGGGTAGCTTTTCTAGGACTAGGTCCCTTTGCTGTAAGGATAGAGAACTGTGTGAGCCAGAAGTTGGGGCTTTGGCCAAATGGTCTTCCATTGTGCCAAGAGTAGCCATGTAAGAAGCTTATCTGGACGTAGGGGCAAGAGATTTCAAGTTCGTGTAATCTGCCTGGGATGGGGTAGTGCAATATTGGATGTGGTATCTGGTGGGGAGCCTGGGTGGAATAGAGTCTGATTGACAATGTGTCCTTATGTTGCATAAAAATTCATGTAGTTAAACTAGTTTTGATGGGCAGCTGAGCATAATCATTTAGAACTACACTGTCTAATAACATGGTAGCTACTAGCCAGATGTGACTTAGCTACTAAGTCATTCAACAATGACTTAGTTCAAAGAAAGAAATGCAATATAATAATTTTTAAACTCAATTCATATTGAAATAATATTTTAAATATATTGGGTTTATTATTAAAATTAAAAATTTATCTATTTCTTATTTTACTTTAGAAGATCTGGCTACTAGAAAACAAAATCACCTAGGTAGGTCGCATTTTATTTTATTGGTCAGTACTGGTTTAGAGATAGATTTCTAAAAAGGCTGACCTGGCTTTGAATCCTGGCTCTGACCCATTGACGTCTAATTTCTCTAAGTCTCAGATTCCTCCTTGCATAAAAATAGTATTCACCATAATGTTTCATGAGGATGAATTGAGATAATTTTGACAAAGCACTTGGTAAATTATGTGGTATGAGATAAATACCTAATGAATGTCTGTATAGTCAAAGCTATGGTTTTTACAGTAGTCATGTATGGATGTGAGAGCTGGACCATAAAGAAGGCTGAGCGCTAAAGAATTGAGGCTTTTGAACTGTGGTGCTAGAGAAGACTCATGAGAATCCCTTGGACTGCAAGGAGAATAAACTAGTCAATTCCAAAGGAAATCATCCCTGAATATTCATTGGAAGGACTGATGCTGAAGCTGAAGCTCCAATACTTTGGCCACCTGATGCAAAAAGCCAACTCATTGGAAGAGACCCTGATGCTGGGCAAGATTGAGGGCAGGAGGAGAAGGGGACAACAGGGGAAGAGATGGTTGGATGGCATCACCAATTCAATGGACATGAGTTTGAGCAAACTCCGGGAGATGGTGAAGAACAGGGAAGCCTGGTATGCTGCAGTCCACAGGGTCGCAAAGAGTTGGACATGACTGAGCAACTGAACAACAACTGAAATTCCGGAAATGTGGATTTTCCTTTAAATACTGACCATTCGTGTCATTGAAGGAGTCACTTATTCTCTCTGGTTCTCCGTTTTCTCTTGTATAAAATTATAGGTGTGTGTAAAATATTTCAAATTAATTCATTCAAAACTTTGGTTTATCACAGTTCCAGGAACTAAGTTCATCAGCATGTTGGTAAAGTGTGTTACATAAAGGAAGACAGGAATACATGATGAATAAGACAATGTAGTAGAAACCTAGTTTTGTCTGCTCAGCTCCCCTCCTTGGGGACTTCCTTCTCTGCCATCCCTATAGTTACAGTCAGAGCACCCATGTAAATACGACATGTCTGTCCCGTGGTTACAGTTGACTGGTAGAGGAGTAGGTACTTGTACTGGTGGGTCCAGGCTTTCCTGAGAATTGTATTTGAGACAAAGAGATTCCAAACTGATCTGGCTCATTCTCAAGTGGAAGTGATATCACTTGTAGAATTATCAGCAGTGTCCATTTCTAACTCTGGGCACTGGGAAAGAGAGACGGCCATGCTGTGGGATTAGCAAAGAATGAAGCAGATGCATAGAGAGAAGCAGGAACAAGAGAAATAGGGACAGGTCCTCCTGGTATGCTGTAATCCTGCATTCAGACCATCCCTGAGAATGTGCTGCATCCCTGTCCACTACAGTGGAAGCCATCTTACAGATTTTTATAAGAAAACAAGATGAAACAAAGCAAAACTCTCTTTGCTGATGTGAGTTCAAAGAGGTTCCCTCTATTTACAACCTAATAGATTTTAACTAATTTGGGCATTGTTTTTCTATCTAAGCTTATGGGAAAAGAGTCTCACATGCCAGTCATGTAACACATTGTAAGATGTGGTAAGAGATCGTAGGAGAACAAGGAACTGCAAATGGAACTGCAGAGGCTTTCCATCATAAGTAACATTTGAATTGGGTCTTGTGAAAATGAAAAGGGCTTTTCCATGTAGTGAAGGAAGAGTGGACATTTTCAGGCAGAGGAAGTGTAAGTACAAAGTAAGAAAGCATGTTACACTGAAGGAATGACTAGTAGAGACTATTTACTAGATAAAGGGATCGATTGGGACCTTTCAGGATCTAAATTTATTTTTGGTTCTAAACATTCCTTAGAAACATAGAAGACAAAATGGTACAGGGACAAGCAATTACCTTGGAATAAGGAGAACTTGGCTCTTGTCCCAACCCTGACACAGATTAGCTTTGTCACCTTGGGTAATTGGCATCATTTCTTTGGGAACTGGTTTCCTCATTTGGAAAATGAAAATGTGGATTACATTATCTCTGTGGCCGCTTTCAGCTCAAAATTCTATGATTCTTTAACTTAAATAAAAAAACTTTGTCACTGCTGACAAAGCATTTCCATTAGGTATGACTGGGGGGATGATTTAATTTAGATATGCTTCCTTTTCTGTCAAAATCACTGTCAAAATCAGCAGAATCTGATATATGCTACATCTAAGAAGCCTTGGCCCAAAGACTCATTTCTTAAACTAGGGAATCATGAAAGCACACTTAAATAAACAGCATCATCCCTGAGCCTAACCTAGTTACAGTTTTTCAACACTTTACTTTCTCTACCTGAGTGATGGGACCAAAGAAATTTATCATATATATAAGTATTGCAAAAATAATGAATGGTAAAGTTCTGGGAAAGAAAAAATTCCTGTTTGAATATGAAAAACAAAAAGTATTTCCCATGAGGATATCTTTAAGAATTTTTATAAAAATTTAAACTATTTTAAAATATCAGAGAAAATGGTAATAGGAATAGCAGATTTGCAAAAATTAACATGCTTCGAAATACTATGTATTTCTTTCATATGTATCTTTTCTATTCCCTACCCCCTGTCTTTAAATATCAGAGGAGGGAATTCTTATTCTTTTTCACTATTCACCTATGATGATCTTTTGACAATTTGGTCTTTGAGTTTTTCTCTATTTACATCCAAGGACAAGTACTCCATGGGAACCAGTGACACCCAGTGTCATTTACCAGACACATTTGTTATCGGGTATAG
The DNA here is from genome assembly GCA_024291935.2 of Okapia johnstoni. NCBI lineage: Eukaryota > Metazoa > Chordata > Mammalia > Artiodactyla > Giraffidae > Okapia > Okapia johnstoni. The sequence continues at coordinate 64,499,834 of CM044307.1, read as the reverse complement.
GTGTGCTCTCTAAGTGGAACAGGTTGCTAGCCAACAGAATGGGGATTCTAGGCATAGGTGAGGTTAATGATAAATAAAATCATTGTAACCACAAAAATGAGTGGGAAGATGAGTAGAAAAGGTGAGCAGCACATGTCTACCATGTACCCAGCTTCATGTTCTCTGGATTCTTATGAGATCTTTTTCAAAACACACAGATGCTGAGTGAGAGTCCCAGGGATGGGGGAGCCTGATGGGCTGCTGTCTATGGGGTCGCACAGAGTTGGACATGACTGAAGCGACTTAGCAGCAGCAGCACGGGTAAAGTACTATTTTTCAAAATGATCATACCCAAGAAATCAACTAGCATAATACAGTTTATAGTGAAATTTTCTAGTACTCAAGTCCAATTCTCACCAGCAGTACCCCTTTTTTAAGGTGATTTAGCCACTGCAATTCCTTGAGCCTCAGATAACTAAAATATTAAGTGTACCATGATGTCCTATCTCTACCGTGCCAGATAATTAAGCTGAACATGTAAACACTTTGTATTCTGTCATACTTTAGACTTTTTCAAAGCATATTTAGATGTTATTACCTAATATAAATTATTAGTTTTATCAAAATTATCTTATCAGACTAATCTCTGGTTACTGTTAGTAACAGAGATGATCTGTAGGTATGACTAGCTACAATAATATAGTCAACAATGCATATAGAATTAGAAGAAAGCACTTGCAGATTTAAGAGTTTAAGGGATTAAATTTAGATCAAACAAATGAGTATGAAAAACTGATAGATGATAAACTTTATACATGTTGTTTCTAATTGATAAAGGAAATTGAAGATGATTCAAGGAAATGGAAAGGTATCTCATCTTCTTGGAATGGAAGAATTCACGTTGTTAAAATGGTCATTCCACTCAAAGCAATCTACAGATTTAATGCAATCTCTATCAAAATATCCATGACATTTTTCACAGAACTAGAACAAATAATCCTAAAACTTATATGGAAACACAATAGACCCAGAATTGCCAAAGCAATTCTGAGGTAAAAGAACAAAGCTTGAAGCATAATATCCCAGACTTCAGACAATACTACAAAGCTATTGTAATCAAAACAGCATGGCATTGCACACACAAAAAAAACAGATATATGGATCAATGGAACAGAACAGAGAGCCCAGAAATAAACTCATACACCTACAGTTAATTACTCTTTGACAAAGGAGGCAAGAATATACAATGTAGAAAAGAGAGTCTCTTTAGCAAGTGGTGTTGGGAAAGTTGGACAACCTCAAGTAAATCTGTGAAGATATAACACACCTTCACACTATACACACAAAAAAATCCAAAATGGCTTAAACACTTAATTGTAAGATAGGAAATTATAAAACTCCTAGAAGGGAACATAGGCAAAACATCATCTGACATAAATCATACCAATTTTTTTTTAGGTCAGTCTCCCTAGGCAATGGAAATAAAAGCAAAAATAAATAAAAGAGACCTAACCAAACTTACCAGCTTTGCACAGCAAAGAAAATCTTAAACACAACCAAAAGATAGTCTATGGACTGTCAAATACTTGCAAATGATGAAACCAACAAGGACTTAATTTTCAAAATATACAAACAGCTCATACAACTCAATACTGAAAAAACAAACAACCCAATCAAAACATGGGCAGGAGACCTAAATAGACATTTCTCCAAAGAAGACATACAGGCAGCCAAGAGACACATGAAAAGATGTTCAAAATTCCTGATTATTAGAGAAATGCAAATCAAAATGACAATGAGATATCACCTCACACTAGTCAGAATGGCATCAAAAAAAATCTACAAATAACAAATCCTGAAAGAGTGGGAAAGAAGGGAACCCTCCTACACTGTTGGTGGGAGTGTAAATATGGACAACGATATGAAATTTCCTTAAAAAAGTAAAAATAGAACTACCATATAATCCTGCATTCCCGCTCCTGGGAATATATCCAGGGATAAACATAGTCCGAAAGGATACATGGGCCCCAATGTACATTGCAGTACTGTTTGCAGTAGCCAAGACACGGAAGCCACCTAAATGTCCATCAACAGAAGAATGGATAAAGAAGATGAAGTACATATATACAATGGAATATTACTCACCACTAAAAAAATGAAATAATGCCATTTACAGCATCATGGATGGACCTAGGTATTGTCTTACTGAGTGAATTTAGTCAGACAAAGGGGAAATATCATATGACATTCCTCATATGCGGAATCCAGAAAGAATGATACAAATGAACTCACTTTCAAAACAGAAACAGACTCACAGACATAGGAATCAAATTATGGTTACCAAAGGGGAAAGGGTACGGGAGGGAGAAATTACAAGTTTGGGTTAGCAGATACAAACTACTATGTATAAAATAGACAGATAACAAGATCCTTCAGTATAGATCAGGAAACTATATTTAATATCTTGTAATGGGCTATAATGAAAAAGAATCTGAAAAAGAATACATACTTATATATAATATATATATAATAAATATATATGAGAAATTAACACAACATTGTAACCAACTATAATTTATTTTTAAATATGTAGTTTCTACCAGTTTTCAAAGTTTGGAAAAATGCAAAATTTTTTCAACGGTTAGTATATAATAGTATTCATTCAGTTCAGTTCAGTACCGTCATGTCCGACTCTTTGCAATCCCATGGACTGCAGCATGCCAGGCCTCCCTGTCCATCACTAACTCCCGGAGCTTCTTAAACTCATGTCCATTGAGTCAGTGATGCCATCCAACCATCTCATTCTCTGTCGCCCCCTTTTCCTCCCACCTTCAATCTTTCCCAACATCAGGAACTTTTCCAGTGACTCAGTTCTTCGCATCAGGTAGCCAAAGTATTGGAGTTTCAGCTTCAACATCAGTCCCTCAAATGAACACTCAGGACTGATATCCTTTAGGATGGACTGGTTAGATCTCCTTCCAGCCCAAGGGACTCTCAACAGTCTTATCCAACACCACAGTTCAAAAGTATCAATTCTACGGTGCTCAGCTTTCTTTATAGTCCAACTCTCACATCCACACATGACTATTGGAAAAACCATAGCCTTGACTAGATAGACCTTTGTTGGCAAAGTAATGTCTCTGCTTTTTAATATGCTGTCTAGGTTGGTCATAACTTTCCTTCCAAGGAGTAAGCATCTTTTAATTTCATGGCTGCAGTCACCATCTGCAGTGATTTTAGAGCCTAAGAAAATAAAGTCAGCCACTGTTTCCACTGTTTCCCCATCTATTTGCCATGAAGTAATGGGACCAGGTGCCATGATCTTAGTTTTCTGAACGTTGAGCTTTAAGCCAACTTTTTCACTCTCCTCTTTCACTTTCATTAAGAGGCTCTTTAGTTCTTCTTCACTTTCTGCCATAAGGGTGGTGTCATCTGCATATCTGAGGTTATTGATATTTCTCCCAGCAATCTTGATTTCAGCTTGTGCTTTATCCAGCCCAGCATTCCTCATGATGTACTCTGCATATAAGTTAAATAAGCAGGGTGACAATATACAGCCTTGACATACTCCTTTTCCTATTTGGAACCAGTCTGTTGTTCCATGTCCAGTTCTAACTGCTGCTTCCTGACCTGCATCCAGGTTTATCAAGAGGCAGGTCAGGTGGTCTGGTATTCCCATCTCTTTAAGAATTTTCCACAGTTTATTGTGATCCACACAGTCAAAGGCTTTGGCATAGTCAATAAAGCAGAAATAGATGTTTTTCTGGAACTCTCTTGTTTTTTCGATGATCCAGAGGATGTTGACAATTTGATCTCTGGTTCCTCTGCCTTTTCTAAAACCAGCTTGAACATCTGGAAGTTCACGGTTCATGTATTGCTGAAGCCTGGCTTGGAGAATTTTGAGCATTACTTTATTCGCGTGTGAGATGAGTGCAATTGTGCGATAGTTTGAGCATTCTTTGGCATTGCCTTTCTTTGGGATTGGAATGAAAACTGACCTTTTCCAGTTCTGTGGCCACTGCTGAGTTTTCCAAATTTGCTGGCATATCGAGTGCAGCACTTTCACAGCATCATCTTTCAGGATTTGAAATAGCTCAACTGGAATTCCTTCACCTCCACTAATAAGCATGTAAGCTCAGATAGAAAATTTTCTAACTATGCCAAAAAAAACCCTTTTCGTAGTCTTTGCAGGTTGAAGTCAATGAAAGAGTAATTTGAAATCTAAATCATGACATCTCTAGATAATATAACATAATGAGTAGGTATAAATATAATATGTCCTACCTTCATCCCTTATTTTGATCGGTTTGTTCTGAATGAGGTTGCTGGTTCTTGAGTCTAAGTGGAAAATTTCTTATTCTGGTTCCATCTTCCTTGAGCAGCTGTAAACATTCTCCCTGTTACAGAAAAATACAGATGACATTAATATCAGTGATGCACTCCCCATAAGCAAATTCCCTAAAGGTTAGCTGAAACGCCATCCTTCTTTTCTCATATTCTAGAAAGTGTATCTGCATTAAAGTTATATTTTTAAAGTAACAACTCTTGCTCCAGCAGCTCTATCATTTTCAAGCATTAGTGTATCAGGTAATCTCAATAATTCACTTCATAAGTGATTCGCTATAACAAAGCATCAAGACAGCACTAGTTGGGATCACTCCTATCTCAGAAAGAGAAAAAGTGGATTTGCCTGAGGGCCAGTGAATTATCCACTGAGGTGAAAATTTCACGTTCTAATGCTCAGCTCTCGGAGAAGGCAATGGCATCCCACTCCAGTACTCTTGCCTGGAAAATCCCATGGATGGAGGAGCCTGGTAGGCTACAGTCCATGGGGTTGCTAAGAGTCGGACACGACTGAGCGACTTCACTTTCACTTTTCCCTTTCATGCACTGGAGAAGGAAATGGCAACCCACTCCAGTATTCTTGCCTGGAGAATCCCAGGGACGGCGGAGCTTGGTGGGCTGCCGTCTATGGGGTCGCACGGAGTCGGACACAACTGAAGCGATTTAGCAGCAGCAGCAGCAGCAATGCTCAGCTCTATCAGGAACACCTGTATTATCTGGCAATGCCTGGATTATAAGTCACAGAACACGGAAAGACACTTGCCAAACTGTTATTTCTTTGTGTACATTCAAAATATTTTAGGTGTAGATCAAGCTTCAGAACTTTTTAAGCATATATTTATATTAATTAATCTGAATAATGTATGTGGGAGTATAATGGCAAATATAATCATTTTATTTTTCTTTTGATTCATGGAATCTTGAGTTCCTGGGAATGTTTTAGATTAAACTACAGCACCCTTGTGTATAGTTAGTGGGGCAGTCTTTTCATCATGTAGGCAGAGTAGGGGTTCCATCTTAGCCACTTTCCAGCAGGGTAACCCTGGTAGGTCGGTTTTCCTCTCAGTGACTGTTTTCTTATCAGAAAAATGAAAGAGTGTTTTGAGGACTGAATGAGATAATTTGATGAAATGCTTACCAAATTCCTTGTACACAGTATGCACTTAATAATAATAATAATAATAATAATAATAATAATAATAATAATAATAATGATTATTATAAAATTCTATTAACTCACACCAGGATATAACCACCAAGTCAGTCAAACAATGATTTTAGTTTTTGCCCTATTTTGTTCCCCACAAATGGTAAGAAGTTCAAAGTGCAGGGTAGAGCAAGAGTCTGTGCCTCACGCCTGACTAAAGTGATTGTAATGTGAAATGCAAAAGACATTCCAACAGATATTCATCCAAAAGCAGACTAGCCTTTCTGGGTCACACCTGAGCAACTCCCAGACTTACAAAATTCCCCTTTCCTATAATACTACTGCTGGATGAAGTACAAGCTGGAATCAAGATCACCGGGAGAAATATCAATAACCTCAGATATGCAGATGACACTACCTTTTTATGGCAGAAAGTGAAGAACTATAGAGCCTCTTGATGAAAGTGAAAGAGGAGAGTGAAAAAGTTGGCTTAAAACTCAACATTCAGAAAACTAAGATCATGGCATCCGGTCCCATCACTTCATGGCAAATAGATGGGGAAATAACGGAAACATTGAGAGACAGTTTTGGTGGGCTCCAAAATCACTGCAGATGGTGACTGCAGCCATGAAATTAAAAGACACTTGCTCCTCGGAAGAAAAGCTATGACCAACCTAGACAGCATATTAAAAAGCAGAGACATTACTTTGCAAACAAAAGTCTGTCTAGTCAAAGCTATGGTTTTTCCAGTAGTCATGTATGAATATGAGAGTTGAACTACAAAGAAAGCTGAGCACCAAAGAATTGATGCTTTTGAACTATGGTGCTGGAGAAGACTCTTGAGAGTCCCTTGGACTGCAAGGAGACCCAACCAGTTCGTCCTAAAGGAAATCAGTCCTGAATATTCACTGGAAGGACTGATGCTGAAGCTGAAACTCTAATACTTTGGCCATCTGATGCAAAGAACTAACTCATTGGAAAAGACCCTGACGTTGGGAAAGATTGAAGGCAGGAGGAGAAGGGGATGACTAGGATGAGATGGTTGGATAGCATCACTGATATGATGGACATGAGTTTGAGCAAGATCCAGGAGTTGGTGATGGACAGGGAAGCCTGCTGTGCTGTAGTCCATGGGGTCATGAAGAGTCGGACACAACTGAACTGATAATACTACTTGCAATATTGATTGGTTTTACTTGCTTAACCTTTTTGAGTCTGTTACTCTTTCATAAATGCTGTTAGTGTTTGGTGTACTAGATGTTAAATGGATAGTACAGTATATTGATTCTGAATCTAATTTTGGTTTCCAGGGTATTGAAGATAACTGAATCTGGCATTGAGAACCTTCCAATATTGAATGAGAATCCTCGAAAATATTTTTGCCTGAAAAAAGACATTATAAGCACATTTAAAGAGTTCCTAGTAAAAATTAAGTCCACGCAATTTTTTTTGTTATTGAAGATATCATTAGGCAGCGTTCAAGAACTAAATTTATTCTGATAATCATTATAATGATGAAAAAATTCCTTGCTCCAATAATTGATTTATGCTTCATTTAAATGTACAGAGTAGTTCCAATATAATTTCTTATTAACTCTAATGACGAATTTTAAAGTAGCATGACTCTGAAATAAAGATGAAAATTCTCCATACAACTCATTGCATTTAAATGGATTTAATATTTAATATTTAAAAAATCATTTGATGTAAATAGCCATCATGAATCACTGTAGATATACTAAGATGTAATTAAATGCTTTTTTTCTTTTAAAATGCATCTACTTGTTTCATAATAAATTCTTTTTGTACTCTTTCTTCTTTTGAGCTGTGTTATTAGTTTTGAAATTATTTTAAATTGTGAAATATCATCAACTCTAAAATTCAGCAAATTTATAAAAAAATTTTCTCTTAAGCAAATTCAAAGTTACAATTATCACTTAGTATTTGCCTTTATCTTACAGTTATTTAAACCATTTTGAAAAAAACTCAGATTTCTAAGATGGAAAAAACAAAATTTGGGGGAGGGACCAGATCCTATAACTTATAACACTTTCACTAGATAAGATTGTGCACACAAAGAAACTACTCTCTAACCTTCTTTGGTACCTGGAATTTGTTGGTATGACAATGTGTCATAAACTGGGAGGAGAGACGGTGTTAACACAGATCCTGCTGAGTAGACCCACAATCAGGCACCTACGAGTTCAGTAGTGAGAGCAGCTGGCAGGGCATCTGGAGTTCCGGGTCTGTCCTGTGGCGCTGTGACCATGTGAGGTCATGTACCGTCACTTTCTGTGTGAGCCCCACCAAAAGACGGGCAGTGTGGACCACTAGAAAGTTCTCTTTGGCCCTTAAGAATGTAACCAAGAATGAGATCTCTCTCTCTCTCTCTCACATATACACACAAAATCAACTAATAAAAGAAATTAGAGTCCTGAAACAATCCCTAACCCATACCTCATAAAGAAAAAAAAATGTCTTTTGAGTATAATATTTCAAGAAAGCAGCATGTTGGCTTGAATTCAGGAAGTCCTGAAGCATTCAGGATTTGGCTCTGTATACTTAGTATGTAGCAAGGAAAGAGTCTTGAAAAAGAAGCCAAAAAACCTAGTTTAGTTTGTTACTCACTTGACAGGAAGTAACTTTTTAAGACCTCATCTGCTTTCTTCTCTGTTATATCAGGACAGTGCTAATTTTCTGACAGATTCTTGGGGTTCATAGAATGGTCATATAAGTTAATGCTGGTTAAAGTTAGGATGACTATCTCATTTTTCAGTTACACCAGGACACTTGTGAGGCTGAAGGAGGGAGGTACTGATAATAATACTGAGACAATATGCACAAACTAGGACTATCTTGGGCGAAGAGGTACTTCTGTTCACTCTATATGAACTTTTAGAACTAGAAACCATTTTGTTCACCTGTAAGAGGTATTCACGGTAGCAGTGATGGTATCTGAAACCTAGCTTCCAAACCTAATTTGACAAGGTACAATGAGCTTTTTTGTGACATCATGGTAAGGAAATGCAGCCTGCACAACCTATGAAGTTTGCAATGGTTTACAGTGAAGTACATGTTTTGACATGTAATCTGTATTTCTGGAAAAGCATTTCCTAACTAGAATTTTTAAAAAATTGAACTAGCTTTATTTCAAAACCTTTTTAGAATATTTTTAGATTAACCTATACTGTTTTAAAGCAATAATCAAAGTTCCTTTCTCAATTTTCCCCTTCTTAAAGGAAACAGGCTTTCAAATAATGTAATCAGAAATGATAGATGAGGAGATCTTTGTATTTTCCCAGTTTATAGAGCTCACAAAAAAGTTGTAAGCTATTCTTCAAGGTTATTATCATTGTTGCTATTAATTTTGGCTAAGAAAATGAGTCTATTGAGTTGAATGATCTTGATACTTTCTTAGAGAAAATAATTTTTTCATTACCAAATTATTTTTCCTCTATCTATTGTACTTGGAGAAGAGAGAATAAGGAGGTTAAAAATACTGTATTTTATCAATTGTTTGATATAATTCTACAGACAAAAAGCATTCTTGATTAAGTTTGTATTATTTAATCAATATTGTGCAGTGTGAAAAAAAATTCAGGTCCACTACAGTAAAGTTGATTTTTTTCCACAACAAAGCTATTATAAAAGAAATTAATTTTTTATAACATTTTAGTATTAAGCTAGTTGTTGGAATAAGTGCTATCAGGAAATTTTACTAAAAAATGGGCTAACTGGGTATAAGACATTTATTCCTAAGAATCCAAAAGTGGCTTAAATTTAAGACTACCTCACTGGACATAAGAATTATATTTGTTTCCTATCACCTACAGTAGGATGGTAGCAACAAAAATAATTGCCTTAGCATGTACTGAATAAAGACTAATAAGAACAAATTATATTACCAAACAGGAGCAATGACATACATCTTCTTGATCCCAAACTGCATAAATTTAACAACAGTTTTGGAATTAAAGACTTCTTTTTACTAAAAAAATTAAAAATCACTTGAAATATTATACAATGAGAACACTAAGTTTAAAATTGAAGAAACTGTCAATTTCTAAGACTCAATTTTTCTTTTGATGCATGTATAAAAATTTATCCTAAGTCATATTTAAAAATAAGACTAGAGGTTGTCACCTGAATCATGTTAGTCAATTTAGAAAAAGGCAATGTTTCATTAACACTTGAAATTGGATTGGAAATTCCACACTTCTTTAAAAAGGGGCTGGTTACAGTGAAGGGGGCAGTGGAGGATGAGACGCTTAGATAGCATCACTGACTGACTCATTGGGCATTAATTTGAGCAAACTGTGGGAGAGAGTGAAGGACAGGGGAGACTGGCATGCTGCAGTACGTGGGCTTACAAAGAGTTGGACACAACTTAGCACCTGAAAAACAACAACAACAATATAGTGAACCCTACACTTATAAATTGGCACCACGTTGTAAACAGGAACACTGGGTACCTACAAAATGATGTATACTTTTTGAAATTTGTTCTCCAAAATAAGTCACATATTGTATAACCGAAGGACATGTCATCTCATATTGTTTGTGAAAGAAGAATGAACCATGTGTATATTAAAATATGTTTAAATAAAAAAGGATATAGGGTATAGCTTTGTGACTTTAGTAACTCAAGATTTTGTTCACATCAAATATTCATAATGAAAATGGATTTAGTCTTTTCCCCCCAACTTTAGCTTCATCATGTCATCAATTCATACAGTTAATTTACATAATCTTAGATTTTTTCACATAATTACAAATTTTGATGCACAAACACAGCATATTTATGTTTCATTCACAGATTGTACTTTTTATATGTTCTGCTCTTAATTTTAAAAGCAAGGAGGTTCAGCATCCCATTGTCTGAATACTAGTAACACTAAAATTATATTAAATTTGCTTTTTATATGTAACCCTTTATTTAAATAAAATCTGGAAATTGTGAGGAAACAAATGCAAATCATTGAACAGCTGCAAATACAAATTCACAGTGTAATCCACATCCCATTACATAACAGCTGGCATTAACTGAGTATTGATTGATTGCTGGGTACTGTGCTCACGGGTTTCTCAGTGCTGATCAGTTGAGTCTCAGCCAACCCTACAGGGGTGATCCAACTATCATTTTCTTTTGCCAAATGAAGAAACTAGACTCATTTGCTCAAAACTCTACGTGTATTAAATGTTTGAGTTTGTACTGGAACCAAAGCAGGCTGAACATTTGGCCGCAGCAGAAGCTTTCTAACAGAAATTCAGTCAGGGTCAGTAATTGGTCAGTTAAGAGAAGAATCATAAAAAAATAAAAAAATATACACATGGGTGCTTGTGCTCAATTGCTCAGTTGTGTCCAACTCTTGCAATCCCATAGACTGTAGCCTGCCAGGCTCCTCTCTCCATGGGATTGTCCAGGCAAGAATAGTAGAGTGGGTTGCCATTTCCTTCTCCAGGGGATCTTCCCAATCCAGGAATTGAACCCAGGTCTCCTGAATGGCAGGCAAACTCTTTACTGACTGAGCTACAAGGGATATGCATAAGATATAATTTAAAATATATAAACATACAGTCATTTACCTTCTTCTCATTTTATTTTTTGATGTAGAGCGAAAGTGTTTTCTTTAAGGGTAGATCTACCAAATAAAGTTCCTTAGAATTTTCTTGCACAAACCATACCCATAGTTTCACAACCTTGAATTTCAATATCTTTAAGGGGTGCTAAAACATTTGTAAAGCAATATACATGAATTTCTACTCTAGGTTCTTACAAATTTTGTTTCTAATGTTTTATACTTGCCTCATACACACCTAAATGCACAGCAGTTACTTTTTGTAAAATAACAATTTGTCTTTATCAACTTTAACACATTCATCATTTTGATTTTCTTAAGAACTCTCTTTATATACTTATACTTATTTCATGTATTTAATTACTATAGTAATTACTATAACTAGTGGCATAAGCAGTTAGAAATAAAAATAATATGACAGGGATTATTTCAACTCTACTGACACTCCATATCCCGGGGACATCCATTTTTAAGTATTTTTTAAAAAATGAAGGCTCTCCAGTCTCTTCCTGGCTGTGGATAGGCGGCAAAACCTTGGTCTTTGTGTAGTATTCTTAGAATATCTCTGAATGAAATAAATTGTATAAATGCATAGTAGGGAAAAATCAATCTCAAGATTAGAAGCTGCCTTAGTAAGGTAATACATAACTGCAGTGTTGTGATTATGAATAAATGTGCTCATTAAAATTTATATACATATAAACATATATTCACATATTATATGTATAGTTCTTATGCTTAAATTTTAAATATTTGGGGAAATTTTTATGTGCTTTTAAACTTTTCTAAAAATTTTCTATTCAAGCATAAAAAACATGTTGCAACAGTAATAAGTAAGGGCTAAAATATATAAGCAAATAAATTACATTTACAGTCTATTACAGGGTAATCTTTTATGCCATATATTACATTAAAGTGACATGATAGTTAAGACATATTTCAACTAAGGTATATATTTTTGATTTGATAAAGTAATTTGAAAGATGTCAACTCAAAAACACATAATACTGATTATTTTTGTAAAATAAAACAGAAGCACTTTTATTCTAATAAGAAAATGCCAGTCTGAAGTCACACCTTCCTGTGCACCTAACAGTATTCTCATTTTATCATATTTTAAAAATCCACACCTCATATTTTCTGTTACCTTATATGGATGGTGCTAATGACACACATAGTAAATCTTCTATTAGCCTTGTAGTTGGACAGGATTTGTTTAATTTCAGCTGTCAAATAATGTGAAAAAAAAAAACCCCACCATTCTAGTAACCCTATGTTAGAACTATAAAAGTAAATGTTTCACAAACAGCAATAATTTATTGATCACATTCTCTGCCAGCATAAAATTAAAAGTACTTAATATGCCCATTTGGGAAGTCTGATGACTTACTTGTTTGAGTGGATTAAAAGAAACTTTGAAAATTTTCCTTTTAATGCAGGTAAAAGGAACTAAAAAGCATGAGAATGGTGTGACTCTTCCTTGGTATATGCAAAATAGCGTGTGTTTTATACAAAAGGAAACATTTCCTCTGATATTTCACAAAATATATGCTAGGTGACTCAACTAATAGAAAAAATAACCTCTAAATTTAATTGTTAAAACAATGAGGATGTGAATAAGTGAAATACTCTCCACTGTCACTTCTCTTTAACCTTATATCCTTGATTGTCTAGTTAAATTACCTGCTGTGTATCTTCTTTGGTACTTCTTCCTCTGCATTTATTAACATACACAGACATATGTGTTGTTTTAGATCGAGCTCTCTGATGACAGGGTGTTCAGTGCAAAAGTTCACTGGGGTGAGCTCTTGAGAGATACACCTCTAACTACACTCTTAAGGAAGTGAGGAAGGCAGCAGAGGGTGGGGGCAAGTTGACTAAAATAAAGTGCAACTGAGGTCTCATAAACTCATCAGAAAAACCTCAAAACTCCAAGGAATCTTTCAGCATTGTCTCAAATTGAGAAAAGGAACTGGAATTTGATATTCTCAAATTATCCAATCATTAGCCAACCCCTAGGAAGAGGTGCAAGCTTGGGTGAGTTTTCAGAGATGGATGAAACTTGGAGCCATCATCATTCAATAATCCTAGTAACTGGGAGATGGCTTGCATATCTGGGTAGAACACATCGCAATATTCTCTATCACCATTTGTGCAATTGAGATTTCTATTCACTGAATACAAATATGATCGACGCCTTTCAGTTATTTTCATTTATGCTTAACTTTGCAATGTGCACATCCTTCTAAGGGATGTCTGTCTCATTCACTTTAATGGGTACACAGTATTCATTGTAAGATTATACATTTTATTTTTATTTTTTCTTTGTTGTTTTAGCAAACGATGCTGCAATATCTTTTATGTATGTTTTTCTGAATTGATATTTTGTTAAATAAATTAGTCCAACTGCTGAGTCAAAAGTTAGGTATGGTTGTTTAAATAAACCTGGTAGTTTATTTTATTAAATGACTACATTAATACACACTACCGTCAAAAACATATAAAATTACCTGTTCGATATTGAAGGTTTTCAATGAAATTTTTTTCAATTGTGACTAAAAAAATATTACTTCATTGTGCTTTAACATGCATTTTCTTGACATTAATAAGGTTATGCTTTCTTAAAGTGTGTTGTCTATTTTTTCCTCTCCTTTAACTTGCCTATTCCTTTTTTTGTGGTTGGTTTTGTTTACCTTATTCTTACTAATATACTCTCTATGTTTTACTATTTTTTCCTGGTGAATTGCTTAAATGGCTTTGCTTTTGGTATCTTTATTCGTCAAAGTTTTTCAGAGAAACATAATCATTATAGATTGATTGATTGTAGGAATAGATTGATGTAGTTATGGAGGCTGACAAGTCCCATAGTCTGCCATGTACAAGCTGGAGAATCAGGAAAATTGGTGGTGGAATTCTGAGTCCAAAGGGAGCCAGGGGCTGGTGGTTCTAAGTCCTGTTGTTCTAAGTCCTGTAAGTCCAGGACTTAGAGTCATGTCTGACTCTTTTGTGACCCCATGGGCTATAGCCCACCTGGCCCCTCTGTCCATGAGATTTCCCAAGCAAGAATACTGGACTAAGTTGCCATTTCTTTCTCAGGGGATCTTCCTGACCCAGGGATCAAACCCACATCTCCTGCGTTGGCAGGAGGATTCTTTACCACTGAGACACCTGGCAAGTCCTGGTCTGAGTACAAAAGTTTGAGAATCAGAAGTGTCAATGCCCGAAGGCAGAAGAAGGATGTCTTCATTCAAACAAAGAGATCACGTTTGTCCTTCCTTTGTCTTTTTGTTTATTCAGGCCCTCAGTTCAGGGTGGGATTGCACGATGCCTACCCACATTGCTGAGGGTGCCCCTCTTCACTCTGCCTACCAATTCAAATGTTAATTTCTTCTGGAGACACACACCCAGAAATCATATTTTATAATATTTTACAAGCTTTCTGGGCATCCTTCAGCCCAGTCAAGATGAAGTATACAATTAATAATTACAGCAGCATCTTCTAGAAACAAAGGACCTACATTTCACGCCTTTCAGATTTTTTATCTTGATTAAGAAGTCTTCTTACTCCAAGATTCACAAAGATTCTCATCTTTTTCACTAAAATCATCCAAATTTCATCCTTATATATTTGTGATCCCTAAAGTATATTTATTAAGTGCAAAGCAAATTGCATAACAATAAGTATAGTATGATATTTTGGAAGACAAAAAATATGTAATAATAGTTTTTAAAACCAGTTCAAAGGATTGAATGGTTCTATCTTCCCCAAAATTATATATTGAAGCCCTGAACTTCACTGAGTTGGTATTAGGAGGCAGAGACTTTGGGAGGTGTTTAGGTCATGAGCATTCTGCCCTCAGGAACGAAATTAGCCCTTAGAAAAGAGGACCCAAAAAGCTCCCTTGCCCCTTCCACTCTTTGAGAACACAGTGAGAAAGTGGCTGTCTATAAAACAGAAAGTGGGCCCTCATCAGACAATGAAATTGGTTTCCAGAACTGTGAGAATTAAATTTTTGCGCTTATAAATTATTCAGTTTATGGTATTTTTGCCATAGCAGTCCAAACAAACTAAGACAAAATTTTAACCTACTTCTGTGTAGCCAGGCACAAAAGTCTCCGTCAAAATATGTACCAAAGTGTAGATGACAGCAGCTACCTCTCGGCATCATAGATGAGCCAAAGAAAGAAGAGTTTCATTCTTTACTATCTACATTTTGAAAAAGAGAGAGAAAAGGTAATGACAGAATTATGGGTAATTTTTTTATTCCATTTTTGGCTTCTCTGTGATTTACAAATTTTTTCATTTTGGAGATATATTAATAATATTTCATAACCAGAAAGAAAAAATTTAAGGCTTTCAGGAGTTCATCACTGAGTAGTTTTGATTAAAGTGAAGATGCATTTATTACATCTGTAGACTGTTAAAACCTTGTGCAACCCCCAGAAAATTTTGTTCTGGAGCAGATGTAAGAAGATACTAACTCCTGCCTCAGCTTTGGTTTGCATGAAAGGTCTTGGCCACAGATATTTTCATTTCTGAGCCAGGGTGTCTCTGTTATATTTATACTTTTAATACTTATAAAAATTGTCCTGATCATGGCTAGTTTCATTTTCTTTTTTTGAGTTATTTATTGAGATACAATTTATGTACAGTAAAATTTAAAGTGCAGTGGGTTTGACAGATATATACCACCAAAATAAAAATATAGGAAAAAAAAAAAAAAAAAAATATAGAATATATTGCTTATCTCAAAACATTCCCTGGTTATTCTCTGTGGTTAATTGCCTCTCTTACATTCCTAGCTTTTGGCAGAACTGATCTGATATATGCCCCTAGTTTTGCCTTTTCCAGAAAGGCAGACAAATGAAATGACACAGTATGTTGACTTTTGAGTCTGGCTTTGGGCTTCCCTGGTGGCTCAGAGGGTAAAGCGTCTGCCCACAATGTGGGAGACCTGGGTTTGATCCCTGGGTCAGGAAGATCCCCTGGAGAAGGAAATAACAACCCACTCCAGTATTCTTGCCTGGAGAATCCCATGGATGGAGGAGCCTGGTAGGCTATATAGTTCACAGGGTCGTAAAGATTCAGACATGACTGACTGACTTCACTTTCACTTTTTCACTTAGCATAATTTTGAGATTGGCCCAAATTGTTGTGTGTATATCAAAACTTGTTCCTTTAAATTCTGATTAGTATTCCATTTTACAGATGTTCCACAAGTTTTTTTTATCCATTCAACAGTTGAAGGGCACTGAGTTGTTCCCAGTTTTTAGCAATTATGAGAAGAGATAAAGAAGAGAAGTGAAAGGCAAAGGAAAAAAAGGAAAGATATACCCAACTGAATGCAGATTTCCAAAGAAGAGCAAGGAGACATAAAAAAGCCTTCTTAAGTGAGCAATACAAAGAAATAGAGGAAAACAACAGAATGGGAAAGACTAAAGATTTCTTCAAGAAAATCAGAGATATCAAGGGAACATTTCATGCAAAGGTGAGCACAATAAAGGGTGGAAAAGGTATGGACCCAACAGAAGAAGAAGATATTAAGAACTGGTTGCAAGAATACACAGAACTGTGTAAAAAAAGTCTTAATGACCCGGATAACCATGATGGTGTGATTACTAACCTAAAGCCAGACATCCTGGAGTGTGAAGTCAAGTGGGCCTAAGGAAGCATTACAAAAAACAAAGCTCAAGTGGAGGTGATGGAATTCCAGCCAAGCTATTTCAAATGCTAAAAGATGATGCTGTTAAAGTGCTGCACTCAATATGCTAGCAAATTTGGAAAACTCAGCAGTGGCCACAGGATTGAAAAATGTCAGTTTTCATTCCAATATCAAAGAGAGCAATGCCAAAAATGTTCAAACTACCACACAATTGCACTCATCTCACAATGTTCAAAATCCTTCAAGTTAGGCCTCAACAGTACATGAACAGAGAACTACCAGATGTACAAGCTGGACTTAGAAAAGGCAGATGAACCAGAGATCAAACTGCCAACATCTGTTGGATCATAGAAAAAGCAAGAGAATTCCAGAAAAACATCTACTTCTGCTTTATTGATTATGCTAAAGCCTTTGACTGTGTGGATCACAACAAACTGTGGAAAATTCTTAAAGAGATGGGAATACCAGACCACCTTACCTGCCTCCTGAGAAATGTCTACGCAGGTCAAGAAGCAACAGTTAGAACCAGACACGGAACAACGGATTGGTTCCAAATTGGGAAAGCAGCATGTCAAGGCTGTATATGTCACCATGCTTACTTAATTTATATGCAGAATACATTATGCAGCATGCTGGCCTGCATGAAGCTCAATCTGGAATCAAGATTGCAGGAGAAACATCAATAACCTCAGATACAAAGATGACACTACCCTAATGGCAGAAAGTGAAGGGAACTAAAGAGCCTCGTGATGAAGGTGAAAGAGGAGAATGAAAAAATTGGCTTAAAACTCAGCATTCAAAAAGTGAAGATCATGGTGTCTGGTCCATCACTTCCTAGCAAATAGATGGGGAAACAATGGAAACAGTGACAGACTTTATTTTCTAAGGCTCAAAAATCACTGCAGATGGTGACTGTAGCCATGAAATTAAGACACCTGATCTTTGAAAGAAAAGCTAAGACAAACCTACACAGTGTATTACAAAGCAAAGACATCACTTTACTGGCAAAGGTCTGTACAGTCAAAGCTATGGTTCTTCCAGTGGTAATGCAGAGATGTGAGAGTTAGACCATAAAGAAGGCTGAGCACTGAAAAATAGATGTTTTCTAACTGTGGTGCTAGAGAAGCCTCTTGAGAGTCCCTTGGACAGAAAGGAGATCAAACCAGACAATCTTAAAGGAAATCAACCTGAATACACACTGGAAGGATTGATGTTGAACCTGAAGCTCAAATACTTCGGCCACCTGATGTAAAGAGTTGACTCACTGGAAAACACCCTGATGCTGGGAAAGATTGAAGGCAGGAGGAGAAGAGGATGACAGAGGATGAGATGGTTGAGTGGCATCATCAACTCAATGGACATGAGTTTGAGCAAACTCCAGAAGACAGTGAAGGACAGGGCAGCCTGGTGTGCTGCAGTCCATGGGGTTGCAAAGAGTGGACAAAGCTGAGCGACTGAACAACAACAGCAGCTTTGTGTGGATATATGCTTTCATTTTCTCAGATAAATACCTGGGATTGAGAGATTTTTTTTTTTAATGGATAGTCAGGTATCCCAATCCCATTTATTAGATGATCTTTTGTTTTTCACCACTGATAAGAATGTTATCTTAATCAAATATTAACCACCTCTTGCTATTCCTTTCCAAGATCCTTGGTAAATCTTACACATTTTTGTCTTCATTTGAACCACTGTACAATTTAACTGTGTCCCCCAAAAAAGCAAACTAACAGGCAATTCTGTTGTGATTCTGACAATAACAGATCATTAATGTATCATATACATAATAGTTCAAGAAGGATTAATGTTTACAATACCAATTTTTCCCATTTAAGAAAGCTACATGTCTCTCCATCAAGTTCTATAACATAAGTAAATTTTATAATTTTCTTATAGAAGGTTTTATATCATTGTTTTTAAATTTATTAAGTACTTTGCATATATTTGTTTATTTTTTAATTGGATATATTCCTATTTTTATTTATAACTAGTTAAGGCTGGTTGTTTACTTACTCAACAAATATTTACTGAATCCATACTTTTTTATCAGGTACAGTTCTAGGTACTAATAGGAAAATAGTGGCTAACATAGAGAAGGTTGTAAAGGTTATATTCAGGTGGTATGAGATGGAAATTAGATGCATGCACACATAGCTGATGGTTATAAGTGCTATGCCAATAATTTACTTTAAATTGATTTTATCATGAGACCACCTAATGAACAGTACAAAGCTATGCAATAGAACTTAATTCTTGAGTTTTGAAGCACTTCAACATTGGGAAGATGGACAAAGGAAAATAGGCCATATTCATGAATAAATAAGTAGTGACCAGTTATCTAAAAGGAAAATTAATACACCTAGTGTCTTTTAAGCCAAGGGAAGAGAGCGTTTCCAGGAAAAAAAGAGCAATAAACTTTGTCTAATGCTATTTACAAGTCAAATAAAACGAAAAACGAACAGGGAAAGTTTTAGGGGACTAGTACAAGTTTAAATAACTCAATGACAGGTAACTCAACAAATTCTACTAATATTTCAAGATATTTTAGTTGATTTTCTAAGTTTTTCTAAAAACATGATTATACACTCTATAAATAGTGGTGATATATTTGCTTTTGTGGTGCTTCTATATTATGTATATTACATGGGCTTCCCTGATAGCTCAGTTGGTAAAGAATCAGCCTGCAATGCAGGAGACCCCGGTTGGGAATTCCTGGGTTGGGAAGATCCCTTGGAGAAGAGATAGTCTACACATTCCAGTATTCTTGGGCTTCCCTGGTGGCTCAGTTGGTAAAGAATCCACGTGCAATGTGGGAGACCTGGGCTCAATCCCTGGATTGGGAAGATACCCTGGAGAAGAGAAAGGTTACCCACTCCAGCATTCTGACCTGGAGAATTCCATGGACTGTATAGCCCATGGTGTGGCAAAGAGTCAGATATGACTGAGTGACTTTTACTTTCACTTTTCATTACACTTGATTGAACTTCAAAATGAGTGCTAGTAGTGACAGAAGTATTCTTGTTTTATTACTAAAGATACATAAAAAGCTATTACCACTTCTTCATTTGACTGGATGCTTGTCCTTGACTTTTTGTAAATGCTATCTAGCTTATATAGAAATGTTTCATCAAATTCTTGTTTAACTTCTGTAATGCAGGAAACACAGGAGACAAGGGTTTGATCCCTGGGTCAGGCAGATCACCTGTAGAAGAAATCAGCAACCCTCTCTAGTATTCTTACCTGAAAAATCCCACAGACAGAGGAGCCTGGTGTGCTACAGTCCAAAGGTTCACATAGAGTCAGACATGACTAAGTGACTAAGCACAAGCACAAGCGATGGTTCTGAGCTTTCAGATATGGCATCTAGTGGGAAGGATTACATAAGATACTATATGTTGTAATCTTCATTGTGAGAGCTATATTTGAACTCATATGCTTTTACTAGTTCTTGGAAGTTACTGCACAGTATTTCAGACAAATGGATTTCCATGACTTTGCATAAATGTTTCTAAAGTTATTTCAAAAATCAATTTTTTAAACTCTTTTGCTTTGGATACCTCTCCTTCCTAACCCCATTTTAGAATCCGAGTTGTTTTTATCTGATAGAATTCTTTTTTTCTTGCTGGCCATGAACTAGACCAATATATATTGACATTTAGAAGTTTGCTTGAACTTCTGATTCTAGGAAAATAAAGGGATCCTTGAAGTTCAAATAAGATATATTTATATTTCCCTATTAATCCATCTACTGAAACACATTCACCAGACAGATGTTTCTAGGCAAAAAGCATCAGTAAGTGGTATTTACTACTTTATTCAAAGGCTTTATAAAAGGAGCACTTTCCAATCAAAGATGGCTCTTTTCCTTGGCAATCATATCCAGCCAAAGTTTAAAAACTGTTAGAAGATCACACAGTAAATAATTTGCAATCAACTGTACCCTTTTAAAAGAAGTCTGAACTAATCAATGGTAACATCAGCAGAAAAAACAAAAATCTGAGATTGTCTTTGTTTACATCTCCCGTTTTCAGTCTGTCTGAGTTATCATTTTTCTCTATATCACCATTCTTTTTGAATACAGTAGCTGGCTGAGTGAGATTCCTGACTTCATAAAACATGGAAACACTTTTAATTTCATGGCAAAATTCCTCATATTTTGGCAGTAGATTACTGAGATGACATTTGGGACAACAAGCCTTCAGAAAAGGGGCAGAGAAAATGACCAAGATTAAATGAGAGAAACACTAGGAATCAACACTGAAAAAAATGATTTGGGGGCAAAATTGAGAATGCTTATAATGTGCAAAATGAAATGTGCTTTTTGGAAACATCTGTAAGTTCTATATTTCATTATGGAATAATCCCGTTAGTAGATACCACAGCATTTCTTCCTAACTGATAATAAATTCCATTTTAAATTATTTGAGTTTTCCTGTACTGTATAATTTTAATTTAGAATGAGTTTAGAATATTTAGACAGTCTCAAAGTAGTGGCGCAAAGTTACCTATCCTCCTCCTCTGACCCACACAAAGTATCTAGCAACCTGGGATTGGTACTCTTTCAAAAAGTAATTGGTAAATAAATTAATATACCTATGGCCACTGACTGTATAATCAAAAGGGATTTGAGTTAGGTTATATCTGAATGGCCTAGTGGTTTTTCCTACTTTCTTCAATTTAAGTCTGAATTTGGCAATAAGAAGTTCATGATCTGAGCCACAGTCAGTTTCTAGTCTTTTTTTTCTTCCTGACTGTATAGTGCTTCTCCATCTTCACCTGCAAAGAATATAATCAATCTGATTTCAGTACTGACTATCTGGTGATATCCATGCGTAGAGTCATCTCTTGTGTTGTTTAAAGAGGGTGTTTGCTGTGACCAGTGCGTTCTCTTGGCAAAACTCTATTAGCCTTTGTGCTGCTTCATCTTGTACTCCAAGGCCAAACTTGCCTGTTCCTCCAGGTATCTCTTGACTTCCCACTTTGCATTCCAGTTGCCTATCATGAAAAGGATATCTTTTCTTGGTGTTAGTTCTAGAAAGTATCATAAGTCTTCAGAGAACCATCCAATTTCAGCTTCTTTGGCATTAGTGGTTGGGGCATAGACTTGGATTGCTGTAATATTGAATGGTTTGCCTTGGAAACAAGCTGAGATCATTCTGTTGTTTTTGAGATTTCACCCAATAACTGCATTTTGTACTCTTGTTGACTATGAGGGCTACTGTGTTTATTCTAAGGTATTCTTGCCCACAGTAGTAGATATAATGATCAACTGAATTAAATTCACCCATTCCCATCCATTTTAGTTCACTGATTCCTAAAATGCCAACGTTCACATTTGTGGAAGCGTCCTGATGAGAAGGACTGGCTGTGGGGAAAACTGGTCTTGCTCCTGTGGGCAGAGCCATGTTCAGTAAATTTTTAATCCAATTTTCTGCTGATGGGTGGGGCTATGTTCCCTCTCTGCAGTTAAATCTGAGGCCAAACTATGGTAGGGGTAATGGCAACCTCCTCCAAAAGGACTTATATCAGCATGCTGTGCCTCCCAGGACTGCTGCAGTCAGTGTCTCTGACCCTGCAGCAGGCCGCTGTGGATCCATGCCTCTGCCAGAGACTCCCAATCACTCACAGACAAGTCTGGTTCAGTCTCTTGTGGTATCACTTATGATTATACTGTGGAAGTGACAAATAGATTCAAGGGATTATATCTGACAGAGTGCCTGAAGAACTATGGACAGAGGTTTGTAACACTGTACAGGAGGCAGTGATCAAAAGCATCCCTAAGAAAAAGAAATGCAAAAAGGCAAAATGGTTGTCTGAGGAGGCCTTACAAATAGCTGAGAAAAGAGGAGAAATGAGAGGCAAAGGAGAAAGGGAAAGATATCCCCATCTGAATGCAGAGTTCAAAAGAAGAGCAAGAAGATATAAGAAAGCCTTCCTAAGTTAACAATATAAAGAAATAGAGGAAAACAATAGAGTGGGAAAGATTAGAGGTCTTTTCAAGAAAATTAGAGATAACAGGAAACTTTTCATGCAAAGGTGGGCTCAATAAAGGACAGAAATTGTATGAACCTGACAGAAGCAAAGATATTGAGAAGAGGTGGAAAGAATATACAGAAGAACTATACAAAAAAGATCTTAATGACCTGGATAACCACAATGATATGATCACTCACCTAGAGCCAGACATCTTGGAAGCAAAGTAAGTGGGCCTAAGTAGGATCACTACAAACAAAGCTAGTGTAGGTGATGGAATTCCAGTTGAGCTCTTTCAAATCCTAAAAGATGATGCTGTGAAAATGCTGCATGCAATATGCCAGCAAATCTGGAAAACTCAGCAGTGGCCATAGGACTGGAAAAGGTCAGTTTCATTCCAATCCCAAAGAAAGGCAATGCCAAAGAATGTTCAAACTACCGCACAATTGCACTAATTTCACATGGTAGCAAAGTAATGCTCAAAATTCTCCAAGCTAGGCTTCAACAGTATGTGAACTGAGAAATTCCAGATGTTCAAGTTGTATTTATATAAGACAGAGGAACCAGAGATCAAATTGCCAACATCTGTTGGATCATAGAAAAAGCAAGAGAATTCCAGAAAAACATTTACTTCTGCTTCATTGACTATGACGGAGAAGGCAATGGCACCCCACTCCAGTACTCTTGCCTGGAAAATCCCATGGACGGAGGAGTCTGGTAGGCTACAGTCCATGGGGTCGCTAAGAGTCGGACAACTAAGCGACTTCACTTTCACTTTTCCCTTTTATGCACTGGAGAAGGAAACGGCAACCCACTCCAATATTCTTGCCTGGAGAATCCCAGGGACGGCGGAGCCTGGTGGGCTGCCGTCTATGGGGTCGCACAGAGTTGGACACGACTGAAGCGACTTAGCAGCAGCAGCATTGACTATGCTAAAGCTTTTGACTGTGTGGATCACAACAAACTGTGGAAAATTCTTAAAGAGATGGGAATACCAGACCACCTTACCTGCCTCTTGAGAAACCTGTTTGCAGGTCAAGAATCAACAGTTAGAACTGGACATGGAAAAATGGACTGGTTCCAAATTGGGAAAACAATATGTTAAGGCTGTATATTGTCACTCTGCTTATTTAACTTTATATGCAGAGTACATCATGCAAAATGTTGGGCTGGATGAAACTCAAGCTGGAATTAACATTGCCAGGAAGAATATCAATAGCTTCAGATATGCAGATGACACTACACTTATGGCAGAAAGAAAAGAGGAATTAAAGAGCCTCTTGAAGGTGGAAGAGGAGAGTGAAAAAGCTGGCTTAAAACTCAACATTTAAAAAGCAAAGATCATGGCATCTGGTCCCATCACTTCATGGCAAATAGATAGGGCAACAAGAGAAACAGTGACAGACTTTATTTTCTAAGGCTCCAATATCACTGCAGATGGTGACTGCAGCCATGAAATTAAAAGACGCTTGCTCCTTGGAAGAAGAACTATGACAAACCTAGACAGTATATTAAAAAGCAGAGACAGTACTTTGCCTACACAGGTCAGTATATTCAAAGCTATGGTTATTCCAGTAATCATATATGGATGTGAGAGTTGGACCATAAAGAAGGCTGAGCACCAAATATTTGATGTTTTCAAACTGTGGTGCTGGAGAAGACTCTTGAGTCTCCCCTGGATTGCATGAAGATAAAACCAGTCAATCCTAAAGGAAATCAACCCAGAATTTTCACTGGAAGGACTGATGCTAAAGTTGAAGCTCCAACACTTAGGCCATCTGATGTGAAGAGACAACTCATTGGAAAAGAAACTGATGCTGAGAAAGATTGAAGGCAGGAGGAGAAAGGGGCAACAGAGGATGGTTGGATGGCATCATTGATTCAATGGACATGAGTTTAGCATCTTTACTCAATGGACAGAGCTCATGAGATGGTGAAGAAGAGGGAAACTTGGCATGCTGCAGCCCATGGGGTTGCAGAGTTGGACATGACTGAGTGATTGAACAACAAAAATGGCCATTGACTAGATCTTGTTCATCTTTGTTTTACTGTTAGCACTATGACAGCAATGAAGCTCAAGAGAAATACTGTTACAGTGACCAAATCCCACTCCCAAACTTCCATGCCACTTAATGTGTAAGATACTGATCTGATACGCATATCCTTTAACATTATTCCCATAAATTCCTTAATAGCTATTCATATATCCGTGGATAAAATTCTAATTCAGCTCAAGGAACAAAGCTTCCATTGATGTGGACTACCTAGGTCTCTGGCCCTATCCCAAGGTAGGATTCCAGTTCATGCCCTTCACCCCAGATGTGTCAAACTTATTCTGAGTTTCTTAAATATTCTTTTTAGGCTCTTTAATATTCTGAGCCATTCTGTGTGCTGTTCCCTTGGCATAGAATATTCTTTCTTTCTAAATACTTTGTCATCTTCAAACTTTATTGAAAGTTTTTTGAGAATGCCCTGCCTTGCCTAATGAATATGGTTCCCTGTTATAACAACCCAGGAGTTTCCCAGGTGGCACAGTGGTAATGAGTCGGGCTGCCAATGCAGCAGCCACAGGAGATGGGTTTGATCCCTGACTCAGGAAGATTTTCTGGAGGAAGAAATGGCAAACCATTCTAGTATTCTTGCTGGGATAATCCCATGGACAGAGGAGTCTGGCAGGTTACAGTCCACAGGATGGAACGAGTTGGACATGACTGAGCTACTGAGTGCACACATACACAATCACACACACACACACACACACACACACACACACAGGATAGTCTTCCCTAGGAATTTCCTTTGTATGTCTCTTCTGTCAATATTTTGTAATATAATATAGTTACTGGTTTCCATTATTATTTCTCCCAGTGGAATACAGAATTCTTGAAAATTTTATGTAAGTGGGTACTTAGCAGAGTATAGTCACATAATAGGTTCTTGATAAATAACATTGAATAAATAAAAACTATATTTTGCATAAATCAAAACATAGCAGTCATTCAATAAGTAACTCTCAGAATAGTCAGAACACTATAATAGTATATGAAATACCTTATAAACAGAATAATTATAGTAGTCAATCTAATTGTTTTTAGTGTAATATATGGGGTTTGGGGAAGAAAGTTTATTGCTTTTAACTTAGCTTGAATGCTGGTACTGAAACCTTACAATTGTCATCTGCCTACCTGCCACAGGACATAGGACCCAGAATAATGAACCACTGTGTCTTGGTCTATGTTTATCTCCAGCACTATAGAACCTGGCTCTTCATGTAATTCTCTTTTATTAGTTGTAAGATATACTACTGTCTGTGCTATGGACTGAATTTGAGTTTCCCCCAAATTCATATGTTCAAAACTAAACTTCAATGTGATGTTATTTGGAGGTAAGGCCTTTGGGATGTGATTAGGTCATGAGGGTGGAGCAATTGTAATGAGATTAATGCCCTTACAGAAAAGACTCACAGAAATCCCTGGTTCCTTCACCATGTGTAGGACACTGAAAAAAAAAGTAGCTGGGGAGTCATCTATGAACCAGGAGGCAGGACCTTGTGTGTGTATGCGCTCAGCTGTGTCCGACTCTGCGACCCCACAAGGGACTGTAGCCTGCCTGGCTCCTCTCTCCAGAGAATTTTCCAGGCACAAGTAATAGAGTGGGATGCCATTGGCTCCTCCAGGGGAATCTTTCCGACCCAGGGATCTAACCCACGTCTCCTGCGTCTCCTGCATTGGCAGGTGGATTCTTTACCACTGCACCACCTGGGAAGCCCAGGGCAGGACCTTACTGGATACCAAAATCTGCTGGCTCCTTGATCTTGGACATCCCAGTCTCCAGAACTGTGAGAAATACATGTATGTTGTTTATAACCACCCAATCTAGGGTATTGTTATCTTAGCCCAAATGGACTGAGACACTCTGATGGCCTTTATTTCTCTGATTCTCTGCTGAGAAAAATCCATTTTGTCAAGCTAGCTTGCCCATGAATAAAGTACTTAAGATTTGTTTAGCAGTTTATTGTTCATATAAAAGTGGAAAATAAAATACTATTTAGATTATCAAATAGTTAATACTAAAACTGAAAAATAAGATGTCATTTTTAGCAAGAGCAGATGTTTGGGGTACATCTTTTTCAGTGCATCTGTTTATTAATGAGGGGGTAGCTAGAGTTTTGTGAACATGCAGCTTTATTTATTTAAAAAAATATTTCACTGACTTTCAATTTACATCATAACAAAAGTGTGTATAATGTGGCAGAACTGTTTTATGTGATTAAGAACTGTTTATCCTGGATTTATAATTAATTTAATTGTAACATCTAGAGGACTGCAATTTTGAAAAACTTTCAATCCTGATTGCCTATTATTCACATGAAAATAGTGACATAAAATGACACTATGAAAAATGGAAACATAACAAGCAGTTGTCCTGATTTAATAACAATTTTGAAAGAAAAATCTGTAAATTTTTAATATAAATCATATTTATATTTAATACATATGAAGAAAATTAGTTTGCCTTCAAATTTTGCATCAGAGCTAGAAAGTTCACAATTTAATAAATATCTTACAAATATACTTTCATTTAAAACCAGCTTAAGATATTTCATATCTTGATAAAAATAGAATGAGGAAAAGAACTAATTTAGTTGCTCCATCAAATGATTTCCTTAAACCCAGGTCCCATTTGAGGTCAGTGACACACCTTCATTTGTTTGAACTATGGTTTTTACCAAATTCAATCAAACATTAAAAGGAAGTACTTAATTAGTTATGCTGCACTAACAAAGAAAAATTATTACACCATACTAATCTATGTTATAGCAAAACCCTGACCCCACAAAAATGATTGGTGCTATTAAGCAGATTGATTGAAATACATAGGAATTATAATTCACAGAATTGGTGTAGAGAAAGCCATCAAATTCAGACTGCATTATTTTTCTTCTCAGATGCTACACTAAGATTCCATATAAACTTGTTTCCAAAGCTGAATTGCATTGTAGAAAGTGTTAATAAAATGGTTATGGAGTAAATGTGTGGTTTCCACTTCCATTTAGTTAAATGCACTTCAAATAAATTATAGCCAGTAAGTAGTTTTTAATTCAAATATAACATCTTTGCCAGCTGAAATACTGAGATATAAAGATTTCTAAAACAAAAATCTGCTTGTGGGATAAACAAGATGAGATTCTGTCCAATTACACCTCAAATGCCCAAATCCAAATTTTAATGTAATTGCTCTAGGATTATTGCAGGGAAATTTTAAAATATGTAAAAGTGGGAAAGAACTTAAAAAAAAAACTCCACCCTCAAGTAACTACTATTCACATTTTTATATTTTCATCTCAGCATTTTGTATGAAAGTGAGTTTTATTATTGTTGTCTTTCCAAAAGATATTTTTATTAGACTTTGTCCAAAACATGTGAAATGCCTTGATCTTTCTTACATAAAAACTCCTTTGAGTTCTTAGTATTTGTACATTAGATCATAGTTATAGAAACTGGAAATTTCATGCAAAACAAGTAATGTACATACCATGTATCTATTTTTTATTAATCATTATTTATTTCTCCCTAGATTAAAGTTTGTGATGGATCATAAATAAACTCTAACGACTAAGTGGCCATAATTTACATTATAGATTCTCCTCCTATGTCAGAGCATTCACAGAAGGTGAAAAAGTGTTTGAAAATATTTTGTTTTTCACCTGTGATAAATGATGAAAATACTTCTAAGTTTAAATAGACTTTGAACATATGGGATTAAATATTGTGCTATTATACAAGAAGTTCACGAGGTTAATACATAACATCTGAAAATCAGTGCAAGTAAACATACCATGTGATATGTATTATCCACTGATGGGGGAGCAGAAATTTAGAGAGCTTACATTATAGAATGCTGAATTATGCCTACCTCTTAAGTACAGTCTCTGATGATATCTCTTTAGGTTTTCATACATGATTGTAAATATTGATATTTTCCTTTACAATTAAAATCAATTGACTCAAGTCTAGTGAAAATATAAATGAGGTTAAAGGCTTGTAGCTTTTAGGCTACGAGTGGTTTCAAACTTTGATCAATTTTAATTTTATGAGGTCTTTTTCACAACTAAGATGTATTGATAGTATTAGCATTTCCATGATATAGTTACAGTTAAGGATGGAAATTGCATTCAATGAAAATAATTGTATAAATTTTGCTGCTCAAAAGTGGCAACAACCCATTTGATAAGGGTAAACATCTCTTTTTGATAACTAAAAATAATCTACTTATTAACTGAATTTTCAAAAATGAAAATTGTGCATGTGCCTTAGAGATGCCATATGAAATATATATAATTCTGAACTGTTCAAAATAAATTATATGAGTCAGAGACCATGAAATAAGTATTGTATAAGGATTTCAAAATCAGTAATACAAAAGTCAAAGGCCTTTGCTTTGGTAAAAGTTTGTTACTCGGAGGGAGAAAGGATAGCTTGACAATTCAGGGTATGGATTCAGCAGCTAGACTGCTTGGAATTAGGTGTTGGCTATTTCACCTCATGACTATGTGAACTGGGGCATTTTGATTAATTTCTCTACTGCTCAGTTTCCTTGTCTGTAAAATGGGAGTAATTACAAAATTTATCTCATAAGGAGGTGTTGAGGAATAAGTGATGCATAAAAAGGCACTCATGAGTGCTGAACACATGGTGAACACGTAGTTAGTGCTAGCTTATTATTATACTTAATGAAAATATTAGTCTTTCTGAATTTCTGTTTCATTATTCCAACTACTACTTGTATGTGTGTGTGCATATATATATGTATCTCCACATAAATCTGTGTGTATGTATGTATGTGCGTGTATGTGTGTGTATGTGTGTGTATACCAGACTATACCTGCCTCCTGAGAAACCTGTATGCCGATCAAAAAGCAACAGTTAGAACTGGACCTGGAACAACGGACTGGTTCCAAGTTAGGAAAGGAGCACATCAACGCTGTATATTGTCACCCTGTTTATTTAACTTCTATGTAGAATACATTATGCAAAATGCCAGGCTGGATGAAGCTCAAGCTGAAATCAAAATTGCTGGGAGAAATATCAATAACCTCAGATATGCAGATGACACCACCCTTATGCAGAAAGCAAAAAGGAACTAAACAGCCTCTTGATGAAAGTGAAAGAGAAGAGTGAAGAAGCTGGCTTAAAACTTAACATTCAAAAAACAAAGATCATGGCATCCGGTCCAATCATTTCATGGCAAATAGATGGAGAAACAATGGAAACAGTGACAGACTTTATTTTCTTGGGCTCCAAAATCACTGCAGATGGTGACTGCAGCCATGAAATTTAAAGACTCTTGCTCCTTGGAAGAAGAACTATGACAAACCTAGACAGTGTATTAAAAAGCAGAGACGTTACTTTGCCAACCAAGGTCCGTCTAGTCAAAGCTATGGTTTTTCCAGTAGTCATGTACGGATGTGCGAGTTGGACTCTGTCATGTTGGAGAAGACTCTTGAGAGTCCCTTGGACTGCAAGGAGATCAAACCAGTCCATCCTAAAGGGAATCAGTCCTGAATATTCATTGGAAGGACTGATGCTGAAGTTGAAACTCCAATACTCTGGCCACCTGATGCAAAGAACTGACTCATTGGAAAAGACCCTGACGCTGAGAAAGATTGAAGGCAGGAGGAGAAGGGGACGACAGAGGATGAGATGGTTGGATGGCATCACCAATTCCATGGACATGAGTTTGAGCATGGGACTTTGCGATGGACAGGGAAGCCTGGCATACTGCAGTCTATGGGGTTGCAAAGAATCAGACACGACTGACTGACTGAATTGAACTGATGTGTGTGCATGTAATAAATCCCATCAGAGGACAGACGACATTTACTCATTTTACCTATTTGTGTTCACAGTAGTTACAAATTATGCATGTAAGTGTTTTTGCTGAATAATATGGAGGCATACTGAAGTCTAATATTTTCCTCCTATGGAAACTCAGAAAATACCCATCTTCTAATAGATAAACAAAATAAATTCTATCTCCCAGAAAAAAAAATTATTTTTAATCTCTGTAAGAGCTTCCTAAGTATTGATATATCATAAAATTAATTAGGAAAGTATTTAAAAAGCAAAACCAAATATGGATCGTTTCCCTTTAAAATTACTAAATTTTATGTTGACAAAATGTCACTAAGCTTTTTATTCTACAGTGAAGCCTACTTATTTATTTTCCTGTTTGCTCCCTTTGCTCACATAAAATTTACATAAGAGGCATTTAGTAGATGCTTAATAAATAAAAATCATTCTAAAGCCAACATGGGTTACAGCTTTTCTAAAATTAAAAGTATTGTAAATAACTTAATCTTTCTCTAAACTGAAAATAAAGGTTACGGATGATTTTCTCAGAGAATTTTTCTGAAATTCCTATAGTGCTCACTGGAATTGGAGTGCATTAAGCTTGTGAAAGTACTGCAAGACTGTCAAAGCTTACCTTCTGTTAATATATGTAAACAGTTATCTCTAGTATCTAACCTTTACCAAAGTGTTCATCTTGCAGTAATTTGGACATGTAGCGCTCCATATAGAGTCATTCATTGTCCAGTACGTTAGTGGATGATGTATATTTTGTAGTTAATGGAGTTGAATAGATCTTCACATTTCACAGCTCAGTGAATGTGTACTCCATTTTCTTCCTGGCTTCTGCTGCTAGATTTTTTTTTTTAGAAAGCAACTTTATACATTAAAGGTAAATTCCTTACTTTGAGAAATGAATAAAATCTGCTTGGAAATGATCATAGCAGACTGAAAAGTTATGATTAGAATCATATAATTATTTATGCTAACGTAACCATTGAACCAAATTCCTTGACATTTTAAAATCATTTAATTATTTCTTAATTAGAAATGGTGTGTGAAGTGGAAATCCACAGTTTGCAATTGTGCTCGTTGTAAGGAATTCCTAAGTCACTGATAAAGAATAAATGGATATAACATTAGTATACCAAGAAATCAAAGATGTCCCAGGTAGCCATCTAATATAAATTGAGCATGTATTTACTTCACCTTGATAAGATAGCCTTTGGAAAATATCATCAGCTGCTAAATTTATGATTTCTGATATTTAAACTTTCCATTTCTAAGACCAATAGTTTAAGAACTTTGAATAATCACATGGATTTGTTCACCAAAATAATTCTATGCTAACTTTACACAGTACTTCACAAGTGATAAAAATTTTTACATGTAGTAATTACATTTTCACAAAAGACAGAGAGGTAACTTATTATCATTACTCCACAAATAAGAAAATTAAGGCTAAGCATTTATATGAATTATAATAGGAGATTAAAGTACTTTAAGTGCATAGATTTAGAATAATAATCAGATATTTGTCCCAGATCAAAAAGGCTAGGACAGTATGGTTGGAAGTAATACAGGAAAGAAGACCCAAGAGTTAGCAACTCATGAAAGGATGACCCAAAATTCAATCTCCCATCTGTTTTTCTAAATAAAATTTTATTGCAACACAACAATGTCCATTCCTTTAGACATTGTCTGCAACTGCCTTCCTTCTATAATAGTAGAGTGGCTGCAACAGAGACCACACAGATTGCAAAAGTGAAAATATTTACTATCTAGCTCTTTAACTTTCTAGAGTTTGCCAATCCTTATTCTAAACCAGAGAGATTATCTATACCATGGAATGTACTTGAGGGCAGAATCTAGAGACTGTGAGGAAGTCCTAAATATAAAATTGAACCATGCTGAAGTAGATGCATGACTGTCCCTAATATCTTTCAATAAATAGTCATTTAGTGATACTATAGATCAGAGCTAAAGAGGGTACATAGAACTGGGAAGAAAAGCCAATGCAATCATTTTCTCTCTCAGTTAACAAATCTTTTTGAATTTCTGAAAAGTGAAGAGTATTCTACTAGGCTTTAATCTACGGACAACCTCCCTAACTGGATATTTTAATAATCTTCCAAGTACAGGTATTTGAGGATAATAATAACATGAACAAGCAAGTATTAATTAAAACTATTGAGGAAAGCTAAGGGCAAGAGGAGAAGGGGACAACAGAGGATGAAAGGTTGAATGGCATCACTGACTCAATGGACATGAGTTTGAGCAAACTCAGGGAGATACTGAAGGACAGGGAAGCCTGGCATGCTGCAGTTCATGGGGCTGCAAATAGTCAGACATGACTTAACGACTGAAAAACAACAGCATGGATATCAAAAACCCTCATCAATTGACATCAGTGTCTTTGCTTCCTTGGATAACCTCACTTTATTTCTATCAAGCCAGTTATTGTTTCAGGCAAAGGAAAGAATCAGATAGAGTCGCTCTGTAAAATGGCTGCTAAACCTGTATACAAGTATTTCAAAGAGGAAGCCACAGTCCAACACGAAAGTGTCAAAGGAAGGAAAAAAAAATGACAGCATATTAAATGCATTTATATATATTTTTAACCAGATCCAAACTTCATGACTGAACTGAATGGAAGATAAATAAATAGCTGGCAGATTGGGAGGACAATTTATAATCCTGAAAATGTATTCACGTTCACTAATTCTTTTTTTTAAAAAAACTTGTTTTTAACACCTCCCCTGTTTATGGTGCTTATTTGGCATTATGGAGAAAGAAATTCATGCTCTCAAGAATCACAAAATTTAAGGGAAAAGACAGATACCTATATAAATAACTATATTATAATTGTTTCTATTACTGCTGGAGGTTGTGAATGGACAAGAAGGCAGAAGAAACAAATCATCATAACCATTGTGTGTAACTAACACTGTCTGGATTCAAGACACCATGTCTAAATGGCAGGATGCAGAAATCATTGGTGTAGTGTAGCCAAGGCGAGACAGAGTATTTTATAAATACATATAATGTAGTTCAGTGAAGACTGTTCAGTCAAGAAATTCAATTTTAATTAGTGAAACGGTAATACTAGAACTACTGAAATCAAAGAAGGACTCATGCATAGTTGTCTTGGAGCCCAAAATTAGAGTCTCTGGTTTCTTCTTCTGTTCTTCAATCCCAGAGTTTTGCATTAAATTATATTCTCTTCATTGATTTACATCAGATAAAATGCTGCACTCCTTTTGATGGCAGCAGCTGAATCAGCAACTTGAGCTGAGCTTTTAGGCCATCCCTTTACATGGTTTAATTGTACAGACACAGTGGTTAGGGCTATGGTCTTGTTCTAAGTCATGAGTCTATTAATATATGAAAGTCACCTTTATGTTCTTTACTAATAAACCTAATGGAATGTGCTGAATATATGAAATTATTTTTTTAGAAATTCTGATGGACTGATTTTATTTTAATTAATTTGGTTGTATTGGGGTCTTAGTCATAGCATGCAGGATTTTTGTTGTGTCGTGTGGAATTTTTCATTGCAGCACAGGACTCTCTAGTTGCCCCATGTGGGCTTAGTTGCCCCTTGGCATCTGGGAGCTTAGTTTCCTGACCAGAGATCAAACATGTGTTCTCTGCATTGCAAGGTGCATTCTTAACCACTGGACCACCAGGGAAGTTCCTAAAAGACTAATTTTTAAAGAACTTATTTTCATAATTTTTCCCCTTTAATTTATATTGATTACATTAGCCTCAGTTTTCTACAGAATAGGTAAGTTGGATGAGGTGACCTATAGAGTCCCTCTCACTCTACAAATATATGTTTTTACACAACTTTCCTAAACAAACAATCTCTACTGAATTTAAATGTGACCTAATAGTCATGATTTCCTGCCCCAGAAGGGTAGTGACCCGGCTGATATAAATGGGTAGTTTGTTCTCATTAATTCATTTATATTAATTTCATGTTCAATAACATTTGATGATAATCATGACAGTTGGTCAAGAGGATCTAATATCTAAAATAACTTGGAAATTCTTCAACTTGCTATTTCCTGAAATGGCAATATTTTCTAAGCTTTCCTAAGTGGAGAACGTTAAAGTATTAAGGAAATAGAATTATCTGAAATGTGATATCTTTAAGAGCAAAATGATTTGATCCTCTAATGATCATTAATTAATTTAGATCAATTTCTTTTGATAGTAATATTGGAGTTAATTATTGGGCACAAAATATATGTTTAATCAATGAAGTAAAAAATTATCTGAAATTTCATTTTAGAGGAATAGACAACCCAATAATATTTATCTTATATTTCATACCCTTCAGTAAATGAGATCACTGACATTGATGTTATAACTATTTTAGTTAGGAATTAAAAATGTGCAGAGCATTTATGACCATCAAGTCGTTTGCATGAGAAAAACAGCACTGTTTACTTACATGTGGATAAACTGAGGCAAGGGCTAATTGAGAAGAGGGCTAAGGCTAGAATTTAAATCAATGGGGCTCAGATTAACCATTTCATTTGTTTAATCTTTATTAAAAAATGTAATGCACTGAAAATACTTCACAAATTTAATTTTTCTCATCAATACATAGAACATTTGCAAACTTAATAACCTGCATGTTTAAATAGAAATAAATTAGTGTTAAAAAAAGAGAAAAAAGCCAAGTTGCTAAAATGCACTCTATATGTTCATTTTTACTATCTCTTAACAAAATGAACAAATTAAATGTACCTTTTGTCTTTGACAGGGAAAAAGAGAAAGACAAGGTAATTAATATTTTTGTAATATAGATGTCATCTTATATTTCATGCCTGACTCATTTGAAAATGTAGATTAATTTGCAAACAGTTTAGAAAGTTGAACTATTGAATTGGGTCCTCTAGATTTAGGATTTGTCATCTTTTAAAGCTGACACCCAGTGAGAGCTTGTCAATTACAAAGAAGTGAAATGAAGTGAAAATAAGTCTAATCTTCATCTTCTTGTTATATGCTTGGTTGGTTATAGAGAGGCACCATTTACAGGCTCAAAGTAATTATTCAGAAAGTTACGCTTCACTTTATAGCCAAATTTAAGCAAGAAAAAAGTGCCATTCCATGATGATTACTTTATTCAGTGGGTGGGGAGACTAGGTGGAGAGTAAAGTGCCATATGGCCCTGTAAGGCCAGTGTTTAGACCGTCTCTTATGTTTTTCCACTTCTTCTCATGTTGGTGATAAACAGAAATGACTCCAGGTTATTGCTTTTAAAACAAACAACCCTACTTGAATACTGCTTTCTTACTGTTCAATGAAAGTAAGGATTTTGTAGAAATGTTATTTACATGTTTTATCAACATGTGAATTGAAACACTGATGGCAATTCCACTCCATCTCTGAAGTTACCTTTTAATTGCTTTTCATTCCACCTATACACACATATAGCACAACGTCTTAATTATCTTGTTAAATTAAAAAAGATGAATTATTTGTTGTAGTTAGTAGATACATTTACAAAGGCATACTTTAGTGAAACTATCTAGGATCTAACTCCTGGCTTTGATCTCAAGATCTACTGCTAATAAGCAAGGTCAGTTACCTTAGGAAATGGATTAGTATTTAGCAAACATAGCACTCCAGTAAATTCATTCTCAACTTTTGCTCAGCCCAGAGACTCTAAGCTGACGTTGAATACCTATCTCTGAGACTGACTGCTAGGGATTAATGGAGCCAAAGTATCACTTGAAGTTAGGAGCAGAAAGAAGTATGTTCTAATAGTATTTTCTTCCTGCACGCTCTTAAGACCATTGAACCACACATGCTCTTCCTTCCTAGAGGAGAGGAGAGAAGGAGTGGCTAGACTGAGTGTCAGAAGAGGTATGTAATAAAGTTAAGTCTTTCAGAATAAAGAATTGAGACTATATTTCTTCTCCACTGCCTCATCTGAAGTCCACAGGCTAACCTTAGTTCCATTATAGTGAGAGTGCAAAAGTCCCAAGAGAACTATTTGATACTTAAACACTTGCTCCTTTTTTTTTTTAAAAAAAAGATATATGATGTTTGACATCACTTCATAGACATATCTGGCAAAACCATAGACATGATTTTCTTGTTTTTCAACAAACAAATGGGTCTTTATGGGTCCCTTGTAACAATGACAATGATTATATTTTTGCTTTGTCTCAAAAGCTATGACACTGTTTATGGTACAGTTTGGCACTTTTTTGGTCCGTTGTTGTGTGTTGATGCTTATCTTAGAATAATTACAAAAGCAAAAAAATAACATTTGGTCTTCATCATGGGTCCCAAGTCTTGTAACATAAAGATTTTCTTCTAATTTTTATAAGCTTATTTTATATATTTGCAAAAATACTCTTCATGATGATTTTACACAGAGCTTTTATTATTATTTTCATATATATCATTTATTATGTCTTTCCAAAAGTATTAAATTAATTTAGAATGCTTCTAGCTATATATAAGAATGTCATTTTTTTTCATAGGCTCGCTGTTGAGATATTGTGTATTTAACCAAGTTGGCTGAGATAAAAAGTGATACCATATTGTTTCAATTTGCAAGCTTTTGATTGCTAGAGTAACTGTATACTTAGTAGTGAATTCTCACTTTGACTCACATGCTGATGACCTTTACTTATTTAGGATTGAAAGTTGTATCTTATTTAATCTTTATAACTTCTTGAATAATATTTTTGTGACAAGGTCCTAGATATTTGTATTTTTAATATAACTATGTACATATATAGACTATATATGCATACACAAATACACTGATTTAAGTTCCAGTGCAATGTCATTTGCTTTTATTTTGTCATCTAAAATAACTTGCATAGTAAACTGCATGTTATAGGTACACAAAAAATATACGTCTTAAATAGATATCAGATGATGTCATTCTGTTCTTTGAAAAGTAAATTAAATTGGTTAGGTATATCTAATAATTTCCCCAAGATTACAGAAATTTTAAGATCCCAAAGTTGTTATTGTTATTTCAGGTCATAAGTTTCTGTTCCTGCTGAATTCTAGATCTCATTGGTATATTGCACCTCAGAGTAAACCTTTTTCCTTTATTTTATGTCCACTAAAATGTCAAAGTCACTTCATTTTCTTCTCAAAACATTCATGTTTGGAAGAGACTCTGGTGAATGTTTGGAAGCTTTATATTGGAGTAATAATTTAGCATTGAGTATTAGTCATTCTTGATTCAGCAATATCATATTGCTACTGTACCATTCTCTGGCATGAAAGAAATATTTGTCCTTCAACATTTTCCATTTCTCAATTCTAGTATTTTATTATTCATAAATGTATGGTTCAGGTACATATATAAGGATGATATTTTAATATAGGTGTTTCATTATACATTTTATTAAATGTAAAATTCAATAAGTGTATAATACACTATTATTTTATGTACCACTCAAAAGAGAAAAACAGTTGTCACTTAAACTATGATAACTTTTTCATTGTAAGAATGAAGCTCATGAATGTTTATAAGAATACAAAAATATACAGCACACCATGGTAAAATTTACAATGTCTAGCATGTGATCAAAGACTGCCAGGCATGCAGAAAAAAAATCAAGATAATATAACTTATAATGAGAAGAAAAAGATCAACTAACTGAAACAGAGTTTACACAGATTTTTGAATTTTCAGACAAGAATGTTAAAACAGTTACAACTATATTCTGGATTTTCCAAAAGGTAAGTAGACAAAAAGTCAAAATGGTCTACAGACAGAGCTAAAACTATAAACTTCTTAGAAGAAAACAAGGAGTAAATCTTCACAATCTTAGTTAGGTGAAGATTTCTAAGATAAAACACCAAAAGCAAAAGCTATAAAGGAAAAAAAATTAAAAATTGGTCTTCATCAATAGTAAAAGTTTTGGCACTTCAAAACATATCACCATAAAAGTAAAAATACAATCCAAAGACTTAGAAAAAATAAATTCATACATTCAGTCAGGGACTTGTGTCCAAAATATAAAAAGAAATCTTATAACTCAAAATAATAAAAAAAACATTAAAAATGAGCAAAAGATTTGAATAGATATCTCCAACATATACAAAGAGCCAATAAGCACACACAGAATATAATACAAAAAAATAAAAAGACAAATAATAACAAGTGTTGGTGAGTATACACAAAGACTCATATTGCCAGTTGAAGTGTAGACTGGTGCAACCACTTTAAAAATAATTTAATAGTCTCCTAAATGTTAAGCATAGAATTATCTTTTAATCCAATAATTCCTCTCCTAGGCATCTTAAGAGAAATGAAAACATAAGCCTATACAAAGTACTAAAAATGATTGAACTGTACTCTTAAAATAGGTGAACCTTATTGCATATAAATTATACCTCAAAACAAGCTGCTTAAAGAAATAGAAATATGAAATATATAAGAAGACCCCAAAATGCTGGGTGTAATTAAGGGCATATTAGATATTACAGATACAAAGATGAGTGGACATGAAGATATAGCAGAAGAAACTATCTACAATGAATAAAAAAGAAAAATTTTTTAAATAAGTTGAATACTGTTGGGCTGTGGGACAACTTAAAGTAAACTTCATTGTTGTTGTTTAGCCAGTTAGTCATGTCTGACTCTTTGCAACCCCATAGACTTAGCCACCAGGTTCCTCTGTCCATGGGATTTCCTAGGCAAGAACACTGGAATGGGTTGCCATCTCCTTCTTCAGGGCATCTTCCCAACCCAGGGATCGAACCAGAATCTCCTGCATTGCATGTGGATTCTTTACTCCTGAGCTACCAGGGAAGCCCCAAAATAAACTACTCTCTGTGTAATTGAAGTTCCCAAAGGATAAGTGTGTGTCAGTGGTGGTAGAGGGTCAGAAAAAGTCTTTGAAATCATGGTGCTCATTATTTCTTGTACAGATTTATATAAGAAATAATGAGGACCAAAAATAGTAAGGACAAATGTATCATATTTTTATGTTGTTTAAAATTTTTTTTAAGATAAGCTCTTAAATAAAGGGCTTCCCTTGCAGCTCAGCTGGTAAAGAATCTGCCTGCAGTGAGGGTGACCTGGGCTCGATCCCCAGGTGGGAAGATCCCCTAAAGAAGGGAAAGGCTACCCACTCCAGCATTCTTGCCTGGAGAATTCCATGGACTGTATAGTCCATGGGGTCACAAAGAGTTGGACACAGCCGAGTGACTTTCACTTACTCACTCACTTAAATAAACACAAAATCAAAATGTGTTTTGAGGTTCACCACATTTAAATAAAATCAGTCCTGAATATTACACCACATGTAAAGGAAATCGCATGTGGTTTACACCACATGTAAAGGAAATCAGTCCTGGATATTCACTGGAAGGACAGATGCTGAAGTTGAAACTCTAATACTTTGGCCACCTCATGAGAAGAACTGACTTATTGGAAAAGACCCTGATACTGGGAAAGACTGAAGGCAGGAGGAGAAGGGAAAGACAGAGGATGAGATGGTTGGATGGCATCACTGACTCAATGGACATGAGTTTGAGCAGGCTCTGGGAACTGGTGATGGACAGGGAAGCCTGGTGTGCTGCCATGGGGTTGCAAACAGATGGGTGCGACTGAGTGACTAAACTGAATTTAACATGTAAATAAGTAGAATATATCACAACAATAATATAAAAGCTGGGAGAGAAATACATATATACTACTGTAAAGTTCTTATTCTATATAATACCACTTAAAGATAGACTGTGGGCTTCCCAGGTGGCGCTAGTGGCAAAGAACTCACATGCTAATGCAGGAGACATGAGATGTGGGTTCAATCCCTGGCCAGGAAGATCTCTTGGAGAAGGAAATGGCAACCCACTCCAATATTCTTGCCTGGAAAAATCCCATGTACAGAAGAGCCTGGTGGGCTGTAGTCCACAGGGTTTCAAACAGTTGGGCATGACTGAAGCAACTTAGCATGCATGCATAAAAATAGACTGTGATAAGTTAAAAATGTGAATTATTATCTGTAAAACTAGTATGAAAAATAAATGTTATAACTAATAAGCTAATAAATGAGATACAATTGAGTAATTAAAGATGCTTGACTCATCAAAGAGAATTCAGTTAAAGAAGAAAAAGGACAAATAAAGGCAAATAACAAATTAGAGATTTAAATTTAATCATATCAATAATCACATTAAATATAAATTGTCTAAACATACAATTATAAGGCAGAGATTGTCAGATTGGATAACAAAGTAAGAAAATTATACGCTACTTATAAGAAACCTAGCTTACATATGGAGATAGAACTAAATTAAAAATTAAAGGATAGGAAAAGATATATCATCCCAATACTGTTAAAAGCTGGAGTGGCTATACTAATATGAGAAAAAGTAGATTTCAGAGCAAAGAATATTGCCAGTGATAAAGAAGGCCATTTCATAGAGAAAAAACTGTCAATTTATCAAGAGGACCTATGGTCTTACGTTTAATTAATGCTCTCTTGAGCATCACAATACATAAAACAAAACTTATGGTGCTGTAAGAATAAATAGAAAACTCCACAGATATAGTAAGGCTTTCAATAACCCTCTCTCAGTAATTGGCCTGAATGATGGATACAACAATGATATGGAAATTTGAGCAACACTATCAATCATTTTGACCTAACTGACCTCTATAGAACTCTCCAAACAACTGCAGAACAAACATAATTTTCAAAATTGACCAAGATACACTGTATTAAAGGGACACAACATGAATCTCAATAAAGTTTAAGGGATTTAAGTACTACAAAGACTGTTTTCTGACTACGATGGAATTAAATAGGAGATTGTGCTGTGCTGGGCTTAGTTGCTCAGTCGTGTCCAACTCTTTGTGACCCCATGGACAGTAGCCTGCCAGGCTCTTCTGTCCTTGGGATTTTCTAGGCAAGAATACTGGAGTGGGTTGCCATGCCCTCCTCCAGAGGATCTTCTCAACCCAGGGATCAAACCCAGGTCTCCCACACTGCAGGAGGATTCTTTACCATCTGAGTCACCAGGGAAGCCCAACAATGTTGTACACTATAAGCCAGTCAAGAGTTAGACTAGTCAGAAATATTAGAGACTAGTCAGAAATATTCAGAAAACTCCCAATTATTTGGAAACTAAATAGCATGACTTCTAAATAATCACTGGTAAAAAAAAATCAAAGGGCAATTAAAAATTATTTTGAAATTGATGGAGAAGAAGACAAAATATCAGAATGTCTGAAATAGCTTTAACACAGTATTTAGAGGGACATTTATAGCTCTACATACATATAATGAAAATAAAAAAGGCTTTGAATAAATACCTCAGCTTCCAACTTAAGAAACTAAAGAAGAATGCATTGGATTCAAGCCAAGCAGAAGAAAGGTAATAATGGAGAACAGAGTGGAAGTCAACGAAAAAGAAAATCAGTTGAGGAAATGAATGAAACTAAACCATGGTTCTTTGAAAAGACATATAATTGATAAACCTCTAAACAGACTGACCAGGAAAAAACAGAGAAGACACAAATCAGGAGTGAGAGAGTTGGTAACACTACAGAGTCTACAAATATTGAAAGGGGAAATTAGAGAATATTGTGAATGATCTTATGCCAATAAATTTGACACTGTAAATAAGATAGTTCTTTCTTAAAAAATACAAATTACTAAAGCTCACTCACAAACAAATAGGTCACCTAAATAGTCACACATCTATTAAAGCAAGATTTCTCAAAGTTGACACTACTATTATGTGCCAGATAATTCTTTGTTGTAGAGACTATTCTACACATAGGATGTTTAGCAGCATTCTTGGCCTGTACTCACTAGATGTCTGTAGCAGTCCCCCTTGTGAAGACATAAAAATTGAAGTTAAATGGTATCAAGAGATTCTCTAGTGGATATCCCAAGCTCTTAATGGACCTCCTAAAGAGATATACCTTAGTACTGAGGGAGTACGAGAGATAAACATAGCCTCAGGAAATCTTAAGTTTAACCTTGAGTCAAATTTCATTCAATTGAGATGATTTGCCACTATTCTTTCAAAATGCCAGAGGATAGGTTAAATCATCTCTTGAGATTAAATGCATCACCCAGATCTGCTACAATTTTTCATGCCAGTTATCTGACGTTCAAATCAAAATTATGAGGCCCATAAGAAAACCAGGAATATGAGAAAAATCAGAAAATAGAAACAGACCAATAGGTGGTTCTGACTCACAGCTACAAAATAATGAGTTTAACTATGTTAATGTTCTGAAGAAAACAGATGTTTCAATTGGATACAGTCATCAGAGACTGTGATTTATAAAAAGGAAATATTTTTAGAACTTAAAA
Organism: Okapia johnstoni; assembly: GCA_024291935.2. Lineage (NCBI taxonomy): Eukaryota > Metazoa > Chordata > Mammalia > Artiodactyla > Giraffidae > Okapia > Okapia johnstoni. The sequence goes on along the minus strand of CM044307.1, from coordinate 64,456,973 downwards.
TATAATAATTAATAGTCATAAATATAGAATAACATTCTATGGTCTGGCTTCTTTCACTCATCTATGTTATTGTGTTATTGTGTTATTGTTGGCCCATCTGTGTCCAACTCTTTGTGACCCTATGGACTGCAGCACAACAGGCCTCCCTGTCCCTTATCATCTCCCAGAGTTTGCCCAAGTTCATGTTCATCGCATAAGTGATGCCATCCAACCATCTCACCCTCTGATGCCCTCTTCTCCTTCTGCCCTCAATCTTTCCCAGCATCAAGGACTTTTCCAGTGAGTCGTCAGTTTGCATCAAATGACAAAAATACTCGAGCTTCAGCTCCAGCATCAATCCTTCCAGTGAATATTCAGGGTTGATCTCCCTCAAGATTGACTAGTTTGATCTTCTTGCTATCCAAGGGACTTTCAGGAGTCTTCTCCAGCCTCACGGTACAAAGGCATCAATTCTTTGGCATTCTGCCTTCTTTACAGTCCAGCTATCACAACCATATGTGACCACTGGGAAGACCATAGCCTTGACGATATAGACCTTTGTTGGCAGAGTAATGGCTCTGCTTTTCAACACACTGTCTAGATTTGTCATCACTTCCCTGCCAAGAAGCAATACTTTTTTGATTTCATGGCTGCAGTCACTGTCTGTAGTGATTTTGGAGCCCAAGAAGAGGATATCTTCTTATCTTAATGGATCAATAGTACATTACATTTTTATTGCTGGGTAGGATTCCCTCATATGGATATACTTCAATTTGTTTATATATATTCCTTTGTTGATGGACATTTGAGTTGATTACAGTTTGGGGGAATTACAAAAAACTTGTACAGTAATGCTTACAGCATTTTGAGGGGCACAATTCAGCTCAATAGAACTTCACCCATCTCACCTGCACTTAAAGTTATATTGGTTGATATACAATTCATGTAGACAGAACTAAATCATATGAAGATGACATTGTACAAAGTGTTACTTCATAATCTTGACAATTTTGAGTCATGGTCATTTATTCTCCATGTTAATCTGGGAGCACTGAAGTCTCTCCCCACTTCAGATGGTAGCTTCTCCATTGGTACTACTATTTTTTCTTACCTAAGTATTCTAAAGAGTCTGGGGTTTTCTTCACTAAATGGCTTTACTATAGTCATTCTGTCCTTCATTTCCCTCAATTATGACCTGAAAATTCAAGTTATAGTCTACTTGATTAAAAGATGAAAAGATTCTGTGTTATAGGAAGGGAGAAGTGTTGGAACAAATCTGTCTTCCTTGTGCTATCCTGCCCTCTTCCAAGTTTCTAAGAAAAGAAAGGACCAGGTTTTATAGCTATCAGTAAATTTCATAACTAAGAATTGGACCCAGTTCACCAGGGAACAACAGAAGGCACTCAAAAACATAATATTTTCTTTCACAAAGCTAGGGTACCCCACATGCTTCTCCACTTCTAACCTGGCTTACCTCCCTCACATTCTCAGGCTGGTCTACAACATTCACTTTTTCAAGCATCTTGGGGCAATTTCCCACCATGAGGCAATTTCCATCCTTTATATCAATGAAATATCACATTTCTCGGATCTTCTCCACCTGTAAGGGAGGCATTCTTGATAATTATTTTTGAATATCTGACTATTGAAGGTAAGTTGTCTCTCAAACATAAAACAATCAGAAATAGTATAATATTTTTGAAGAAAAAATGATCTCACCCATCCTCAGGCAGACATTCTTACCCTTAGAGTCAATGGATCCCTATTGTCTTCTGAGGAGTATTTGGTCTTTTCTGCACCAACAGAAAGCTTAGAAAATGAAGAAAAGAAACTATTCTAGCTTTCAATGACTGATTTCTCTGTCATCCTTTGGACTGTGGCAATGTTTAATAAATGTTTCTATTTATTAGAATTAACGTTTCTATTCACTGATTGCCTATCCCCACTCCATAGAGGGAGAGTGTGGTTAATTCTTCTTACTACACCATTTCTACAATAATACCTATCTACTACATTATATACCTAATTGTATTATATTCTCTAACTCAAGATTTTACAAAGACAACAAAAGAATTTCACTTAAAGTTTGAAAAGATACTGAATACACTTTATTCTACATGGACTTTAGCATGCTACCATTCAATAATGGGGTTCTATCACTTTCAGTTCCTTCAGACCAAGGGTCAGTCGGGGACCCCCTTCTCCAGGCACTCTCCTGATTCTCTTGAAACTCCATGCATGTTGCACAGAACAGCATCCTATCAGTGTGCTGGGACTCTATTTTTGCATTTTAACCCCCTTATTACTAAGTTCATAAACCTTACATCTGCCATCACTCTAAATTCACTCCAAGCACAGGGTCACTGCCCTCTTACAGGATGTTTTTTGGAAGGTTATTGGCTGCTGTACTGGCAGCGTTAAGAAGATTTCCTCTGAATCCAAGATCTCTATATGTATTCCTCTTGGTCCATCTTCTGTTTGCTGTTGGTATCTTGCTAGGGTCTCTTTATGCATATAAAAGTAAATATCAACATATTCTTAATCTTAACCCTTAATATAAAAGGCAGTACATATTACACAAAGTCTGCACCTGTTTGTTTTTTTTTTCAAGTAAGTATAATGAATTGGGAAAAAATTCTCCATTTGTGCAATGCTGTGACTTCCTGTAAATGTTATGAAATGCTGTCCCTATTTGCTTTACTTTCAATCACTGTGTGTCATTCATAATGTGTTATAATTATTTTTAATTAAATTTATGAAAAAAGATGTTTAAAAGAGTTAAACAAAATATGACAAAATTTAAAAATGGAAATATAAAAGTCAAAGTAGATATCAGTACCATTAATGTGGGGAGAGTTCAAGGAAATTTCAAATTAAAATCTCACTGTTCTGTTGCTACTGAAAGTTAAAGTCTAAAATTAAAAATCTTAATTCGCTAGGTTGTCTTTTGTTTCCCCATAAATAACCAATTTGCCAGAATAGAAAGATTCTAATTCACTTGTTGAGAAATTTTGTAAGATAAAAGTAATGTGTTTTGGGATATGGAATGCTTGTTTTTATTATAGATGTATGTCAACTATTGATTGAAAATTCTTTCCTTTGGAAAATCATGACATTAGCCTACTTTCTATCAGGAAAATTTTGTTCCCCACTAGCTTTATAAGAACAAAATTCTTCATTGAAGGAAAAAACTAGAAATTTCATGTTAATCTATTAAAATTCTTATAAACCTGCATTTTAAAAAGATGGCAAAATATATAAAGTGAAAATCAACAACTATATATCATTACTTAGCCATAATCAGTTTATTTATATTTAGAATCTCATGCTTCCTATAAAATATTCCTTCCCGTGATTTTAACAAAATACCTGAAAGTGCTCTATTGGAAAAAAAAATGGTAAGAAGTTAGTTTTCTTTTGTTTCCCATGCCTTTCTGATTTTGTGACTTAGCACTCTTACCTCCTGCTTTAGGATCCTCACTTGCCTCAGATACAAAGTCATGTAATTGTTTGAGAGGCTTGGGAAAATATATTTTAATCTGTGAGATAAAATTGAACATGTATTTTTTTAACTCCTCCATATACAATCTGGGGCTTTCCAGGTGGTACCAGCAGTAAAGAACCTGCCTGCCAATGTAGGAGACAGATGTAAGAGACGTGGGTTCGATCCATGGGTTGGGAAGATCCCCTGGAGTAGGAAATGGCAACCCACTCTAGTATTCTTGCCTGGAGAATCCCATGGACAGAGGAACCTGGTGGGCTACAGTCCATAGGTTACAGAGTTGGGCACACCAAAAGCAACATACATAATCCAAGGTTGGGTGGTTTTAAGATCACAATGCATGGTACACACCTTCTCATAGTTCTTACTAAATTACTAAGCATCACACACCCAACACCTTTCTCCTAACAGAATCATCCTCTGGGTTTCCTAATTTCTATCAGCTTTCTTAGGCTTCTTTGGCAACAAACAAGCAACAATAAAATTTATACTTCTACCTGCCTTTTGTTTTCTTTGCTACTAGTAAAAAGCTGGAAACAAAAATCAAATCCAAATTAACTAGGATTTTGGGTAAGAAAAACTCTCAGTGGGGAAGGCATAACTGTATATGTTCTATATACAAAGCATGTTCCTTCATTTTACTTTGGAATAGTGAACTTCATTGTCTTTCTTGTGTTTCAAGCAACTCAAAAGAATAGCATTGCAAATGCACAGTCGTCTATGAATACTGTGTCTATATTTGAGCACAATAGAGAATTATGAATCATTTCCACTCAGTGTTGTAAATTTAATTTTCAGAAATATTATAAAATGAAGTAACTATTATTATAAAGATGCTTTTAGATGACATTTAATTACAATGCAGGGTAATTTATATTACCAGCTAGAGTATCTTGGGCTAATTGAATTTATTTATGTTTTATGCTTTTGCCATCATAACAAACAACCTATCCTATATGTTCATTTCACTATTTTTCGGGCTCAAGAGATATTCTGGATTTTCCTCTAAATTTTGGTAATGCTTCTTAATTATAAGGGGAATATTTCTTTGCTCTTACACCTCCCTTGTGGAAGAATGCTTTGATCTCCCTGGAAGTTTAATTGCATTTCATGGAATAGTTCCTCTTTGCAATTAGGTCTAGGCTTGGATGCTGAGCCTGTTTTCTTTCATGTTTCTATTCAATCACTTGTGGTGAATTTTCTGTCTCACCAATATGTGCTTTCATCCCAGCCTCTGGGTAACAGTAACTTCTGAGCAGCCACATTCTTTCATCTGATAAACTTAGGCTCTCTGATCACCCTTGCAGTGTTCTGGCAAGTTTGCTTTTGACTATTTTAATTATCCTTCCCTTTTTCAGATAGTTAATGAATAGTTCTAGTTAAAATATTGTCATATCTCTTGTTGGGTTCACTCTACTAGGAAGGTGATCATCATTGATAAGATAAATACAGTCTTAAGTCTCCCTGCTCATTAAATAAAATGTGTTATTTACATCTGAGTGGCATTATTTGGGTTCACTTCTCTGAAAAAAATGAAAATAAAACATTTTGTGGCATTGGTCTGTCCAGATGTCTACCCAAAGACTCAATAGTGAAGATCTATCCAAGTGACAAACTGCTTCTTGGTTCTCTTTGTAAAATTTTCATTCGGTATTCCCCAAAGTACTCAGTTAATATTAGTATCATAGTTCTCTCACACTAAGAAAGCAAAGGACCATGTATCTCAAGAAAAGAAAGAAGCCAAATAAATAGCCCTGTGCACACTACTTCATTCTCTTACACAATCAAATCGATTCTGTTTAGAAACTGTGGCCAAGTGGTTGGAGCTGAGCCAAGACTTTAGTTATTCTGAATAGATAATGAGGGACCCTAGGTGGCAAATATCGGCAATGTTGGACAATCACTTGTATCTCAGTTTCTCTATCTGTAAAAGCAAAAGAAAGAAAACCAGAAATGTCCAAGTACCTTAGAAGATAGCTTCTGGAATTATCTTGAAAGCAGAACTAATGGGATTCATTCATGCATTTGGTGTCAGATATGAGAGAAAGAGAAGAGTCAACAATGACTACAGGGTTAATGGACTAAAATTTAAGATGATAAAGCTGCCAACAGCAGTGATCCCTAAAGTGGGAGGTGAAGTGGTGAAGGAGGTTTAGGAATAAAAGTTCATGATGTCTGAGATGAGATATTCAAGTAAAGACAGCAAGTAGGCAGTTGGATACACAAACCTGCAGTTTAGTACTTTGCACAGTGTCTGTTCAGAGCTTTCAGAATCATGATAAATCTATTAACACAATTTCTTCAGGTTAAATTAAAGACTATTCAGTAAGTCTTCCCAAACATACCAGATCAAATCCTATGGGGATGTCAGGGCAGACATATGGTAAACACCAACAAATCTGTTTATAGACCAAGAAGACATCAACCCTGAATATTCATTGGAAGGATTGATGCTGAAGCTGAAGCTCCAATACTTTGGCCACCTGAAGCAAAGAGCCTACTCATTGGAAAAGACTCCAATGCTGGGAAAGATTGAAGGCAGGAGAAGGGGATGACAGAGGATGAGAGAGTTGGATGGCATCACTGATTCAATGGACATAAGTTTGAGCAAACTCTGGGAGATTGTGAAGGACAGGGAAACCTGGTGTGCTGCAGTCCACGGGGCTGCAAAGAGTCAGACATGACTGAGCAACAGAACAGCAAAGACAACACGGGTGATGCTAATAACAATGCAGAATAATCAGGTGTATTTAATAGTTTCAATAACCCACACTAAATTTTATACAACTTTAAACCTCTCAGTTTGGATGTGTAGAATAACTGAAAGAAGTCTTTCCCCCATATAATCCCCACATCAAGCTCCATATACTAAGTAAATGGTCATGAGAGAAAGGGTTTCCAGTAAATAATACTATGTAGTTAAACACTGGATACTGTATATCATACTCTGGCAATCCAAAGAAAGATGCCCTTGATCCAGTTTATCTTTGGCATATGTCTCTGTGTATATGTGTCTTTCATAAAATATGATAAGGGCAAAGAGATAATAACTGGTACAGCCAACCCCTCAGAAAACTGCAAGTTTTAAAAAACAAAAAGGAAAATGGGCAATGACTAGACCTCTGGTTTGAAATACCTGATGCAATTAGTGATTGCCATTACATGTTCCCTATTAGCCTGACTTTCCTAAGCACAAGAAAAAGTTCAGGGTCTAGGAGCTAATCAGGAAAAATATCACCAAGCTTTGGGGTCAGTTAATTAACAGTAAAGTCATATTTTTCACAGATTAAGTCAGACTCTTCCTTTTGACCTCATTTAATTGCGGCTTTTAAAGACCACTGGAATAGTGGTCTCTCACACAAAAATGTATTGAAATTCAGTGTTCTCCTGAGGTGTGATGAGTCCAGAACTTCAAAACACTGGGGTGTAAGTTTAAATTGGCACAACCTTTGTGGAAAGCAATAGATACTGTGTATTATGAGGCAATATATATATTGTGTAACTGTATATATGACAATACATATTAAGTTGCAGAGAAATATTGATACTTTTGTCATACTCATAAAGTCTGTCCTACAGAAATGTGGATAATGATAAACATATAAAGGTATTTATCATAGCATTATTTGTAACAGTAAAAACTTGGGGTCCTAAATGCCCCAAATCATTCAAATCAATTAAAACAATTTATCAGTTGTTGTTTATATAACACTAACAAAGTGAAAATACAAGTGAATGACAACTTTTCTGATTTAGAGCTGAGGTTTGTTAAAACAGCACATAAAATTTTACATTTGAATTATGTAAAAGCATTCATGCATGCTTATGTATACAGAAATGAAATACTTTAATAGTAATTATCTCCATATTATAGAATATGGTTAGGATTTGTGTACTTAGTATTTAATATTGTATTTTGATCACAAATATATTTTAATTTCCATTTTCTTTTATGAGAACAGTAAGGATTATGACTTTCTGTAATAGAGAAATGCAGTTTTTTGCCATCAATATTCAATCCTTATGACTCTTGCCTCCATCATGAAATATATGAAGTAATTTCTCATCACATATAATTACTAAAAGGTTAATAAAATTTAAATTTTGAAATAAATGAAGGTCCAGGAGTGTTAAACTATGAGGCTCTGAAATACACCTGCAGTTTCCAGTTTCAGTGTGGTTTTTCTGCTCATTGGAATAAGATCAAATTATCAGAGCCTGTCACCAATTCTGCCTAGAAGCAAATACTTAAAAGTACCTGTTGACAGATGGAGCTGGCCTGATAAAATCTATCACACAAATATTTTTGCATAATATACCTGATGAAAAAAGATGTTACCATTTTTAGTAAGTGAAAGGGTAATTTTTCATTTCAAACAATGAGTATTTCTTTAATAATGTAAGTTAAGGAATACTTTAGCAAATATAAAATGGGTTCTGAGAGGGCTAATTTATATTTAGAAAAGGTATCTAAACTTATTTCTATTTTCATAGTTAGCACTTAAAAAGAGACAAGGATTTTTAATGACCAATGACTGTGATATTATTATGTTAAACATTTTCAATGCTCTTTCCAACATGTAAATTATTTATTGATTTTTAAGGTGTTGAATGCCTGAGTTAGGCAGTACAGTATTTTAAAATATTAAAAGCACCAGTTAATCAAATCTTGCCTAGACAAGGTACTAACACTTATTAACTAGTTTGATCATAAGCTTATCAGCATTGCTGGCAATAATTAATCATCTGCAAAAGTAGCAATCCCAGCACTGGTATAGATGGTTCTGATTGGTGTCCATCTAAATGGGGGCACGTCTTTTTAACAATGATCTTCACGATCCTCTAAGAGATCTTGAACGCTTTCAGGTTCTTGAGCCCTGCATCGTACCTACTGAATTTGAATTTCTGGGCATCAATATTTCTCATGCATGCCAGGTGATATTTATACATGCTAAATTAAGCAAATTATAGTGAATCAATATTTGGGTAGTTTTTCAAGGAATAAATTAACTAATTTTCCAAATAAGGGTGAATTACTTTACATATCTATATATCCATATATAGTATGTGATATTGATGTAATTTTACTTTGACTGACTGCTAAAATCTATGTATATACTGTTTTTAAATGATAATAATTTTAATAGCTATTAGTATATATTAACAAGTTTTTAAATGCTTCGAGATATAGGAACAGAATATACCCCTTTTTATGGGCAGATGCATCCCCAAAAGGTACTATGTTATAGACAAATAAGATGCTCCTGGTGATTCTTACACATCCTCCAAGGAATTCCTGGACCAAAAACTCAGCCCTGCTCCAGATATGTCAACAGTGCTAAGGATATTTTTTGTCATAATATCTCTGTGTCTGTGCTCACGTGCATATCCATTAAGGCTTTAAGATGTTATATATTAGAACAAGGAAAGCCTAAAGAAATATTAAGCCTACATTTCACTTTACATGTATATGAAAGATTTTCTGGGCAACTTGTAGTCTCCCTACTCATTTTCCTATTGCCCTAAGATTATGCCAAATTTAATAACCAGAGGGAGTGGAAAAGAAAAGCTTCCCCAAACAATAAAAAATTGAGATAGAAAACCATTTTTGAGGTAAGAGAGGTGGACATTTAAAAAACCCCCTAAATCTCTATACCTTTACATCACTGTGGCCTATTTTGGCAGGACCAATCCTTACTGATGTAATGGTCAATCTTAAACCTCTGAAGGCAGGCATTTAATAAGCATTTTTCAGATAAGACTACCACAAAGGACTATTTTGTACTATGACTTAACATTTCTTGTAGTTCAAAAATCAGTTTTGTCTAGAGGAACTTGGGAAATAGCACATCTCTACAGTTGGAGGCTTCCCTGGTGGCTCAGATGGTAAAGAACCCGCCTGCAATGCGGGAGATCTGGGTTTGACCCCTAGGTTTGGAAGATCCATCCCCTGGAGGAGAGCATGGCAACCCATTCCAGTATTCTTGCCTGGAGAATCCCCATGGACTGTAGCCCCACCTATCCATTGGGTCACAAAGAGTCGGACACGACTGAGTGACAAAGCACAGCACAGCACACATTCATAAAGTACATAATTGGTTAGTTCTTGTACCCTACTCTTCAATTTTCCTTTGGAAAATCTGATGCCCATATTTCTATGCAAGCATTGTTTACTTTTTGATTGAAAACATAAAGTCATTTCTTTTTATGAACATTTTATTGTAATAAAACCTGGCATTTCTCATCACTACCACTTGCAGTCTACTCATAAAATGTAATGCATGTTAAACACGTGCATGATCTGGAAAATAAGGAGACAAAGAAGAAACCTTCTGTTTATCAGTAAATGTCCTGAAGTGGGCTTATCAAGGCCAGAATTCTCATGATCTAGACCAGCTCTGTGGAATTTAGTAACCATTAGCCATATGTGATCACCAAATTCTTGAAATGTCCAAATTCCAATGTGTTGTTAGTATAAAATACACATTGGATTTTGATATTGTGCACAGAATTGTAAAATAACACAAAATGTTATACTGGTTACATATTTAAATGATAATATCTTAGATATTGTGGGTTAAATAAAGTATGTTAAAGTTGATTTCACTTCATTTTTTCTTTTTTACCTTTTTATGATGTGGCTACTAGAAAAATTTTAATTATATATGTGACTCACAATACATTTCTATTGGAAAGTAGTGATCTAGATTAAGCAATGCACAGCTATTATTCTATGTGGCAATTAGATCTGGCAATATACAGAATAATTTCATATTGTTACAAGTAGTGGGAGGGTTTTGATAGAAACTTCTATTCATTCGTTTTAGGTGGATTAACTGGCCTAATTAGATGTAAGCTGTTAAAAGGGCCCCCAGAGGAGGCAGGGGAAAGAAATGTGGACTCGGATAAGCTTTCCAAGTCCTCAAGTCACACACTCCTGGTTGACTGGTTTGCTTAGCCAAGCTGAAACCAGTCTTATTGTCATGTTGGGCACATTAATTGGAGAGTAGACTAATTTGCAAGAATGCGTTAGTGCCCTTTAAAAGGTGATTTAAAATTCAAAATGATGGAAACAGCATAAAAGCATGCTTGTCTGATCATTCCTCAGAATCCATCTTGAAATCCCTACCATTCTTCTATTTCCATTGTTAGAATTCATGCATACAGTAAGACACTTAAGATTCGCAAATATCACACTCTACATCCTAGCACAAATAATTATCCTTCTGTTAAAGACAGACAGGGATTTCCTATCATCAGACACATGCGGATTATAAGTGAAAATACAACCTGTAGGTTTAGTTAGGGTTCCACATACAGGAATGAAACATAAATATCACAGTAATATCACCAAACATTTTTGTAATTGCATGGAGGAAGTTCTGCCTCTAATCCATTAGAAGCTTCCAATGAATTTGAGGAAGCACCTTCACCTCTAATTTAGCTGCAATAAGACTGATAACTTATATTTATAACCACTTTATAGCTACATATAATTTTATATCCATTATCACATTTAATCCTCACGAACAAGAATGACACTATCATATCCATTTTGAAGACAAGGAAACAATCCAGACCCCTGAAATCAAACCTTCAGACTGTGCTTTTTTACTATATCGCAGGTAGGAACTACACACTGTATTGCCAGGTCAAAGACCAAACCTGGGCTTTTAGGCAAGCAAAGTAGAGATGAATGAGATAAAGGAAAAAAGTAAGCATGACAGCATTTTTAGAGACAGTGAATTCAAAGAATGTGAACTTACTTTTGGAATTTACAGAATGTAAAACTAAAAAGTCTTCCATTTTGTTACACATGCATGCATTTCTGATTATACAGTGTAACAGAAAACCTTTTACTATTATTTGATAAAGGGAGCTGTGTTCATTTTAATTCAATAACCTTAGATCTTTGGCCAAACCAGTAATAATAATGAAAGCAAGAGCTTTAAGTGTCACTTTCTAAAATAGTGTTTCATCTAGAGTTCTCACACAAAATATATTCAAAAACACTCTTAGAAAGGGCTCAGAAATACTGAATAAAGAGGAAGTTAGAGCTCAAGAATTTATGGACTGAAGTATATTGAGAAGATCCTGAATTGTTAGAGCTAAAGCAACAAGCAATTATTGATATTTTGCACTGAGTCTCCTTGAGATGGGCTGCTGGCACTCAAGGAGTAGTACAGGATAAGGCTGAGCTTTCCTCTCTGCCAAATAGGGTTGTCATTTCAAAGCTCAAGCTCAATTTTGGCTTCATGAACATCTTCAGCCTAAACTCGAAGAAGGACCCATCTCCAACATCAGAAAACATCAATGTCAGGGAGAATATCATCCATCAAAACCCAAAGAAATAACATTGGTGTTAATGGTTCATCCTCCCAGTTCTGTGTTTCACTAGCATGCTTTCTTGCCACCTGTGGGACACAAATACCATAATGCTGTGACCTTGGACTTGTGAACACCTGGTAATATAACTCAGTGGCTGAGTGATACAGCTGGTTTGTTTTCATATATATTTGATATTTGTATTAAATATGGAATAGATACTAAAATAATTTATAAAATTATTTCTAAAACTAATACTTGGACATACTTGTTGATGAAGACAAAGTAAAAATATTCTCCCTCTCCCAGAGCTATAAGGTATAGGGATTGAACCAGAATGAAAAGATACATCTGTTGAAGCCCTAGTTGACCAACATACTTGGGGAATTCTGGGTCAATTCCTGACTCAGTTCCACTCAAAACTGAAAAAGAATGAGTTGATACAGACAGTGGGCTTTAATTTCACAGAGCAATCAGCAGGGTACTCAGGATGCCATCATCTTTCCTTACTTGTTTCATTGAACACAAGGATTTTAGGCTCAGTAGCTTCAAGGGGCTCTGCACTGCACTTGTTGCCCAGAAATATATCTCTTCCCAATCCTTTGCCCCTTAATTTCTCACATGAAGATGGCCAACAGTATGTAAGGAGAGTGGCAAAAAACCACCCAGTAAATGACTTGCATATTCTTTTCTGCAGAATCAGAATTGTTCTGCTATTATTTCCTACTTCAGTGTATGTCAGACTAACAGTGTGTTTCTTCAGTCTTCATATGGAAAAGTTTTCATTTTTAGAAAAATAAGTAAACTCTTCTTTTTTAAACAAAATTGGTGGCTTCATGCCTTTATTTATCAGGCATATTAAATGCACTCAATTTGCTTACTAGCCTTTGGGCACATTAACACAAATCTTAGAAAGAAAGACAAACTCTGCTAACATAGTTTACACTTCAGAAGTCAATACAAAAACAAACCAGTCATAGACAACCCCTAGGAATCTTTCTTATTTCTCTCTGTCCGTCACAATGTGAATGTCTATACCATAAACTCCATAATATGAAAAGCAAATTATGATTGCCTGGGGAAGGGGCCCTATTTATTGTTCCTTCAGGTGGAAATGAAGAGACAATGTCCTTCTCAGAGATGTAAATCTAGAAGAGAAGGCCGTGGCTTCAGTACACATGACATGAATAGCCTAGCCCAGGATGGTATATGCTAGATGTAAAACCACTACTGTTGTTGAGGGTTATTTTTGGGCAAAAAGCACCTGCTCAGAGGAGACTTCTGACTCTATAATAATTTTTTGAATCCAAGATGCCATCAATTGTAAAATTCACTACTGAATTAAAAGCAGATAAATGACAAATTTCTAAAAAAATGTTAAAAACAAAAACTATAAGTAAGACCAAATTTGAGGTTTGGATATTTAGTTCTTCATGTTATGTTATCTTCTCTATTAATTCAATAAGTTTACATAATGGTACAATCTTAGAATTTCTGAGGTTCATTGACTAAAGCACCCATTTCAATGTAAACTATATAAATCTAAATAAATTTCATGTTACTTCCAACCCATAGACAAAAGCAAGAGAATGTAATCTTACTAATATTTTAACCATAATGTCCAATTTAAAACAACTGAATTATGAGAAACTTTAATATAACACTTTAAAATAAGTAGAGAAAAAAATACCAGAAACTGATTACTAGATAGCCGCAGATGTCTGGTTAATCTTCCTCAGAGTCTTTCTCTTTTGTGACTGGGGAGCCTCCTGCAGGCTCATTCCAGTTTCCTTCATTGATACCAATCTGGGTTCTTAGGGGATTCAAAGCTCTAGTTCTATTCTCAAGGAATGAGCTTTAAGCCAGTTTACTGATTGACACTTCTCTGACCTTATCTAATAGTTTTATTAATGGTATGTTTACTTTCTTAGTAGTATCCCCTTTGATTAAGTCCTCATCTTATCCTTCCAAGCCCCAGTTTTAATAGAATCTATACAGTAGTCCAGTTGTCCTGCCTTAGGACACTGCTTTGGTCTATTTTCCCATGGACTAGAGTTCTGATGCTCAATCCAAGCCATGCAACTGTGCCCCCTTCTGTTATATTCCCAGTCCGGAGCCTTTACAAAGGGTCTTGTCCTTGACTTCCATAAGCAAACATATGCATTCTTGTGGAAACTTTATTTCCTATTCCCACTCCAGCTGAAACCTTGTGCCAGGGGTTGGTTTTTCTTCTACCTCTTAGGCTTGAGTAGTGGTCAAGCGTGCTTGCTTAGTTACATGAGTCTTTGCAACCCCATAGGCTGTTCCCAGGCAAGAATACTAGAGTAAGTTGCCATTCATCCATTTCCTCCTCCAGGGGATCTTCCTGACCCAGGCAACAAACCCACCTCTCCTGTATCGCAGGCAGATTCTTTACCTGCTGAGCCACTGCGGAAGCCCTTCCTCTAGCTAACCACCAAGCATTCTATGGAGCAGCTTCTCATATTCTGTACTTGTCGCCATGATTGGCCCCTAGTAATATGAAGGGCAACTGCAAGTTTGCTTTCCTTGTGCTTTTATATCACTCACCTATTCAAAAAACTGCTTACCATGGCAACCCTTGTCTGTGTGACAGGTAGTTATAATTTGCTTGGGAAAACTGCAACAAGGTGTCATTTTTCATAAACTCTTTATACCAAAATGTTTTCTTTTTCAGTGATTTCCAGTGACTTTGTTGTGGTCTCATGGTCTTTGCCAAAAGATCATTTATAAGTGAAAAACATTATTAAGGAAACCCACGCATTGCTCAATATTAGTGATAGGTGCTGTTGGAATTGTTGCAACCTCTCAAAATAAGAACATTATTGATTTTTTACTATCTCTTTGGTGCTATAGAAGCAGTAATCAAACAACACTTTCCTGAAACAAGAAGTTCTATATTTTATAAAACTGTGCTTCAGATTGATGGGCTCTGAGGTATGAGGGAAACAGACAGGGAGCCAAGAATAAATGCAAACCAGTGTGAACCCTACTCTATGTCCCTGTGTATGTGTTCAATTCAGAAAAAATTCAAAAGATATTTCCAAAAACCCTGCTATGGCATTGTGTGGTGGGTGCTAACAATAGCAGTCAAGAGACTTTGTCTGATCATGAACAATTATCCACATGAATACATTCACAGATTCACTGAATTGCCTGCCAAAAGGCAGTGAATGTCGGACAATACTGCCATATTTTAAATTCAAATATTGGTATTTCTGTGATATTTACTTCTGTGACACAAACATGTTTGGATCAATATGCTCCATGCCGCTGGATTTGTAATTCAAGCAACACCAAAACAAGAACAACTGCAACTTCCCCAAACCGTTGCTCACTATTTTCCAAATAAGATTATTAGTCCACACTTGGCATTCAGTGAGAGCAAAATGAATTACACAATTGAGCTTGGTGCTGCAGACTCAAAGTAGGAATGGAGTTAGTTTTAGGCTCAAGAGGAATCTGGCCATAAGCAAGTGATGAGGGAATATATGACCCAGAGTATTAATCATTCTTATGGTTTATGATAGATGCCCATCTTTACTTCACCCCTCAGTATAAAGGGCTTCCCTGGTAGCTCAGCTGGTAAATAATCCATCTGCAATGCAGGAGACCCCACTTCGACTCCTGGGTCTGGAAGATTTGCTGGAGAATGGATAGGCTACCCACTTGAGTATTCTTGGGCTTCCTTGGTGACTCAGACTGTAAAGAATCTGCCTGCAATGCAGGAGCTGCTAAGTCACTTCAGTCGTGGCCGACTCTGTGTGACCCCACAGATGGCAGCCCACCAGGCTCCGCTGCCCCTGGGATTCTCCAGGCAAGAACACTGGAGTGGGTTGCCATTTCCTTCTCCAAGGCATGAAAGTGAAAAGTGAAAGTGAAGTCACTCAGTCGTGTCCGACTCTTTGCAACCCCATGGACTGGAGCCTAGGCTCCTCCATCCATGGGATTCTCCAGGCAAGAGTACTGGAGTGGGGTGCCGTTGCCTTCTCCGGCAATACAGGAGACGTGGGTTCAATCCCTGGGTTGGGAAGATCCCTTGGAGAAGGGAACAGCTACCCACTCCAGTATTCTGGCCTGGAGAATTCCATGGACAGAGGAACCTGGCAGGCTACAGTCCATGGGGTCAACAAAGAGTCAGACATGACTGAGCAACTTTCTGTATAAAGAAGCTGGTGAAAAGACATTTCAAAGAGATCTAGAAAAAGCAAGTTTTTTGACACTTTTGTATCTTTTACATTTTGGTAACATTTGAAGTTTTCTCTGCTGTCATTTGTTTTTAAGCTCAAGGCATCATTTCAGTAACAAAAAATAATATAAATTTAAATTACTATTCTTGTTACCTGTATAATATTTTGACAGAACTTTAAAATGGATTAGCAGCAAATGTTGGGCTGCCCTCCTAAATATATATATCCGAGGCAAAAATATCCTGTTAGCTTACCTTATGGAAAATTGAATCATCCTGTGTCCAGAGCAAAAAATGATTGAAAATAGATTTGAGAACTAAGCAGTTCATATTATTCTGCTACATATATGGCAATATATTTTGAAATGGCCAAAAGAATGGCTTGGATCTAAATGCTTTTCAGTCCAGAGCAGTCAGGAGTAATATTTTCACTGATTACAAGTTAGGTCTGATTCAGAACCCATGACCAAAAATGAATTTCATTGGGTTAAAAAAAATGGTTAATAGATTAGATAACCAAGTGAATGGGCTTCCCAGGTGGCTCAGTGGTAAAGAATACATCTGCCAAGGCAGAAGTCGCAGGAGATGGAGGTTCAATCCCTAGATCAGGAAGATCCCTTGGAAGAGGGCCTGTTAACCCATTCCAGTATTCTTGCCTGGAGCATCTCAGGGACAAAGGAGCCTGGCAGGGCACAGTCTATAGGGTTGCAAAGTGTCAGACATGACTGAAGTGACTTAGCATGCACATACACAAGCAAGTGAATATTATAGACAAAGAAGTTAGATGAATTTTCATGTTAGGATGTTCTTATTTTAAGAAACCAAACAGAACAAAACTAGTGGCCACACTGGACACAACCCCCAAATAAGAATATTTGGAGATCAACTCTAGCCCTGCACATGCCTCACCATGAAATACTGCCTGAGGAGTTACACACCAAACAGGCCTAAAGATCTGGTTCTGTGAAGATTTAACTTTCCTCTTTTTAAAAGTGTTATTGAGCTATAACTGATGCACAAAAAATACACATCTTTTGTGTACGCAATGTGATGAGTTTGGGCATATACATATACCCGTGATACCATCACCACTATCAAGGTAAACATATCCATCATCTGGAGAAGTTACCTTGTATCTTTCCCCTTTTTTTGTTATAAAACACTTAACATGAAGTCTACTCTCAAATTTTTAAATACACAATACCTTATTGTTAACTATAGGCACTGTATTTGTACAGCAGATCTCTAGAACTTATTCATCCCGTAAAAATGTAACTTTACACTCACTGAATAAAAACTCTCCCATTTACCCTTCCCTCCAGCCCTTAACAACCACTATTTTATTTTCTGCTTCTATAAGTTTGACTATTTTACATATCTCATAACAGTGTAATCATGCACTATTTGTCCTTCTGTGATAGACATATCTCACTTACCATAATGTCTTCCAAGTCCATTCATCTTGTTGCAAATGGTAGGATTTCCCTATACTTGAAAGCTAAATAATATTACCTTGCTTGCATAAAGCACATTTTTTATCCATTCATCTATTGATGGACACTTGGGTTGTTTCTATATCTTGGCTATTGAAAACAGTGCTACAATGAACATGGAGTGCAGATATTTCTCTCAGATCTTTATTTCAATTCTATTGGCTATATCCTGAGAAGTACAACTGCTGGATAATGTGGCAGTTCTATTTTTAAATTTTTTGAGGAACCTCCATACTGTTTTCTATGGTGGCTCTATCATTTTACATTCCCAGTGCATGAAGATTCCAATTTCATTGGAGAAGGCAATGGCACCCCACTCCAGTACTCTTGCCTGGAAAATCCCATGGATGGAGGAGCCTGGTAGGCTGAAGCCCATGGGGTCGCTAAGAGTAGGACACGACTGAGCGACTTCACTTTCACTTTTCCCTTTCATGCACTGGAGAAGGAAATGGCAACCCACTCCAGTATTCTTGCCTGGAGAATCCCAGGGACAGCGGAGCCTGGTAGGCTGCCGTCTATGGGGTCGCACAGAGTCAGACGTGACTGAAGCGACTTAGCAGCAGTTGCCAACAGTCATTATCTTTTATTGTTGTTGCTTAGTTGCTAAGCCGTCTGACTCTTTTGCAGCCCCATGACTATACCCCACCAGGCTCCTCTGTCCATGAGATTTTCCAGGAAAGAATACTAGAGCGAGTTGCCAGGGGATCTTCCTGACCCAGATATTGAACCCGTGTCTCCAGCATTGTCAGGAGGATTCTGTACCCCTGAGCCATCAGAGAACTTTAGCTATGTATTAAGTTAAAATTAGATTTTACAAGAGGTTACTGATTCAGAAAAAATGCATTCATTGTAATACTGTATATTTTGAAGATAGCAAAGCAAGATCATGACATTTTCAGAAATTGTACATAATAAACAATCAACATACATTTGTAAAATGATGTGAGTAATATCCTTCCCATGCAAAACACTACCAAATATTTATTTCAGAAGTACTGGAACATATCATACAAGATGCCTGTTAGGCAGTTTTTAGTCAGTAACTAAGTGATTCAAAAACAAGCAGGTGGCTATCCATCCCAGAAATGGGCAAGAAAAGCCACTGAAGAGAGAACATAGTAAAGAATATGTTCTTATTAAATAATTTCATATTAATGTTATTCCTATCTTTGTAAAATGTGTATTGTTCTTAATTTTATAATATGTGCATTTAATTAATACAGTTATACGGAATATGTGATCTGGAATATGTAATCCAACTTCTTTTCACCAATAGTATGTGTTTTCAAAAGAGTTTGAAGATTACACAGAATGGAAAACTCTTCATTCACCAACTGAATTCATGCATTTATTTTATATATTATTAAGATTTATTTGCTAGGGGCTTCCCTGATGGCTCAGGTGGCAAAGAATCTACCTATAATGTGGGAGACCTTGATTCAATCCCTGGGTCAGGAAGATCCCCTGGAGAAGGGCATGGCAACCCACTCCAGTATTCTTGCCAGGAGAATACCATGGATAGAGGAGCCTGGTGAGCTCCAAAATCACTGCAGATGGTGACTACCTCCATGAAATTAGAAGATGCTTGCTCTTCGGAAGAAAAGCGATGACAAACGTAAGACATTACTTTGCCGACAAAGGTCCATATAGTCAAAGCTCTGGTTTTTCCAGTAGTCATGTATGGATGTGAGAGGTGGAATAAAGAAGGCTGAGCACCAAAAAATTGATGCTTTTGAACTGTGGTACTGGAGAAGACTCTTGAGAGCCCCTCAGACAGCCAGGTGAAGATCAAACCAGTCAATCCTAAAGGAAATCAACCCTGAATATTCATTGGAAGGACTGATGCTGAAGGTGAAACTCTAATACTTTGACCATCTGATTTGAACAGCTGACTCACTGGAAAAGACCCTGCTGCTGGGAAAAACTGAAGGCAGGAAGAGAAGGGGACGACAGAGGACAAGATGGTTGGATGGCATCGCCTACTCAATGGATATGAGTTGGGCAAACTCTGGGAGATAGTGAAGGACGGGGAAGCCTGATGTGCTGCAGTCCATGGGGTCACAAAGAGTCAGACACGACTGAGCAACTGAACAACAGGATTTATTTGCTACATGTCTAACAGTGTTATCAAATGTGGCTGCCACATGTATTATTAAGTTGGTGCAAAAGTAATTGTGATTTTACATTGCCGCACTTTGCTGTCTGATATTGGAATATATTCTTAAATAACTGTGTTTATGTTATACATCATTTTAATGTTCATTTCTCACTTTATGTTTTTTGGTGATGACTTATTACTTGCTGCGTATTTTATACTTATTTTAGACTAGGGAAATGATTTTATACAAAAGGCAAATTTGAGTGATTTTCTTATTTGAGTTCAAAATGGGTCATAAAGCGATGGAGACAACTTCCAACATCAGTAATGCATTTGGCCAAGGAACTGCTAATGAATGTACAGTGCAGTGGTGATTCAAGAAGTTTTGCAAAGGTGGTAAGAGTCTTGAAGATGAAGAGTGTAGTGGCCAGCCATGGGAATTTGACAATGACCAACTGAGAGCCATTGTCAATGCTGATCCTCTTATAGCTACAAGAGAAGTTGCCGAAGAAATCAACATCAGCCATTCTACAGCCATTCAGCATTTGAAGCAAATTGTAAAGGTGAAAAAGCTCAATAAATGGGTGCCTTATGAGCTGACCAAAAATAAAAAAAATCATCATTTTGAAGTGTCATGTTCTCTTATTTTATGCAATAACAACAAATTATGTTTCAATTGGGTTGTGATATATGATAAAAAGTGATTTTATATGACAACTGGCAATGACCAGCTCTTATTGGACTGAGAAGAAGCTCCAAAGCACTTCCCAAAGTCAAACTTGCACCAAAGTAAGGTCATGGTCACTGTTTGGTTTGGTGGTCTACTGTTCGTTTGATCTACTACAGCTTTCTGAATCCTGGTGAAATCATGACTTCTGAGAAGTATGCTTAGCAAACTGATGAGATGCAACAAAAACCTCAATGTCTGCAGCTGGCATTGGTTAAAGGAATGTGCCCAATTCTTCTCCACAACAACGTCAGACCACACGACATGCAACCAACGCTTCAAAAGTTAAACTAATTGGACTATGCCATATTCACCTCTTGCCAACCAACTACCACTTTCTCAAGCATCTTGACAACTTTTTTTGCAGAGAAAATGCTTCCACAACCAGCAGGAGGCAGAAAATGCTTTCCAAGAATTTGTTGAATCCTGAAGTGATTTTTATGCTACAGGATTAAACAAACTTATTTCCCATTGGCAAAAAATGCGTTGATCATAATGATTAATGAAGATGTGTTTGAGCCTGTTTATAATGATTTTTAAATCATTCACGATCCAAAATCACAATTTCTTTTTCAATTCAATTTCTTTTTCACCAAGCAGTACATATAGTAAAAGCTCCATATATCTTGAATAAGGAAACAGCTGTGTAATTACACACATTTCAGCTTCAAATTTTAGCTGATGTTCATGGAGAGGAAAAATTAAAAAAAATAATGAATATGATAAGTATATTGGCATTATCAGTGATCAGTGAAAGTCACTCTGTCGTGTCCGATTCTTTGTGAATCCATGGACTATACAGTACAGTCCATGGAATTCTCCAGGCCAGAATACATTAGTGGGTAGCTTTCCCCTCTCCAGGGGATCTTCCCAACCCAGGGATCGAACTCACGTCTCCCACATTGCAGGCGGATTCTTTACCAGCTAAGCCACAAGGGAAGCTCAAGAATACTGGAGTGGGTAGCCTATCCCTTCTCCAGCAGATCTTCCTGATCCAGGAGTTGAACTGGGGTTTCCTGCATTGCAGCTGGATTCTTTACCAATTGAGCTATGAGGAAAGCCCATTGTCTTTATAGCTGTAAAGATTTTTACCCTGAGGGATGTAATGCACATATGTTAGGCAAATTTATGAACTTTCCAAAACCTAAGTTTTCACATGTATAGTATGCAGATAATGCCTCACAGATAATTTTTTTTTCAGGGGAGGGGAACAAAACTGAGAGACTGAGCTCAAGAACTAATTATTCATCATTTTGTATTCTGTATTGTATAGAGAGGTCAATATTAATTCTATGATTTTTGTTTGTTTTTAGATCTTATTAACCTCAGCTATAGTTTACAAGGTTTTTTAATTTCCTACACTGTAAATGGACACATTTCAGAACTTTTCATTGATTTGTTCAAGAATCTCTCATTTTAAAAATGTTAAATCTGTTTTCCATACATTTCATCTAGGGAAGATTTCTTACCCTTACTTTTGCAAACTGATGTTTCATAAAGCAAATGGCTAATTGAAATAAATGGTCTTGTTTTTAACCATTCTCTTCAGCATTGTTACCTACAAATGGTAGCAAATTAAAAACTGACTGATGAGGCTTCAAAGCAATTAATGGACTATGGAATACCACCAGGCTTTGAGAGAAAAATTCTACATCAATAAATATATTTGGTAATGTAAACAAGAGAACTAAAAGAAAATTGCCCAAATGTTACTTAGGTATGATATGGAAAATTCAATGACAGTCAGTATCTAGTACTTGAGTTACAAGTGCATGCCCAATTGTGTCAGTCTGGTCCAACTCTTTAAGACCCCACCAGGCTCCTTTGTCCATGAGACTTCCTGGCAAGAAAGCTGGAGTGGGTTGTCATACCCTCTACCTGGGGATCTTCCTGACCCAGGGATTGAACCTGTGGCTCTTGTGTCTCCTGCATTACAGGTGAATTCTTTACTGCTGAGCCACTGAGCAAACCAGTTACAAATAACTGTTGTTTAAAGCTCAGTAGGTAAGATTTAGGGGATTTAATCTTTCTTCTATTTTCCCACTGAGATTCATGTAGCACATTGGGAGGCTCACAAACTACCCTTTAGGAAGTGAGAGTTTCCAAATTAATGAAGAGAGAGTGAAACTGCTGGTCAACACTACTGGACACTGATGTGGTTAGAAGTGGCTTCTCAGCCCCTGATGCTGACATATGTTTGAAAGATAATGATAACATTTTGAATTAAGGGCACAATCACAAATGCTTTATTAATATTTATTGAATTATTTCAAGATGTAACTGCATTCTTTAATAACTTTTTATAATACATGCTATAAAATGTGTGACAACACATTCTTAATAAATGATGCCTCAATAAGCCCTTATAATGTTGCTATAACACAGCTGTTGTTAATTAAAGCAATGTATGCACCTCCTTCATCCATTAATTTAGGTTATTAGTATATAAAGCATGCTAACATGACCAATATAATTTTTTTAAATAATCATTATTTGGATGAGTCTTTATCTTCAATATTTCCCTGGTGTTTCAGATGGTAAAGAATCTGCCTGTAATGTAAAAGGCCTAGGTTCAATCCCTGGGTCAGGAAGAACCCCTGAAGGGAAGGGATACTAACTCCAGTAATCTTGCCTGGAGAATTCCACCGACAGAGGAGCCTGGTGGGCTACAGTCCATGGGATCAAAAAAGTCAGACACAACTGAGTGACTAACACACTTTATATTCAATTATTCTTCTTTACTCTCACAGACTCCTGTATCCATTATATCTTGAAAACAAAACAAGCAAAGAAACAAAAAAACCTTAAGTCACAAAAGTTAATAATGTACGCCCATGGTTGGTTTTCTGCTCTATGCTAGACCTGCTTCCCAAAAATATCACAGAGGGACATAGAAATTATTTCATGCCTATGTTTTTGCTCTTATTCTGCTTTCCTAAAGTCCAAGGAGTGCTCAACAACTACATACTACAGTGTTTTCCTGATCTCACAGATTATGCCATTTGAAGATATTGATTCATCTTCTTCCAAAAGACTATCCCTTTGATTAATCTAAAGTAGAAGTAGCAGTAATATAATGACAAGTAAGGTGCTTGTTCTTTGTCCATACAATGCCATCTATTTTGGAAACCTATCACATAAAAACAATGAACTTTGTAGAAGGAAGAGCTTTATATTGTGTAAATTTCAGCTTTGATCTTACAAAACTGTTTCCTTCCTTCCTCATTCATTTCCATCACCATTGCATTTCGAGCAATGCTATCAGTGGCATAAGCATAACAGGACCCAATTAATTTAGCATAAAAAAATAGAAAATTTACTAATAAACTCATTAAAACAATAGTGCATTGATTGGTATGTGTATTAGTCTGCTCAGGCTTCCCTAACAAAATGCCATAGATTGGGTGACTTAAACTACAAAAATATATTTTCTCATGGTTCTAGAAACTGGGAAATCCAGTATCAACTTACTAGCAAATTCAGGTTCTGGTGGAAGTTCTCGGCATGGCTTTAAGATGGTGGCTTTTTCTTCATGCAGTAGAGAGAGTGAGTCATCTAGGAATCTTTTCCTATAAGGACACTAATCTTATTTGATTAGGGTCCCAGTCTTGAGACCTCATTTAAATTAATTAACTTCTAAAGGTCCTATCTCCAAAAATGGTTACATTTGGGGTTAGAGTTTCAGTGTATGAATTTGGGGAGGGAGGCACACAATTCAGTCCATAGCAGTATGGTTACGATACAGAAGCAAATGAGACACATGAATATTTTCTTATTCCTAACACTTTCACATAAATATCTCTATGTCAAAGGGATTTTAAAAGCTCATGTTCTGAAAAACACACACCTTTATTAAAGAAAGCAAAAAGTTTTCTATATTCCATGGGCAATAAATACCAGATTCATCAAAATTATACCCTGATGATGATTGAGCTCAGACCTCACCCTAGACAGATTTAGGGACTTGGAATACAATGTTGAACAAGACAGAAACATTCCTGCTTTCATGGAGTTTACATCCTAGAGTAAAGAGTGGTGGTAATCTAATATATAAATACACAAATTAGAAAACATCTGATACTGGTAACTACTATGAAGAGAAGATGGTGCAACAGAGACAGTCCTTAGGGCTACAGTAGATTGTGGTTTAGGGTGACTATCTGAGGAGGTCACAATGTGATGAGAAGATGAAGAGCACCCCAAACACTTATAATAACCAAAAATGAATAAAACTTGGAGATTTCTTTCATTTATCACATTAAAATGATTATTCACAAATAAAACCTATATCAGCCATGAAACTACTCTTATGTGTAGAGTGAGCAATCCAATAATTTCTCATAGTTCTCTGTTACTAATGATCCAAGAAACTCTTATTTAAAAGAACTTTAATTAAGCTGTTCTTTCCTACTCACTACCGCTACCTTTTAGCTAAACCAAGGAGAGAGCTTCTCTGTAATGCACCTGGATTGACATGTTTGTAATCAGTATACCCATGAAGGTGTCACAGCTATAGAAGTTTGTGGAATGTTTGAAAGATGGCTTAATTCTTAGATTCATTAAAACAGAGACTATCAATATTCTATAATTTGCTTCCCTCTAAACAAAAATGAAATTGAGTTCTTGACTCAATCTCATATCATTCTCCAGTTGGAAGTCTTTATTAGTGTTTGGCCATTTTTATTTGAACATTTAGCTTAAAATGTCTAGTAGGTGAATTAAATTCCAGGATGGGTTTGTGACAGCAAGTAGGAAATAGAAAACCTTAATAATCAAATCTGGACTTGCTTCATACAGTTAAAACAACTGAATCTTTTATTTCCTTTGGTAAGTGCCTGAGGAGAGCAGAAATCTTGAAAAGGCTCTTCAGATGCCCTGGGCTAAGAACAACTAGGTGATTATGAGTTGCATATGTTTCACATTTGCTAATAAAAAGGTGAAAATCACACTAGTTTGCATTATTCTCATTTAAGGAATTCAAAGCACCAATGAAGGATTAAAATTAATTAAGCCATGCCTCAATAAAAAAGATAACAATTGAAAATATGCCCTATGATAATATAGATATAATTGCACATTATATGGCAAAAAGATATAGAAAATTAAGTACATACACGAAACAGTCACATGAAGAAATGTACATAATTAAATGGCAAGGTCAACATAGAGGTAAAGGAATCCAGATGACCAACTTATTTGCCTCTCAAAGACAGTAAAAATAAGGATGACTTCATTATACCTCATCCTTTACTGTGTTTATGTTTTCTGTTATTTTCTTGTTCAAGTTCTATGAGTCTTCAGAATCTTGTATCTTATAAAGTAGGCAAAGCAAAGGCAGGGTAACATCCTCCTTCAAGTAGCACTTATAATTCAGAAAGACAAAGTTTTTGCATTGCACCTGACACTTACTGTTTCTAGAACTATACTTTCCAAATTAAATTCTTAGAATCATGCTAAGAGATTATGATTTCAAAATAGCATGGTTGCGATTGCTTACTCTACCATCTTTATTAGTGCAAAAAAGATGTGCTTTCATGCTATCATTCTCCCCAGCAAATATTTCAGATAAAATTATCTTCTCACACATTTGCTACATAACAGAAGTCTGGAATGGGAAGTATATTTCAAATAGTGAGTTTGAGTATTGACATCCACGGTTAAAATTAACTCACAGCCATAGAAATCTGGGTGATATTTATTTAAACTCTTCTTAGGTATTATTTTGAGGTGGGCAGAATCACTTTCTATTTCTTACCCAACTGACATCTTGAAACTGCTGTATGTCCTAAACAATCTTCCTTTCTCTGCTTTATTTATAAATTCATAAAAGTTTCCATTTCCTTCAAAATGAAGGTGCATCTCATTAGCAACTTGCAATATTGTTTCACAAAATCTTTTAGATTCCTCTGCCTTGGAATCTCAACTACCTCTTTCCTTTCCTCATCTCTCAGTATGGTGCTACTTGTATTTTTCTAAACATGTGTTTTCATATCAACCTACTTGACTTGTGCTGCCTGCCTGTAATATTCTTTCTTCTCTCTGCCTGCTCACCCAAAGCACTTCTCAATGTAAATGCTCTTTGTCTTCCAGACCGAGATCAAATGTGTCCTCTTCTTTGACATATTGCTGATTCTCCTCATACAAAGTAGCTGCCCCTATCCTGCACTTGTACTACAGCACAGTGTGAATTGCACTAGCATTATCTATGCACCTGTTTTCCTCCTTTGATACACTACTTATTTGGGACTTCCCCGGTGGTCCAGTGGCTAAGACCTTGCACTCCCAATGCAGGGGTCCTGGGTTCCATCCCTGGTCCGGGAACTAGGTCCCACATGGTGAAACTAAGAGTTCGCATGCCACAACTAAGACCCAGTGCAGCCAAATAAAGAAAAAGTAGAATTTTAAAAACAAGCTACATATTCATATACGTAACCCCATTAGGGTCTATAACTACCTGGCATGCAGTAGGCAGCTGAAAATCATTTAATTAAATTGGCTTTGAAGAGTTAATTATTTCTTTTGGCAGCTCTTGAAAACAAGCCCTGAAAATACTCAGGGTGATGACCACAATGAAAAGTCTCCATCTGTAGACTAAGCAAGACTGCTTTGCTCTGTCATCAATCAACCACCACAGCTACTTGTTATTTAATGAAGCCAAATTTCTTCCCTGATGGCAACAACACTAGGTTACATTTATGAAAAGAGAATTGATTTTGACTGACTCAGACCCCACCCTCACCTCCCACATTCACTGTCTCAAACATGTCGTTGGATGACTAATTGAACGGCTTGCCTCTCATTTGCAAGTCTCTAGACCCTTTCACTTTTCACTTTCATGAACTGAAGAAGGAAATGGCAACCCGCTCCAGTGTTCTTGCCTGGAGAATCCCAGGGACGGGGGAGCCTGGTGGGCTGCCGTCTATGGGGTCGCACAGAGTTGGACACGACTGAAGCGACTTAGCAGCAGTAGCAGCAGCAGCAGACCCTTCACTTAAGCTACTTCATTAGTCAAGTACCATATTGGGAAGACAATCTTACTCTTACTCTGAATTGATAGAGCTGTAGCTATGTTATGCAGCATAGTCCACTAAAAGAACACTGGTTGGGAAGGTAGGAACATGGGTGTAGTCCTGTGTCAGCCCCAGATTAATTTGGGACCTCTGCGAGCCTGTTGTAATGAACTTTGTCTTCAGACATACTTCTTGGATTCTACTTGAGCTGCTGACTAACTCTCCTTCTGGTGATTTGCTTCTTTGAGCCTAACTGTCTTTGGGAAGTCAATCAAGGTTTCATTGAGATGCTATCCAGGGAAAAGTTTGACATAGTACTTAGGATGAAAGCACTAGGTACCAATCTAAATAAACATTCAACAGGGGACTTCCTTGATGGTCCAGTGGTTAAGAATCCACCTTTCAACGTGGTGGATGTGAGTTTGATCCCTAGTCAGGGAACTAAGATCTTACATTACATAGGACAACTAAGCCCATGAGCTGCAACTATTGAGCCCACACACTCTGGAGCACTTGAGAAGCCTGCATACCGCACTAGAGAAGACCCTGACCACTGCCACTAGAGAAAGCCCATGCGCTGCAACGAAGACCCAGCACAGCCAAAATAAAAATAAATAAATAAACATGAAAAAATACATGTTTATTCCCACTAATACCTAACCCTGTATTTTTGTTGCCTTGTCCATTCTGTGAGAATCAAATCCTGCCTCTCTCCATGCGGACAGGGTTGAGCAAGTGGAACTTACACTGGATAGATGCACCTTCTTTAGAAGGCTTCCTTAAACACAATCAGGTGAAAGATTCAAGGGATTGAGAAAAACAGGACCAAGCACTAACCACTGAGGCAGAGGAAGCAAATTATTGGAACATAAAGTGATCCTGGAGTGGTTCTCATCTCCCACTACAGATGACAGTAGGAGGTGTGTGATGGAAGGAAGATTAGGAACAGTTCACACAAACGGTGAAGGATTTCTATGACCAGTTTTCTTACTTATCCACATCTCAAGAACACACATTCATTAAGACTGTATCACACTCAGTGAGCTAAGATAGTTCATATAACGCTGTAAGACAACAGAATTTTTCCCTCACCAAGGAAATCTGCTGAAAGGGTCATTGATCACCTTAATCCAAAAATGGAAATAACTGCTTAACAAATTTTGCCTCCAATGGCTGTTATAATAATTACTATACATTTTGCAAAAACATTAAAAACTGGTTACAAATAAACCCTCCAGATTTATATTTTAAAGGCCTCAATTCAGTGTGAGGCTTCCTAGTATTTTCAAATTTCCACATGTGGCAGACATTTGATAAATAACCCATCATGGATAAAAAGAAATTGCTGTAGTAAATTCATTACTGAAAGTGCATCTGCAATTCTACTTTGCCAGTTAATATCTATATTAAGCTTCCTTGATTAGAAATCAGTTAACTTTAAATGGCAAGGTAGCTTTGATTCACAAAATCCTTTTTCAAGGCTCACTGCATTTAAGTTTATTGATGAACTTCATTTTTGGAAAGATAGGATACAAACAGAAGCCTTGTAAAAGTCTTTAGTTCTATCAAAGACATTGATTATTCATTCAATTCTCTACAGCTTTTTTTCACAAGATGTGCAATTTAGCTAACATATGCTGATTGTTCTCAGTAATTGAATACTGTGGAAGAATATCACTCCACATCCAGTGTATCGGATCTCTTAATCACTAACTTGAGCTAGTTTCTATATTTAAATACTTCGTGAAAAATAAATCTTTGGATGGGGAATTTATACTAACAACCACTGGTTCCATCATCAACTGATGGCTTAATCACCAATAGAATAGCTATTTAAATTAGCCTCCTGTGGATGATTAGACAATGTAGCCAATGAACCAGTGTGAGGCACCTGTGTAAAATGGGCAGTAAAAGTCAGTAAAAACTCACTCCCAATTAATAAATGAATCAACAAACCAATGACAATCTCATCAGAATATTGGATGACTGATTTCTCTTTATTGTCAGTAGTTCTCTTCCCTTTGGGGCAGCTAGTCCTGTTTCTCACTGTGAAAAGTGATTGGGTACGGGAGGACAGGGCTTCCCACATAGCATAATAGTTAAGAACCTGTGTGCCAATGCAGGAAATGCAAAAGATGCAACTTTGGTCCCTGGGTCGGGAAGATTCCATGGAGAAGGAAATGGCAACCCACTCCAGTACTCTTGCCTGGAAAAGTCCTTGGACAGAAGAGCCTAGGGGGCTATTCTATTGTCCTTGGAGTAGCAAAGAGTTGGACACAACTGAGCACCCAAGGGAGGACAATTAGATTCGTTAATTTCCCCATGTCCACATATTCCTTGCAAAAAAAAAAAAAAATCAGTTGAAGGAGCAATGAGTTCTCTCACTGTTTTTCGAACTAAAATCTGTCACCCATTAGCAAGTTTTGAAATCCACCTAAGATACTGAGGTCTGAAAGTGTCACCCCAGATTCATTGCTTAAAGCTCAGCTCCCAAAGATGATACAAGGAGATGGGTGGAGCCCTCATGAATGAGATTGGTGCCTTTCAAAAGAAGCTCCAGGGAGCTCCCTTACTCTTTCCACCATATGAAGACACAGCTAAATGACACTGGCTGTGAACTAGGAAGATGGCTGTTACCTGACCCTGTTGATGCCTTGTTCTTGAACTTTCCAGCTTCCAAAACTGCAAGAAATAAATTTGTTTCTATAAGCTACTTAGTCTGTCGTATTTTGTTACAGCAGCTCAAATGGAATAGGACAATAAGTTGGGACAAGCATGTACCATGAATTCCTATGAGATGCATTAAAAAGATACTTGAAAGTCACTGAGTTATTTACATCTTGCATTAAATATTAGCATTAAATACTTTGTAGCCAGGTAAATTTACAACATGCCAGATTGCTGAGATAATTCAGAATCAATAGATCATCTATCCTCTACTATTTTAAAATAATCCACTTGTAATAGCTTCTAAAATGACCATTTACATTCTGAGGCAGTCTAATGTTAGTGATACAACCAGCCCTTTCCACTGTTACTAGCATCCAGCATGTTTTTCACTATAAAATGAATGATGCTGTTTTCTATTTGCAAAAAAACCCACAAAGAGCAAGTAATGGAGGATCCAAGTTTTGTGGGAACCATATTTATAATTTTGGGGGCTCTCTATAAGGAAAAGAATATCAAGTAGTATTAATAATACAAAATTAGGTATGAAAGGAAATATTTATATAGAATAAGAAAAGAAATGATAACGAATTCCTAGAGCATTTGAGTTTTAAGTTTCTTTGGACAGTTTACTAGATAGATATGAAAGTGAAAGTTGCTCATTCGTGTCCAACTCTTTGCAACCCCGTGGACTATACAGTCCATGGAATTCTCCAGGCCAGAATACTGGAATAGGTAGCTGTTCCCTTCTCCAGGGGATCTTCTCAACCCAGGGATTGACCCCAGGTCTCCCGCATTGCAGTGGATTCTTTACCAGCTGAGCCACAAGGGAAGCCCCTAGGTAATATGCTTACATGTAAATGCTTCCTGACTCTAAGAAGGCTTTCACTCTTCCTGGACCACTTCACAATTCCCAGCAATTCCCAATACTTGCAGGGACGCTAAAGCTCCAAGCTTTGTGTACATCTGGCATAAAAACTAAAGAAATGAATTTCAGGGAGCATACCTGTTACTCAAAGATCAGGAACTCATTGGTGGGACTGAAACATCACTTAGTGCTTACAGTAGGGTTTTGGATGTTGATATACTGGGATGGCGCTTAGCTCTTCCATTTACTAATCTGTGACTGTGAGCAATTTATGTAATCTCATCACACTTCAACTTTCCCATTTACAAAACAGAGACATAGATATTTTCTGTCTTAACAAGCTATACATGGGACTATACATGCAAAGCTTTTAGGACAGTGCTAGGCACACAGTACATGCTGAGAGAATGTTTACCATTGTTTTATAAAAACCCATAGTCAGACTCAGAGATAGATGATTCGGATTCTAAGCCTTACTCCTAAACTTTCTATCTTTTTTCCTATATGATAATGTCTGTACATACTCAGTCGCTTCAGTCATGTCTGACTCTTTGTGACGCTATGGATTGTAGCCCTTCTGACTCCTCTCTCCGTGGGATTCTCCAGGCAAGAACACTGGAGTGGGTTGCCATGCCCTCATCCATGAGATCTTCCCGATTCAAGGATTGAACCCGCCTCTCCTGTGTCCCCTGTATTGCAGGCAGATTATTTACCCACTGAGCCACCTGGAAGCCCAAGAAAATGTCTACTCCCTAGGAAAAATTTATATTATGAATGTGTGCGTGAAACATTTAGAGCTCCTCAAAAGAAAGATAGCAATCTATCTATCTATCTATTAGAGGATGTAGTGGGTAAGCACAGGTAAAATTATAGCAATATTGACAACAATATTGTCTATATTGCTAGTTAACCAATATTAACTAGAGTATATTAATAAGATGAACATCTCATATACTGTAACTAAATGATCAGGTGCATAAGTTCGATATAAAAACTGCATTTATTGAGAGGAAAGTAGAATGGCAAAGGAAAGCTGAATAGAAAATAGCCTCTACTAAGTAGTCCTTAAAATAAAATAAGTTTTTAAAAACTTCAGTTTACATGCAAGTAAATAAATAGTAGCATTGCTTGTAATTACCATACTGATTACCTGTAAATAAATTAACACCGAGTGGTTTTTAAAGTACCTGATCAAGTTTCCTAAATGGGATAAATGCTTTTCCTTTGAAATATACTTTTAATGATGACGTTGCTTATAAAATATTCTTCCATAGATAAAGCAAAGGTAAATCTCTCTCTTAAGTCATTTCAAGATCATAAGATATTGCAAATATAATAGAAGGATTAATAATATTTGCTGCATTTAAAGAAAGATAAAATATACAAACATTTAACATAAGTACAACTACTGCACTGGCACCTTTGTTCAATCTCCGCTTCGAAAGAGGGTTATGTAGTATCTTCACACGTTTTTACATTTTGGTATCAACATAGGGTTTCTAGCAGTCTGTGGAAATGAGAGATAATGGTGGGGAGGGGAGAGAGACAGGGAGAGAGATATTTTCTATTCTAGCTGGGAAGAAAAAGGTTTACTTCCCTTTATTCTAGTTCTTTAATCTTGTGTTTCTCTTACTTCATTAATGTACTACAACTTTCCAGCCCCTCTTTTGAATTAAAAAAGCATCTAAATTAAAATGCTGCAGAAGTATTATCTTTTACATTTCACTTACAGGGAAAAAAAAATATATATATATACATAAAAATTGAAAACCACCTCTTTCTTGACTACCAGAAACACTGAAATCAAGTTAATTCTTTGAAATATTTCTCTAAGATATCTTGTCCTAAACTAACAACAATTAAATTTTCTACAAAGTAAATATAATCAACTAAATTCAAATATACTCTATTAGAGACTCTTGGGCTTCCTTGATGGCTCAGATGGTGAAGAATTTGCCCCCGATACAGGAGACCTGGGTTTGAGTGTCGGGAAGATCCCCTGAAGAAGAAAAATGGCTACCCACTCCAGTATTCTTGCCTGGAATATTCCATGGAGAGAGAAGCCTTGTGGGATACAGTCTTTGGGGTTGCAAACAGTCAGACACAACTGATCAAATAACACTTTCACTTCTTTTTTTTCAGAGGCTATCACCTATACAAAGAAACACAGAGAACATGGGACCTTATCTTTGCAAATCCTAATAAATTCCTCTTGGGCCTAGAAAGCCTTATAGGCACCATCTGAGCTGAGGAAGGCCAAACTCAATAGGAGGAGATTCTGAAAGACTCTCCTGCCACAATTCTGTTCCCCTAACTGGATCTGATTCTAAAATTTCCCTTTCCAAGGGAGAAAGCCTATGTTCTAATCTCAATTTCTGCAGTTGCAAATGATGCTTGAAATTAGTATTCTTATCAGACAGTGTCTGAGCTATCTGACACTGTCTTCTTATCACAAGAGATGCGAAACAGAGACCCAGCAAACACTGGACACACTCCCACTTTGCTGCAGAGTGGAGTCTACAGCTGGGACTACTGACTTTGGACCTAAAGTATTTCACATCACTTGACCTGACTTTCCAAATGTTAGACTCACGTTTATTCATGTGAAAAGGTCTTCCAATGAAATTCCTTTTTTATTTTCTGATTAACTGATTAATTGAACACAGTGCTTATATTTAGAGCTTTCAGTTTAAAAGTTGTTGGCATGAGTGTTCAGTCATGTCCCACTTTTGCGATCCCATGCTCTGTCCATGGAACTCTCCAGGCAAGAACACAGGAGTGGGTTGCCATGAGCTCCTCTGGGGGATCTTCCCAATCCAGGGATCAAACTTGAGTCTCCTGCATCTCCTGCATTGCAGGTGGACTTTTTTTTTTTTTAAACCACTAAGCCATTAGGGAAGCCCTTAAAAGTAAAAGAACAGAAGTCAAAGTACTCTCTTTCTCTCAGCATTTTGGTAAAATATATGATCTGTTGGTATGAAACAGTTCAATGGCAAAATTCCCTTTTGC
Organism: Okapia johnstoni; assembly: GCA_024291935.2. NCBI lineage: Eukaryota > Metazoa > Chordata > Mammalia > Artiodactyla > Giraffidae > Okapia > Okapia johnstoni. The sequence continues at coordinate 64,423,088 of CM044307.1, read as the reverse complement.
TGCCTCTGGGTAGGGGAGACTAACTTGGAGTCAAACAGAAAATAAACAGCATCTTTAGAGTGGTACTGAGGCTAGAATTTACATTCTTCTCAGCCAACTGCACAGAAATCTAGGCAACCTGTCAACATCTAAACTGTTAAGTTTCCCATACATAGGACTTGTGCCTCATTTAATACTATGCCTTGAGCCTCACAAAGTTGATACTGCAGATGGAGATTTCTGTGAACTGGTGGCAAGAGGAATATGTGAAAGAGATGGTATCTATCTAAAAATTTATTTTTATTATTATTTTTCATGGTAGAAGTCCACCATTTACCTGGGTCTAGCCACATCTCTGTGCAGACAGAAAATCACTATTCTGGAGACCTTAGTTTTAGTTTTATAAAAAGTATGTGGTAATATAGTCAAATAAATATGAAGCAGTAGGTAACTATTACTCTGAGAGGAAAGGTAAGGAATATTTTGTGACCCAAAGGGCACTTAAGGAAAGAGTTAAGCGCATTTGTTTAGGACCCCAGAAAACTCCTGGGAGAGACATTTATCTGGTCTATTTTTTTCGTATCAAATTTTACTATGAATTGAAATATTCCCAGATGTTTTCAAATTAAAAAAAAATGGTTACAAGAATATAATCTGAGAGACAAGAAAGCAATGAGCAGCGGAGTGAAAGCATTTGGGAAGATCTCTCCTTCCCCCAAACTAAGAATGGAGATAGAACCCATTCTAGAAGTAAAATGAATCCAATGTACACGGTTATTCAATTTATCTCTATCATTACTATTGTTATTTTAGGAAGTTTAAAAGATGATTTGAGCCAGATGTGGATGAGGGGGTCATAACCAGCATTAAAAGCAACTGAAGAAGCTCACAGTGTGAAAAGATATTCCTATTGTGACTTGAAGAAAATCTTGAAGAAATTTCACTTAACTAGATTTAAATTGGGACAATTTACCAAGCCTATATATTAAATGGTATATTTGCCCAATTTCTTTTATGACTGAATTCTCCATAATGCACAAAAAACATGGAATTCAAATAAAATTAATAAGAAACTCCAATAGTCTTGAGATTTGATAAAATTATGATGTGTGTTAGTTGCTCCATTGTGTTTGATTCTGCGACCCCATGAACTATAGTCTGCCAGGCTCCTCTGTCCATGGAATTCTCCAAGTAAGAATATTAGAGTGGGTTGCTGTTTGATTCTCCAGGGGATCTTCCCAACCCAGGAATCAAACGTGGGTCTCCTGCACTGCAGGCAGATTCTTTACCCCCTGAGCCACCAGAGGGGTGGGAAAATTATGAAGGATGTTTTTCTTTTCAGGTTAATCAGGTGCCCTCAAATGATAAGATTTAAAAAGGATTTATTTGTAAACAACTTTATTGTTGCTTATATTGAAACAGTATTTATAAAAAGAGATATACTCTTCCTCAATTTATTATTGACTCTTCTTTTCTAAAGCTAATTAGATCTTCGTTAGATCCTTCCTTGTACCTTCCCAAGAAAAAGAAGTCTTGGTTTATTCATTTCAATAACATCTATTCCTTTCTTTTCCCTCATCCTTTAGCGCATTAGGTTTTGAGTTTTTCATCAAGTGACTTCAGTTCACTGACTCTTTACGACCCTATGGACTGCAGCCCACCAGGCTTCCCTGTCCATCACCAACTCCCAGAGCCTACTCAAACTCATGTCCATCAAGTCAGTGAGGCCATCCAACCATCTCATCCTCTGTTGTCCCCTTCTCCTCCTGCCTTCAATCTTTCCCAGCATCAGGGTCTTTTCCAGTGAATCAGTTCTTCACATCAGGTGGCTAAAGTATTGGAGTTTCAGCTTCAGCACCAGTCATTCAGGACTGATTTCCTTTAGGACTGACTGGTTGGATCTCCTCGTACTCCAAGGGACTCTCAAGAGTCTTCTCCAATACCACAATTCAAAAGCATCAATTCTTTGGCACTCAGCTTTCTGTATAGCCCAACTCTCACATCCATACATGACTACTAGAAAAACCATGGCTCTGAACAGATGGAACTTTGTTGGCACAGTAATGTCTCTGTTTTTTAATATGCTGTCTAGGGTGGTCATAGCTTTTCTTCCAAAGAGCAAGCGCCTTTTAATTTCATGGCTGCAATCACCATCTGCAGTGATTTTGGAGCCCAAGAAAATAAAGTCTGTCACTGTTTCCATTGTTTCCCCATTTATTTGCCATGAAGTGATGGGACCAGCTGCCATGATCTTAGTTTTCTGAATGTTCAGTTTTAAGCCAACTTTTTCACTTTCCTCTTTCACTTTCATCAAGAGGCTCTTTAGTTCTTCTTCACTTTTTGCCATAAGAATGGTGTCATCTGCCTGTCTAAGGTTATTGATATTGCTCACAGTGATCTTGATTCCAGCTTGTGCTTCATCCAGTCTGGCATTTTGCATGAAGTACTCATCAAGTGAAATGTCATTTAAATTAAGAGAGGTATCAACTTCCTTTTCTCAAGTTGTAATAAACTGCTTTCAGTTTAGGAATAGAGGAAGGTATTAAAATTACTCTATGACTGTTTTTGTTTTTCTCTTAGAATATGAAGTATTTGACATTCATGACTATTGCAAGATTTGAATTAAATATAGCATCTTAATATAATAACATTTCAATGCTACTTAGATTTTAATTACCTATAGAGAATGAATACAGTAAGAAAAACTTTTAGAAGTATAAGAAGACCTGAAAATTTCTTTTAAAGGGGTTTTTCGTTCCTTCTTAAATTTTTGATTTGTTGAGCAAATACTTTTTCAACTTTTTATAGAATTATACAAGCAATTATTAAATCACATAAAATTCAAACAAATTACAAAGGGATGAATATTCTAGAAAATAAGTAGTAGTAGTGTCAGTTACTCAGTTGTGTCTGACTCTTTGCGACCCTATGGACTGTAGCACTCCAGGCTTCTCTGTCCATGGGATTCTCCAGTTAAGAATACTGAGTGGGTTGCTATTATTTTCTCAGGGAATCTTCCTGACCCAGGGATTGAACCTAGGTCTCTTGCATTGCAGGAAGATTCTTTACCATCTTAGCCACCAGGGAAGCCCATTCAAAATAAAATGAATTGTAAATAGTTGTGGCTGTCAGGGAAAAACCAAAGAAACAAGGAGAAATTCTATCCTAAACAGAAATGGAATCAACAATTTTTATGACTTTGTTTATGAAATATGAATGGAAGATCATTTTTTTATAGGGACAAGAAACAAGACAATCACCTACCTAGCTCAGCAAAATCAGTGAATGACCAAGTTACATAGCAACTGAAATTAATATGTATTTAATAACATTCTGCTTCCTGTGCTTGGAAATTGTGCCAATCTCTCATGCTTAACAAATATTGATGATCTGCTGAAAGCAAACTCAACAAGTACTTAAGTTTCATTTCATTATGTTTACTAATCTTGTGTGAACTTGGCTTTTCTTATTATCAGGGTTTGTGATAATGCAGTATCAGAATCAAATCTGAATCTGCCTACCCCAATCTCATTTAAACTCATAATCTCTCTTCACATCTGTGGGGTGTCTAGATGATCATATAGACACTCATTTTAATACAGCAGTTCAATTAAAATATTTATTAGCAAGGACCCCATGGGAGAAGCCACATTGTAGAGACGTGGCTGAGAGGGGTAAAGAAATTAAGCCAAACTCATTAGCCCTAAAAACTAACACAATATTCTGCAAAACCATCAGAAATCAGCAGGAACAGAGACTTAGTTGACAATGCCACATGTTGGGTCTATTTTCTAAATACTCAACGCATTTGTATCAGGAGTTTTGCTATACAAATGTATATGGTAATGATATGACATGTCAAAATATTTTCAAATGCCTAAAATAACAGCGTTGTTACTAAACTCAATAACAAAAACTTAGAAATTTATTTTATTTTGGAGCAGAAAATCAAATGCCCACAAAAGAATAAAAAAAAACATAAAGCAATAATAATGCCCTATACCATATAAGGATTTGGTCCGAGGCAGTATGGTTTAGTAGTCTGAATCAAAATCCCAACTTCATCAATCATTAACTGTTTGATCTTAGGATAGTTTATAGGCCTCAATTATTCCTCTCTATAAAATAGTTTTAATAGTGATAAGTTACCCATAGGCTTGTTTCAAGAATTAAATGAGGCACTGGCCTATCAGGTTTTATAGTGTTTCACTTTACTATGCTTCACAAATATTGTGCATTTTATTTATTTACCAAGCAAAACTTTATGGCAACCCTACTACAAGCAAGTTTTTTGGGCCATTTTCCCAGTTGCATTTGCTCACTTTGTATCTCTGCTACATTTTGGTAAGTCTTGCAAACACCTCAATTTTTTTACTATTATTATATTTTTTATGGTGGTCTGTGAACCTTTGATGTTATTATTGCAATTGTTTTGGGGTGCTGAGAACCATGCTCATATAAGATGGCAAACAACTGATAAACATGTGGGTTCTGACTGCTCTACCAATTGGCCATTTCCCATCTCTCTCCCTCTTTTGGGACTTTTTACTCCCTGAGAAACAAAACATATTAAAATTAGCCAATTAATAACTCTCAAATGGCATCTAATTGTTCAAGTAAAAAGATAATCAGGTCTCTCACCTTAAATCAAAAGCTAGAAATGGGTTAATGAGGAAGCCATGTGTAAAGCCAAGACAGACCCAAAGCTAGGCCTCTTGCACAAAACAGTTAGCCAAGTCATGAATATAAAGGAAAAGTTCTTGAGTGAAGTTAAAAGCACTACTCCAGTGAACACATAAACAATACAGAAGCAAAACAGTCTTATTGCTGACATGGAGAACATTTTAGTGTTCTGGATAAGATCAAACCAGCCACAATATTTTCTTAAATTGAAGCCTAATCCAAAGAAGAGCCCTACTCTCTTCAGTTCTAAGAAGGATGTGAGAGGTGAGGAAGCTTCAGAAGAAAAGTTTGAAGTTAGCAGGGGTTGGCTCGTGGGGTTTAAGGAACAAAGCCATCTCTATAACAAAAGTACAATTTGTACCATCAAGTGCTGATGTAGAAGCTGCAGCAAGTTATCTAGAAGATTCAGCTAAGATTATTAATGAAGGTGACTACACTAAACTATAGTATGAACATAGATAAAACACTCTTCTATTGGAAGAAGATGTCATCTAGGACTTGCATAGCTAGACAGAAATCAATGCCTGGTTTCAAAGCTTCAAATAACAGGCTGACTCTCTTGTTAGAGGCTAACACAGCTGATGACTTTAAGTTGAAGCCAATACTCATTTACCATCCTGGAAATCCTAAGGCCCTTAAGAATTATGTTATTACTACTCTGCCTGTTCTGTTTTCATGCTTGCAAACACAATATTCATTCTGTACTCCAAGGAGTAATTTTGACTTTCAAGTCTTATTTAGGAAGTAATGAGCAACCACACATACACTGTTGTTCAGTGGCCCAGTCATGTCCGATTCTTTGAGACCCCTCCCAGGGACGGGAGAAACTGGTGGGCTGCCGTCTATGGGGTCGCACAGAGTCGGACATGACTGAAGCGACTTAGCAGCAGCAGCAGCATATGCACAAGGGGGCCTTACACAAAACATCACTTCCTTACCCTTGGCATTCCTTGAGTTCTGAGGTTCAACAGAAGACAAAAGAGCTAAGCTGAAATCTGTGGAAAGAGTGAAATATCCTATAGTTTCATGGGACTGAGAAAACCAAGACTCATCAGGAGGAAGAAACAATTTTAAAAATGCAAAGAAGAGACAAAATCCCTAGAATTTGTTGAATTAATACTACATTTAAGAATCCACAGATACTTTTTCCTAAGGACACTTATGATGAAATATGGAAGGAGGTTCGTGACATTGTACAGGAGGCAGTGATCAAGACCATCCCTAAGAAAAAGAAATGCAAAAAAGCAAAATGGCTATCTGAGGAGGCCTTACAAATAACTGTGAAAAGAAGAGAGGCGAAAAGCAAAGGAGAAAAGGAAAGATATACCAATTTGTATGCAGAGTTCCAAAGAATAGCAAGGAGAGATAAGAAATTCTTCTTCAACAATCAGTGCAAAGAAATAGAGGAAAACAATAGAATGGGAAAGACTAGAGATCTCTTCAAGAAAATTAGAGATACCAAGGGAACATTTCATGCAAAGATGGGCTCAATAAAAGACAGAAATGGTATGGACTTAACAGAAGCAGAAGATACTAAGAAGAGGTGGCAACAGTACACAGAAGAACTGTACAAAAAAGATCTTCATGACCCAGGAAATCACAATGGTGTGATCACTCATCTAGAGCCAGACATCCTGGAATGTGAAGTCAAGTGGGCCTTAGGAAGCATCACTACAAACAAAGCTAGTGGAGGTGATGGAACTCCAGTTGAGCTATTTCAAATCCTAAAAGATAATGCTGTGAAAGTGCTGCACTCAATATGCCAGCAAATTTGGAAAACTCAGCAGTGGCCACAGGACTGGAAAAGGTCAGTTTTCATTCCAACCCCAAAGAAAGGCAATGCCAAAGAATGCTCAAGCTACCACACAATTGCACTCATCTCACACGCTAGTAAAGTAATGCTCAAAATTCTCCAAGCCAGGCTTCAGCAATACGTGAACTGTGAACTTCCAGATGTTCAAGCTGGTTTTGGCAAAGGCAGAGGAACAAGAGACAGAATTGCCAACGTCTGCTGGATCATCGAAAAAGTAAGAGATTTCCAGAAAAACATCTATTTCTGCTTTATTGACTATGCCAAAGCCTTTGACTGTGTGGCTCACCACAAACTGTGGAAAATTCTGAAAGAAATAGGAATACCAGACCACCTGACCTGCCTCTTGAGAAATCTGTATGCAGGTCAGGAAGCAACAGTTAGAACTGGACATGGAGACTGGTTCCAAATAGGGAAAGGAGTCCATCAAGGCTGCATACTGTCACCATTTATTTAACTTATATGCAGAGTACATCATGAGAAAGGCTGGGCTGGAAGAAACACAAGCTGGAATCAAGATTGCTGGGAGAAATATCAATAACCTCAGATATGCAGATGATACCACCCTTATGGCAGAAAGTGAAGAAGAAATAAAGAGCCTCTTGATGAAAGTGAAAGAGGAGAGTGAAAAAGTTGGCTTAAAGCTCAACATTCAGAAACCTAAGATCATGGCATCGGGTCCCATCACTTCGTGGAAAATAGATGTGGAAACAGTGAGAGAGACTTTATTTTTGGGGCTCAAAAGTCACTGCAGATGGTGACTGCAGCCATGAAATTAAAAGATGCTTACTCCTTGGAAGGAAAGTTATGATCAACCTAGACAGCATATTAAAAAGCAGAGACATTACTGTGCCAACAAAGGTCTGTCTAGTCAAGGCTATGGTTTTTTCAGTAGTCATGTATGGATGTGAGAGTTGGACTATAAAGAAAGCTGAGAGCCAAAGAATTGATGCTTTTGAACTGTGGTGTTGGAGAAGACTCTTTAGAGTCCCTTAGACTGCAAGGAGATCCAACCAGTCCATCCTTAAGGAGATCAATCCTGAGTGTTCATTGGAAGGACTGATTTTGAAGCTGAAACTCCCATACTTTGGCCATCTGATGCGAAGAGCTGATTCATTTGAAAAGACCCTGATGTTGGGAAAGATTGAGGGCAGGAGGAGAAGGGGACGCCAAAGGATGAGATGGTTGTATGGCATCACTGAGTCAATGGAGATGAGTTTGAGTAAACTCCGGGAGTTGGTGATGGACAGGGAGGCTTGGCATGCCGTGGTCCATGGCGTCGTGAAGAGTTGGACATGACTGAGCGACTGAACTGGACTGAACTGAACTGAAGGTCACTTATCAATGTTGAACATAACTGGACTCAGAATCAGACTTGGATCTGGCAGAGGCTGCTGCTGAGATACATTGAAAACAATGGATATACTTTAGCATTTGTATAGGGCTGGAATGATAAAATTGGAGACCTGAGGGCATTAACCGCAAGGTCAGGTTCCCTCTCAAGACCAAATTGTAAAGTTCCATAGAAGATGAGATCAAACAGCTAAAGTTAATCCTTTGATGGGTGGATATAATTCCAGAGGTTTTTCACAGCTGAAAAGACAAAGATTTACCAGGCTCTCAGTTGAACTTCCTGGTGGTCATGCCCTAGGAATCAGGATGACACACACACAGATTAAATCTAATCAAAATTGCAACCTAGTCTCAACACAACCTAATCCATGATTGTGTTGAAATGATAAACCCTCCAATCTTATCCTACATTCTGTCTTCTTAACAGAGGAAATACTTAATGCTCTCGAGTATAAGAGAAAATCCGCCTGAGAGTATATGGATTTTATATATACAATGCCTGGCAGATAATAAAATGATAGAAAATAGGAGCAGACTGGTAAATAATCCACATTTTGAAGCAGTTGAGACATACTTAAAAATAACTACTATGAATATGTCCAAGAAAATAGATGAAAATAATAAAACTGAATAAAAATATTAGAAGCAAAATAATCAAGATTTGAATCTATATGAAAGAATCAAATGGTTATTCTGCAACTGAAAATATAATATCTGGATCAAGAACACAAAGATTTAGTAGGCTAGACACAAATGAAGTCAGAATCAACGAGCTGAAGATAAGTCAATAGAAAATACTGAAGTTAAAATATAGACAGAAGTAAAGACAGGCTTAAAAAAAGAAGAGCAAAAGAAAATGTAGAATATACTCAAAATTTCTAATGTGTGAAAGAGGAGTTCTAGAAAGAAAAGATCGAGAAAATGGGGCAGAAGCGTTATACAAAGAAAGCAGGAAATTTTTCCAAATCAATGGAAAAGATTTATTTACAGATGCAAGAAATTTAACCAAGCAGGATAAATACCCCAAAATAGAACGTAACTGCTAACCACCAAGATAATCAATAATCAAAGGACAGTTACAGAGAGATAGAGAGAATTATAAAATACCCTATTCTCCAGCTCAGGAAAGTAACACCAAATCTTGCTTTTGCTTCAACTTTAAGACAAGACAAGGTGGCTTTCTTTACAAAACCCACCTCTAAGCCTAAACTATGTGTGGAAGTTAGGAATTTGATTTTACATGGACAAAATGTAAAATCTCGTCTTGGACTAGTGAAACCTGAAATTCATCTAGGAAAAGAAATTCTAGCCATTTTTCAGCAATTCAGTAGACATAGATCTCTTTAAAAATAGGCCAAAATGTCAAAAATAAAAATGTGAAAGGAAATAATCCACCATGAAACAAATATCACAATAAACCAGAGGATTGGTCTCTAAAAACTTAAGATAATATTAATTAAACCACAAAATAATTATGCTTGAAGGATTGAAGACATATAAGTAGAAATAGGAAGCGTAGTGAAAGAAAAAAAAGAAACCTAACACAAAAACAGAAGTTTCTTTAAAAGAAACAAATAGAACTTATTTGTGTGGAAAAATAATCATGACAATTGAATATCCACGTATATTATCATCTAAAACAAAAATCCTATTTAAGATATTTTAAAATAAAGACTGATAGATAGCTGGTGACTCCAAGACCCTGGATAAAAGAGCTAAGTGATTTATATAGGGAAAAAAAAGTTGGCCTACAGGAATAAACAGGATATAAAAAGCAATGGGGAGTAGAGAACTTGGAAAATATCTATGTAAATTTATATTATTTCTGGCTTTTATATTTAAATAAACAAATCAAGAATATGAATGACTAAATTTACACTTTTATTTACCCTTAGTTGAAAGTTCTCAGCTTCATTCTCTATATTATTATCATAGAAAAATATTTCCAAGAATTCTTCAGGTCAACTTACACTTTAAAGTGCTCTTCAAGTTCTTTAAAACTCATTTTAGGATTTTGAAAAAAAAACATTTTTTTCCTTACCTCATCCAAGAAAAAATATTTTAAGAGGTTTATTGCTTTTCTCCCATATGAACACAGGGTGAATTTTATTTTAATTTTTGGCTTAGATATACAATTTTAAACTTGCCACAGTTGAGAAATTATATTTCCAATAGAAAAAGTTAAGATATAGATAGATGCAGACATAGACATATGTACACAGATGCATATACACACATATGCCAGTTGTAATTTTCATGTGATAAAGGATTATATTTCTATATATATTTATACATTTTAGTTTTTTTTTGTAACTCAAAGATTTCAATAGAAAGTCCATCCTCTGTTGTATATAGTACTACTTTATATTATAAAAAAAAATTTATAACTCCTGTTTTACCAAATTGGATAAACTATGTTTGCCAATGATATTCTTATTCATTTTACTGATGCTTGAACATATTAAAGGAAAATATTACAATAGCACATTAAGCACATTGACTTAGTTCAATTAAGCTGATTCTCCATGCGTGCTAAGTCACTTCAGTCGTGTCCGACTCTTTGCAACCCAATGGACTGTAACCACCAAGCTCCTCTGTCCATAGGGATTCACCAGGCAAGAATACTGGAGTGGGTTGCCATGCTCTCCTCCACAGGATCTGCCTGACCCAAGGATTGAACCCACATCTCTGATGTCTCCTGCATTGATAGGCATGTTCTTTACCACTGAGCCACCTGGGGAGTCCATGCTAATTCTAAGTAACCTATAATATAACATAAAATTCACATGTGTTACAGATTGGTAATTGGTCCACCGGTCAAATTATTTTCTCTCACAAACTGACCAGGGATGTTAGAAAGTAACATAATGGTTTCTCAAATGTGCTACTTCTTTTTTAACTTCTCTTCCAGTTGGATGTTCTAATAAGCCGATTTATGAAAAAAAAATGGTTAGCACTAGCAAAAGATGTGACTAAATCCCCAAACTCAATAGTTGACATTAATTAAAAACTGTTGCTTTTTAAAATAGGTTTTGTAGCATGCTGAAATGGAGCATTTCCTAAGTTGTAAGATGTTTTGAGAAAAATACATCTTGCAAGTTGGTTTTGGGTGTCATATTTTCTAGTGTCACATATTGAAGAAAACCTCACAACTTGTCAAATTCCCAACACCCATGTGACTCACCAGTATGCAATAATTTATATGGAAGAGCTGGATTAACCTTTCACTCAAATTCAACATGAAATCAACTGCCTCCAAAAAAGCCAAGTCAAATTTTTAAAAAGGTTAACTAAATTGTATCTGTTATTACAAACATTCCACCAGCCAATAAAGTTTAGGATGATAAAATATACCTTCAATTTCTGTAGTTTACATAAAATAATGCCTAATCGCATCTAGACTTCTGTGACTTAGGAAACTATTGAAATTAAATGTTGAAATAAAAATATATTCTGAAATTATCAGAGAAGTTCACATCTTCTGAAACATGTTTTTAAAAACCTGATAATCATCCATAAATGGTTGAATCACTTTATATCAGTGCTTTCTGTGCTACAACTCTTAACATGAAGAAGGTGAAGTACATCAGCACAGAATGAATTAATTCTAATTGAAGTGTCTTTAGGAAGGTATATTCCTGTTATCTCATGGCTGAGTTCTTAGCAAAAGATGATTCATTTACCCAACCAATTCTAGAAAGGAAAAGGAAAAAGAAAGGCCATTATTGTGATTTGACATCCTTATTCTGCTAAATACTGTGGTTAAAACAATGCAAATAATGAAATATAACATGATCAAAGTTTGTCCCTTGTGGTCTAGGTCCACATTAAGGAATGTTGTGTAGCAAAAATACAGATTATTATCATGTTATACCTAGCTATCCATTTATATAAATGAGACAGTCATCTGGCCAGATTTCCTTTTGCACTAAGCAAGTTCTTTTTCTTAGATACTTACGTCTCTTAGATCTCAGTTTATATTTTCAACATACAGTTCACATTTCAAGTTTTAATCTTTCCTATTTCATAAAGCAAAAGAATTTCTTGTCGTCACATTGATATAAATTTTTGCTTTCATTTAGGTTATATCCTTGCCTTTCTTTTAAATAAATAATCCTACATAAGCAGTACTGACCAGAAAGATGGCAATTCAGATAGGAACCTATTATGAAAGAAGAACAAAAAGCATAAAATTTAGTTAGTAGAAACAAAATCAGTTAAGATATACTCAGGAGAAACTGAAGAGTTCAATAAGAAATTATGGAGAGACAGAAAAAAAAACACTGAGATGAAGTAGATGAAACTGTGGAAGGTTAAGCATGTTTTGATCACGAACCTGAAGTGAGCCAAAACACACTGGGAGCTTTACCAGATAACGTTTCAGTAAAGACTGAACTGTTCACAGTCTTTTTCATGCCAACCTAACCAAGGAGTTTCCACCAGGGATAACTACCTTTTAATGAGGAAAACACACATGCAAACAAGAGAAAAATAGTAATATAGACAGAACTACATGTGATCTATAAAACACTAACTTGAAGGCAGGCCTGGGGAACAGTCAGAGGAGTGAGGGTGTGCATCAGAGCTGCTGGTGGGGTGAAGGAGGGGATTACACTATAGAGGAGGCAGTCATGATAGAAAAGAGATTGAATTATGTGTAAAAGAGTCAAATTGAGCCTGTGGAAGATCTTAAATTTAATACATATACAAATATTGGTTTGAAAGTGAAAGATATTGGTTTAAGGAAGTATAAATCAGTGATTCTCAACTGAGGGTGATTTTAACCCCAGCAAATTTTTAGCAATATTTGGATACAGGTTTGATATGCATAACTAGAGGAAGGGAGCAAAGGGCCTTGGTATCTAATGGCTACATGCCAGCGATTCTCCTAAATATCTTCAATGCAGAGAAAAACTTCCCACAAAAGAAATTATCCAGTTTGAACTATCAATGAAATCAATAGTGCCAAACTTGAGAAACTCTGGTGTAGATAATAAATAATATTGTTCCCTACAAATGTTGTCTCTTTGCTATGTTTCCCAGCATTGTTGACAACGTGACTGAGCAACTGAACAATAACAATTGTGAAATTATTACTCTTTAGGTAATCTAAGTTAAGTTGGAATTGGATAGAAAAATGAGCAGAAGACATGAGACATTTCATCAAAAAGGATAAGTAGATGCAAACATGCACATTAAAAGATATTCATCGTCACTAGTCACGGTGGGGAGGGGGCACTTCTCAGGTATTCTAGTGGTAAAGGACCTGCCTGCAGGTTAGACATAAGAGACAGGGGTTCGATCACTGGGCCAGGAAAATCCCCTGGTGAAAGGCACTTGCCACAACCCATTCCAGTATTCTTGCCTGGAGAATCCAATGGACAGAGGAGCCTGGCAGGCTGCAGTCCATAGGGTTGCAGAGAGTTGGATATGGCTGAAGCGACTTAGCATGCACACACACAGCCATCAGGGAAATGAAAATGAAGACCATGATGAGATATCACTCTATACCTATTAGAAAAGCTTCAATAGACAACAGTGATAACATCAAGTACTGGAGAGGTTGTAGAGAAACTAGACCGTTCAGACAGTGCTGGTGAGAGTGTAAATGGTAAAGCTGGCCTGGACAGGAAGACTTATGCTTCTGAGATATGCAGTAGACATATTTTTCCCTGTTCCTTTCACTAAGTGAAAGTAAAAAGCCTGAACATGATATAGAAAACAAACATATGAAGTCTCTGAAATGTGGAGAGAAGGTAGACCTGCTAGAGTATTTGGGATGCAAAGAAAAACTTGGTGATGAGTCCTCTGCTTTTTCTTTCAGCTTCATGTATACCATAGAAGAGAATCAGTGAACTTGAAGATAGAACAATTAAAGTATGCAATCTAAAAAGCAGAGAGAATATAGACTTAAAAAAAAGAGAGAGAACAAACCCCTAAAATAAATAAATAAATAAAATTATGGGGGCGGGGGTGGATGCTGTCAACTTGGAATCCTTTACCAACAGGAATTTCCTTCCGGAATGAAAGGGAAATCAAGATATCCTCAGACTGACGAAAACTAAGACAACTTGTTGACATCAGGTTTACCCTAAAAGGATGGCTAAGGAAGTTCTCTAAACAGAAAGGAAACAATAAAGGAAGGATCTTAGAACATCTAGAAGGAAGAACAGAGTAAGCAAAAATATGAGTATATAAAATTAACTTTCCTTATCCTCTTCAGTTTTCTAAATTTTATTTAACAGTTGAAATAAAAGTCAAAACAGTGTCTCATGTAGTTCCAAATGCAGGTAGATAATATATTTTATATTGTTATGCTATAAAGGGTGGAAAATAAAGGAATATGGAACTGGTAAAATGATAATTACAGTAAACTGAAATTTTATAATGTATATACTATAGAGATACATTCAATACAGTACAGATAGATGAATGTGTAATTATAAAATATATTCAGGTAACTCATAGGAAGGCAGTTAAAATAAAACAGAGCAATGAAGATAACAGAGAGCAAATATATAACAAAAATAAAATGGCACACTCAGTTCCTTATATATCAATAATTATACTAAATGTTCATGGTCTAAATAAAACAATTAAAAGGCAGAAATTGGCAGACTGAATTAAGAAACATGGCCAACAATATTCAATCTACAGGCAATTTATTTTTAATATAATATAGGGAAGCTGAAATTAAAAGAGTAGGCAAATGTATATCATGTAAACATTAATCAATAATAAACAGAATTCACTATCTAAGTGTCAGATAAAATAGACATCAGAGCAAAAAATTAGTGGATACAGAGAAGGACATTATATAATAATGAAAGCTTCAGTTTACTAAGAATACATAGTAATCCCAATTACATGCATTAAACAACAGAGCTAAAAAATATGTAAAGCAAAAACCATTATAACTGAAAGGAGAGATAAATCCTAAATTATAGAGACATCAACAATTCTTTCTCAACAACTGATGGAACTACTAGTCAGAAAGCCAGCAAGAATATAGAAGAACTTAACAATACCATCAGACGAAAAGATCTAATGAACATTTTTAGAATGTGTCACCCCAACACAGCAGAATACACCTTCTCTTCAAATGTTAACAGAATATATACCAAGATAGAACATATCCTGGTCCATAAAACAAATCTCAAAATACAAGACAATGGAAACACTATAGAGTATGTTCTTTGGTCACAATGAAATCAAACCAGAAATTAATAACCGAAAGATAACCAGAAAACCTTAAAACAATTGGATGACTCATATGTAAACAACCTATGGGTCAAAGAGCAAGTCTCAAGGAAATTTTAAAAAATACATTGAATTTAATAAAATTAAAATAAACATTTCAAAACTTGTGGAACACTACTAAAGCATTATTGAGGAAATTTATAACATTAAGTGAATTCATTAGAAATGATAGAAAATCTCAATATCTTAACTTTCACCTTAAGAGCTATAAAAATAAGAATAAAATAAACCCACAGTAAGCATAAAGAAGGAAACAATAAGGATATGAGCAGAAATCAATGAAACTGAATACAGAAAAATAATAGAAAAAAACCAATGAAACTGGTCTTTTGAAAATATTAATAAAATTAACAAATCTCTAGCAAGACTGACAAATCAAAAAAGGGATAAACACGAATCACCAGTATCATAAATGAAACCGGGGATACCACTACAGACCTTGCAGACATAGAAAGAAAGAAAAGCCACAAACAACTCTATACACATGCATTTGAATCTTAAACAAAATGGACCAATTTCTAGAAACAGAAACTACCACAATATACACAATATAAAATTCATAACTTAAATATTTCTATAGTTATTAAGGATACAGAATTTTTAATTTAAAAATTCCTCCAAAAAACATATTTAGGAGAGATCTACCAAACATTTAGATTTAACATCATTTCTAGGCAATATTTGAGAAAAATCGATGAGGAAACATTTGTCAATTCATTTTGAAAGTGAAGTGAAAGTTGCTCAGTCATGTTCAACTCTTTGCAACCCCATGGACTATACAGTCCATGGAATTCTCCAGGTCAGAATACTGGACTGTAGGCCTTTCCCTTCTCCAGGGATCTTCTCAACCCTGGGTTTGAACCCAGGTCTCCCGCATCACAGGTGGATTCTTTACCAGCTGAGCCACAAGGGAAGCCCAAGAATACTGGAGTGGGTAGCCTATCCCTTCTCCAGTGGATCTTCCCAGCCCAGCAAATGAACCAGGGTCTGCTGCATTGCAGGCCATCTTGATACTGAATTAAGCAAAGATTGTACAAAAGAAGAAAATTACAGATCCATATTCCTCATGAATATTTATACAACAATCCTTAACAAAGTATTCAAAAAACAAAGTTTAGCAATATATACAAATTATTATACATCATGAACATATAGAGTATATACCAGCAATGAAAGAATGGCTTAATATTAAAAAATCAATCTGTGTGATCACCATATTAAAAGCTAAGAAAGAAAAATTATATCAACTGATGCAGCACAAGAATTTCACAAAATTCAACCCAGATTCGGAATTTTGAAATCTCAGAAAAATATAAGTGGAATTCTTCAACTTGATAAAGAGCATTTATATACACCCTATAGCTAACATTGTATTTAGTGGTGAAAGAGTTTTCTCTATAAGGTCAGGAAGGAAGGAAAAATATCCACTGCTACCACTCTTACTGAGCATAGTCCTGGAAGCTCTGACCAGTGAAATAAGGCAAGAAAGTCATATAAATCACAAAGGAAGAAATAACACTCTCCTTATTTCCTATGACAGATTTTATAAATAGGAAAATACCAAGACATGTAAAATTCAAAACCAAAAATACCTGGAGCTAATAAGTCGTTTCAGTAAGGTCATGGGATATGAAATAAATTCACAAATAGTAATTGTATTTTTCGACACTATCAATGAACACATGGACACTAAAATTAATAGTATAATGCCATTTATAATCTTTCACATAAAAAAGAGAACGGGTATAAATATAACAAAACATAGACAGAATTTGTATTCAGAAAAATTCAAAATCATGATGAAAGAAATAAAAGACTTTAATAAATGGAGAGACATGCTACATTCACGGATTGGAAGACACAACATAAGAAAAAAATGTCAATTCTCACAAATTTATTTTCAGATTTAATACAATTCCTGTCAGAATTCCAGAATTTTTAAAAAATATATAGACAAGATTATTATGAAGTTTATATGGAAAGGCAAAGAAACTAGAATAGCTAATACAATCTTGAAAATGAACAAAAGGTGAGAGAATCTGTCTACTTGATTTCAGGACCTATTATATAGCTTCAATAACCCAAAAACATAAATAAATAGGACAAAGTATAGGATCCAGAATAACCCAACGGAACGTTTTCAACAGAGGTGCAATAGCAATTCAATGAAGGAAAGAAAGACTTTTTAACAAATGGTGCAGAATGGCGGTAAATATTTGTAAATCACATATTCTACAAAGGACAGTATCTAGAATAAATGAAGAACTCTAACAACTCTACGGTAAAAACCAAACAAACAAATACAAACAGAAGAATACCAATTAGGATATAGGCAAAAGACAAAAAACATTTCATCAAATGTATATACAGATAGCAAATAGGCACATAAAAAGTTCTTGAACATCAACGTCACTTGCCATTGGGGAAATGCAAACACCATTCCTTTCTGCTAGTTTATACATTTCCCTACCACTCTAGATCTGTTGTTATTGTTTATTTTAGTCCCTAAGTCATGTCTGACTCTTTTTTGACCACCAAGGACTATAGCCTGTCAGGCTCCTCTGTCCATGGGATTTCCCAAGCAAGAATACTGGGGTAGGTTGCCATTTCCTTCTCCAGGGGATCTTCCTGACCCATGGATCAGAGCCATGTCTCCTGCATTGGCAGGCGGATTCTTTATCCATGAGTCACCAGGGAAGCTCCAGTAGATCTGTACATGAATCATTTTAGGAATGTTAGTTATCCAAAACAAATCTGAAAATAATTCAGTTTTAGGAGAGGAAATTCCATATGATCACCGTATAAATATGTAATCTCATTTGTATTAAACAATATCCTAACAATAATAAGATCTTAAAACTATGCCTTTATCTTTTAGAAAATTTTTCTTCCTTGAATCTATCTACCTGAAATCATGAAGAAAAAAAAAATTAGCTCCACAGGTTTTAAACATGGGTTTACCCTCATTTATCATGTAAAATCAGCCAAAAGAGAGGCCTTTTGAGTGACTGAATCACAATTTCTCCTTCAAAATGATAACACTCCCAGGGGGAGATCAAGATGGCAGAGTAGGAAAACATGTAGCTCAACTCCCCCACGAACACATCAAAAATACATCTACATGTAGAGCGATTCTCACCGAAAATAAACTGGAGACTGACAGAAAGACTCTTATACAACCAAGCTATAAGAAAGATCCACACGGAATTGGGCAGGAAGGGAAAAGAAAAGCTTGCAATCCTGCGAAGTGATAAAAAAGAGGAAGGGTACTACCCAGGGCCAGAGAGCCTCACAGGGGAGTGGGTGGTTTGACCTACAAATTAAGTGCCTCAGCCTTAGGATCCAACCCCAGGAAGATTAGATCCCTTTGCTAGTTTGAAAACCAGTGGGCCTGACACTAGAGCAGTAAGAAACCTAGATTTCTTTCATGAAGCACATGCACTCTGGTTTGTTCCCAATACAAGAGTGAGGAAGTAGATCGAAACTGACCAGAACTCTGGCCCATTTCACATGAGCAACCCAGCATCTCCCAGGTGAAGTGAATGCCTGCTCTAGTCCTGTTTGCTCCGTGAAACAGCTCCACACTGGGGCCAGGGCTGCTGATTCGGACCTGACATGGCATCTGACGTGGGAGTGGTCTGGAATCATGACTGCTGCCGAGATTGCCACAGGCCATGCCCTGACCCATGCTGGGTGCCTTCTCCAGCCCCTCCTGCTCCTCAGTGCAGCTCCATACTAGGGCAAGGCTGTCATGGCCAATGGGAACATGCAGTTGTAGGGAGGAGAGCCAGCTTGGATCTCACAAATCTCTGAACAGGGTGAGGCCAGCCATTGCTGATGCTCACAGAAGCAGTGGATTGGGAGTGGTCCAGAACTCTGAATGGTACCTGGGTCCTAACACACACTAAGTGCCCACTCTAGCCCTGTACCTCTCTGTGGAAAGAGTGCCAGTGCTGAGAGAAGGGGAGAGAACACACACATATATATGGAATGGAGCAGGACAGACCTGAACTCTAGGGGTTTCTGCTCCAGCAACTTGAGACCCACTCTCATCCTCAGTAACATAGTATTGTCTGCTAAGCAGAGGAGAACCCTGGTTAACACATGCATCTCTCTCTCTAGCCCCTCCATTTCCAGTCCCACTCCTACCAAAGTGATAGTTGCCAGCGTATCCTGAGGGAAGACACGACTTGTACTCACTTCAGACCCAAATCAACCATCAAAGCCAGTGGGCACATGGGGCTGTGTACAGACAATCTCATACAAAGACACCAATCACTAAAGGCTGGGACAGCTAACTTTCATTTAATTTTGCAGACACAGAGATGTTTAAGTAAAATGAGAAAACACAGGAATTTGTTTCAAACAAAAGAACAAGAGAAAAACTCAGATAATTACAACTGCTGAAACAGAAATAAATAATTTACCAGATAAAGAGTTCAAAGCATTAGTAATAAGAATGATAATTGAACTAGGGAAAATATCACAGTGAGAATTTTAATAAAGAACTAGAAAATATAAAAAAGAACTGGTCAGAACTGAAGAACATAATAACTAAAATGGAAAATATTCTAGAAGGATTTAACCTACCAGGTGATACAGAAAAACACATTAATGATCTGGAAGACAGAAAAATGGAAATCACCTAATCACAACAACAAAAAGAAAAACAAATTACAAAATTAGAACAGTTTAAGGAACATCTGGAACAATATCAAGTGTACCAATATTCATTCTATAGGGGGCCCAGAAGGAGAAAACAGAGAGAAAGTGGTTGAAAATGTATTTGACGAAATTATAGCTAAAATTTCCCAAACTTGAAGAAGGAAGTCAGATACAGGAAGCACAAAGAGTACCAAATAAGATGAGCCCAAACAGACTCACATCAAGAAATATAACAATTAAAAAGGTAAAATTAAAAGATAAAGATACTGGCAAGTCAGTCAATATGATATACCACATTTTAAAAAGGAAGGATTAAAAAAAGTCACACGATCATTTCAATAGATGCAGAAAAAGCATTTGACAAAATTCAACTTCATTCATGATTTAAAGAAAAACTGTCATCAAAGTGGATAGAGAGGGAACATAACACAATAGAGGCTATTTATGACAAACCCACAGGTAACATCATACTCAACAGTGAAAATCTGAAAGCCCTTCCACTAAAATCAGTAAAAAGAAGGATGCCAACTGTCACAACTTTTACTTAACATAGTATTGGAAGTCCTAGTCACAGCAATCACACAAGAAATAAAAGGAATCCAAATTGGAAGAGAAATAAAACTGTCACTATTTGCAGATGATATGATACTACATATAGAAAACCCTAAAAAGTCTCCACCAAAAAAACCCTCTTGGAACTACTAAATGAATTAAGCAAAGTTGCAGGATGCAAGAAATCTGTTGTTTTCTATACACTAATAATGAACTATCAGAAAGAGATAGCAGGCAAACAATCCTGTCTAAAATTTTATCAAAATATCAATGTATGGCAAAACAAATACAATATTGTAAAATTAAAAAATAGAAAATAGACTAATTAAAAAAAAAAAGAATAAAATATCTAGGAAAAAATTTAACCAAGGAAATAAAAGATCTATACTTTGAAAAATATAAAACTTCGGTGAAGGAAACTGAGATTGATACATAGAAATGGAAGGATAAACCTGTTTTCATGGAGTGGAAGAATTAATAGTTTTAAAATGTCCATACTACCCAAAGAAATCTACAGATTTAATGTGATTCCTACCAAAATAGCCATGACATTTTTCAATGAACTAGAACAAGTAATCTTAAAATATATATAAAACCACAAAAGCCCCCAAATAATCAAAGCTATATTGAGAAAAAAGATCAAAGTTGGAGGGATAATGCTCCCTCACTTCAGACTGTACTACGAAGGTACAATAATCAAAACAGTATGGTACTGTACACATCAAACTAATGTAATATTGTAAATACACATATTTCAATTAAAAAGTACAGTGTCACAAAATGAAAACTCCCAAATACTTTAACTACAATATTAATTGTAACTGAAATCAATTTAAGGATAAAATTCAGCCTTCTATAATTTTCTGAAATAAGAATAATAATATTGTTCAGTCTCTAAATTGTGTCAAATCTTTGCAACCCCACAGACTGCAGTAAGCCAGGCTCCCTGTCCTTCACTATCTCCCAGAGTTTGTTCAAATTCATGTCCACTGAGTTGGTGGTGCTATCTAACTATCTCATCCTCTGCTACCCCCTTCACCTTTTGCCTTCAGTCTTTCCCAGGATCAGGGTCTTTTCCAATGAGTCACCTATTCACATCAGTTGGCCAAAGTACTGGCACTTCAGCTTCAGTGTGTCCTTCCAATGAATATTCAAGATTGATTTTCTTTAAGATGAGTGGTTTCATCTTCTTACTGTCCAAGGGGCTCTCAAGAGTCTTCTCCAGCACCACAGTTTGAAAGCATCAGTTCTTTGGCACTCAGCCTTCTTTATGGTCCAACTCTCACATATGTACTTAATTACTGGAAAAACCATAGCTTTGAGAATACAAACATATGTTGGCAAATTGCCAACATCCACTGAATCATTGAAAAAGCAAGGGAATTCCAAAAAAACATACCTACTTCCACTTCACTGAGTATGCTAAAGCCTTCGACTGTGTGGATCACAACAAACTGTGGAATATTTTTAAAGAGATAGGAATACCAGACCACCTTACTTGCCTCCTGAGAAACCTGTATGCAAGTCAAGAAGCAACAGTTAGAAATGGACATGGAACAATGGATTGGTTCAAAATTGGGAAAGGAGTACATTGAGGCTGTATATTGTCATCCTGCTTATTTAACTTATATGCAGAGTAGTACATCATGAGAAATGCTGGGCTGAATGAAGCACAAGCTGGAATCAAGATAGCCAGGAAGAATATCAACAGCCTCAGATATGCAGGTGACACCACCCTTAAGGCAGAAAGCGAAGAAGAACTAAAGAGCCTCTTGGTGAAAGTGAAAGAGAAGAGTGAAAAAGCTGGCTTAAAACTCAACATTCAAAAAACTAAGATCATGGAATCTGGTCTATCAGTTCTGTTCAGTTCAGTTCAGTCGCTCAGTCATGTCCAACTCCTTGCAACCCCATGGACTGCAGCATACCAGGTTTCCCTGTCCATCACCAACTCCCAGAGTTTACTCAAATTCATGTCCATTGAGTCAGTGATGCCATCCAACCATCTCATCCTCTGTCGTCCCCTTCTCCTCCTGCCCTCAATCCTTCCCAGCATCAAGGTCTTTCCCAGTCAGTCAGTTCTTCGCATCAGGTGGCCAAAGTATGGGAGTTTCAGCTTCAACATCAGTCCTCAGTGAATATTATGAAGGACTGATTTCTTTAGGATGGACTGGTTGGAACTCCTTGCTGTCCAAGGGACTCTCAAGAGTCTTATCCAACACCACAGTTCAAAAGCATCAATTCTTCAGTGCTCAGCTTTCTTTATAGTCCAACTCTCACATTCATACATGACAACTGGAAAAACCATAGCTATGACTAGACAGATCTTTGTTGGCAAAGTAATGTCTCTGCTTTTTAATATGCTGTCTAGGTTGGTCATGACTTTCCTTCCGAGGAGTAAGTGACTTTTAATTTCATGGCTGCAATCACCATCTGCAGTGATTTTGGAGGCTCCCAAAGTAAAGTCTGCCACTGTTTCCACTTTCTCCCCAACTATTTGCCATGAAGTGATGGGACCGGATGCCATGATCTTAGTTTTCTGAATGTTGAGCTTTAAGCCAACTTTTTCGCTCTCCTCTTTCACTTTCATCAAAAGGCTCTTAAGTTCTTCTTCACTTTCTGCCATAAGAGTGATGTCATCTGCATATCTGAGGTTATTGATATTTCTGCCGGAAATCTTGATTCCAGCTTGTGGTTCATCCAGCCCAGCATTTCGCATGATGTATTCTGCATATAAGTTAAATAAGCAGTGTGACAATATACAGCCTTGACGCACTCCTTTCCCTATTTGGAAACAGTCTGTTGTTCCATGTCCAGTTCTAACTGTTGCTTCCTGACCTGCATACAGATTTCTCAAGGGGCAGGTCAGGTGGTCTGGTATTCCCATCTCTTTCAGAATTTTCTACAGTTTGTAGTGATACACACAGTGAAATACTTTGCTATAGTCAATAAAGCAGAAGTAGATGCTTTTCTGGAAATCTCTTGCTTTTTCGATGATCCAATGGATGTTGTAATTTGATCTCTGGTTCCTCTGCCTTTTCTAAAACCAGCTTGAACATCTGCAAGTTCACAGTTCATGTACTGTTGAAGCCTGGCATGAAGAATTTTGAGCATTACTTCACTAGCGTGTGAGATGATTGTAATTGTACAGCAGTTTGAGCATTCTTTGGCATTGCCTTTCTTTGGGGTTGGAATGAAAACTGATCTTTTCCAGTCCTGTGGCCACTGCTGAGTTCTCCAAATTTGCTGGCATATTGAGTGCAGCACTTTCACAGCATTATCTTTTAGGATTTGAAATAGCTCAACTGGAATTCCATCACCTCCACTAGCTTTGTTCGTAGTGATGCTTCCTAAGGCCTACTTGACTTCGCGTTCCACGATGTCTGGCTCTATGTGAGTGATCACACCATCGTGGTTTTCTGGGTCATGAAGATCTTTTTTGTATAGTTCTTCTGTATATTCTTGCCACCTCTTCTTAATATCTTCTACTTCTGTTAATTCCATACCATTTCTGTCCTTTATTGTGCCCCATCTTTGCATGAAATATTCCCTTGGTATCTCTAATTTTCTTGAAGAGATCTCTAGTCTTTCCCATTCTATTGTTTTCCTCTGTTTCTTTGCACTGATAATTGATATCTCTCCCTGCTATTCTTTGGAATTCTGCATTCAAATGGGTATATCTTTCCTTTTCTCCTTTGCCTTTAGCTTCTCTTCTTTTCTCAGCTATTTGTAATGTCTCCTCAGACAATCATTTTGCCTTTTTGCATTTCTTTATTGGGGATGGTCTTGATCACTGCCTCCTGTACAATGTCATGAACCTCTGTCCATAGTACTTCAGGCACTCTATCAGATCTAATCCTTTGTATCTATTTGTCACTTCCACTGTATAATGTTAAGGAATTTGATTTAGGTCATACCTGAATGGGATAGTGATTTTCCCTACTTTCTTCAATTTAAGTCTGAATTTTGCAATAAGGAGTTCATGATCTGAGCCACAGTTATCTCCCAGTCTTGTTTTTGTTGACTATATAGAGCTTTTCCATCTTTGGCTGCAAATAATATAATCAATCTGATTTCAGTATTGACCATCTGATGATGTCCATGTGTAGAGTTTTACTTTGTGTTGTTGGAAGAGGGTGTTTGCTATGACCAGTGCGTTCTGTCAGCAAAACTCTGTTTGCCCTGCTTCATTCTGTACTCCAAGGCCAAATTTGCCTGTTCCTCCAGGTATCTCTTGACTTCCTACTTTTGCATTCCAGTCCCTTATAATGAAAACGATATCTTTTGGGGGTGTTATTTCTAGAAGGTCTTGTAGGTCTTCATAGAACCGTTCAACTTCAGCTTCTTCAGCATTACTGGTATATATAGTATTGCTATATATATCTATATATAAAATTATTACATTGCATACCTTAAATTACACAATGTTTATGTGTCAGTTATATTTCAATGAAGCTGACAGATAAAAAGAGAAGAAGTAATTTGTGTTGGATGAATGGAGGAATTCATTGGAATTATTACAATCTGCTCAAACATAGTTTTATTTGTAGCCCTTTTGATTTACTATATTTGTAGTGAAGGTGTGCTGCTGCTGCTGCTGCTGCTAAGTTGCTTCAGTCGTGTCCGACTCTGTGCAACTCCACAGACGGCAGCCCACCTGGCTCCGCCGTCCCTGGGATTCTCCAGGCAAGAATACTGGAGTGGGTTGCCATTTCCTTCTCCAGTGCATGAAAGTGAAAAGTGAAAGTGAAGTCACTCAGTCGTTATCTTAAAAGGCAAATAGTTATTTAAGCATATTTGTATTTTTATCAAAATTGATTGCACATCAATCTCTAAACTCTGCTTCTCTCCTTTTCTTTCTCTTTTTTCTATTTTTTTCCCTCTCTATCCATCTGTCTGCCTACTATTAGTTTTATGGTTGTATTACTGAATATGTGAAAGCTAGCTGAAGAGGAAAAGAGAGAATGTCAATTTAATTCCAAAAGTAGATTAATTTGCTGTATAAATAGTTGAGCCATAAATGTGTATTGTATGTTCAAAATTCAGATCTCACCAAAAATTTTCTCTGGCTAAGCATTCATAGTAAGGATATACCTTGCATAACTGTACACATAATATAGGAAAACGTTTCTTCTGCTCTTTACCTCTGACCTGCCTTTTAATTCTCCCACTCTAGTCAGGAAAGGAATAAAGAGAGATAGAAACAATAGGATCTAATGTCATGTCACTGTTGGACATAAAAGTCTGTCTAAGTATAAAGTGTGGGTTTTATTGTCCACAAAGTCCCAACCTTAGTTTTGAGGTTGAGTTCTGTGTATCTGAACATGCCATGTATGGGTGAGTATGACTTCTTTCCTAGACCAGTTCACCATCACTTAACGTGAAATTTAAATCAAGTCCTGTGGTACAAGTTGGTTATTTGCAGTATATTACAGACCTGCATAGTTTAATTTCATAACTTGGACTCAGAGTCAACCAGTTCAATCTTACAAACACTGTATATAACATGACTACTACAACCAGACTTAAAACACGCAATCTTCATTTCAATTCTAATTTTAATATTTTGTAATAGGCTATATGCATCTCATTTGTGTTTATAAATGAGATTTTTGTGAGCTGGAAATAAAACTGCAAGCACATGTTAATCAGACATGTGAGACTCCAGTACTAGGCATAATTATATACCCAGCTATGTCTGTGAGTCAAAAACAAAAAAAAAATACAAAGGAAATGGAAAGTCAGAGGTTCAGGCTACTCTCCTCTTTTATGATTTGAACTGAGATTAAATATACTTAGGATAACTTACAGTAGATTGCTTCTAAAATTTAAGTCACATAAACCAAGTTTTAACGTTAGTAAATAAATTATTTTTAACCCAGGGACAAGTATATTTTTATTTTAAAAAAAGAAAGACTGCAAATTGTTTCTACTTAACACGCAAATATATACTCCCTCTTTGGGCTCCTAGGTCACAAAAGGTGGTTATCCTGTCACTATGGCTGATTTCTGAAAAGTGTGACATGCATTTAGTTGTCAGTTCCTATCAGCAGCATTCAGGAATCAACATTACATCAGCAGCAAGACACACCATTTTATGCTCTTTTTGAAGATAATTAGAGTTCCCTTTTGTTGCAAATAAGATGTAAAACAGCTATAACTGCTGGAGAACATGATTAAAGTAACCTCTATAGAACCCCATTATTCTAGACAGATTCCTTCAGATGCATAATTTTCCCATTTTAAGAAAACATAATGCATGCATATAAAATTCAAATTGTCGAGACACCTCTAACAAAAATTAGTACTCTATTAAGGCATTCTTAGTAGCTGGTTAACACGTAAAACTCCTTAAGTGTATTTTAACATAATCAAAAAATAATAGTCGGTGTCACAAAAGGTAAACATTTCACAGTGAGAGGATTCTTCAGACAAGATCCATGTATTTAATTTTTTTAACTTATAAAACTTTTGACGGATAATGTGTGAAAAGTTGTATCCCAAACATCCCAAGACCATTGAAATAGGCATTCAGACTTTCATCATCATGTGCTCCAATTCTAGAAATGTGCTCCAATTCTAAGAAAGGTGGTTGTACATACAAACATACAAACCCACCCAAACTTGCATGCACATACACATTCCTTCTTTGTTTAGGCACTTGTGTCAATTTATTTGAAACACTAACACTCCAAGTATCATTTTTAGCAGGTACTCTACAAAAGCCAAATATATCTAATTCAAATAAAACAGCAGATGTGCACAAATATCATACTACAGTTTTTTCTTAATAATTGCTTTTAAAAATATATAATTTTCCAAATCCTGTAGTAAAATATAGCTTTAAAATAGATTTTAAGAAATATCTCTCATCTTTCATTGCAGGTCTTATCTGTTCCAAATACAACCTAGGACAGACACAGTCATCTAAGAGGCCCAATGTTCTACAAAATAACTCAGTGCCCACTTGTCCATGGGGTGTTTCATTTATTTAACAAAATATAAATGCTGTTTGAAAAAGACATCTAAAGTGGCGATTAGTAAATTCCACCAAGATACCCATATGCTGACCATAACTTTTGCAGAATGGTTATAATTATAAAATCAAATTCTTGTTTGACTCTGTTGGGAACCTCAACATCTAGCGAAAATGTTATTAAAGAAGCTTACAAATGAATAACCATTCTCAACCACTCACAGCAGCCTTCACAGCATGAAAATGGGAAAAATGAGGAAAGGTTTAAGGTGGAGAACTGATGAGGATGACGACAATCTCTGTCAAGAGAATGTATTGTGCAAGGCTTCTCAGGAGAAAAAATTTTCACCTGAAAAGAGACAGCGTTATGAACAGTGCAGAACTGTGGATTGCGGGACACTGATCTTATTAAGAACTAATGCTAATTTGCACACTGTCTCCTGCTGAACTGGAAGCAAGTTTACCACTGGGTTTGTTAATTTACCCAGGACACCATTATCTTTGGTTGGACTTAATGTATCAGAGTAGAGGTCATTAACTGCTGGGTTCATGATTATCCAGCATGAATTACCGACAGGATCACCAAAATAGATTTGTACTCAGACTTCATTTCCTTAGATGCAATTATTTTTTCTTCAGCTGTTATTTAATTTCTATCTCAAAACACTAATTATTATATTATATGTATGTCTATGTGTATATTCATATGCTTTTCATAGAGACCAGAGCACAAGCACCAACGTTTACAATAGAGATTGCTATTTTGATTTGATTTCCTAGCATTTCAGAATAGTAATGTAATTACTACATAAACAAAGGATATGGCTTTCTCTTGCTGAGGTTGCAGATAAAGAATGGTATGGTCATGTGGAAATTTTTAATCATAATAAAATATATAATTATTATGAGAGCTTTCCTTCGACCATTAGAGTTTGCATTGACTTGGACTGTTAAATATTCAAAGTGATGTTGCCCTGAATCTGCTCGCTCTGCTTTTGCAGACATTTCATTTCAACTATCTATCAATCATAGCTCTAAAACTTATGTTCTATCCCAAGTAAACACTTTGTTGATAAAAAAAGAAACTCCTACAAAATCCCACTGGTACCTTTACTCTAGCTTACAGCTCAATAAAATCACTGTGAAGATTCATAAAAACAAATCTTAGAATTAAAAGTTAAATAGGAAAGGGAAGTCTTAAAAATATTTGTGGTTTCTGGTTAGATAAACACATTTTCATAAGGCCGCATGTTCAATCTATTTTATATAAATGGAACAAATCAACCAAAAATTCATTTACAATTTTTATAGTCTGTATGAGCCCATTTCTAATAGCAGGGAACACTTTTGTGTCTCTGCATGATATCTGTGGAAAGAGGTGAATTTTCATTTATTTAATGCAAATATTCATGCAAGGTAAACTCTTCAGGCATATATGAAGCATGCTTTGTGGCAGCTATGTGGCAATAGGAAAATAACATGACATAATTGTACAATAAATGGAGAGCTGCCACCTCAAAATTACCTGCAGCACAGTGTCATGAATAAAGAGAGGAACACAGGAAGTCAGAGGTGTTTTTTTTCTGGTTTCTAAGCTATTTTGCTTACAAATGATTTAATTCTGATTGTATAGAGCTGGACATTTATGACAATCTCATCTTTAGAACTGCAAAATTATTAAGATCTTTTTTTAAAGCTTTGAATAATGAAAAGTGCATTGTTAGTTGATTGCTAAAGCTTTCAACTATACAATACACATTTAACTAACAATGTAAGAAGGCAAAAGGGGTAAAGATGTTAGCTTCAGATTTACTACACATAAAGAGTTGAGCTTTTGTATCTGTTACCGGCAGAGGCATTGTCCAGACTCTTACTTTAATCACATTATTTTCCAGGTAAAATGAAATATCAACTTCTAAAGTAGAAGTATGATTTTATATTTTCCACGGAAAATTAGTGTTGACACAGTGACCCAGAAATCACTCAACATATCACAATATATTCTGTCACCTGGTTTTAAAATACCCTTTGATGGTGGGTTTTTCAACATAACAGGGTTTTCTCTATCAGGAATGGTAATATACAAATATTTATATTTATTAGAAAATAATGCTTTCAAGTTGGTGGAGAGATATGTTTTATTCTGGGATTTGTTCTATTTCAGACTATTCACAGTGATGACTGATGGCCCCAAGTCTAAAATGGCTTCTACATATTCCTTTTCAAGCCCATCTTTAGATATTAATATTTTAAAATAAATCCAATTTGGGACTTCAGTGGCAGAAATGCAATCTAAATTTAGGCAGCCATCATGCTTAGAATAACATGGAAGTTCAGTGGCCCAACCCACAATTAAACCAACCTCCAAAATGTATTTCTGAATACTCTCAAGTATTAGCAAGGAAAACAAAGTTTGAAATTATTCATTTTAAGAGGCTAATTCTATTACACTAACTAGTGGGGATTCAATACAAAGAATCATATTGTAAGGCACTAACCATCCTTCTAAATTGGAAGCATTATTGCTGTAATTAATATAATTTATTGATTAAAATATTATTGGAATAATTATATTAATTGTTCCATAACATGTGTGTGTCCTGTGTGCTTAGTCACTCAGTCGTGTCCAACTCTTGTGACCCATAGACTGTAGCCTGCCAGGCTCCTCTGTCCATGGGATTCTCCAGACAAGAATACGGGAGTGAGTTGCCATTTTCTTCTCCAGGGAATCTTCCTGACCCAGGGATAGAACCCAGGTCTCCTGCATTGCAGTCAGACTCTTTACTGACTGAGCTACAACATAAAACTCTAAAATCCAAGTAATGTTCTTAAAAATCAACTCTCAATTGAGTAATTTAAGAACAAAGAATATTATGTTATATATGTGTTGATAAGTCTATAATTGATCTGAATTAAATCCTGGTGGGGTGAAACTTCAGAAAGAAACTAATTTCTCTTTCATTCTCTTTCCTCTCTCCCTCCTTCTGTCCGACTCCCTCCCCACATATTACAAACTCACTAAGAAGTGTGTCTTAGTTAAGATATTCATATACTTTTCACTTTTCAATTGGACAACATCCTCATAACTGGTTTTCAATGTCTTTAAACTCTAAACTGATGCCAGCATAGTCATTTTAGAACACAACTTGATCTTGTAACTCTGGTTTAAAACCATTCAGGATCTCTTCACAACTTTCAGGATAAAGTTAACACTTCAGAGTTTAGCACATAAACCGATGCCCACATGGCCACTACCAACCTTAACTTCATGCTTTGTTGCTCTAAGTGGTCCCTTGAAAAAGATTGTTATTTCATATTTCTGATTTTCATAAATATCTGGCAAAATCTTACTTGACCTCAAAACTCCAGTGATAGTGCCAACATTTGTTTGAGTTTATTTCTCTCCCTACTAGAGCTGGTGATGGACAGGGAGGCCTGGCGTGCTGCAGTTCATGGGGTCGCAATGAGTCGGACACAACTGAGCGACTGAACTGAACTGAACTGAACTAGGTATAAACACCTAAATATTTATGATCTTGAATTCTTTGCCCAGTGTAGGTCCTAGAATATACCATATGGCTAATAGATGTTTGTTGAATAAATAAATGATGAATGTTACACAAATATTTTCTATCACCTCAAGAATTGTTCATGGGGTTCTCAAGGCAAGAATGCTGAAGTGGGTTGCCATTCCCTTCTCCAGTGGACCATGGTTTGTCAGAACTGTGCTTGATGCTTTCACACTGTGGTGTTGGAGAAGACTCTTGAGAGTCCCCTGGAGTGCAAGGGCACCAAACCAGTTAATCCTAAAGGAAATCAACTCTGAATATTCATAGGAAGGGCTGATGCTGAAGCTGAAGCTCCAATACTTTGGCCACCTGATGGAAAGAACTGACTCATTGGAAAAGACCCTGATTCTGGGAAAGATAGAAGGCAGGAGGAGAAGGGGACAACAGAGGATGAGATGATCAGATGGCATCACTGACTCCATTGATATGAGTTTGAGCAAACTCCAGGAGATGGTGAAACAGGGAAGCCTGGCATGCTGCAGTCCATGCAGTCACAAACAGTCAGACATGACTGAACGACTGAACAACAACAACCTTAAGAGCAGCAGCATACCAAATACAATTGTTGTTCAGTCGCCCAGTCATGTTTGACTCTTGACAATACCATGAACTGTCCTTCACCATCTCCTGGAATTTGCTCAAGTTCATGTTCATTTCATTGGTGATGCCATCCATCCATCTCATCCTCTGATGCCCTCTTCTGCTACTGCCCTCAATCTTTCACAGCATCAGGGAATCTTCCAGTGAGTCGTCTGTTTGCATCAGTAAGTCAGTTAGGTCGCTCAGTCGTGACCAACTCTTGGTGACCCCATGGACTGCAGGCTTCCCTGCCCTTCACCAACTCCCGGAGCTTGCTCAAACTCTTGTCCATCCAATCTGTGATGCCATCCAACCATCTCAACCTCTGTCGTCCCCTTCTCCTACTATCTTTAATCTTTCCCTGCAACATGGTCTTTTCCAATGAGTCCTTTATTCGCATCAGGTGGCCAAAGTATTGGAGTTTCAGCTTCAACATCAGTCCTTCCAATGAACATTCAGGACTGATTTCCTTTTGGATTGACTAATTTGATCTCCTTGCAGTCCAAGGGACTCTCAAGAGCCTTCTCCAACACCACAATTCAAAAGCAGCAATTCTTCAGGGCTCAGCTTTCTTTATAGTCCAACTCTCATATCCATACGTGACTACTGGAAAATCCATAGCCTTGACTAGATGGACCTTTGTTGACAAAGTAATGTCTCTGCTTTTTAATATGCTGTCTAGGTTGGTCATAACTTTCCTTCCAAGAAGCAAGCATCTTTTAATTTCATGGCTGCAGTCACCATCTGCAGTGATTTTGGAGCCCAAGAAAATGAAGTCTCTCACTGTTTCCATTGTTTCCCCATCTATTTGCCATGAAGTGATAGGACCAGATGCCATGACCTTAGTTTTCTGAATGTTGAGCTTTAAGCCAACTTTTTCACTCTCCTCTTTCACTTTCATCAAGAGGCTCTTTAGTTCTTCTTCACTTTCTGCCATAAGGGTGGTGTCATTTGTGTATCTTAGGTTATTGATATTTCTCCTGGCAATCTGGATTTCAACTTGTGCCTCATCCATCCCGGCATCTTGCATGATGTTCTCTGCATATAAATCAAATAAGCAGGGTGACAATATATAACCTTGATGTACTGCTTTCCCAATTTGGAACCAGTCTGTTATTCCATGTTCATTTCTAACTGTTGCTTCTTGACCTGCATACATGTTTCTCAGGAGGCAGGTATGGTGGCCTGGTATTCCCATCTCTTTCAGAATTTTCCACAGTTTGTTGTGATATACCCAGCCAAAGTCTTTGGCATAGTCAATAAAGCAGAAGTATATGTTTTCTGGGAATTCTCTTGCTTTTTCAATGATCCAACGGATGTTGGCAATTTGATCTCTGGTTCCTCTGCCTTTTCTAAAATGAGCTTGAACATCTGGAAGTTCATGGTTCATGTAGTGTTGAAGCGTGGCTTGGAGAATTTTCAGCATTACTTTGTTAGTATGTGAGGTGAGTGTAATTGTGCGGTAGTTTGAACATTCTTTGGCATTGCCTTTCTTTGGGATTGGAATGATCTTTTCCAGTCCTGTTTGCATCAGATGACCAAAATACTGGAACTTCAGCTTCAACATCAGTCCTTCCAGTGAATATTCAGGTTTGATTTCCCTTAATATTGACTGGTTTGATCTTACTGTAAAAAGGACTTCCAGGAGTGTTCTCCAGCACCACAGTTCAAGGCACCAATTCTTCGGCTTCTGCCTTCTTTAGGGTCCTACTCTCACAACTGTATGTGACCAATGGGAAGACCATCGCCTTGACTATATAGACATGTGCTGCCATAGCAATGTCTTTGGTTTTCAGCACACTGTCTAGGTGTGTCATCACTTTGCTGCCAAGAAGCAATCATCTTCTGATTTCACAGCTTCAGTCATCTGCAGTGATTTCGGAGCCCAAGAAGATGAAAACTGTCACTACTTACACCTTTTTCTCTTCTATTTGCCATGCAGTAATGGGACTAATGCCATGATCTTAGTTGTGTTTTGTTTCTTTTTAATATTTAATCTTAAGCCAGCTCTTTCACTCTCCTTCACCCTCATCAAGAGGCTCTTTAGGCCCTTGTCGCTTTCTGACGTTAGAGTGGTATCATCCACATATCTGAAGTTGTTGATATTTCTCCCACCTATCTTGATTCTGGATTGTAACTCATCCAGCCCAACATTTCTCATGATGTACTCAGTTTATAGGTTAAACAAACATGGCACTCAGTCGTTGATGTGTCTGGTGACAAAAATAAAATCCGATGCTGCAAAAAACAATATTGCATAGGATCCTGGAATGTTATGTCCATGAATCAAGGAAAATTCAGTTCAGTTAGTTCAATCACTCAGTCATCATGTCCATCTCTTTGTGACCCCATGGACTGCAGCATGTCAGGCTTCCCTATCCATCACCAACTCCGGGAACTTGCTCAAACTCATGTCCATCAAGTCGGTGATGCCATCCAACCATCTCATCCTCTGTCATCCCCTTCTCCTCCTGCCTTCAATCTTTCCCAGCCACAGGGTCTTTTCCAAGGAGTCAGTTCTTCACATCAGGTGGCCAAAGTTTTGGGGCTTCAACTTCAGCATCAGTCCTTCAAATGAACATTCAGGACTGATTTCCTTTACTATTGACTGATTGATCTCCTTGCAGTCCAAGGGACTCTCAAGAGTTTTCTCCAATTGGACAAGGTCAAGCAGAAGATGGTAAGAACAAATATCGACACCCTAGGAATCAGCGAACTAAAATGGATGGGAATGAGTGAATTTAATACAGATGACCATTATGTCTACTACTGTAGGCAAGAATTCCATAGAAGAAATGGAGTAGCCCTCATAATTAACAAGAGTCCAAAATACAGTACTTGGGGGCAACCTCAAAAATGACAGAATGAGTTCGATTTGTTTCCAAGGCAAGCTATTCAACATCACAGTAATCCAAGTCTATGCCCCTACCACCAGGCCAAAGAAGCTGAAGTTGATCAGTTCTGGGAAGACCTAGAAGTTCTAGAGACCTCCAAGAACTAACATCTACAATAGAGGTTCTATTCATCATCAGAGATCAGAATGCAAAAGTAGGAAGTCAAGAAATATCTGGAGTAACAGACAAGTTTGGCCTTGAAGAACAAAATAAAGTAGGGCAAAGGCTAACTGAATTCTTCCTAGAGAATGCACTAGTCATAGCAAATACTCTTTTTCAACAACACAAGAGACAACCTTACATAAAATACAATAGAGTCCTTTTTATCTTATCAAACTGAAATCAATGATTCTACAGCTAAAGAAAGAAGTCACTTCAACTGGAGTCACACAAACTAGAAAACTCAGTCTCTATGATTACTAGTTTAAATTCAATCAAACACTTAAGGATAACTGTGCATTAACACCAGGGGAAAATCTAGTTGAAAAACTATTTTTTTCTCAATGTTTTACAGTTGTTACATATCATAATAGTATTTTTTAGTGGCTTGCTTTGTTGAGTCTTCAAAGCATTCAACTCAGAATCAAGAGCTCTCTTCTCTTATTTTTAGTTCAATAGTTTATACAATATTTCATTAAATTATGTAATTATAAGAACAAGCACAACTGACATAATCAGATTTGGGAGAAAACACCACTGGCTCTCGGCAAACATACAACTTAACCAGTGGAAGAAGTATGTCGATATACTTGTAATAAGGTTTTGGAAGCAGATGATACCAGTCAGTGAGTTTTGCAAGAGACATGGAGAAAATCAGTCCAGAGGTGATTATATGGAATTAGTTTCCCAACAAAGGTCTGTATAGTCAAAGGTATGGTTTTTCCAGTAGCCATGTATGGATGTAAGAGTCCAATAACAAAGAAGGCAGAGCACTGAAGAACTGATGCTTTTGAACTGTGGTGGTGGAGAAGACTCTTGAGAGTCTCCTGGACTGCAAGGAGATCAAACCAGTTAACCCTAAAGGAAATCAACTCTGATTATTCATTGGAAGGACTGATGCTGAAGCTGAAACTCCAATACTCTGGCCACCTGATATGAAGAGCCAACATATTGGGAAAGACCCTGAAGCTGGGAAAGATTGAGGGCAATAGGAGAAGGGGATGACAGAGGATGAGATGGTTGAATGCCATCACTAACTCAGTGGACATGAGTTTGAGCAAGCTTGGGGAGATGGTGAAGGACAGGGAATACTAGCATGCTGCAGTCCATGGGGTCACAAAGAGTCGGACACAACTGAGCAACTGAACAAAAACAAATGATAAGAGGACTTCTTCTGTGATAAATTTTTTGTTACTTATTTTAAGGTTCTACGGGGTCTTGAGGTTAGTATTCTGACCATGCATTCTCAATGTATAGAAGCAAAGTTCTAGATGTGATAGGCACAGGAGATTGAGCTGAACTGATTTTGAATCCAGAAGATAGCCTGGACACCTCTCCCTTTTAATGCCTGGTGTTTACTAATTAATTTTCTCCTCCAACCAGTAGAATACAGAAATAATGAGGGACTCAGTTTCTGGTAGTTTTAAACTTTTTCCTTACCTCCTTCAATTTGAATAGACTTAATGATGAAGACTGAGAACATCCTATATAGAAAGTAGGAAACACACCGTTTTTGTCATGTGGTCATCACAAATTCATGAAAAACTAACCCTCCCAGAAAAATAAAGGGAGGGGTTTGTGGTGGGGGATGGGAGGGACTCAGTGCTCTCTCTAGCACAGTAAATAGAGGAATGGATGTGTGGCAGCCAGATGTTTCTAGTAATTTCAACAATACCTTAGGTAAGCAGTTCCCTAAGTAATCTGAACAGTTGATTTTTAAAAACTGGCAGAATACTTTTCAAATAATAAGCCTATCTCTTATTACTATCACTCAGTCTCAAGGTGGTGTAATCTTAGATACGTTCTTTTTAGTGTTGGGCATTCTCTATCCATAAGTAACAGCTCCCCTGAACCTGCTTTCTCTGGAAATTCATGAAGGGTAAGTATTGTCTTTAGCTTTTTAAAATTCATAAAAATGTGCATATTAGGGTATATTATATATGTCACAGGGCCTTCCCAGGTGGTGCTAGTGATAAGCAATCTGCTGCCAATGCAAGAGATGCAAGGGACTCAGGTTCCATCCCTGGGTCGGGAACAACCTCTGGAGGAGGAAAATGGCAACCCACTCCAGTATTCTTGCCTGAAAAATTCCATGGACAAGAGGAGCCTGCTTGGCTACCATCCATGGGGTCACAAAGAGTTGGACACAAATAGGCAACTGAACACACATACACACATGTATATATCATAATTCTTAATATATTACATCCACTATAATATCTCTTATCTTAGAAAGTATACTTATCCTAAAGATAGCAATGTATCAGATGCTATCAATACATCCAAATTAGTTGGGGTTCCTAGTCCACCAACAAAATTAAGTCATTACTCTGTCACTCTCTGCTTTGGAATTTGTCACTCATGGACTTGAAATAAATGAATAAATGTCTTCAAATTTTCCTTTGGCCTTAGTCACTCTCTAATAAGGATCACTGTCCTCCTCATGAAGGAAATACCTTGCTTATGGATTAAACTTTATACTTTCAATTACACTGCTTGCAAAGATGGCTTTTAGTTTATTCCTGTATTGCGTGTAGGGAATTGCACCTGAGTGTTTTTAGACAGTAGTTGGCATTTTGAGCACAGTTTTGTCAAACCCCAGCAAGGTAGGGTA
Source organism: Okapia johnstoni (assembly GCA_024291935.2). NCBI lineage: Eukaryota > Metazoa > Chordata > Mammalia > Artiodactyla > Giraffidae > Okapia > Okapia johnstoni. The sequence goes on along the minus strand of CM044307.1, from coordinate 64,385,998 downwards.
TCTGAAGGAAAAGCAGTCTTCTTTAACACACAGTTACTGATCTCCTCACAGGCTGTACCTACAGTATGAGGATGGGTTGTGGACATAGATGCAGATAGAAACCTCCCATCATTTTCCTCTTTTTTTTTCCCTGCTTAAAGATTGCTGTTTCATCAAACCTCACTTTTTGACTCTCAGGCTTAGATATTTGACCCTTCACTGTTTCCTCTCTTACCCATCATGTTATTTTCAGTCTTACAATGGGAAACACCTGGAATACATTAGCATGGTGGTTAACAATAGAGAGACCGGTCAAGAGCTGACTCCAGATGAGATCAGAAACAAGAATTTGAAGAAAAAAAGGAGCATGTAGAGGACAAAAGACAAGATGAGAGGAAGGAAAGGAAACATCTGAACACCTGTGCTCTTTACCCTCCCCCACCCCTCAACTTCCCTATTTGGTCACACCACACTCATCTTTCATCTCCTCTTCTCCCACTTTCCCTCACTCTCCATCTCCAAACAACAGGGCTTCCAGACAAGATGTAGAGTCATAGCTTCTCCAGCCAGCTGCTTCTCCAGCCAGCTCCTCTGACAGCCTTGATTCAAGGACTGGCGCGTGGCATCAGAAATGACTGTGACTTCAACCACTAGGAGGCAAGACTGAACACCATATACATTCCTGGAAATCTACCACCCCTCCAATTACCCACTACAGAAGCAGCTGCACTGGGTAAAAAAAAAAAAAATGGGCAAACATTGTCCCAGCCAAGCACAAGCCCCAAACTATAGGCCAAGAAACCACCATAGGAAGCTAAATAGATCTCCAGTACCATAATCACCAGAAGCATTAGCCACACAGGATATCACCCTAGTAAAGGGGCTCATGGGGTTGGATGCCAAGCTCTTTGTGGTCATCAGCAAGGTGAAGTATCAACCCAAGGGTGCTGTCATCTCTTATAAGCTGCCAAGCCACCAACATTTGTCTGGCTTTGAATCACTGACTAACAATATTTGGAGATGCTAACTTGACTTTCCTTGGGTTAAAAGAAATGATGTATCCCAGATATGTGTGTAAAGAATGACCAGAAAAATGGATAGTTTAAAAACTTAAACTCCAATGAAAGATGATATTGCAACGAAGGAGGATTAGGAAGGGAGGAGGTATTATTATGAGATGTGCACCAAATCAGGTAGGCATACCAGGAGTCTCCACACTATTTGAGATTTGGCACCAAAAGGGACACACTGCTCATCACTGAAAAGTGTCAGAATTCAAGCCAAGCAATGCATCAGAAGACTGTTCCGTCATCAGTGACACACCCCCTCCCTCGGGATGTGTCCACTACCTGTGGTGGAAATCCCAGCAGCTGGGCAGGATGTATGTCCTGGAGGATGAAGAAGGATAGCGGGGGCTATTTTGAAGTCAGAGGAGGATGAACAGAAAGAAAATCACCTCAACCTTGCCCCCAACACACACACACACACACACACACACACACACACACACACACACACACACACTATCTCCTATTTAGTTCTTTCCTGTTGAGCTGTTCTCAACCTCCCTCTCCCCACCTTCTGCCACCCCTGCCGGGAGGAATTTCATGTACACCAACGAGGAGATATTAAACAAAGGAATTGGTTCCAGACACCATCACTAAATTGGGTATAAGTATCCACTTTTCTGACCCCATTCTGCATTTACCTAAGGAATAACAGGCTTAATTGCCCCAGTCCCACGGCTATGTTGACATATTTCCAAATGATTACATAACTTCCCCACATCCTTCACTGGGAAGGAGTGTTTATCAAAAGCGTGGAAGCTGACAGGATGGCATTATTAGCACGGCTGAGAGACGATCGCACTGCCGATTTGTTGAGGATGATCTTAACTCTAGTCACTTACAGATGGGATGCTTCCTGACACATTGCCCTCACAGAGGTAGACTACATAATAAAGGCATGCAAATCGAATGATGGAGGGATTACAGTGACAGGAGCTACAGTGGGGGAGTTGGGAAATAATTCTGAAATTATTGTAGGGCTAACGATGAAAACATAATTGGGGTTCACCTCCATTTGAGATTGTCTATTTACAATGTATATGTGAAACTGATGCGTAAGGAGACTGAATTCCAATGATATGTCCTCTGGAGGCAAGGAAAATAACTTCAATGCAACTAAACAGTGATGGGGGAAAGAGGAAGGATTTTTGTGATTGCCAATCCTGACAAAGAGTTCAAAACCCTATGAAGAGAGCCTGTATCTTTTATACACATAGAGGCACAAAATATTTGTATCCATTCGCAATGTAACCTGTATTCCAGTCCAAAAATTCCAGTAACGTTGGATCAGTGCAAATAGACATAATCAGAAATGAGTCTCAAAAGAGAGCACTAATACAATAGCAGGTAAGACTGGACCACATAGAACACAGCTTACTTGTCAGGTAAAGCTGGTTCTTCATTCACTACCTTCTTAACGACTGACCTGGCCAAATCCTAACAGCTTCTCCGTGACCTCACAACAGTCCTTTGGCTAGAGAATTGAGGAGGTGAGGCCCCAACAGTAAGATGGGGATGCCTTTAATGCAGTACAGGCTCAGTGACCAGAGCATCAGCTATATCACGAAGGTGGTGGTTGGTAGTAAAGGAGCCATGCCTGAAAGAACCAAGGTGAGTCAAGAGCTCCTTGCTGCTCACTTTCAGTTATAAGGGCTGCAAACAGATTTGCCTGAATCTGCCATAATCATGTAGAGAAGAGTCTACAGATCCCATGGCATTATTGGCATTTGGGCTTGCACTTTCCACCAGGGTCCAAGCCAGTTGGCCTCCGGTACTGTAACTGCTCCCATATTCAATGTTCACATCTTCTGTGTTCTCTCCAGCTTTTGATTCTTTTGCCAAAAAACTATTCATTGACTGTTTCTTTCTTACCTCTCCCTCCCATCCCTTCTGTTCCATTCTCCCTCCTTAGAATGAAAAGAAGATAAAGATTTCCAGACTCTTTGATTGAAGAATATGCTCCTGAAGACAAGGATCGTGTTGCTCTGTAGTCCACAGCAGGAAGCCTAGAACTGGTTGGTGGTCTCCAGGCTGCCTAAGGAACAGGCCAGGTCTGAATGGCAACTGTTCTGGTGGCATCATAATCCTTTTTCACCATGTAGTACTAATTGCTCCTTCTATTTTAGATTTGCATTAATATTTTTTCTAAAGAATCCAAAACACCTTTTTTAAAAAATTTTGTTTTTTAATGATCATCAACTTTAAAAGCCATGCAAATGTCAAAGAACAAGAATATATAGTTTTAAAAGGAAGCATAAATAGCTTATAAACATAGCAAAAGATGCTTTAGCATTCATCACAAAGATATGCAAATTAAAACAGTAATGAGATTATTTTTCACATATTGAGATTGTAAATATTTATATCAAAATTAACAGCACCCAGAATTGGTGTGGGTGTGGGGAAACTGACACTCCCATACCATGTTAATTGAAAAATAAATTGGTATAATTTATTGGAGGTCAATTTGGCAGCATGGATGCATTTTAGTGCATATCCCTTTTTTAATTAATAAACTTTATTTTTATAGTAGTCCTAAGTTCACAGTAAAGATGAGGAAAAAGTACAGTTTCCACTTCTCTCCTGCTCCCACATATGCATAGCCTCCCTCACTAACAACATCCTGTACTACAATGGTACATTTTTAAAATCTATGAACATATGTTGACACATTACTGTTAACCAAAGACAATAGTTTATAGTAGGGTTCACTCTAGGTGCTTCACATTCTATGGATTTTTACAAATGATTATAATGACATGTGGGGCTTCCCTGGTGGCTCAGAGGTTAAAGCATCTGCCTGCAATGCAGGAGACCCGGGTTCGATCCCTGGGTCGGGAAGATCCCCTAGAGAAGGAAATGGCACCCCACTCCAGTATTCTTGTCCGGATAATCCCATGGACAGAGGAGCCTGGTAGGCTACAGTCCATGGGGTCGCAAAGAGTCAGACATGACTGAGTGACTTCACTTTCACTTTATTTCATAACGACATGTATTCTCCATTGTAGCTTCATAAAGAATAATTTCACTGCCCTAAAAATCCTGTTCTCTGCCTATTCATCCCTCTTCACTAACTTCTGGCAACCACTGGTCCTCTTACTGTCTTCATTGCTTTGCCTTTTCTAGAATATCACATAGTTGGAATCATATAATATTTAGTCTTTTCATATTGGTTTATCTCACATGAATAATCTTTGAGTAATATGCATTCAGGTGCTTTCCAGGTGGCTCTAGCAATAAAGAATCCACCTGTCAGTGCAGGAGACATAAGAGATCTGGGTTCGATACCTGGGTCAGGAAGATCTCTTGGAGGAGAATTCTTGCCTGGAGAATCCCATGAACAGAGGAGCCTGGCGAGCGATAGTCCATAGTGTCGCCCATAGTCCGACAAGACTGAAACGACTTAGCACACACACACAATATGCACTTATGTTTCTTCCATGTCTTTTCATGGCTTGATAGCTCATTTCTTTTAAGCACTGAATAATATTCCATTGTCTGGATGTGTCACAGTTTATTATTCATTCACCAACCGAAGAACATCTTGGTTGCTTCCAAGTTTTGGTAATTAGGAATAAAGCTGCTATAAACATCCATGTGTAGGCTTTTGTGTGGACATATTTTCAATTCATTTAAGTAAATACCAAGGACTACAATTGCTAGATGGTATTCTAAGAGTAGCTCAGATGGTAAAGTATTTGCTTGTAATGCAGTTTCAATCCCTGGGTCAGGAAGATCCGCTGGAGAAGGAAACAGCAACCTACTCCAGTATTCTTGCTTGAAGAGTTCCAGGGACAGAGGAGCCTGCCGGGCTATAGTCCACGGGGTCACCAAGAGTCGCACACAACTGAGTGACTAACACACACACACACGATAAGGGTATGTGTAGTTTTGTAAGAGACTGCCAAACTGTCTTACAAAGTGTTTGGAACATTTTACATCTGACGAGCAATGAATGAGAGTTCTTGTTGCTCCACATCCTTACCAGCATTTAGTGTTGCTGATGTTTTGGATTTTGACCATTCTAACAGGCTGGCAGCAGTGTCTTATTGTTGTTCTAATTTGCAATTATGTAATGACATATGAGTTTGAACCACTTCTTATATAGATTCATTAAACAAGTGATATTTTTGAGTGAAAAAAACTGGAAATATGATAAAGTGAAAAAAACCCGACACATTTTGAAATAAGCAATCTTTCCAACAGAAGTAAACACATTGTTAGAATGTCCCCAAGAACACGGAGAAGGCAATGGCACCCCACTCTAGTACTCTTTTGCCTGGAAAATCCCATGGACAGAGGAGCCTGGCAGGCTGCAGTCCATGGGGTCGCTAAGAGTCAGACACGACTGAGCGACTTCACTTTCACTTTTCCCTTTCATGCACTGGAGAAGGAAATGGCAACCCACTCCAGTATTCTTGCCTGGAGAATCCCAGGGACGGAGGAGCCTGGTGGGCTGCCGGCTATGAGCTTGCACAGAGTCGGACACGACTGAAGCGACTTAGCAGCAGCAGTAGCAGCAGCAGCCCCAAGAACATGACACATATACATACTGGTGAGTTTTTGTTTAATATCACCCAGATCAGTCGTATTCAAAAATTTTGGACAAATATACATATTTGTCCATATATATATATAACATATATAAATACCTATACACATATATAAACACACACAACTAAAATATTTTCTGTTTCTACATATGAGGTATCAGTTTTATATTCAACTCTAAACCAACTTAATATGCTCTTATTTATTTTATTTTTCAAAGAATTGATTTACCATCCAAATCAATTTCATGATTCAAAAATGGGTTGTCCCCAATTTAAAAATAATCAAATCAAAAGAAATATATTTTTAAATGTGTAAGTTAATAATAACTCATCGGAAAACCTTTAAGACTGACTATGAGAGTAAGAGCACTGGAGACTAAACCTCCAAACTGTCCTTGATCAAGATTTTCCACTGAAAAATTAAAACATGAAGCCAATGCTCAGGATATGATTAGTTTCAAATTATTTAATTTTTATTTTAAAAAGTGACTGAAATGTCCATCTGTAGTCTTCCATAGCCTCATCTTCACTAGACCTAAAAAGGAAAATCTGCCCTTGACTACCTCATCATATTAAATAGTACCATGTGTGTGACTGCAAGATCAGGCGCTTCAGTCATACCCGACTCTTTGTGATGCTATGGACTGTAACCTGCCACGCTCCTCTGTCCACAGGATTCTCCAGGAAAGAATACTGGTGTGGGTTGTCGTGCCCTCCTCCAGGGGATCTTCCTGACCCAGGGATTGAATCCATGTCTCCTGCATCTCCTTCATTGCAGGTAGATTCTTTACCTCTGAGCCACCAGGGAAGCCCCTAATAATATATTTATATTTTAAACTTAACTTCAAAGTGTCTAAAAACAATTTACTGACTTTTACCTTCTTAAAATGTACATATCCCCCCCACCCCACCCCACCGTCGCTTCCTTGCTTAATTACTTCTTTTCCTTTCTTTGTTTTCCCTTCCCTTCCCATCTTCCCTACTTTCTTTCCTTCCATGTCCTCCTCTTCCTTTCTCCCTTCTTTCCTTCCTCTTTGCCTTTTTTTTCTCTGTCCTTTTCCACTCTCTGATTTCTTTCCTACTTCTCTTTTTCTCTTTCCCATGTCCGTATCTTTGCTGCTGCTGCTGCTGCTGCTGCTGCTAAGTCACTTCAGTCGTGTCCGACTCGGTGCGACCCCATAGACGGCAGCCCACCAGGCTCCTCCGTCCCTGGGATTCTCCAGGCAAGAACACTGGAGTGGGCTGCCATTTCCTTCTCCAATGCAGGAAAGTGAAAAGTGAAAGTGAGGTCGCTCAGTCGTGTCCGACTCTTAGCGACCCCATGGACTGCAGCCTACCAGGCTCCTCCTACCAGGCTCCTCCGTCCATGTGATTTTCCAGTCAAGAGTACTGGAGTGGAGCGCCACTGCCTTCTCCGGTATCTTTGCTACAACATCTATATCTAGTATTTTTCTTTCAATTCATTCCTAAAGTTTTCACTGTATTCTAAACATCTCTTTATCTCTCAAAGCTACTTTTCAACTTACATTCTTATGCCAGTGATTGTAAGTGAGGGATTATTTCCTCATATATACTATTAGAGAGAAGGACAGTAAAAAACTTCCTTACTTAAAGTTTGTGTGTGTATGTGCATGTGTGTTCAAAACAAAACCTGAATTCTCAGAATTTCAGAGAATGCTACCAACTTACTTCCTGAAAGTCAATTTGACAGGGAGAAAAAAGAGCAAGCATGGAACAATAGAAGAAAGGAGAAACACCCCAAAGCCCCCCGTCTCATCCCCATTACGAAGAAAATGGGAAATGAGGATTCTTTGGCATTTGGCTCTGGCTCTGGTGAAAGAGTCATGTACTTCTTTCAAGAAGCTCAGTATCCTTATGTGAAACACCAACAGTCTAAAAGCAAAGAATAGAAAGATAATTATGAGTTGACTACATTGTGTTATTTTACCACCAAAGCCAATTTCCTGTGTTACATCTTCCTAGAAAATCTTCCTAACCCATTTTAAGCCCAGAGTCCTGGTTCCTAGAACTTAAAGATGAAATAGATTCAAGCAAGATTACTGCTTTCTACTTCAAGTAAAACCTGTTTCTATTTCGGTTCTGCTCTGAGGTAGAAGAGACAGCATTCAGCTTCTCATGATAACATAACTTTCAGCTTGGATTAAGTCATTTAACCTTCCTCCTATGTACATTATATAAAGTACCACCTCATGCAACTAGCACTTGGGGAAATTGGAAGGTTAAGTACAATAAGAATGTGAAATGCTTTGAAAAATTTAACACAGATTTATAAATACACAGTTTTTATAAACCAATGAAAATACCTATCCTGGAAATATAATCATATTCTACCTCCACGGTTTGTTACCCAGCAACAAATTGGGTATGTAAAAACTTAACAACTTGAAATATTTCATATGCAAGATCAAAACCTGCAAGTTTTCTGCCCACCACCTGTACCCTACAATACCCACAGAAGAGATCACTTAGAAAGGAAGGGAAATTAATTTAGCACCATGAAGGTGCTAAGTGCTGTTCAGAATAATATATTCAAAATAACACATGGAAATAATAAAAATCCTCTCTTGCTTATTCCTCCCTGAGGCAAAAGTTTGATTTGTTTTTTCTTCCTCGGAGTCTGTGTGCCCCATTGTTTACCAGGTATTTGCAATGTTTGATGTGCAGACAATTTTTTTCAGTCTTTCAAAATTACAAAACATTGACATGAAGGTATTTTTTTTAAGTTGGTTTTATTTCCCCCTCTGGTGTTGGGGATGTGAGACTGCTTTGTTGGGCCGCTAGAGACAAGCTAAAATAGCTCACCAAAGGGAGGGGAAATCATAGAACAGAGGGAGTGTATTCTGAGGCAAGAAAAACTATTCAATAAGATACACCTCTGGGGCCACAAAGGAGGACAGGTAATCTGATCCCTGGTGGTAGCTCTATCAGTTGCACCAAGTCCAATTGCATCTCTGTTTTACTTTCAGATTTCAAAACTTAAATCAGAGTTATTAGCCAATAAACAAAATATACAATAAGAAAAGACTCTGAATTCAGTCCTGCAGTAGGATACTGGAAATCAGCCTTAAGATGCAGCACCTCATTATTTATAAAGCAGAGGCTACTGGCAGGAGATATATGTTACATTTGTACACTCTGGTCAAGCGTGTATAGAAATCACTCATTTCTTCTTTCCATCTTCTCTCAAATACAAATTTATAGTCAGTTGGTGACCAGAAAATCACATCTAGAAACTACCTTTAAAAAGTACAAGTTTCTCCTGAACCAAAAATATGAATTTCCTTCCTTTTTTAACCTGCTAATCCTTTCCCTAGTCCCTAGTTTCCCAACATAGTGTCAAAAAGAGACTAGATTTAACTCCAAAATACTTTAACAAACTCCAACAAAAAGCAGTAGTGTACCGGGGCACTTAGAACCGCCTTGACATATACTAATAGAATTTTTAGCTTAAAATATATGTTTACATTTTTTCAGCAAAAAAGAGAAAATATTTTTAGATGGAAAGCCTTAGTTAAGAGGCTACATGCATAATGACACATATGTCCTTCTGGCCCTGTGAATGAAATAAAAGCTCCAGCCAGCCATTCTATTTTCAACACCTCTGAAGACTTATTTGTAAATGTATGAGTTACATTATAAGGGCCATGTCAAATTACATTTTGATAATGAAGATCTGGATGCATTAGTTTTGCAATTATACCCAGCGAATATGCATTCATGTTCACCTGGTTTTATTTTCTCAATTTTGTGTGTGCATGTACCCATGTGTGCGTGTATTTCATATTTTTGAGTATAACTGCTACAAGAGTCCCTGATGCCTTGGTGTCATTGGAAGTTTTATTGTAGTTATATATTCTGTACAGGAGTGATGGGAAGATGGGGTTAGACAAATAGAAAATAAAATCTCGATCTTTAATTGTTGCCTTACAACTGGCTTCTTAGCCTCCAAAGGTGATGGTATCGGCTGCCTGTTTCTACCAGCTGCTACAGTGGTGATTTCATATCATGGACTTCTTTGTTGACAGACAGGTACATGCTGCTATTAGACAGTGTGTCTGAGGGGTTTTTCTGCAGGAAAGTAAAGAAAGTACATTAGGAGCACACACAGCTCCTGCACCAAACCAACAACACTTTGGATAATGATACTTGTCACCGGCTTAAAGTAACAAGGAGTCATTCAGTTTCTGTATGTTTATGTAAAATTTCTCATATAATGGATTGTTTCCCGGGCCAAGTTCATTTAACATTAAAAAACGTAGTTACTTCCAACTGGCAGATTTTGAAAACAGCCCCAGAACTAATCAAACAAAACAGTGAACTTAGCGGGGAAGTTAGCAGGAAGGTGGAGGTTATGTCTATAAACACATACAAATGTACACATGTGTGTTAATATTTAACTGCTATTTCTGATGCATGATGTCAAATGACAAACGTGGCTATAATTTGAGGTGTGATTTCACTCACTCTGCATGTATCTTTTCTCCTGCTTAACTTTCAAAAGCCAGTTCAAGGGACAGCAGAGGTGTTTCCTCTGCCTAATCCAGCCCTGGGTACAGGGCTGAGGCCACCAGGCAGAACAGACAAGGCCCAGTACCAGTGCCAGGTGAAGATCACCCTGCAGGGAACCACAGCACACAACAGAGGCTGCATTTCCTTTCCATTTATGAAACGTCTCTCTGCTCTTGAATAAAGAAAAGGAAACAATTGCATCCCCCCTACTTCCTGCTCTCCTGTTAAATATTTCAGTCAATGTTCCCTGGGACATTTTTTGGCAGAGACTCGATTCTGTTGCTTTGGGTAGATGTTTGATACGCCCTTACAAAATAACATTTTTGAGTTTTAGGATTTTTCCATCTCTCTGTAAAGGCTCCATCACATCCCCTCAATCTTATAGATAACAATAATAAAATATTAGACACGAAAGGGGCTCAAAAATCATCTCTTTGTTTAACTCTTTGTTTAACTTCTTCATTTTGCAAATGGGGAAACTGAATCCAAGAGAAGAAAGTTATAAGCCTATGATCCCACGAGCCAATTTGTGGCAGAGCAACAAAAACGACAGCCAGGTCTCACTGACTCCAAAGTCTGGATTGGTTTTCCTTGAACATTGCTTCTGGGGTGCCCCACATAAAGCAATCATACGATTGCTTTGATTTGCTTTCTTTCATAATTTGCAAGGGCAAACCCATCTTTCATTTAGATATCATATGTACTTGAACAGGACTGTATATACCCAGCAGGTATTTAAGAAATGTTTGATAATGTGAAGAAGTATCTAGTGTTCTCTGTGAAAAGTGTTTTTTTTTTCCTTATTTTTTTTTCAAATGATGAAAAAAATACAAAAAAAAAAATTCAAGGAAAGGAAAGTAGAAAAGCTGTCCTTTGTAAAGTTAACCCTCTCTCCAAGCCTGGATGTTATGAACTTATGGTTAACCTTTTTAATGTTTTGCTTACCCTCTGAGCTTGGTATCCTTTCTCTACACTTAAGCCTGGAACATAAAATTTTGGTATCCCATTTGCAAGGGTGAAGGAGTTAGAAATAAAATGTTCTCAAAACTGCACGGCAAGTCACTGTCACCCATGTTGAGCATAGCAAAAGGATGCCTCCCTTACTCCCTAGAACACATAACCACTTCAGTTTACAAACATTTGTAGGACCGTGGGGGTGTTGCTTTCCCTCTATTTAGGAATGTTTGATGCAACAGCAAAGCACTTCCAATCCTGCTGCTTTGGTGTGAAACTGTGCAGAAATATTGCGTGGTACGTGTGGAATATAAGACAGATTTTTCAAAATACAACATGGCAGTCATCAGCATTTATCTTGTTTAGTCTGTGTGGCATTTAGGGGAAATTCCCAGCAGGGAGACACTGTTTAAATGCAGATCATTCCCTTGAATTGGGAGCAAATGTTCACTCTATAAAACCATTGCGTAAAAAAGTCTGGAGGTTTACTTTTAAGGATTTTATTTAATATATACAAACCAGGAAGAACACTATGAAAACAATCAGTATAAATGCAATTATTTGATTAATACTATGTAAAATATTTTCCTAGGCAAATATTCCCATAAAAGTTAGAGTATCATTTGAGAATTATGACAATTTTAAAAGCCCATAGAGGTAGGATATCTCCTTTTCTGTGTTTTTCGTTCAAATGCCAGATTTTTTTTCTTTTTCCTTTTAAGAAATCCCAGTTATTACCAAGGAAAAGATGCAAGGGCACTTAATGACAAACATTTTAACTTCAAAGCCAAAAAGTAGACCAAAATAGAAAATAAATTGGGTTTCAATGAATCATTTCACCCACTAATACAAGCTCTGCTGAGGATACGTCAGGCCCTGGCTTGATAAAGGAAAACTTTGAAATAATCAATGTGACTGACACTCAAGGGTAACAAACCCTTCATTTTTCATATAACTGAGAATTTTTTGATTGTCAAAAGAACATACTTCATGTGTTCCTAAAAATAACACGCAATACCTTACTGTAACATCCCAGAAGTTTACTTCATTTTTATATGCTGCATGTGTTATTAATCATATTATTAATATTAAAAATGAAACAAAACATAATCAAGGCTCCATTCCCAACAAGTTATAATTAAATAAATGCCACATTCCTGATTGTGCTAAGGCCAATTAAATCTAATTTCTCTTCTGTTTCCATACATAGGCTGCAGCTGTATGTGCAATCCAGAGGTAATTAACTGCCACCAACTGCCTTCCTCTAAAACAGGGGTGTCTGAAATTGGTAACAAAACATGTGCCCCAGAGACCAAAACACAGCCTAATGCTATTTAGGATGTTCATGGTTCTTTAATGACCCAGAGTAAATTTTTTCCCTCCACAAGCTGCTGTCCATTTTATCTGTCTCTTGTGCATAGAACAACTCAGGGTTCTGGGTTTCATTAACAAATTTGGACTAGTAAGAAAGCCAGAGGCAAGGCAGGAAGGGTCACCCCTTCAGGATTAACAACCTCACCCTGAAAAGTCTATGCCAGGACAAGAAACTCCAAATGGGTCCAGTTTAAGTGAAGAATTTTCCAATTCTATCAGAAAATAACGTACCACTTGGAAAAGGTATTTGAGAAAGACAAGATACAGATTTTATTCTTTAGAATTAGACTTCAAAAGAGGCCTCAGAGTGGCCCAATAATTGTTCAAGTATATTCTTGGTGAAAATATTAGAAATTGGGTTCAGGGATAGAAACTTGATCGTGCATACATTCATAGATTCTTACAGCTGGAAGAAACTACAAGAGGTTAAGAATCTGCCTGCAAAGCAGGAGACCTGGGTTTGATCCCTGGATCAGGAAGATCCCCTGGAGTTAGGAAATGGTAACTCACTCCAGTATTCTCGCCTGGAGAATTCCAGACAGAGGAGCCCGGCAGGCTACAGTCCACAGGGAGGCAAAGAGTCAGACATGACTAAGCAACTAACACTTTCACTTCCTCTTAAAGAAAGGCTGCTTCTAGCCTATTTCTAACAAATGAAGATTGAATCTATTTTTAAAATCTTAGCAACAGAATATACCTTTCTTGCTACCTAACCTGATACTTAATGATCCTATTATAAAAAATAATGCATTTAATCTGAAATCATCCTGCTAGACCAGTTTACTGGGTGAGAAGGAACACAGTTTGTTTTCCATCTTCAGATAATAACCCTTTAGAGGTAAAGATTATTTTTCAGCCTCACCATTCTCTTCTGCAACCTACATATCTCAATCCCTTAGCCTTTTAGGTCCAAATTCTCCACACAGCTCTTCATTTGTAGAAGCTAGATTAAGAGCCAATCAGGAGCTGAGCAGCACTGAACAGAGAGATTGTTTTGTATCCCCTAAGCTAGACTATTTTAATACTTGCAGTATCTTGCTTTATTTTAGATACTTATTCTGTGTTGCAGGGCTTCCCTGGTGGCTCAGTGGTAAAGAATCCACCTGCCAATGCAGGAGATGCAGTTTCGATCCCTGGGTTGGGAAGAACTCCTAGAGAAGGAAATGGCAACCCACTCCAGTATTCTTGCCTGGGAAGTCCTATGGAAAGAAGACTGGTGGGCTACAGTCCATAGGGTCACAAAGAGTCAGACACAACTTGGTGACTAAACCACCACCATTCCGTGTTGCTTACAACTGGCTTACTAAGCACAATGAAAGCTTTTTGTCACACCTCCAAAAATTTAGACAGTCCCCATCACCTCCATGCAAGATTAGCTTTCTTACCCAAGGGGACCTCCTCTTTCTGAATCTTTCTATTTATCTCTGACAATGCCTTGCAGTTTATGAAAGTTATCCTTAATTTGGATGGTTGCTTTCGGGGTCATCCTCAAGCTTGGGATCAGTTTCTCTCTATTCTTTTCTTTTTGGATATTTATAAAAGTATTAGACAAAAATGGTACATGAGTTGGCCCCTAAAGTATTCCCCTAGCTTGAAGCTGAGTTACTGATAATCACTCTTCAAACAGACTCTGCATTTAACCTCTTCATGCTGATATTTTCTATTTCATCTGGATTTCCACATTACATATACCTTTATACCCTCGGAGAAATCCTGTGAAGATGTATTTATTATAAAATGTGTGTATGTTTCTCTGTGGAATATGCAGTAAATTAAGATGTCCTTCTGAGATCAGCAAAGCTGTGGCCTGGAATGCTATAGCATTTAACCACAGGTTTGATCCAACCTCCTTTGTAAATCACCTTGGGCATGTGCTTTCTGAAATATGTACATGAATTATTGCCTTATTTTCATACTGTGGGTATTGTTTATTATGGAAGGGCCATTAACCCTGTAAGATGCAGATAATCTTCCACTTGCTTGTCTACAGCAGAAGATCATTTACTGTCACCCTGATTAAATATATTATGACAGCAAAGCTAGTAATGCGCAAGGTATGGGCAAAGAAAGAACATGCTTCACACACTCTCTCTGCCGCTCTCTGCAGAACAGTTTCTGTATCTAATTTGGTACTTCTCAAATAAAGAACATCACATTACCAGAAGCCATTTTACCCTTATATGCTCACATACATTGGTCTCCAGAGAAAACCAGGACAATGGATTTCTACAAAAATTGTATTTACAAAGTAACAGTCCTGATTAAGTTTATTATTAGTGCCCAGAGTTTGTGTACTCCTGATGCCTCAAACACTGAACTCAAGGTTTCTCTTTTAGTACAAGCAATAAAACAAACCTCAGGCTGACCTTCCTCAAGACAAGCACTAAAATAACGGTATTCCCCAACTTACTTTTAAACCCAAGCCTGCGACAAAAGCGTGAACGTGATCCACGAGGGTGCACAACCACGCATCTCACATACACATGTATATAAAGATACATTATAAATTACATTTCCCACATCCTGTCTCTATACACACAGAAGCTGCTATAATTTAGTTATTTACTATGTACTACTAGTGGTGTAAAATGTCATTTTCTAAGAATACATCCGAGGCTTAAGTCAGCAGTTTTATGATATCATCTGCACTGGGAAAACATTAAAGGCTCAATATTTAATAAACATAATAAACATCCCCATGAAACAAATTGTTCATAAACTACCTGTTTAATTTTTCAGGGTTCCTGAACCACATATTTTCTTATTAGTTGTGAGCCTGCTGGGTTGGAGGATAGATAGGGCCTGTCAGGGATAGAATATAATGTAGCAGTTTTATGAATTATTTCTGTGAGGAAAAGCCTATTACAGCTGACAAGAGGGTGATGATATTAGCCCATCATCATTCAGATGGCACCACCCTTCCCCCTTTCATCCGTCAGGCCTCTTGTATGGAGGCTGTAAGCCACACCGTCTTTGCACAGCCAACACAAAGACAAATTCTACTCTTTTTCTGAGTCCATGAAACATTTAGTATTTCATTTTGAATCATGGCAGATGACAGAAACAAATGGCCTAATGAATCTCGCTTATTGTCCCTTGCAAATCTGAGGATGAGCTAAAAGTAAAATCTCTGTTTCTTTGCTTTTTTTTTTTTATTTCTTTACTCCTTTTATTTCTTTCCTTTTTGATGGATTTCTTCTCCCTGGAAAGATCTCTGTTGCATTCTAAATAGATGAAGTTATAGAATTATTTTCATAAACAGGTCACTTGATTTGGAAATCAATTACATAGCTCCTTCATAATCGTTTTCTCGATCATCTCTCGATAAGTAACTTTTGGGACAATCAATTTTCACCCATCTTGTGGCCTTATAAAATGTAAATACAACAGGAGGCAAGATGAGAACAAAAAATAACAAGTAAATACTTACTGTATTGGGGGAAAATGGCAATGACTCATCAATAAGAATTGATGACAATAATAACTAATTACCTTTGTTTTATTTAAAGGAAAATTCAGTCTGCAGCACCTATTTATACATTATTTGGCTGAACTTTACAGCTTTTGTGGTTACTTTTTCTAGGTGCATTTACTTTAAATATGACATTGAGGTTTGTAAAGGATTTTCTAGGTGGAGCTGCTCTGGGAAATAATGAAAAAGAAAGAAATGACTCTACTCACTAATGACATTATTCTCTTATTTGCTATTTGAAAACCTTCTGGGTAGAACTGAACACAAGGCAGTGCTGCTCTGGTAGTCTGAAAAATACCACCTGTTAAGAGATTTCCTTCATGCTCTTTGCTACTCTGTTTAAAAGAAAGTCTTGTCCCTGGTGCTTGCTTCTCCTTCATCAGCATCAAACAGCACTGAATGCCATGTGTTCCCAGCAGACCACAGCATCAAGGCCATGCGTCTGTATCATATATGCATGCTTTCAACAAAACACAAGACCATAGTTGTTGAGAAACGTGCATTTAACTTTGCAAAAAAAAAAAAAAGGAAAAAAGTTCAGAGTTGGGCTAAAAATACAGAGACTGGTAGAAGTTAGTAGGAGAAAAAGAGAAGAATTTCTCCTCCAGCTCCTTGCCATTCCTTAGCCTTTTTTCGCGTTTTTCTCTGTGACTCTGTAATGGATTTTTAACAGCCATTAGAGTTGTCAAGTAAATTTTTCTTAGTTCACGTATGTACAATTGATCCTGATAGATGTTAATAGCTCCCAAACTAAGGCAGAGTCTGCAGTCAACATACAGGAATAACAATTCTGTGGTTAAAAAAAGACAAACTTTGACAACTGATGCCATAATATAGGCCAGAGGCACTCCAGGTCAAATTTCCTTAGTTTTGGGAGTAAAATTTCACCAGTGATACCCCTCAGTTTATAACGTTAGTTATATTATGACTCAATTTTTTAACATGTAGGTTTAGGTAATTTCATAATAAGTTATTAGCAAGCCACTTTTGAAAAAAAAGGATATAAATATAGCACTTTTCTTTGATTTTTATAATTTCTTTTTAGAAAGAAAGCACTACATAAAGGTTTGATTTTTAATGCTAGTGTTACAAATTGTACTAATTGAATTTTTGCTAGTTATCAAGATTATGACATTAAAAAGACCCCAAATTGCCAAAGCAATCCTGAGGAAAAAGAACAAAGCTGGAGGCATAACCCTCCCAGATTTCAGTTAATATATAAAGCTACAGTAATCAAAACAGTGCAGTATTGGTACAACACAGATATATGGTTCAATGGAACAGAATAGAGAACCCAGAAATAGATCCACACACCTATGGTCAATCATCTTTGACAAAGAAGACAAGAATGTAATGGGAAAAGTCAGTCTCTTCAGAAGATGGCTCTGGGAAAGTTGGACAGTCGCATGTACACCAATGAAGTTAGAACACAACCTCATATCACATACAAAAATAACCTCAGAATGGTTTAAAGACTTAACGATAAAGACACCATAAAACTCCTAGAAGAGATTACAGGCAAAACATTCTCTGACACAAATCATACCAAGGTTTTCTTAGGTCAGTGTCCCAAGGCAATAAAAATAAGAGCGAAAATAAACAAATGAGACCTAAGCAAGCTTACAAGGCTTTGCAAAGCAAAAGAAACCATTGAAAAAAAAGGAGACAGCCTATGAAAGGGGAGAAAATATTTGCAAATGATGTGACTGACAAGGACTTAATATCCAAAATATGCAAAAAACTCGTATAATTCAACAACAAAACAGACAAACTGATCAAAAAATGGACAGAAGACCTAAACAGATATTTTTTAAAGACCATATTTTCTAAAGATGGTCAATAAGCACTTGAAAATATGGTCAACTTCGCTAATTATTAGAGAAAGGCAAATCAAATCTATAGTGAGGTACCACCTCACACCAATCAGGATGGCCATCATTAAAAAGTCTATAAACAACAAACGCTGGAGAGGGTGAGGATCCCATACTGTTGGTGGGAATGTAAGCTGGTGTGGCCACTAAGGAAAACAGTATGGAGGTTCCTCAGAAAACTAAAAAAAAAAGACCATATGATCTAGCAATCCCATTCCTGAGCATATATCTGGAGAAAAACACAGTTCAAAAATATATATGCACCCCAGTGTTCATTGCAGAGCTGTTTACAATAGCCAAGATATGGAAGCAACCTAAATGTCCATTGATGGATGAATGGATAAAGAAGATGTGGTATATATATACAACAGAATATTATTCAGCCATAAAAGGAATAAAATAATGCCTTTTGCAGTAACATGGATGCAACCAGAGATTATCATACTAAGTGAAGTAAATCAGACAAAGACAAATGCCGTATGATGTCATTTACATAGGGAATCTAAAAGAACCTATCTATGAAACAGACACAGACTCACAGACATAGAGAATAGACTTGTGGTTGCCAAGGGGGAGATGGGGGAGGGGAGGGATGAACTAGGAGTTTGGGATTATTAGATGCAAACTATTACATATAGAATGGATAAACAACAAGCTCCAACTATATAGCACAGGGAACAATATTCAATATCCTGAGACAAACCATGACGGCAAAGAATATAAAAAAGAATGTATATATGTGTAAAACTGTCATTTAACTGTACAGCAAACATTAACATTATATTGCAAAACAAATACACTTCATAAAAATAAAATTAAAGATTATGACATTAGAAAATACAATATAAATGTACTTCAGTTACTTTTATTATGCTCTTGAGTAGTTGATTTCAACAATACTTGCTTTTTCCAAAAGTAATCATTTTATAACTAATGGTCATTTATTTCAAAAGTGTTTAACAATAAGAGACTTTTACAATCCAAATATAACAGAGATTGAAATCTAGTGTACAAACAGAACATTTGGAAATATTTGGGTCTAATAATTTAGTTCCATCTTCTTCATCATCATCTAATGCCCTTTTGGACTTCTTGTCAGTCTCTGAGCCTAGCCTAAGTACCAGGTAGAATTAAACATTTTTTATTTGAAAAAAATCAATGAATACCTTATTTTTATTTCTATCTCCTACATATTATCAGGCTAAGAGAAAAAAAACACAGTTTGCTAATGAAAATGTATACCAATTTATTTTCATACAGCACAACGAGCAAAACCTAAATCTAAAAAGAAGTAAAAGAAATAGATTCGTCTCCATAAACTGGCCTTGTTTCCTAAAAGACTGAACATATTAAGTGATGTTCAATGGTATCATAGGAATCTCCCAGGAATTAAGGCAGTGCCTCATCCTCTGGTTTCCATCATTTTACCATCAAGACAGATATGTTTGCTTCCAACTTTAATGTACTTTCTAGTTAATCAGTTCAGACCAAACTTTTAATGTTAGTAAAGGGCATCCTTTTAAACTTCTTAGAAACACATATGTTCAGGAAAATGGTAGCATATTTCTTGTTAAAAATAGACACAATATTGCAAAATTATTAAGCAACTGAAGTTGAATTGAGGAAAATGAGAAGTGAGACGGAGTATTTGTGTATACTTATTAACAGTAAAAGGTCATTGGCCTGGTGATATTGAGTATAACCATATGAAACTACTGTTTTTTAGATCAGAAATGGTTGAATAATTGCAATTTTATACGGTTCAACCTAATTAGATTCATTTGTAATAAGCATAAATTGTGCATTTCCTTTAAAAAAAAGTACATAAAATTGGTCAGTGATATCTTGAAGAATGATGAGCTATATGTGACAAGAATGTCGAGAAAACAAACTGAAAATTCTACAAGGTTAGAATAAGTAGAATTATAACAATAGCTTCTTAGAGCTGAGATAAGCAGTCAGTATCATTTTCCTCAAGACAGAGTCAGCATTTGGATAGTCTTAAGAAAATCCCAAATTCTGAAACAGTTAATGCTTTGCCCATGATGGTTCCTTATATATATTGTTCCCTGTATCTAGAATGCCTGGCATCACTACTCATATTTCATGACCCAGTTCATTAGTTCCTTTCATACATCACTTTGCATTTTACACTATAATTATTCAGATACTGATCTTTTTCACTGAGTGGCAAGATCTCCAAGAGCAGGGTTGCTATCTGTTTTTTTGTTTCTGCCCTTCTCATGAGTTCTGTACCTCACATAGAGCGGATGGTCAATGCATGGTTGTTGAGCAGATAATTTTTTTCACATTTTAAACTAAAGATTGGGACTATTGTCAGTCAATTTTTGCGTTTTCAATTATACAGAACGATATTGGGCTAATAAAATTAGAAACTGAAAAAAAAAGCTAGAGATTATAATCAATGAGGACTTTATAAATTAAATATATAACTGAATGTATATATTATAAAATGCACCAGATATCCAAAAGGCATACAGATGTTAAAATGTATACTGATGTACCAAGACTAAGAAATAAAACATGACGTATGGTTAAATGTCTTTGCTTTGTATCCCATTTTTCCGTTCCTTGGCCTTCTGAGTAATTACTGTGTTAAATATGGTTATTATTTCTATGCATACATTTACTTATATATTCACTACATGCTTGCACTGAATATATAGATGGCTTTGGATGGTAGGAATATTTTAGCAAATTAATCTTTCCAATTCAATGACAAGGCAAATCTCATTTATTTGAATCTTTTTTCAATTTCCTACATTGGTTTTTTATAGTATTCAGCAGGCAGAACTTTCACTTCCTACATTAAATTTATTACAAAATATTGCACTGTTTTTGATGCTATTATTATATACAGATAGGATTTTCTTTATTTCTTTTTCAGATGATGCACTGTTAGTGTATAAAAATGCAACTGATTTTTGTGTGTTGATTTTGTATCATGAAACTTTACTGAATTTGTTTACTAATTCTAACAGTTCTTTCTTTCCTTAGTGGAGTCTTACTGATTTCTATGTATAAGATTATATCATCTGCAAATGGAAACAATTTTGCTTCATCTTTTCCAATTTGGATGTCTTTTGTTTCTTTTTCTTGCCAAACTGACAAGGCTAGGACATCCAGTATTATGTCTAATAGGAGTAGTGAGATTGGGTATCATGTCCTGCTACTGATCTGAGAGAAAAACTTTCAACCTTTCACCATTGAGTATGTTAGCTGTGGGCTTTTATTATGTTGAGGCATGTTTCTTTCATACGCAATTAACTGAGGTGTTTCTTTGTTCTGATTTTTTAATCATGAAAGGGTGTTGTATCTTGTCAAATCCTTCTAGTAAATCTATTGAGAGGATCATCAGATGCTTTACCTTCATTTGTTCTGTTAATATAATGTATCATATTTATTGATTTCTCTATGTTGAACCATTCTTGCATCCATGGGATGAATCCCACTTGATCATGGTCTGATCCTTCTATGTACTGCTGAATTTGATTTGCTGGTATTTTGTTGAAAATTTACCATGGATATTGACCTGTTGTTATTGTTGTTGCATTTCTTGTATTGTCTTTCTCTGGCTTTATATCAAGCTAATGCTGGCCACATAATATGATTTTGGAATTACTCCTACCTCTTCAATTTTTGAGAAGAGTTTGAGGAAAACTGGCATTAATTCTTCCTTAGATGTTTTGAAGAATTCACCAGTGAAACCATCTGTTCCTGGGCTTTTATTTGGGGAGGTTTTTGATTACTGATTCCTCCATCTTGTTACTGGTCTGATCAGCTTTTCTTTTTCTTCAAGATTTAGTCTTAGTAGATTACATGTTTTAGGAATTTATCCATTTCTTCTAGGTTATCCAGTTTGTTGGCTTCTAATTGTTCATGATAGTCTCTTATGAACCTTTTTATTTTTGTGCTATCAGTTGTAATCTCTTCGCTATCACTTCTGATTTTATTTACTTAAGACTTCCTTTTTTTTATTAGTCTAGCTGAATATTTGTCAATTTTGTCCGTCCTTTAAAAAAAGAAGAGTTTTCTTGATCTTTTCTGTCATTTGCTGAGTTCTCATTACTGCAGCTCTGATCTGTAATTTCTTGCTTCTGCTAACTCTGGCCTTGATTTTTTCTTCTTATCCAAGTCCTTGAGTATGGTTACGCTGTTTATTTGAGATATTTATTACTGTAGTTGCTTACCACTATAAAATTCCCTCTTACGACTTTTCTTTATTTCAATTTGTAAGTTTTATAGTGTTTCTGTTTTCATTTGTCTCAGGATATTTTTGCTTTATTTTTTGATTTCCCCTTTAACCTACTGGTTGTTCAGGAGAGTGTGTTTTCATATCCACATATGTGTTAAATTTCCAGTTTTCCTCTTGTAATTTAGTTCTAGTTTTGCATCATTGTGGTCAGAAAAGATATTTGATATGATTTTAATCTTAAATTTTCTAAAGTTTGTTCTATGGCCTAACACATGATCTATCCTCAAGAATACTCCATGTGCACTTTAGAAAAAGAGTACTGAGGCTGCTATATGTCTGCTAGGCTCATTTGTTTTAAAGTAGAGTTTGAATTCAATGTTTCCTTCTTGATTTTCTGTCTGTATGATATACTTGTTGTTGAAAAAGTGGTATTGAAGTCCCCTACTATTATTATATCATCTGTTTTTACTTTCAGATATGTCAATAACTTGCTTAACTTTAGAACAACTTATTTAGGGGTACTAATGTTTGATGGATGTGAAAGAGGAGAGTGAAAAAATAGCTTAAAACAACATTCGAAAAACTAAGATCATGGCATCCAGTCTCATCACTTCATGGCAAATGGATGGGGAAATAGTGGAAGCAGTGACAGATTTTATTTTCTTGAACTCCAAAATCACCGTGGATGGTGACTGCAGCCATGAAATTAAAAGATGCTTGCTCCTTGGAAGAAAAACTATGAAAAACCTAAACAACATATTAAAAAGCAGAGACATCACCTACAAAAGTCTGCATAGTTAAAGATATAGTTTTTCCAGTAGTCATGTACGGATGTGAGAGGTCAACCATAATGAAGGCTAAGCGATGAAGAATCGACGTTTTTGGATTGTGGTGCTGGGGAAGACTCTTGAGAGTCCCTTGGACAGCAAGGAGATCAAACCAGTAAATCTGAAAAGAAACCAACCCTGAGTATTCATTGGAAGGACTGATGTTGAAGCTGAAGCTCCAATACTTTGGCCAACTCACTGGAAAAGACCTTGATACTGTGAAAGACTGAAGGCAAAAGGAGAAGGGGGAGCAGAGGATGGGATGGTTACATGTATCACTGACTCAAGGGACACGAATTTGAGCAAATTCTGGGGGATAATGAAGGATAGGGAAGACTGCAGTGCTGCAGTCCATGGGGTTCCAAAGAGTTGGACATAACTTAGTGACAAGAACAACAAAATATCAGATGCGTATATAATTACAATTGCTATATCCCATTGATGAACTGATCTTCATCATTACGTAATGATCTTTGACTCTTTTTACAGTTTTTTATTTTAATTTAAAGACTATTTTGTCTGATGTAAGTATAGCTGGCCCTGCTCTCTTCTAAATTTCATTTGCACAGAATATCTTTTTTAATACTTTCACTGAAACAGATTTGTGTTCTTAAAGCTAAAATGAGTCTCTGGTTGACAGCATATGGTTGGATCTTGTTTCTTTATTCATTGAGCCACTGTATAATTTTTCATTGAGTAACTTAATAAATTTGCATTTAAAGTAATTATTAATAGGTAAAGTACTAATGCCATCTTATTAGTTGTTTTCTGGCTATTTTGTAGTTCTAATCTTCCTTTCCTACAGTCTTCCTATATGAATTAATGAATTTCCATGATTTTGAGCTTAGATTTTTTTCTCTTTGTCTTTTATGTATGTGCTATAGGTTTTGACATTGTGGTTACCATGAAGGTTACATAAAACATGTCGTAGGTATAATAGTTTATTTTAAAGTTAACTTTGATAGCATACAAAACTCTACTCTTTTACTCTACTTCCCCATATTTTACGTTTTAATGTCAAAATTTATATCCTTTTATATTTTGCATTCATTAATGAATTATTAGAGCTATGCATGCATGAGTGCTAAGTCATTTCAGTCATGTCTGACTCTTTGAGACCCTTTGGACCATATCTCACCAGGCTCTTCTGTCCATGGGGTTCTCCAGGCAAGAATACTGGAGTGGGTTGCCATGTCCTCCTCCAGGTGATCTTCTCTACCTAGGGGTCAAACCTGTATCTCTTATGTCTCCTGCACTGGCAGGAGTGTTCTGGGAAGCCCTATTTAGCTATAATAATAAGGCTTTTGTCCTTTAATATTCGTACTAGAGTTAAATGATTAACATACCCAACATATTGCTTTATTAGAGTATTCTGAATTTCATTATCACTAACTTTTACTAGTATATGTTTCATATTTTTGTATGTTTTCATGTTAATTAGCATCCTTTCATTTCTCCCTAAATAACACCTTTCATCACTTCTTATGGGGCAGGTCTAGTAGTGATGAAATTACTTAACTTTTGTTTGTCTGGAAAAGCCTTTTCCTTGCCTTCATTTCTGAAGGACAACTTTTCCAGTTAAAGTATTCTTTTTAGTAGTTTTTTCTTCCTTTCTTTCTGTACTTTTTTTTTTTAAACTTTCATAACACTCTCTTTTGGCCTACAAGTTTCTGCTGGGAAATTCTCAATTAGCCTTATGGGTGTTCCCTTGCATGTGAGGAATTTCTTTTTATATTGCTGCTTTTAAAATTCCTTATTTGCCTTTAATTCTAGACAGTTTCATCATAGTATGTCTTAGAGAAAATTTTTGGGGGATGAAGTTGCTTGGGGACCTATTATTTTCATGAGCTTAGATACCTTAATCTCTCCCTAGATTTTGGAACTTCTCAACTATCATCAACTTAAAGCTTCTTTGAGTAAATTTTCCTTCTCTTTCTCTCTCTCATCTCCTTCTGGGACTCCGATTTTGTGTAGATTGTTTCATGTAACAACCTCCTTAAAACAACTATTTTGTATTCTTTATCAAGCATATTGCAGATATTTGTTTCTTTGGGGTTGGTTACTGGAAAATTATTGTTCCTTTGGTGGTGTCATGTTCCCCTGATTTTCCATGTTTCCTAGAGTCTTGCATTTCCATCTTCATGACTGAAGAAATCATCTCCTCCAGACTTGACTGACTGGCTTCAGGACAAAAATGTCTTACATTAAGCACCTTACAGATTCTGAGGCTTTGTTAGAACTTTTCTAGGGATACTCCTGCTCCCTATTTTGTGTTCCCTCTTCAGAGGGAACCCTTAAGATTGTATGCATTTTCTTGACTGTACAAAGTGAGGACAGGTGCTGGTTTGCTCTTCATAGGTGGTACTGAAAGCTCATGTTTGTATGCTCTCTCCTAATCCTACAAAATCAGGCCTGCTTTCTATAAGTGCTCACGAGCCTGTAAAGTCTCACTTTATCACCATCAGGGGTATGTACAGGGATCTCACCCCACAGAGTGTGCAAACCTTTGCTGAGGGGGAATGTGTGGGTGAGATGTAGAGTGTTGGGACCATCTGTTGGCCAGCTGGGAGGATCTTAGATGAGATGTTCCCTGTAGCTCATGGTTGGTCTCCTTGATGGAGTCAGCAGAGCAGTTAGAAGATTCTACATTTCTTTGATACCCTCTAAGAGCCCTGGCTACTCTTCTCCTAGCTGCTTCCTGTCCCCTAATTGCACATCTCAGTATTCTGAATGTGGTAAAAAAAAAAAAAAAAGTGGATCTCCCTACTGTTGTGGGAAAATTGTATAAATCTTAATTATGTTGATTTGATTCATGATGATTTTCAGATCTACCACATCTTTCTACTTTTCTTTATATTCATTCTATTAAGTTTTGAGATTTTGATATTGAAACTCCAATTAAAAGTCTTAATTTACTGACTAAAAGTTATTATAATGTATAGTGGGACTATATGTAACTTTGTTCTGCATTTTCCAAGTCTCTTGTAAAAGTGTTATCATACTTTCATAATTTAAAAAATAAAAAGAAAGAGGGAAAAAAAGTGGACCTCTTTGGTAGCATCCCACACAGCTGGGGAAGCTGGGAGTTCACTCATACACTTGCACTTTCCCCGGTGGGTGAAATTGCAGGCCAACGTCTCTCTTGACACTTAACTGTGCCAAGGGTGGAGGCGGGGAGAGTGACAGTGGTAAAGTAAAAGTGTTTCTCTGCCCTCTTCACTATCTAATCTCGTGGTTTTCTGCACCAACAGTGTGCTGGAACTTCTCTGCTGAATTCTTGGACTTCCACAAAATCACTCCTATCCATTAGTGAGTGTCAAACATTGTGTTCTTTAAGAGGAAGACAACAAAAAATTCTTATTCTGATATTTTAATGCCATCATTTCTTGGCAAAATTTTAAGATTAAATTAAAGTATACTTCTGAAGCTTGTTCCTTACCATTAGCATTATATTTTTGAGAGTTATTCAGGATGAGACATACAGCACTAGTTCACTAACTGAAAGTTCTGTACTGTGTTTAATTTTTAATATACTATTTTCTCTTGATAGACATTTTGATCTTTGTTTATTCTTATGACAACTAACGTTTCTTTTAATATCCTAGTATTTGTCTTCATGTAGAAGAGTTTTTCTTGGGTATGTACCTAAAGTTTTTAATTTTAGTGTATTCAAATTTATTAGATCTTCCTTTATAGTTTTAACTTTCTCTCACTTGTTTAAGATGTTTTCCACTCTTTTGCTAAATATATCTAATTATCTTCCAAAATTTTAAAAGTTTGCTCTTTAACATTGGATTTTTGATTCATTTGGGATTGCTTTTTTTGTATGGCATAATATAGTAAATAATTTTTATGTGGAAAATATATTTCCAGCAATATTTACTAAATATATTTTATTTTCTTCATTGATCTCAATGTAAATTTTGTTCATAAATACACATGTTTTTATATATGTACAGGTTTCCTGGCTCTCTGCTTAGTTATATTGATTAATTTTCCATCACAACACCAAAACAACTAAACTTTAATAATTTTCCTTTATGAATTTTGCTATTTAATAGGAAAATTCTTCTTGCTTGATGATTTTTTTCTTAGAAGTGCTTTGGGAATTCTTGGCCTTTTATTCTTCCAAATAAATTTTAGAATGAGTCTGTTATTTAGACCTATGAATAAACTTATTAGGATTTAAAATAAGATCATTCTAAATTAATAGATCAGTTTTGAAAGAATTGACATTTTTGTAAATATTGAGTGTTCTATTAATAAACATCTATGTATGTCTTCCCATGTTTCCATCTCTAAATTAATTAAATGTAATTTTCTTCTTAACAGTTACACCACATATTTTATCAGATTTATCTTTCCAGATTTTATATCTTTAGTTATTTAAATGACATTTCTTCATGAGCTGCTGTAATTCAGTTGCTGAGTTATGTCTGACTCTTTGTGGTACCATGTCTCTGGGGTCGCACAGAGTCGGACACAATTGAAGCGACTTAGCAGCGGGACTGCAGCATGCCAGGGTTCCCTGTGCTTCACTATCTCCCGGAGTCTGCTCAAATCCATGTCCATTGAGTCAGTGATGCTATCTAACCATCTCATCCTCTCTGTCTTCTCCTTTTCCCTTCAATCTTTCCCAGCATCAAGATCTTTCCCAATGAGTCAGCTCTTCGCATCAGGTGGCCAAAATATTGGAGCTTCAGCTTCAGCATCAGTCCTTCCAATGAATATTCAAGGTTGATTTCCTTCAGAATTGGTTTGATCTCCTTGCAGTTCAAGGGACTCTCAAGAGTCTTCTTCAGCACCAGAATTTGAAAGGATTAATTCTTCAGTGCTCAGTCTTTATGATCTAACTCTCACATCCATACGTGACTACTGGAGAAACCATAGCTTTGACTATGAGGACATTTGTCAGTAAAGTGATATGTTTGTTTTTTAATACACTATTTAGGTTTGTCATAGTTTTTCCTCCAAAGAGCAAATATGTTTTAATTTCATGGCTGCAGTCATCATCTGCACTGATGTTAGAGCCCAAGAAAATAAAATCTGTCACTCCTTCCACTTTTCCAACCCTTCTATTTGCCAAGAAGTGATTGGACCTGATGCCATGATCTTAGTTTTTTGAATGTTTAACTTCATGCCAGCTTTTTCATTCTCCTCTTTCACCTTCAGCAAGAGTCTGTTTAGTTCCTCTTCAATTTCTGCCATTAGAGTGGTATCATCTGCATATCTGACATTGCCGATATTTCTTTCAGCAATCCTGATTCCAGGTTGTGATTCATTTAACCTAGCATTTCACATGATGCTCTCTGCATATAAGTAAAGTAAGCAGGTTGACAATATACAACCTTGACATACTCCTTTCTCAATTTGGAACCAGTCAGTTGTTCCATGTCCAGTTTTAACTGTTACTTCTTGACCCACATATAAGTTTCTCAGGAGACAGGTAAGGTGGTGTGATATTCCCATCTCTTCAAGAATTTTCCACGGTTTGTTGTGACCCACAAAGTCAAAAGCTTTAGCATAACCAATGAAGCAGAAGTAAATGTTTTTCTTTTACTCTGGCTTTCTCCCTGATCCAACAAATGTTGGCAATTTAATCTCTGGTATTTCTGCCTTTTCTAACCCTAGCTTGTACTTCTGGAAGTTCTCAATTCACATACTTTTGAAGCCTAACTTGAAGAATTGTGAGCATAACCTTGCCAGCATGTGAAATGAGTGCAAGAGTACATTTTTCTAACTGTATGTTGCTTGCATGCAAAACTGTAATTTTCCTTTGCATATTGACCTAATATCTAGCAACTTTTGAATACTTTTTAAGTAATAAGTGAATAAAGGGCTTTTAGGTTCTAGAATATGGCCAGGTTAGAGCACCAAGGGACTTTTCACTGAACAATGATTGAAGTCTAGAAAGCTATATTATGTGAGACATCTCAGGCTCACAAATGGCATAGGTGATATCTTATAATCCCTTTATTCTAAAATAATAAAAAAACAGAAAAGAAAATGAATTAAAATGTCAATGCTGACAAAAATTGAGAATATGTTATAGTACTGTTGGCAACGATATGGAACAGTTTCAATTCTCATGTATGTAGAGAGTAAGATTCTAATTTAAATGTTCAAATTACCTTGGAAAACAATTAGACATTTTTCTCAAAGCTGATGTATTGAATATCCTGCAATCTGGAAATTCCATTTCTTAGGTATATGCCTATGTTAGTTTTATGCTATGCATATGTACCAGGAGATATATATAAATGCTGACAGCAACAGTCATCATAAGAGTAAACAATCTGGAAAAAAGTTTAAAATTCCATCAAAATGGTATCGTCACATGATGGATTTTTATACAGCAATAAATGAAATAAATATACATACAGAATGAGTGATAAGCTTTGAGAGCATAATGTTGAGTTAAAAAGCAAGTCTAAGAAGATAACATATAGTATATTATCATTTTCTGCAACTCCCAAGACAGTAAAACTAAACAATATATTCTTAGGCATTTAATATTATGACTGAACCCCACATTTAAAAAAAAACAATGAGGAAACAAACACAAAATGTAGGATACTTGTGTCTCTGAGGAAAGAATCAAAGAAATAAGACAAGGTAAGAACACATAGGTAAATGCAAATTACTGGAAATTCCTGTCTCTTGGGGTGAATGTTGGATTTATGGATATGTATTATACCATTATGCTCTATTAATAACATTTACATAAAAAACACAGTGGAAGTGACAAATAGATTTAAGGGACTAGACCTGATAGACAGAGTGCCTGATGAACTATGAACAGAGGTTCGTGACATTGTACAGGAGACGAGGATCAAGAAAATACCCATGGAAAAGAAATGCAAAAAAGCAAAATGGCTGTCTGAGGAGGCCTTACAGATAGCTGGGGAGAGAGGAGAAGCGAAAAGCAAAGGAGAAAAGGAAAGATATTCCCATCTGAATGCAGAGTTCCAAAGAATAGCAAGGAGAGATAAGAGAGCCTTCCTCAGGGATCAGTGCAAAGAAATAGAGGAAAACAACAGATTGGGAAAGACTAGAGATCTCTTCAAGAAAATTAGAGATACCAAAGGAACATTTCATGCAAAGATAGGTAGGCTCGATAAAGGACAGAAATGGTATGGACCTAACAGAAGCAGAAGATATTAAGACGAGGTGGCGAGAATACACAGAAGAACTGTACAAAAAAGATCTTCACGACCCAGATAATCACGATGGTGTGATCACTCACCTAGAGCCAGACATCCTGGAATGTGAAGTCAAGTGGGCCTTAGGAAGCATCACTACGAACAAAGCTAGTGGAGGTGATGTAATTCCAGCTGAGCTATTTCAAATCCTCAAAGGTGATGCTGTGAAAGTGCTGCACTCGATATGCCAGCAAATTTGGAAAACTCAGCAGTGGCCACAGGACTGGAAAAGGTCAGTTTTCGTTCCAATCCCAAAGAAAGACAGTGCCAAAGAATGCTCAAACTATCGCACAATTGCACTCATCTCACATG
This sequence comes from Okapia johnstoni, assembly GCA_024291935.2. Taxonomy (NCBI): domain Eukaryota; kingdom Metazoa; phylum Chordata; class Mammalia; order Artiodactyla; family Giraffidae; genus Okapia; species Okapia johnstoni. The sequence goes on along the minus strand of CM044307.1, from coordinate 64,355,641 downwards.
CTAGCAAAGTAATGCTCAAAATTCTCCAAGCCAGGCTTCAGCAATACGTGAACCATGAACTTCCAGATGTTCAAGCTGGTTTTAGAAAAGGCAGAGGAACCAGAGATCAAATTGCCAATATCCGTTGGATCATCGAAAAAGCAAGAGAGTTCCAGAAAAACATCTATTTCTGCTTTATTGACTATGCCAAAGCCTTTGACTGTGTGGATCACAATAAACTGTGGAAAATTCTGAAAGAGATGGGAATACCAGACCACCTGACCCGTCTCTTGAGAAACTTGTATGCAGGTCAGGAAGCAACAGTTAGAACTGGACATGGAACAACAGACTGGTTCCAAATAGGAAAAGGAGTACGTCAAGGCTGTATATTGCACCCTGCTTTTTTAACTTATATGCAGAGTACATCATGAGAAATGCTGGGCTAGAAGAAACACAAGCTGGAATCAAGATTGCTGGGAGAAATATCAATAACCTCAGATATGCAGATGACACCACCCTTATGGCAGAAAGTGAAGAAGAACTAAAGAGCCTCTTGATGAAGGTGAAAGAGGAGAGTGAAAAAGTTGGCTTAAAGCTCAACATTCAGAAAACTAAGATCATGGCATCTGGACCCATCACTTCATGGGAAATAGATGGGGAAACAGTGGAAATAGTGTCAGACTTTATTTTTTTGGGCTCCAGAATCACTGCTGATGGTGATTGCAGCCATGAAATTAAAAGACGCTGACTCCTTGGAAGGAAGGTTATGGCCAACCTAGACAGCATATTTAAAAGCAGAGACATTACTTTGCCAACAAAAGTCCATCTAGTCAAGGCTATGGTTTTTCCAGTGGTCATGTATGGATGTGAGAGTTGGACAGTGAAGAAAGCTGAGCGCCAAAGAATTGATGCTTTTGAACTGTGGTGTTGGAGAAGACTCTTGAGAGTCCCTTGGACTGCAAGGAGATCCAATCATCCATCCTAAAAGAGATCAATCCTGGGTGTTCATTGGAAGGTCTGATGTTGAGGCTGAAACTCCAATACTTTGGCCACCTCATGCGAAGAGTTGACTCATTGGAAAAGACCCTGATGCTGGGTAGAATTGGGGGCGGGAGGAGAAGGGGATGACAGAGGATGAGATGGTTGGATGGCATCACCAACTCAATGGACATGGGTTTGGGTAGACTCCGGGAGTTGGTGATGGACAGAGAGGCCTGGCGTGCTGCAATTCTTGGGGTCCCAAAGAGTCGGACACGACTGAGCGACTGGACTGAACTGACATAACAAAACTTTTGCATGTGCTAAAACATAATAAAAATAAAATAAAAGTAGAAAAGAATACAAAATATTTATCCTTTTATTTAGCAAATAGTTATTAAACACCTACCTAGAGAATTTCACGGACAGAGGAGCCTGGAGAGCTACAGTCATGGGATCACAGAGTCAGACAGAACTGAGTGACTAATAGTACTACTACCTCTACTCTAGCTACCAGGAATTAAACAATATCCAGTGTCAATATTTAAAAAACAGGAAAAAATAAAACTCTGTATTCTTGGAACATGCACTGAACAAGACTCAACTAAACAAACTTTATGAAATAGAACTTATTAAGATTAAAATACTTTATAAAGTTATGGAAATAAATGGAAATAAAAATGGAAAACAAAAAGGAGTCAGTATTCTAATTTTAAAATATCAAGTTTTGAGATTACCAACAGTCTGACAAAAGAAGAATGATTAAAGTCCACTTTAGGAATCAAATCCCTCCATATTAATCTTATTTCATCCTTTCCAAGAACAACAGCCTCAACAATGGCCAAAGGGTTTGATTTGAGAGGCAAACTGGGCAAAGCATTGTTTTAGGTTTTTGAGGAATCTCAATTTAATTATTAACAGAATGTTAAGACCAGTTGAATTTTTCTGCCCTAACTGTCCAGAGTGTGCTCAGTTGTTTTAGTCATGTCTGACTTTGCGACCCTAACGAGTGTCCATGGGATTCTCTAGGCAAGAATACTGGAGTGGGTTGTCACACCCTCCTCCAGGGGATCTTCCTGACTCAGAGATGGAACCTGCGCCTCCTGCATCTAATGCATTGGGGCAGATTCTTTACCCACTGAGCCACTAGGGAAGCCCAAATGTTCAATACTCTGTGCTAAAGATTCGAAATAAGTACCTTTCAAATTGGTACAAATATGGACTAACTCTGTCTTGGATACAAATACTAAACCTTTGCTGATCGCTTCAGAAACCCTACATGAGCCTCCAGTCAAATGATCACTCAATATCCACCATAGTGAAATGGCTGGATGGCATCACCGATGCAATGGAAATGAACTTGGGCAAACTTTGGGAGATGGTGAGGGACAGGGAGGCCTAGTGTGCTGCTGTCCGTGGGGTTGCAAATAGTTGGATATGACTGGGTGGCTAAACAACAACAACAAGATTAACCATAGACTGTGCAACAGTGGAGAAGCTGGATTGTAGTTGTATTCAGGGTTTTAATGAATAACCACTCTGTCAGCTCAGAACTGCAGAATTTTCCTACCAATCAGAAAAATTACTAATGAGGCTACAAATTGTTCTACTCCCAGTTGTCATACTAATGAACATTTCTAGATAGCAAGGTTTTCCTTCTATATACATAGGAGTGACCAGAGGGGAAAAGGAATATAATTTAGTGTAAAAACTTCAACTGATCCTTGAGCTTTGAATGTGAAAACAAAGCAAGAAAAAAAAATCAGTATTTACTGACACCTGAGTTAAGATTTATTGTTTAATTTGGGGTTGAATTACAGCATTTATTGAGCTATACCAAAAAGTTTGGGGCACTAATTCAAGAGAGCTATTTGGCACTAAATTTTCTAAGGTATGATTAAGAAACCAAAGACTTCTATTAAACTCAGTAAACATCTTGAAAATGGCAAAAGGAACTTTAAAAGATTAGTGAGTATGCCATCTAGATGTAATACTGCTAAAGTTTAATACATAGCCATTAGCTTTTTTTTAAACCTGAATTAATAAATAGAATTACACCATTCTTGGATGAATCTAAGCAGATTTCTGAAAATAACTGATCTCAGATAGACTGAGATCAAGAAATCTTTCCCCAAAACAAACCTACCAAGAGGGAGGACAAATTTTTTAATCATAAAAATTGATGAAGAGCAGAATGAACTGAAATTGTGCTAAAATATACACAAATTAAATAAGATTGATGTTTTGGCAAAATAAAAACTTTAATCTGTGAAAACTGAGGCATAGACTCAAGGCAAAGTCAGTTATTCATCATGGTAGTTAGTTTAAAATTCTTTGGACATAAAGAATAAAGGAACAAAAATGTTCAAAGTGAAAAGTAAAAGTGTTAGTTGCGTACTTGTGTCCAACTCTTTGCGACTCTATGGACTGTAGCCTGCCAGGCTCCTCTGTCCATGGAATTTTCCAGGCAAGAATACTGGAGTGAATAGCCATTCCCTTCTCCAGGGGGTCTTCCCAACACAGGGATTGAACCCAGGTCTCTTGTATTGCAGGTGGATTCTTACCATCTGAGCCACCAGGGAAGCCACAAAATGTTCAAAGCTAGAATTAAATAAAATACTATATGTCAAGCATAGTACCTGGCAAATAGTAATCATTCACTAAATGGATTTAGCACTGAAGTAGCAGTGCTATTGTTACTGGTTGATTTAAAATTAATGGTCTTTCAGGCTTCCCTCATAGCTCAGTCAGTAAAGAATCTACCTACAATGCAAGAGACCCGGATTCTATTCCTGAGTTGGGAAGATCCCCTGGAGAAAGAAATGGCAACCCACTCCAGTGGGCATAGTAGCCTGAAAGGCTACAGTCCATGCAGTCACAAGAGTTGGACATGACTTAGCAACTAAACCACCACCAAGGTTACTGACATCCCTCTTGATGCTCCTCAAATCACCAAACAATATTTAGGTTATAATATATTTGACCTGTGGGGTCTGAGTTGTTATAATGAGTTCAGAACTGATTAATCTGAATAAGAGAGAAAAATAATATAAGTAAAACCTTCATTTGCACATCATTGTCAAATGAATATGTAAATGAGGTAAAGAGATGCTTTGGAAATGCCCCAAGAAAGGCACTTTCAGGGGAAAAAATTAAGGGTCAAAGACATGGTAGAGTTTTCAAAAAGTAATCTACCTTTGATAATAAACTCTCTTCAGATACCTAGGAAATCCTATCTTACTCCCATATGTTAATATCATCTTTGAATATAAAATTCAAATTAAAAACTAATTCTTAATAGAAAGCTTTTGTTAAAAGCAACATTTTGAAATGCTGTCAGTAACTATCATAAATATTTGAGAAGTTAATATTTTAATCTTCAACTATAGCACAGAAAACACTTTTAGTGACAGACAGTGCTTCATTAATGGAGTTCTGTGTGTCTAATTGCTTTAGGCACAAGGAGCTGCATTATTTTGACACATGACATGCAATTAGTACATGGTCACACGGCTAACGGGAGATTTTACACCTTTTTTTCCTTCTACATTCAGAGTGAATAATTAGCATATTTTTTCTGCTTAGAATAATAATCAGAGCCTTAGATCCAGAAATTGCCTAATGAGGTAAAATTCCAGTTGTTGACATTAATACATGTGACACATTTTTTCAGTTGTTAAAGTAAACCTTCAAGTAAACCTTGAAGCTACCATTTCATTTACCCTTTCCAAAGTGCCCCTACCAGTCAGGAGTTATGTTATTCTTAGCATAACATTATTGAGAAGAAAGACCACAATAGATGTTTTGTACCATTATTTCAGGGCTCCACACATAGTAGGTGTAAAATCAATGCTGCTTACAAATTTTAAAAGGGTTCCTTCTGGTATCTTCTGTTGTCATTTAATGATTATTAGCATTCAAAATTGATATAAAACCATTTTAGGTTATTTTGGAGAATTCTTAGAATAAAAAATGGATTATTTTAACAATTCAAAATTATACCAAAAGAGTTGAAGTTTTCAAAGTGTTCTTAATTTTATTAAAAACATTTAACAGTAAGGGGGAAAAATCATCCAATATATTCCTAGAACAGAGCCAAATTTTATGTAAAGTTAATAAAAATTAGGTTTCAGGGTCAGTCAATTAAGTGACCCCATCCAAGGTCAAACATGGCATTCCTAATAATTTTATCTTCCTAAGTTTGCATTTTTTCCTTAAAGAGTCCTCCACCCTAGTCATAAATGCTTCAGTCCCCACAAAACCTGGATCTACCCCTGGTAAAATCACCATGCTAGGTTAATACAAACTCTTGGATACTTCAAAGAGCTTTTTTTTTTCTTTTTTGAAAATACTATCCCTTTTTAATTTCTTGTGAAGATCATAGTGACTTTGAGAGTTCTATCAGCAATGCTATAAACTAGTCAAAATGGCAGACTTTAAGGTACCATCCCTACAAAGAATTAAATTTTTCCCCCTTTGTCTATTACTTAATATGAACCTACAAAATCATTAAGCATTTACAAATTAAACTCAGTGAGAAAAATATTAACTTGGTATTATGACCTGTGATGTGTATTACATAGGAGCTTTATATTGAAGATAGACCAAAAAGAGAAAAGCCATCAAGATAGAGCAGAGGTCCCCAAACTCCAGAATCTAATGCTTGATGACTTGAGGTACAGCAAATGTATTATAATAATGACTGAAATAAAGTGCACAAGAACTGTAATGTACTTGAATCATCCTGAAACCATCTCACATCCTATGGTCCACGGAAAAATTGACTTCCATTGAAACCAGTCCCTGGTGCAAAAAGGTTGGGGACTGGTTGAGAAGAAAGGACAGGAAGCACTGACTAGGCTTTAGTTTCTTTTTTAAAGTAAATATGTGCTGTGCCATGCTTAATCGCTCAGTCATGTCCAACTCTTTGTGACCCCATGAACTGTAGCCTGCCAGGCTCTTCCGTCCATGGGAATTCTCCAGGCAAGAATACTGGAGTGGTTTGCCATGCCCTTCTTCAGGGATCTTCCCACCCCAAGGATCAAACCTAGGTCTCCTGCATTGCCAGTGGATTCTTTACCATCTGAGCCACCTGGGAAGCCCAAAGTAAATATGTATAAGCCTAGATGTTTTCAAGGCATATTTAAGAAAATCGTGAAGAATTTCACTATTATCAGTTCAAAAAGTCTTGATTAATCAAAGAAATTATATTTTGAAATGTTGATTGTTAAATATATGAAAGAATATGTAAAGTCAATAATCCTGTGTTTGTATTACTGTCCTTTAGGGAATGACTTACTATTGTTCCTATTGCTCTACCTGTATAAAAACACCAGACAAAAATTCCAGTACGCAATCTATAAACTGTAACAACTCTCATTTGGTACCAGATTACTTGTGAAGTAGGAAAACATATGCACACATCATATCACTATGACTCCAAAGCCAAATTAATTAAATAATAGTTAAGATGAACTTTCAGTTTGTAATTTGTAAATAGGCAAGAGTATCAAAGATAATTATGACAAATGACAATGCCGTGTGACTAGCTCTACCAGATGTTAAACTATTTCATTAAACTATAGTAATTAAAACAGTGTGGCATGGACTAACTTATATATATGTGTATATATATATATATACTAAACCATATATACACTGTACTATATATATATATGCATATATATGTAAAGCAGATCAATGAAATAAAAATAACTCAGCTATAAATCCTTTTCCCTTAAAAAATAGGAAGAGTAGTGAAGTAGAAACTTGTTTTCTTTCAGTAAATATTAGGACAACTGATCAGAAACATTGAAGAAAAAACAAAATCACTTACAAATTAAATTACTTTACATAGCTATAACCATATGCAAATAACCTATATGTAAACTACAAAATATAAGAAAATAACTTCTGTGTTTATAAACTCATGTAAGGGAAAGGACTTGATGAGCTTAGAAACAATGGAAGAAATTGCAAAGGAAAAGAGTGACAGGTTATATATCACAAAATGTACTGTTTATACTTTCTTTGGTAGAAAGAAAAGGAAAAAGATTATAATAGTGAGAATTATAGAAAAATGAAACTATTTACAGCAAATATAGCAATAGGGTTGCTTTTATTATATAAATCACCCTCCAAAATTCATAAGGCAATCATTAAAAGCCCATGATTAAGTGGACAAAGAATATGATCAAATTATTCACAAAAGAATTAGACAGAAAGTAAACATGACATAAATGCTAATTCTCCCTAGTAATCCCATATATGCAGATTTAAACAATAATAATATCACATTACTACTTATCAAATAAATCATATGCATGGCTATGTATTTTAATATTTTTATCAAATCCCAATTACAGAAAGTGTTAGTAACAAAATCCCAAATACTAAACTCTCTGTGCAAAGAAGTTTAGCAATACCTGTGATAGCAAAATAAGCATAAATATTCAATTAATCATGATATACATAATGCATCAGATATACTTTATGAAATTGTATTGAAAACAGGGGCTATAAAGATTATATAATCACATGAAAAATACTTTTAACCATTCTCATTTTAAATAGCAAGATAAAGCTATTAAATATAGTATAAATATTATAATATAACTTTAAAAAAAAATAGAATGGGAAAATAAGGCTAGATGGGAATATACCAAAATACCAATAAGAAGAAAGAAAAAAACTGACAATTAGTAGCTGAATTCTAAAGTTCTTTATGTGTTTTATGTATCATATATAATTTATAGTTCCCAGGAATTCTACAATCCTTTGTCAAAATTCTGTTGAGGCTTAGAATTTGATGAGATTAATCTAGCATTTCTCATGAATATGCAATTCCTTCTATGGGTATTTTGTGAACCACTAAGTACTATGTGTTTTATTGTTTGACACACACTTGGTAAATTATTCTTCATTGTGTTGCTGGGCAGCTTGTTTTCTTCTCAAGTACTCTATTTCTGATTTTAATGCTATAATCAAGTACTTGTTCAAAAATTACTCTAATATATATTCAAAATCATATTTTGAATTACAGTCACTTTATTATTATTTCACCTGTTTCTCTTCACTGTAAAATGCTAGAAATTGGTTAAAATAGATATATAATCAGAACATTAGAAAAACTGTATATATGAATAAAAGAGTTATTTCCACCTCCTCCCTGAACTGTGTTACACAAAAATAAGTATTCAGTAATTTAGTGATTTTGAGTTCTGTTTCCTTGCCTCTCTTCCATTATTTGATTATATTACTTGAAACAAATCATTTTCCTTCATTTAAATATTTAAAATTGAATAATTTCAAAGGCTCTTCCATATTTAAATAATTTTTATCCTAACATAAATCTGTAAAACAACTACCTGAAAGTTTAGATTCTACTCATTATTTTGACTACATACAAATCAATGTGTCACATTTACAAATTTTGGTGGTGGTTTATTTGTTGAGTCATGCCTGACTCTTTCTGACCCTATGGACTATAGCCCACTAGGCTCCTCTGTCCATTGAATTCTCCAGGCAAAAATACTGGAGCGAGTTGCCATTTCCTTCTCCAAGGTATCTTGCCGACTCAGGAATCGAACTCAGGTCTCCTGCATTGCAGGCAGATTCTTTACTGACAGCTACAAGGGAAGCCTTTACAAATTTTAATGGAGTGGATTAATCTATTCAGAGACTGCTAAATCTTGTTTTGCATAACCTAAACTTATTTTTAATATCATTCTAATCTTTTATTTTTACTATTCACTTGGATATAGAGTAAATAGTTCTTATATTAAGCATGCAATTGAGCAAATCATTTTCACAGTTTTGAAGCAACATAGTATGTAATAAAAGCAGTCCTATTGCAATATTTTCTGTAAATATTTGCACTAGAAAACAATGTTTCTTCCAAGAAAGGGAAAAAAATAGCTTTGTTCAACACTCTATTACTTTTACACCAAGATTATAAAGAAGATTCACTTCTCAATATTCAGTCAAAGAAAGGGGCCTGAAGAATAATATTTCACACATTTTACTTCAACTCTCTCCACTCCATCAATATCATATCTACAAATCACCAGCTCCATAGAACCTATTCAATAGAGAGGATATCCCAGGGCAATAGAAACAGAGCTTTGAGTCAGTGTAAATATGTCATACACTCTAGGTCCTTTTAGTTTATCAATCTCTGTCTCCTTGAAAATGTAATTAATTTACTCAACAAATTTTATTGAATGACAATATACCAGCTCTGGTATATTTCTTTCCTAATGGAATTCTTCTGAATATGTTCCCGATAATATAAATAAAGTTTTTCCTTTATATTTATTTGGGTTTTTTTGTAAAATACACATGACACAAAATTTACCATCTTAACCAATTTTAACTGTGCAGTTTGTTATATTAAATATAGTCATATTGTTGTGCAACCATCATCACCATCCATCTCCAGAACTCTTTTCATCTTGAAAAAATGAAACTTTATACTTAGTCAAAGATAACTACCCATTCTCCTCTCCCCTCAGCCCCTAGCAACCACCATTCTACTTTTTGTCTCTGATTTTTGACTATTCCAGATCCCTCAAAAAAGGAATCATGTAGTATTTATCTTTTTGTGACTGGTTTATTTCACTTAGCATAATGTCCTTGAGGCTCATCCATGTAGTAACATATGTCAGAATTTCTTCCTTTGAAAGCTGAATAAATTCCATTGTATGCATCTACCACATTTTGCTTATCCATTTGTCTGTTGATGGACTTGGGTTGCTTCCATGTTTGCATTATTGTGAATAATGCTGCTATGAACATAGGTGTAAAAATATCTCTTCAAAACCCTGCTTTCAATTCTTTTGGGTACATGCCCAGAAGTGAAATTGCTGGATGATATGGTAAAACTATTTTTAATTTTTTGAATAACTAGCATACTGTTTTCATACTTGCTATGCCATTTTACATTCCCACTAAGAGTGAAAAAGGGTGCTAAGGTCCTCGCCAACACTTGTTATTTTCTTTTTTCTTTTTTTATAGTAGCTATCACAATGGGTTTGAGGTGAAATTTCATTGTGGCTTTGATTTGCATTTTATTCATGATTAGTGAAGTTGAGTATCTTTATATGCACTTATTGGACATTTGTATATCTTTCTCAGAGAAATGTCAAATCAACTCCATTTCAATCAGTTGTTCATTTTTTTATTGTTTTTACCAATACTCTTTTAAAATTAAACCATCCTTGTGTATGGTCCTTTTTTGTTGGACTCTGCTAATATGTGGTTGAGGATTTTCACATCTATATTCATCAAAGATACTGGTTTCTAATTTTTTTTTAAAGTGTCTTGGTCTATTATTGGCTTCAGGATAACGGTGGCCTTGTAGAATGAATTTGAGAGTGTTGCAACCTTCTTTGGGGCTTCCCTGGCGGCCCATTGGTAAAGTATCTGCCTGCAAAGCAGGAGATTCAGGAGATGTGGTTTCAATCACTGGGTGAGGAAGATCCCCTGGACGGTTGCATAGCAACCCACTCCAGTATTCTTGCCTGGAGAATCCCATGAAGACAGGAGCCCAGTGGGCTACAGTCCATAGGGCTGCAAAGAGTTGGATATGACAGAAGCAACTGAGCACACACACACGCATGTATATGTCTCAATTTTTTTGAAATTATTTGAGAAGGATAGGTATTAGTTCTTCTTTTATGTTTGATATAAATCTCCTATGAAGCTATTGGTTCTGAACTTTAATCTTCTGGGAGTTTTTCTTAAATTACAGATTCAATTTTATTACTAGTGATAAGGCTGTTCAGATGGCCTGCTTTTTCTGATTCAGTCTTGGCATATTGTTTGTTTCTAGAAATATGCTCATTTCTTATAGATTGTCTAATTTTCTGACATATATTTCTTCATAGTATTCTCATGATTTTTTTTTATATCTCTGTGGTATTGGTTGATATTTCTCCTCTTTTATTCCTTATTTTAATTATTTTGACTCTTTCTTTTTTCTTCTTAATTAGTCTGGGTAAAGATTTATCAATTTTATCTTTTGAATAAAAGTTCTTGGTTTTTTTAATCTTTTCTACTGCTTTGGGTGATCTCTATTTTCCCTATTTATTTCCTCTCTGATCTTTATTATTTTCTTCTTTCCTCTGGATTTGAACTTTCTTTGTTCTCCTTCCAAGAATGCTAGGATGGTTCAATATTTGTAAATCAATCAATGTGATATACCACATTAAAAAAAGGAAGGATAAGATTTACATGATCATCTCAATGGATACAGTAAAAGCATTTTAAAAAGTTCATATTCATTTGCGACTCAAAATTCTCATCAAAGTTTGTATAGAAGGAATATAGCTCAACAAAATAAAGGCTATTATGATAACCCCACAGCTAACATCATACTCATTGATGGAAAACTAAAAGCCTTTCTTCTAAAATCAGGAGTAAGACAAGGAGGTCCACTCTTGCAACTGTTATTAAACAAAGCATTAGAAGACCTAGCCACAGCAATCAGACAAGAAAATAAAACAAAAGATATTCAAATTGGAAAGGAAAAACTAAATCTGTTACTAGTTGCAGATGACATGAGATAGATAGATAGATAAACACACATACACACAAGAAGCAACCGTTAGAACTGCACATGGAACAGCAGACTGGTTCCAAATTGGGAAAGGAGTCCATCAAGGCTGTATATTGTAACCCTGCTTATTTAACTTATATGCAGAATACATCAGGAAAAATGCCAGGCTGCATGAAGCACAAACTGGAACAAAGATTTCTGGGAGAAATATCAATAACCTCAGGTACACAGATGACACCACCCTTATGGCATAAAGTATAGAACTGAAGAGCCTCTTGATGAAAGTGGAAGAGGAGAGTGAAAAAGTTGGCTTAAAGCTCAACATTCAGAAAATTAAGATCATGGCATCCAGTCCCATCACGCCATGGCAAATAGACGGGGAAACAGTTGAAACACTGGCTGACTTTATTTTGTTGGGCTCCAAAATCACTGTAGATGGTGATTGCAGCCATAAAATTAAAAGACGCTTAATCCTTGGAAGGAAAGTTATGATCAACCTAGACAGCATATTAAAAAGCAGAGACGTTACTTTGCTGACAAAGGTCCATCCAGTCAGAGCTATGGTCTTTCCAGTAGTCATGTATGGATGTTAGGGTTGGACTATAAAGAAAGCTGAGCACCAAAGAATTGATGTTTTTGAACTGTGGTGTTGGAGAAGACTCTTGAGAGTCTCTTGGACTGCAAGGAGATCAAACCAGTCTATCCTAAAGGAAATCAATCTTAAATATTCATTGGAAGGACTGATGCCGAACCTGAAACTCCAATGGTCTGGCCATCTGATGGGAAGAACTGACTCACTGGAAAAGACTCTGATGCTGGGAAAGATTGAAGGCGGGAGAGAAGGGGACAACAGAAGATGAAATGGTTGGATAGCATCACCGACTCAATGGACATGAGTTTGAGCAAGCTTCGGGAGTTGGTGATGAACAGGGAAGCCTGGTATGCTGCAGTCCATGGGGTCGCAAACAGTCGGGACATGACTGAGCGACTGAACTGAACTGAATATATACATATACATGTACATGTATATGTGTGTGTGTGTGTGTATATATACATATATATATGTGTATATATATATGAGTGATATATATATCTCACATATATATATGTATATATATATATATTGCTCATGTATATAAAACTCAAAAATCTTCACCATTGCTGGATACAAGATCAGTATATAGAAATCTGTTGCTTTTACATACACTAATAATGAACTACGAGAAAGCAAAAAAAACCCACAAAAACTCCTGTTTAAAATCACATCAAAAAATACATAGGATAAACTTAACTAGGAGATGAAATATCTATACTCTGAAAACTATAAAACATTAATGAAGGAAATTGAAGATAATACGAAAAATGCAAAGATATCCTGTGTTCATGGACTGGAAAAAATAATAATGTTAAAATGCTCATATGATGCAGACCAATCTACTTATTTAATGCAATCTCAATCAGAAAATACCAAAAAACATTTTTCAAGGAACTAGAACAAATAATCCTAACATTTATATGAAATCACAAAAGATCCGAGGTAGCCAATGCAATCTTGAGGAAAAGAACAAATTGGTAAATTGGAGGTATCATACTCCCTGACTTCAGACTACACTATAAAGCTACATTAACAAAACAGCATGGTACTGGCACAAAAAAAGATATATAAATCAATGGAACAGAATATAGAGTCCAGAAAAAAAACTTTTTTTATGGTTAATTAATCTACATCAAAGGAGACAAGAATATACAATGGAGAAAAGATAGTCTCTTCAATAAGTAATGCTGGGAATCCTAGACAGCTATCTGTAAAACAATGAGATTAAAACATTGCTTCATATCATATACAAAATAAACTCAAAATGGATCAAAGACCTAAATCTAAGACCTGAAACCAGGAAATTTCTAGAAGAGACCATAGGCAGAGCATTCTTTGACATAAATTTTGGCCATATTTTTTTGGATCTGTCTTCTAAGGTAAAATAGATAAAAGTAAAAATAAACAAACAGGACCCAATTAAACTTAAAGCTTTTGCTCAGTAACACAAACCATCTACAAAACAAAAAGACAACACACTGAATGGGAGAAACTATTTGTAAATGATGTGACTGCTGCTGCTGCTGCTGCTGCTGCTAAGTCACTTCAGTCGTGTCCAACTCTCTGCAACCCTATAGACGGCAACCCAGGGGTTAATACACAAAATATATAAGCAGCTCATACAACTCAATATCAAAACAAAAAATCTTGATTGAAAAATGGGCATAAGATCTGAACAGACATCATTCCAAGGAACACACACAGATGGCTAGTGAAGTGAAAGTGTTAGTCGCTCAGTCGTGTCTAACTCTTTGTGGTCCATGGACTGTAGCCCACCAGGCTCCTCTGTTCATGGAATTCTCCAACAAGAACACTGGAGTGAGTAGCTGTTCCCTTCTCCAGGGGATCTTCCTGACCCAGGGGTCAAACTTGTGTCTCTTGCATTGCAGGCAGATTCTTTACCATCTGAGCCACCAAGAAAGCCCCACAGATGAATAACAAGCACATAAAAGATGCTTACCATTGCTAATTATTAGAGAAATGCAAATCATAACCACTCAATTGCTTTAAAGCAACAATTTGGAGTGTTACCTTTAGTTCACCTTCAAAGTACCAGAGTCTCTGTGAACATCTCATATCCATCAACAAGTATATTTTAATCTATTCTCTGTGTCTGTATTGCCTCCACCATGGTGTCTCACCTAGACTATTTCTATCATCTTCTAACTGGTCTCATTCCTTCTCTGGTTGACTCCTACAATCCACTTCCCAAACAGCAGATATTTATCACTTTAGAACTTAGATCATGTTATTCTCACTTTAAAAGCTGCCAGGGACTTTCCACTGCACTTAAAATCCATTTTCATACACTAGACTGCAAAGCCCTATATATTAGAGTCCTCGTTTACTTCTTTCTTCACTTTATGTCTTATTCCGATCTTTGTTTGTTTGTTTTGTTGTTTAGTCACCAGTCATGTCCAACTCTTTTGTGACACCCATGGACTACAGCCTGCCGGGTTCCTCTGTCCATGGGATTCTCCAGGGAAGAATACTGGAGTGGGTTGCCATTTCCTTCTCCATGGTATCTTCCCAACTCAGGGATTAAACCCATGTCTCCTGTATTGGCAGGCGGATTCTTTACCATTGAACCACCTGGGAAGCTCCTTCTAGGCTTCTACTTTCTTCGCCACATTGAGCTATTTCCTATCTTGGGACCCTTCCATAAGTTGATTCTTCAACCTAAATTGCTATTCACCATGATCTTTCACATCTGGCTCTTTCTTGTCATTCAGATCTTGCCTTAAACATCATCTCAGCCGAGACCTCTTACTAACCACCCAATCTAAAATAGAGAACTAGCTACTATAATATCATCCTACATTAGCTATCTAAAGAGAATTTGTCACTAGCTATTTTTCTTGTTTGTTTATTTTATCTCTAACTTGAAGGAGAATATAAGCCCCATTACAACATTATCAACTATGCTCACTATTGTACAATCAGCAAATGGCACATGAGAACTATTCAACAAATAGTTGAAAAAGCAAAGTGAATTTCTCAAAAAAATCCTCTAGAATCCTCGTATCTGGTTTCTCCACTAGCCTCTTTCATGACCTTCCTTGAAAATGAATGAAAATTGTTTAAAAGATTGAGTTATATAAGATTATATTGCTGCTGTTTAATCACTAAGTCCTGTCTGGCTCTTTTGCTTCCCTGTGAACTGTAGCCTGCTAGGCTCCTCTGTCCATAGAATTTCCTAAGCAAGAATACTGGAGTGGGTTGCCATTTCCTTCTCCAGGAAATCTGCCCAAACCCAAGTCTCCTGCTTGGGAGGTGGCCAGGTTCCTCTGTTCATGGAATTCTCCTGGCAAGAATACTGGAATGGATAGCCATTCCCTTTTCCAGGGTATCTTCCTGATCCAAGGGTTGAACCCAGTTTTTCTGCATTGCAGGCAGAATTTTTACCATTTGAACCACCAGGGAAGCCCATGGGAAGATTACATTATCAACATGAAATACTTGTAAGAAGGAAAAATAACAATAACAAATAAATAACAAGAATCCAAATATCCAAATAGTACAATTTGGCCAGAGAGAGCTGAATTGAGTAATCTCAAAGTCAGAAATCTCATCTACTCTGCTACTAAAGAAGAGTCAATTCTTTTAAAAATATAAATTTTAAATAGATTGCTAGCACCAAGAGGAGCCAGCTTAGGAAAATAGAGAACTATTTAGACCCAATGTCATATTTGTTGTGTAAACTTGATTTTGGTTTTTTATCTTATCTAGCTTCTAAATCATTAAAATGTGACAAGATAGTTCAAGAAAGATGATCACACTTAAATACATAAAATAAAACTATTAACACATTAGACATAATGAGATTATTTTTGTAAACTCAATTAAATTTCTTAGAAGAAGGCCTAAACATTACTGCTTAATTTTAATTGTGAGAAATTTACAACAAAGGATGTTAAACGAGATTCTTTCTCTTATGTCAGTTTCAGAAGACACCCAGAGTCAAAAGCAGTCAGAGTTAAATATCTACAGCATGTAAGGAGGTGTGACCATCGTTGCAAAAGTTGTAAAGATGTAGCCCAAATGATTCGCCTAGCATCAGTTCAACAATAACCTCTAAGCTTTAAGAAGAATTCATCAAAATATAAAATTGGAAAACAAGGTAATCAGTGTAACCTTTCCTGTTATGACAACTCAAAAACCAAGACAAGGTATGAGGAAACAAAATCTGCTTCAAGTCTCAAAGAATAACAAAATGGTGAAGGATTACCAGGATAGCTTCTAGGGAACACAGAAGTTCAGAAAAGTGACATTTTCAAGAAAATATTATGAATTTGGGATTACTTTCCACATCGTCACTAATGACAATGAGTGTTCCTAAGTGGTTGAGAAGCTAAGCCCTACTTTTGATGATGTCCATGGACTAGAAAGAAAAAGATCAAATTCTTTCACTGTATTGTGGATTTCTCTATTCCATTTTGTCCTTCTGTTGATCTTTTTTTGCTTTATATATTTTGACAATGAATTATTAGATGCATACAGAGCTCTTTGGCACAGTATTCATCTCTAACTTTAGTAATGCTTTTGCCTTAAAATCAATTTTAACTTTAACAATACAGATAAATCCTTTTAAAAATGCTTAATTATAAAAGAAATTACATAGTGATTACTAAAAATTCAAACAATAAGTATTTACGTTATAATTCAGTTTTCAAGGCCTTTGCTGTTCTTCTTTGGTCATGTTCCACAGATGTATGGCTTACCAGTAACCTCAGTATTTGTATGAGTTCAGAGAGAAAATGAGGGATGTCCTTCTCTACCTCTCTCATGCCAGAGTTTACTATCACACACTCTGGTTCTCAGGAGGTCCTTTCCCAGTTACTCTGGCTAGAAAGACTGGTTTCTTTCAAAGTTTAGCCTCTTGACCTTTTGTACAGTTTTAAGCAAATGGGTAAGTGGCAAGGGATAAAAGAGAAACAATGATGGGGATTCCCCTACATTCTTCTATGACAGGAGCCCCTTTTCCAAGATTAACCAAGATCTCTGAGTCTTAGATGTCTGTGTCACTGTGCATTTGGAACTGGTGTGCAGGCAAGAAAAGGAGAATAAAAGGAAAAAAAAATGGGAATTATGTAGAAGAATGTTTCATACAGGGAATGTATCTCAAGTCATCAAGGTGTTAGTCAATTTTACACTGTCTACCCAACGCTGACCAATTTGTGTTCAGGAGTAAAGGCAACCTCTTCAAGTTTCTGGTGTCTCTCACTAGTGTCACAGAAGTCCATTTTGTCTCCACAAATATTTACCCTCTACTGTACTCCTGGGGAGCTTTAATCAATGATAATGAATGAGTGATAATGAAGAAGAGAAAATTTTTTAAATGCGATCTTCAACAAGACCAAAATATGAACATTCCTTCTAGGTGGATATGTGGAAATTATGTGACATTATCATGCTCAAAAAGGCCTGTAGAGACCTCCTATTTATCTCTAACATTCTCAGCAATTTAAAGAGAGAAAATAGCAACATTTCTGAGAAGATAATTCTGAGCAATAATAAAAGCCCACTAGAAATTAGGTAACTTTTTGCTCTGTTTCCCAAGAAGATATCATCTTTACCTAAGAATCAAAGGATCTTTCATTCAAATTCATCCGAGATATACCCATCACCTCCAATAGATTGGAAATTTGTCTATAACGAATGCAGGTTTATGAGAGCAATAGAGTTACATTTTCATTTTATAGCTCTATCATTGCAGGGTGAGTTTTCTTTTAAAGAGGACTTTATTATTTCTATCACCTCCCTAATTGAAACCAAAGTATCATAAGTTTTCAAGAGACCTTGCTGGCCCTTTAAACATTTGAGAGCTGAACACACTGATTTCTTTTGATTATCAGAAAGTTCATCTGGGAGCCCTGGATTCAATTTCTCTGTTGCTAGTTGTAAGATAATGTGATAGTGAGCTACTGCACTCTGAAGGAGAAAAAAATAAAATATCTCTAATATTTTCAGTTGCATATCCCTGTCAGTGTATTTTGGAATTGCACTGGAAAATGTGAAAGTTCTGATAAGCAAAAGCTTTTCTTGACCAATTTATAATTACAATAAAATGATAATGTTGAAATTTGATAGCAGGATACAGTACTTTAAGCCAAGTCAATAGATTGAAAATATACACTGATTATATTATGATAGCTGAATCTATCACAGCCTTGCTAAGCTGTTATCAGGAAGGTAAATATTAAAAAAATATTAAAAAAGAAATTTAACCATACTCCATGGTATATTGAAAAGTAAGAGAATATTTTTCGTCATTATTGACTCAGTGTATCTTGGGTGGGTAAAAGTTCCTGTTAGAATTAGAAAGCCATGACTAAATTTCCTCAAGTCAGAAATATTTCAGAGTCTAACGCTGTGCTATCTTACTACCTGAGAACTGCTGGAAGGATAAAACACACACCAGATTCTCAAAGACTTAAGTTTCAGATAAAGAATGTAAAACATCTCATTAACAATTTTAAAATTTATTATATGTTAAATAATAATACTTTACATATATGTATGGTTAAATATATTATTAAAATGCATTCTCTTTCTTTTTATTTTTTAAAGTGTGACTACTAGAAAATTTTAAAATACTTATATGGCTTACATTAGTGGGTCACATTATATTTCTATTGGACAGTGCTGTTCTAAACCATAGATCATAACAATATTAAGATTGTGGGGTAGAATATCCTATTTATTATACTTAAAACACATCTCTCCACAAAATTTTATAGCATAGTGTTTCCAGTAACCTTACAGCAATTTTGCATGGTTCACTTGGTTTAGATGGGCTTCCCTGGTGGCTCAGATGGTAAAGAATCCGCCTGCAATGCAGGAGACCTGAGTTGGATCCCTGGGTTGGGAAGATTCCCTGGAGAAGGGAACAGCTACCCACTCTAGTATTCTGGCTTGGAGAATCCTATGGACAGAGGAGCCTGGCGGGCTACAGTCCACAGGGTTGCAAAGTCGGACACGATTGAAAAACTTTCACTAGGTTTAAGTATAAATTTTTATTCCTATTTACTTGAGGTGCTGGCCTTGTTACAGCCGGTACACATGTGTGGGTGTTGCAGCTACTTATCTTCATGCCTATTTTTCTTTTTTATTGAACTGTGAGCTCCTTTAGGAAAAAAAGACTTAACAGCACAAGTTGTTTTTTAGTTCCTAAGCCATGTCTGACTGTTTTGTAACCTCATGAACTGCAGCTGGCCAAGCTCCTCTGTTCATGTGATTCTCCAGGCAAGAATACTGGAGTGGGTTGCCATTTCCTTCTCCAGGGGATCTTCTCAACCTAGGAATTGAACTCCTGTCTCCTGCATTGGCAGGCAGATTTTTTACAACTGAGCCACCAGGGAAGCATCAGCACATAGTATACTATCAATAAAATTCATAGGATAAATTTTTAGCAATGAAGAAATTAATAATTCCCTTTATTCTTATCATTTCTAGGGAGACTCTGTCTTAATAGACAATAAATAAATGATGTTGCCTGGCTTATTTGACTAATCGAATTAGTTATAACATGGCAGAACTAATTGAGAAATTCTTATACACTATCTCCTTTATATCAACCAGAGGGAAGATATAGATAGTACCATTTTAATTAGAACCACCGAAATATATTATTTCAGGATTTTCATTATTTTATTAAACATATCATTACTTCTTCCTTTTTTGTGTCTGACATGAGAATACAAAGATTAATGAAACTTTATTGCCTTCTGGCTCAGCTGGTAAAGAATCTGTCTGCAATGTGGGAGACCTGGGTTCGATCCCTGGGTTGGGAAGATTCCCTGGAGAAGGGAAAGGCTACCCACTCCAGTATTCTGGCCTGGAGAATTCTACGGAGTGCATAGTCCATGGGGTTGCAAAGAGTCAGACATGACTGAGCAACTTTCACTTTCACTTTTCATTCCTATATTTAGGTAGCTCACAGCCTAGATGAAGAGACAGATAAATATTCAAAGTATTCTGTACCACAACTGAAGAAGGTGCAGTTTACAGCAATGGAGAAAGCCGTCAGTCTACCTGGCTTCATAGGAATTTAAGATTTAGCTGAGGCTATGAAATGTTAGTAGATGTTTGTATGCACATTCATAGTGATTGGGGGAGAGTTCTAGAGAAATCCACAAAAAGAATAAAATAGAAATCTCAGCACCAAGGCATAAAAGAGCAAGCTATTCCATATTTTAGAGTTAGGGAATGGTGATGTGAAAAGTGGCAACAGGATCAGATGGTTTATTAATTTAATCTATTCAAGTAATATTTATTGAGGAAGCTGAATGTACATTTTAGGAGACCTAACTGGAGATTTCAGTTGCCTGAGATCAAGTTCTCTACCACTGCCTAATCATGCAATCTTTGGTAAAAAAAATTTTTAACATATTTAAGTCCCGGTTTGCTTACATGCACACAGGGAAAGATAATAATAGCAACTACAATTTATAGAGTTGTTATCAGGATTAAATAAAATAATCCACTTACGAGGCTGAGCATTGTCAGTGCTCTCCAGTCAAAGACCATCAGCAAATTACTTACAGTTGAACAAGCAGGGGTTATTACTCATTATAGAAAAAATAGAACAAAAACACAGGGAGCTGTGGGTGTCTCAGGAAGAGGTGTTCCTTAGAACACCTCTTAAATTCATTACATTTCAATAAATTGTAACCATAGAGAAGGCAGACTAGAGCAAGGCTTAAGGCTATAATTGTTAAAGAAGTAGCAGCCACTTACATTACCAGGAGAGAGGAGTGTTAGCTATTTTGCACAAATGTCTTGTTTTTGCTGGGCTTAAAGTTACAGATTGGTCTTGTTTTGTCTCACAGTTTCAGAGTGAAGTTGTCTAATGTTAGTGAGATTATGTCGACCAGAAGAATTACATGGCCCAGCCGTAAGTGTAAGACCAGTCTCTAGATGTCAGGAGCTGCTTTTTAAAATTTCCCAGTACTGTGCCTAATATACAACAAGCATTCAATAGGTATTTGAAGTTGCTTGCAGATGTCAAGCAAAAAGAGAGTTTAGGACTGGGCTCTGAGGAACTCCATCATTTAATGGTCAGGTAAAGGAGAAAGAGCGGCAAAGGAAAATAAATAATAATAATAATCAGAGAAATGGGAGGAAAACAAGGAGAATGTGACATCACAGAGAGAAAGGGAATCTTTCAAGGAAGAAAAAAGTGGGGTACATTGTCAGATATTGCTAAGAAGTCATGGAAGATGAATTCTGAACACTGGAATTAGAACAAGGACATCACTGGCATCCTTGGTAAGAGGGGCTTCAGTGGCAGGGAGAGCCACGCTAGGCTGGGATGAGACCCGAGCACAAAGAGGGAAGTACAATTAAATTTGTTGAAAGGCCACGAAAGGTCAAGGGGAATTTAAATTGTTTTTAACATAGAAGTAGTTTTCATATTTAAATTTTGATGGTATGATTCTACTCAAGTGGAAGAGATTAAAGATACAGGAAAGAAGAAAACTGATAATGGGAGATTTTAGCGAAAGCTGACAGGAAGAGAATCCAAAAGAAATATTAATAGTCCTGGGATCCATTGAGGGGCATTTGGTTGTTCTTTCCTTTTTGCTTTATTCAAGACATTATCTGTAACTGTCAGGGGTTAAACCATGGAATTAAATCTAAACTGATAAATAGTATAATTAGATTTGTATTTGAGAAAGATAACAGCATGAAATGGAAGATGGGTTAGAGGATTTCAAAACTGGAGACACGACAACATTTTGGAGGTTAATCCAATAGTCCTGAAAAGGAAGGTTGATATTTGAAAAACAGCAATTACAGTTGGGAAAGAAAAGAAGAAAGGACCATGAGAGGGCTCAGGAGAGTTGTGGTGCCAAGTGGTTATCAATTACAATCTGAGGTCATAAGGTACATAAATAGAACGTAGAGGATAACTCCTAGACTTTAGACTCAAGTTACCAGGAATAAGGTGATGATATTCAATTTGTAAGAAAATAGAAGAGGAAAGCAGATTTGGGAGGACTATCGGGGAATGCAGAAGATAATGATTTTAACTCTTTTATTCCTCCAACAAATTTCTTAAAAATATACTTTATGTCAGGAACCAAACTAAACTCTGAAGAAACAGTCATGAACAAAAGAGCTGTGTTTCCTAACCAGGTGGCCCAGTGGAAAGAATTCACCTGCCAATGCAGGAGATGCAAGAGACGTTGACTATACATTGGTCTTTGGAGCTCAGTGGAGTTTTCAGATGGGCTACATCAACTTTACCTAGAATTTAAGTGGTTTTACAATATAGTAAATAAAAGGAAAACACCCACAGACTTGGAATTAGAACTAATGCAAGTAAACCCTCTGTATTAGAGCTCTCCAGATATATACAAATTGACTCACATCGTTACGGAGGCTGCAAAGTCCCACAGCCTGCTGTCTGCAAGCTGGAGAATCAGGAAATTAATTCAGTCTGAATCCAAAGGCCTGTGAACTAAGGGGTACCAAGAGTAATAGAATAAGTCCCAGAATCTGGAGGCCTGAAAACCAGAAGCATCAGTGTCTTGGGACAGCCAGTGTCCAGGCTCAAGAAGAGAGACAGTTTGCCCTTCCTTTTCCATTTGTTCTATTTGGGCCCTCAACAGATTAGAAGATGCTTTTGAACTCTGCTGTTGGAGAAGATTCTTGAAAGTCCCTTGGACTGCAAGGAGATTCAACCAGTCAATCCTAAAGGAAATCAGTCCTGATAATCATTGGAAGGACTGATGCTGAAGCTGAAACTCCAATACTTTGGCCACCTGATGTGAAGAACTAACTCATTGGAAAAAGATCCTGAGCCCTGATGCTGGGAAAGACTGAAGGCAGGAAGAGAAGGGGACGACAGAGGATGAGATGGTTGGATGGCATCAGTGACTTGATGGACATGAGTTTGAACAGGTTCCAGGAGTTGGTGACGGACAGGGAAGCCTGGCGTGCTGCAATGCATGGGGTCGCAAAGAGTCAGACACGACTGAACAACTGAGCTAAATTGTCTATATCAGTGAAGGCAAATATTCTTTACTCAGTCTACTGAATCAAATACTAATCTTTTCTAGAAACATCCTCACAGACACACTCAGAAATAATGTTTTATCTGGGCAGCTCTTGTCCCAGTCAAGCTGTCACATAAAGTTAATCATCATATCCTCTATCCCTAAACTTGTAAGGATCAGTAAATAGTGTAATTTTTTTAAAATCTCTGGTTTCTTCATCTATAAAATGGTAAGAATAATGTATTTGTAGAGTATTTAAGGATTAAAAAATGTTTATATGCCTAACCATAGTAGATGTTCAGTATGTTAAAACCATTATTTTTAATTACAAATATTATAGATTTTCAACAAAGGTAACCTCTGAGATGTAATGGTTATAGGAGACAGCGATATTTCAAGTGCACTTCACATTTTAAATGGAGACTTGAGATTACCCTTTCAGTGTGTCATAAACAAAAAACAAAAGCAGTTTAGACAGCAGAATATAACTTCTTTATAAACAGGGAAAATAATATATACCAGTTCTACAGGTTTTTATCTTTCTCCCTCAATCTGTAGTTTCCCAAACTACCTAAAATACAAATTTGTAACAGGTAGAATTTGAAGATGGCCCCGGAGTTTCCACCTTTGTGCCATTCCCATGATTCACTTTTCTTACATGGTGAGGGTAAAGGAAGCTTACAATGATGATGAAAGTCCCAGGTCAATTGACTTTAACTTAGTCAAAAGGGAGATTATTCTGGGTGAGTTTGACTCAATCAAGTGAAGCCTTGCAACACTGGGCTTAGGCCATCCCTGATGTTTGATTCTCCTGCTGGTCTCAAAAAGCAGCTTCCTTATTGTGAGAGGTGTGTGGGAGGGTCAAAGGGCAAGAAACAGTGATCTCTAGGAACTGAAAGTAGCTCTTGGCTGGTAAAGAATCCACCTGCAATGCAGGAGACCTGAGTTTGATCCCTAGGTTGGGAAGATCCCCTAGAGAAGGAATAGTTACCCACTTTAGTATTTTGGCCTGCAGAACTCCACGGACTGTAGAGTCCATGCGGTGGCAAAGAGTCAGACAGGGCTGAGCAACTTTCACTTTACTTGGCTCCTCCAGCACAGAAAAGGAGATCTTAGTCCTACAACTACAAAGAACAAAATTCTGCCAAAAATCATGTGAACCTGACAGAAAAGTTAGAGCTTTAGAAAGGAACACAATCCAGCTAATCCCTTGATTGCAACCTGTGAGTATTGTGACTCACAGAAACTGAGATAGCATGTGTACTAAGTTTGTGGTAATTTGTTAAACAAGAGTAGGAAACTAATACAACAGACATCTTTTCCTACTCTTCCAACAGGTAATTTACATGGTGATTCAGGAGAAGATACTGTCCAATGGCTTGAAAATCAGAGAAGAATATGACTGGGATAAAATGGTCAGCAAGCAGGTCATTTGAACCTGCTCAAAATTTTCAGATATTTAAGTAGAGTTAGTCAGAATGCATTATTGGGTCCAGGAAATATTTATTTTTTTTAAAAGAGGGAGAAGAAACTTCACTACCAATTCCATTAACAACTACTCACATCTATCAATAACTAAGCCACCCAAATTATGTTGGTTCTTAATTAAAAACACAGTAATTTGACAACTATACTAGTAACTCAGTGGAAATGTTAGGAAACAATTAGAAGAAATGACTCTGTTTACCAGAAAAATTAATGAAAACAATCTCACAGTACTAATTATAAGTGATTGGAAGCCCTTTGGAAGGTTAATAATGGATTAAATGGGAATCCTTAAGTTTGCTCAACAGTTTTAACATTAGATGACTTATTCTAGACTCAGTCCCACACATTTATGGGTTCCAAATATGACCTAAAAACTAAACATCTAGATAGAAAGAAATCACAAGCTTTGGAAGAAAGGAAAATGGGCTCGAAGATTGCCATAATGGCCTTATATTTGTAATCTGTATATGTTAAAATGAATTAAGTGAAACAGACATATAATTAAACATCTATTTTAAGTATAGGCCAATGAAAAAGAATAGGGCTCAGAATCTCAAAATCATCAAATGGAAAAGCAAGTCACAGTCCAATGAATTTTTTTATCACCCTTGAAGAAATATACTGGAAGCTCACAACTATGAATAAAAGTAGGTTAAAAACCCAGAAGCAAAAATGACTTCTAGAAAAGTGGCAAGAAATGAAAAACTACCAATGAGACACACACACTTTATTGCTTATGAGGTAAGAACACATTAGTCACTTCATAGCATTTATTTAAAGGATTTTATTCTTGAGGGCTAGCAAATTTAAATCTGAATGTCTTTGAGTATGAATGTATAAATGAGTGTTTAGGTGTATATATGTGTGTGACTTTACAAATATGAATGGAAAGATAGAAGGAATATATAAAGAAAATCATCCACGATTCTTTGCTCCTTACCTAAATAGAATTAAAAACTATGTCAAACCACATTTTTAAAACCACAAATAAAAATTGATTTTTGTTTTCTTGGAAGTTGGTATTTTAGTGTGAAGGTTATATTTCAAAGTCTCTTCACTCAACTCAGTTCAGTCGCTCAGTCATGTCCAGCTCTTTGCGATCCCATGGACTGCAGCACACCATGGACTGCAGCTTCCCTGTCCTTCACCAACTCCCAAAGCTTGCTCAAACTCATGTCCATCGAGTCAGTGATGCCATCCAACCATCTCATCCTCTGCCGTCCGCTTCTCCTCCTGTCTTCAATCTTTCCCAGCACGAGGGTCTTTTCCAAAGAGTCAGTTCTTTGCATCAGGTGGCCAAGTATCGGAATTTCAGCTTAAGCATCAGTCCTTCAAATGAATATTCAGGACTGATTTCCTTTAGGATTGACTGGTTTGATCTCCTTGCAGTCCAAGGGACTCTCAAGAGTCTTTTCCAACACCACAGCTCAAAAGCAGCAATTCTTTGGCGCTCACCTTTCTTTATAGTCCATCTCTCACATCCATACATGACTACTGCAAAAACCATAGCTCTGAATAATGGAACTTTGTTGGCAAAGTAATATCTCTGCTTTTTAATATGCTGTCTAGGTTGGTCATAACTTTTCTTCCAAGGAGCAAGCATCTTTTAATTTCATGGCTGCAATCACCATCTGCAGTGTTTTTGGAGCCACAAAAGATAAAGTCTCTCACTCTTTCCATTGTTTCCCCATCTATTTGCCATGAAGTGATGGGACTGGATGCCATGATCTTAGTTTTCTGAGTGTTGGGTTTTAAGCCAGCTGTTTTACTCTCTTCTTTCGCTTTCAAGAGGCTCTTTAGTTATTCTTTGCTTTCTGCCATAAGGGTGGTGTCATCTGTGTATCTGAGGTTATTGATATTTCTCCTGACAATCTTGATTCCAGCCTGTGCTTCATCCAGCCCAGCATTCTGCATGATGTACTCTGCATAGAAGTTAAATAAGCAGGGTGACAATAGACAGCCTTGATGTACTCTTTTCCCAATTTGGAACCAGTCTGTTGTTCAGGTCCAGTTCTAACTGTTGCTTCTTGACCTTCATACAGATTTTTTAGGAGGCGGGTAAGGTGGTATGATAGTCCCATCTCTTTAAGAATTTTCCAGTTTGTTGTGATCCACACTGTCAAAGCCTTTGGCATAGTCAATAAAGCATAAGTAGATGTTTTGCTGGAACTCCTTTGCTTTTTTGGTGATCCAGTGGATGTTGTCAGTTTGATCTCTGGTTCCTCTGTCTTTTCTAAATCCAGCTTGAACATCTGGAAGTTCAAGGGTCACGTACTGTTGAAGCCTGGCTTGGAGAATTTTGAGCATTACTTTAATAGTCTTTTCACTATTCTACTTTATTCTCAATTCAGGTTTTTAAAATAACCAAAAGCTTATTACTTATTAATACATAGCTAGGGATTATAAGAGTCTAACAGATAGTAAGTGAACTACATTTTCTGACTCTATCCAAAATTTGAAAACTGGTCCAGTCTACCCATGTTGTTGAGGGGGGCAAGGTGAATATATTGATACCTACTACTACTGCTAACTCTGTCATCATTCTGAAATTTTGCATTTGGAGTCCATGAAAAAAAATTTTCCATCAGTGTTGAGCAAATAATATACATGGCTTCTCTGGATGATCAAGATAAAAGCTCATCTTCTAATATAGTATCAATTTTTCCTATTGCAGGGAGATAGCACAGGGATTAGCACTACTTTCACCATCATTTTTTCTATTCATCAATTAAAAAACTTAATTTAAAAAATTTTTACTACATAAGAATACATGCTTATTGTAGAAAAATTAGAAGATATGGGTAAGTGATAAGAACAAAATTAAAAACATCCATAACTTTCTACCTCTTTTAGTAGGATATTCTCTCCTTTTGTCTAAGAAAAATATAGATCTATATGTATAAACATAGCCTTTAAAAATACAACAGCTAACATAAAAATTAAATGAAAAATCCTCTGGGTAACTTAACTACTCTGAGTTTTATGGCAAAATAAGTTGGAGGGTGCAGCCAAGAGCCCCCATGGGTCCTCTGAACTGCAAGCGCATGCCCATGATAGAGAGTAGATACAGTGACATTTATCAATAACAATGTCAATGCTTTCATAGACTCTATACAATATACAATAATACTTGTCACATATTTAATAGGTTAAATTTGTATTATAATATACTGATACCACACTTGAATATAAGACTTGCTTCACGGTGCAACTGCATTCAGCACTGGATAGCACACTAATAAAAACTGTAGCAAAAACAGTTTTACGACCCTCCATTGACTAGTGTTTTATATTATGTTATCTTATTGCAGTCATTTGAATTAAAGGTTAACAAACTCTAGTTAATGGGTTGTCTGAATGAATGTACAGTGCATGAATACAAGCTTCTTGCATTTTTTATCAGTTTTGATATACACATGCTTTGTGATTTGGGTTAAGACAGGACTGTAAGTGGGTGATGGCTCTTGACTGAGTAATATGAAATAGCACATTTTGTTAGACTTCCTCCAATTAAGTGCATATCCTCCATTAAAGCAATCTGTCATTATTTTAACAATGTCATTAACATCTACAATATAACTCACAGGGGCTTTGTACTTCTTTCAAAATTAGTAGCACATACATTTATATAGAAAGCTTAAAGTACAAAAACAGATTTAAGGAGCCTTCAACTCTAAGCTATACAAGTATTTTTAATGGGTTACATAGAAGATATGACTTTATTAAGAAAGAAAAACCCACAGAAATTATATATCCATTAAGCTAGACTAATGATATGAAATACAAATTTTTTTTTTCTAACGTAGGTATCAAGAAACATGGTTTACTGTACTATGAAATGTATTTTTGGCTAATGAAAATAATTTAAGCTACTAGGCTATTGAAAGCAAAAATTATTATGTAAAATGTATGACTTTTATATAAATGATTATTTTCAGTCTAGAAATATTTTGGAAATTTTTAACAGATAAAAGTAATATATTAAATGCCTAATAAAAAGATAAAAATTTATTAGGAAATTTAGATGGTAATATCCAACTTTAAATTGCTAAAATACATCTTATTTACTACTGTGGCTTCAATAAAAAGACTAAGATTCAATAAATAATAAATACAGGGAGAAAGCTTAAGTTTATAAAATAGAGTAAATGTTCTGCTCCAGGAAGAACATCTCTTTCACACAAAATACCTATATCACAGGAAAGTATGTACTATTGTATAAATATAAGTTAGAATAGGAAATGTGGTTTTTTTACTAAGTTTTCAATATGTATAAAAGTTCTATTAGTTTAATTTGCTTAAAATTTTTCTCATTAACAGCTTACAAATAAAATATAAAATGAAACCTAACTAGAAGGATAGAGACATCGTAATCATTTTTCAGATCTTTAAAATCTTTCCCTGAACTTGACTCGCTGTCTCTTGCAATTACTCAGAATAATCTACTAAACTTTGCAATTAGTTGGAGTCATGTCTTTTCTTCCTTATTAGAACATAAATTCCTTTAAGTAAGGATTAATATTATGTGTCCCTTCAAAACTTTTACAGAGTTTAGCACAGCACTTTGCACATTACACCACCCTTACGGCAGAAAATGAAGAAGACCTAAAGAGCCTCTTGATGAAAGTGAAAGAGGAGAGTTAAAAAGTTGGCTTAAAGCTCAACATTCAGAAAACTAAGATCATGGCATCTGGTCCCATCACTTCATGGCAGATAGATGGGGAAACAGTGGAAACAGTGTCAGACTTTATTTTTCTGGGCTCCAAAATCACTGCAGATGGTGACTGCAGCCATGAAATTAAAAGACGCTTACTCCTTGCAAGGAAAGTAATGAGCAACCTAGACAGCATATTAAAAAGCAGAGACATTACTTTGCCAAAGGTCCGTCTAGTCAAGGCTATGGTTTTTCCAGTGGTCACGTATGGTTGTGAGAGTTGGACTATAAAGAAAGCTGAGCACCAAAGAATTGATGCTTTTGAGCTGTGGTGTTGGAGAGACTCTTGAGAGTCCCTTGGACTGCAAGGAGATCCAACCAGTCCATCCTAATGGAGATCAGTCCTGGTTGTTCATTGGAAGGACTGATGTTGAAGCTGAAACTCCAATACTTTGGCCACCTCATGCGAAGAGCTAACTCATTGGAAAAGACTGTAATGCTGGAAAAGATTGAGGGCAGGAGGAGAAGGGGACGACAGAGGATGAGATGGCTGGATGGCATCATCAACTCAATGGACATGAGTTTGGGTGGACTCCAGGAGTTGGTGATGGACAGGGAGGCCTGGCGTGCTGCGGTTCATGGGGTCACAAAGAGTCGGACACAACTGAGTGACTGAACTGAACTGAACTGAACTTGCACATTACAAATACTAAATAAATAAATGCCCTGCAATTATCTTAAATATAACATGTCCAAAATTAATTCATTATCTCTACCTCAATCGCTCTTCCTTTGTTAAGATTCCTATTTCAATAAATTTGCCAACCATTGAGCCTCCCAAACAAAAACATGGGAGTCATCCTTGACTGCTTCCTGATACATGCTCTGGGGCCTCAAGGTTTGTCAAAATTCTGTCTCTTTTAAAATCCTAACATTTCTCATTTCTGGCTTCTCTTTTCTGTCCCCACATACACCATCTCTTGCTAGGCCCTCCTTTTCCTGGCATCTATCCCAACAGTTCAGTTGCTCAGTATCTTTTTTGCTTTAATGTTTGGAATATATTTGAGTTCTGTTTCCTAGGTCCAAAAACACAATCCTCCGTGGTACTGGGGTAACTTTTGTTCAGTTCATTCAGCCCTTAGTATAAGTAGTTCCCAAATTTGCTTCACAGCAACTACTCTGCAATCTCCTTTATTTCTCATTCCTTCTCATTTTCCCCTAATTATCTCATTCATGGGTGATTCACCATTCATCTGTGATAGAACCAAAGTCTTTAATGTTGCTTAAAAGATAAATCTATGTCATTAAGATACACTAGATTAGACAAGAGCTAAAAAGATGCTAAATTTGGGAATAAAATGCTACATACATAGACAAGGATAATCCTTTTTAGATTTAAAAGAATATCAATAAAGATAAAATTTGTGCTTTTTCTTCAGTGGGAGTTTTAAGACACAGTGATGAGATTCTGGAAAGCTTTTCTCTAAAAAGTGAGTGGTCCTCAACTCAAGTGAAGTCAATTATTTTACTTCATTTTCTGTACAAAATCCTTTTCCCTTAAAATAACCACCTTAGTAAAGCAAAATACTGTCACAATGGTGAATTATTATAGTGACCAAACTGAGTAAACTGTTTCTGAGGCTCTTTCATCTTACATCTAGACAATCAAAATCGTATAAGAGAACTACATAATGAATTGCCTCTTCTTTTGGAGAAAGATATAGTACATGCCACCAGAAATATTCCCCTAAAAGTCTAATGATAAATTTCCAATTTATTCCTTCCTTCAACCCACATTTTCTAAACTCTTACTGGGTGTAAGCCAATGGACCAGACCTGGCCCACTTGTTTGCTCTTAATTCTCTATACCTCATCAGTAGACAGAATCAGATTCTCAAACAAGAATAAAGGCAACCAGCATATTGGGTTTAGTGATCATGTGTTCATTTATGTGATCACATTGGATTCATGTGAAGATTATTCATTAATCTCCATAACAAGATAGCAGAAATGAAATATCACACAGCCTGAAATCAAAAGACAAGTTGAATGCAGGTGTTAGACTCACACTATTTGAATCTTTTAAAGTCACTCAACTCTCTGGATTTACGTTTTCTCATTGAGTAAGCACTAAGCATTTCTTTGAGTAAGCATTAAGTAAGATACTAATAGCTAACACTTAATAAGTATTTCATACCTGCATGATACTCTGCACAATTGTTGCATCAATTCTCACAACAATCATAAAAGACAATACTCCCAAGACTCAGGTATTATTACATCATTATATAGAAAAGAAATCTGAGGTTCAGAGAAATAAGAAATTTGCTAAATTTCCAGTATACAGTTGGGTGGAGTTTAAACTTGCTACATCTGATTCAAGGGCCAGGTCCTTTCTATTACATTACTTCCTTATGACATAGCAGAGGAAGAATCCCTACTACATTCAGCTCTAAGCCTGCCACTATTATAAATAAATGGTGGAAGAAAATGTGCACTTGCTTAACAAACAAAATGTCCTTATCCAGAACTAACTTATGGAGCTTCTCTTAATTTATAACATTTGGGAAACAATAAAATCTTGTTCTTCCTTACAATTGAAAACCTTTTCAAATGGCTACAGGAAAAAATTATGAGAACCAGAATTCATTTATTTGAATTTTGAAAGCAAGGAGTAGACTATTTGAAGGAAAGGTGTAGACTCCATAATTGCATGAAATACTTTGCTAACTTAACATCATTAACTTTCTTATCTTCATATTAAAACTTATATCTAGAAAACAGCTCAATTCACAATTTTTACTGTCAGTGAATTGAGAGAATTAAAAATCTAAGTATATACATTTTTTTCATTACTTATGAAACAACCTACATAGTTCATTAGGTTGTTTTTGTTAACTCAAAGCTATGGGTTTTAAAAAATTAAAATTTAAGTTTAGACAGCTTGTACCTGCCAATGTGCACAGTCATTTATGCATTCATTTACTTTTATATTCCACAATAGCCTTAAAACATCTGCTATGGGCTGACCTCCCTGAGAGAGGTGCAACAGTTGTAGAAGAATGTGTAAGGCCTGACCCTGTACCATTCAGGGTACGGGAAAATGACATGGAGTGGGTGGTACTTCAAAAAGAATAAGCAAATTGTAAATGCTCTGATTTCCCATAGTGGCCTTGATGGATACTACTGATTAGACCCTATCTCTAGAAGAATATAATCTTTAACTGCAGAAAAATATTTTGTGGATTTAAGTAGAACTGCCATTGTGTATACTGAAGCTATGCCTGAACAGCATTCTGAATTTTGAGTTTATAATAAACACATGGTCTTCAAACTGGGATTTAGCATAACTGTCAATATTAAGTGATTTATGATCACCTTTAGATAATCAGCAATCATGTTCTATTGATTGACATGCTAAGTCCTTGATAGCACAAGGTATTATGGCTAACGCAAATAATTATTTTTCCTGTGAGTTTAATTAAGGGTCTTCAGACCGATGTAATTAAAGCTGCAGTGGCATTTGAAATGCATCACCTAAATAAAGCACTCTAAGGTTTACCCTATCAAGATTTGTAAGACATCTAAGTAATTGCAATCTGTGTTATTTTATTTATTTTATTCCACATATTATTTTCCTGAAGGAATCAATGTCTCTGCATATGTAAATATATACATATATATATACATATAGCCATATTATCAGCAAGAATTTCATTATTTTCACGAACAAAACTATTAACTAATAGCACATCAACATCAGATATAGGAGCAAATGCTTATTCAATATTTAAATTTAGGAATTCTCATTGCCCATTATCTATCTATTAAGAATTACAAGTTCCAAATTAATCGAGAATATCTTAATCGCATGCCTTATAATGAGATTGTTTGTTATCCCTAGCCTTCAACAGCACTGATTAAACTTCTCAGTATACTCGCTAAGTTGATATTTTTTACCTAATGTCTTAATACCTAGTTCAGTGTGGTATTAAACAGCAAACTAAAGAGTATAATTTATTGTTAATTTTGTCCTATAGATTTCCTTGGTGCTTAAAATTCTCTGACATGCAGAGGTATCCCACACATGATAAAGAGAAAATATTAATGCCACAATATAGGAACCATTTAGCTCTCTGCAATCAAAATCAGATTCTGCCTCCACACCATCCTAGAATACACGAATGACTCTTAGGTATGCTATTGCTATACTTTATTATATTATTGAACTCATTTCAAACTTATCAATTTTTCATGTCATATATATATGTAAATTATATATATACTCATCAGTTCAGTTCAGTCGCTCAGTCGTGTCTGACACTTTGCGACCCCATGAATCGCAGCACACCAGGCCTCCCTGTCCATCACCGACTCCCGAAGTTTACCAAGCTCATTTCTATCCAGTCGGTGATGCCATCCAGCCGTCTCATCTTCTGTTGTCCCCTTCTCCTCCTGCTCCCAATCATTCCCAGCATCAGGGTCTTTTCAAATGAGTCAACTCTTCGCATGAGGTGGCCAAAAAATTGGAGTTTCAGCTTCAACATCAGTCCTTCCAATGAACAACCAGGACTGATCTCGTTTAGGATGGACTGGTTGGATCTCCTTGCAGTCCAAGGGGCTCTCAAGAGTCTTCTCCAACACCACAGCTCAAAAGCATCAACTCTTTGGCACTCAGCTTTCTTCACACTCCAACTCTCACATCCATACATGACTACTGAAAAAACCATAGCCTTGACTAGACAGACCGTTGTTGGCAAAGTAATATCTCTGCTTTTTAATATGCTATCTAGGTTGGTCATAACTTTCCTTCCAAACAGTAAGCATCTTTTAATTTCATGGCTGCAATCACCATCAGCAGTGATTTTGGAGCCCCAAAAAATAAAGACTGACACTGTTTCCACTGTTTCCCCATCCATTTACCATGAAGTGATGGGACCCGATGCCATGATCTTAGTTTTCTGAATGTTGAGCTTTAAGCCAACTTTTTCACTCTCCTCTCTCAGTTTCATCAAGAGGCTTTTTAGTTCCTCTTCACTTTCTGCCATAAGGGTGGTGTCATCTGCATATCTGAGGTTGATATTTCTCCCGGCAATCTTGATTCCAGCTTGTGCTTCTTCCAGCCCAGAGTTTCTCATGATGTACTCTGCATATAAGTTAAATAAGCAGGGTGACAATATACAGCCTTAATGTACTCCTTTTCCTATTTGGAACCAGTCTGTTGTCTAGTTCTAACTGTTGCTTCCTGACCTGCATACAGGTTTCTCAAGAGACAGGTCAGGTGGTCTGGTATTCCCATCTCTTTCAGAATTTTCCACACTTTGTTGTGATTCACACAGTCAAAGGCTTTGGCATAGTCAATAAAGCAGAAATAGACGTTTTTCTGGAACTCTCTTGCCTTGTCGATGATCCAGTAGATGTTGGCAATTTGATCTCTGGTTCCTCTGCCTTTTCTAAATCCATCATGAACATCTGGAAGTTCATGGTTCACATATTGCTGAAGCCTGGCTTGGAGAATTTTGAGCATTACTTTACTAGTGTGTGAGATGAGTGCAATTGTGCAGTAGTTTGAGCATTCTTTGGCATTGCCTTTCTTTGGGATTGGGATGAAACTGACCTTTTCCAGTCCTGTGACCACTGCTGAGTTTTCCAAATTTGCTGGCATATTGAGAGCAGTACTATCACAGCATCATCTTTCAGGATTTGAAATAGCTCAACTGGAATTCCATCACCTCCACTAGCTTTGTTCGTAGTGATGCTTTCTAAGGCCCACTTGACTTCACATTCCAGGATGTCTGGCTCTAGGTGAGTGATCACTCCATCATGATTATGTGGGATGTGAAGATCTTTTTTGTACAGTTCTTCTGTGTATTCTTACCACCTCTTCTTAATATCTTCTGCTTCTGTTAGGTCCATACTATTTCCGTCCTTTATTAAGCCCATCTTTGCATGAAATGTTCTCTTGATATCTCTAATTTTCTTGAAGAGATCTCCAGTCTTTCCCATTCTGCTGTTTTCCTCTATTTCTTTGCATTGATCATTGAGGAAGGCTTTCTTATCTCTCCTTTCTATCTTTGGAACTCTGCATTCAAATGGGAATATCTTTTCTTTTCTCCTTCGCTTTTCACTTCTCTTCTTTTCATATGTATTTGTAAGGCCTCCTCAGACAGCTATTCACTTTTTTTTGCATTTTTTTCCATGGGGATGGTCTTGATCCCTGTCTCCTGTACAATGTCACGAACCTCCGTCCATAGTTCATCAGGCACTCTGTCTATCAGATCTAGTCCCTTAAATCTATTTGTCACTTCCACTGTATAATCATAAGGGATTTGATTTAGGTCATACCTGAATGGTGTAGTGGTTTTCCCTACTTTCAAGGTCAGGACGGGTGACCGTGAGGAGACACCCCTTGTCCAAGGTAAGGAGCAGTGGCTGCGCTTTGCTGAAGCAGCCATGAAGAGATACCCCACATCCAAGGTAAGAGAAACCCAAGTAAGACAGTAGGTGTTGCGAGAGGGCATCAGAGGGCAGACACACTGAAGTAATAATCACAGAAAACTAGCCAATCTGATCACACAGACCACAGCCTTGTCTAACTCAATGAAACTAAGCCATGTCTTGTGGTGCCACCCAAGACGGACGGGTCGTGGTGGAGAGTTCTGACAGAATGTGGTCCACTGGAGAATGGCATGGCAAACCACTTCAGTATTCTTGCCTTGAGAACCCCATGAACAGTATGAAAAGGCAAAAAGATAGGATACTGAAAGAGGAACTCCCCAGGGCAGTAGGTTCCCAAAATGCTACTGGAGATCAGTGAATAACTCCAGAAAGAATGAAGGGATGGAGCCAAAGCAAAAACAATATCCAGTTGCGGATATGACTGGTGATATAAGCAAGGTCCGATGCTGTAAAGAGCAATATTGCATAGGAACCTGGAATGTTAGGTCCATGAATCAAGGCAAATTGCAAGTGGTCAAACAGGAGATGGCAAGAGTGAACATCGACATTCTGGGAATCAGCGAACTAAGATGGACTGGAATGGGTGAATTTAACTCAGATGACCATTATATCTACTACTGTGGGCAGGAATCCCTTAGAAGAAATGGAGTAGCCATCATGGTCAACAAAAGAGTCTGAAATGCAGTACTTGGATGCAATCTCAAAAATGACAGAATGATCTCTGTTCGTTTCCAAGGCAAACCATTCAATATCACGGTAATCCAAGCATATGCCCCAACCAGTAATGCTGAAGAAGCTGAAGTCGAACGGTTCTATGAAGACCTACAAGACCTTTTAGAACTAACACCCCCAAAAGATGTCCTTTTCATTATAGAGGACTGGAATGCAAAAGTGAGAAGTCAAGAAACACCTGGAGTAACAGGCAAATTTGGCCTTGGAGTACAGAATGAAGCATGGTAAAGGCTAATAGAGTTTTGCCAAGAGAACACACTGGTCATAAAACACCCTCTTCCAACAACACAAGAGAAGACTCTACACATGTGCATCACCAGATAGTCAACACCAAAATCAGATTGATTATATTCTTTGCAGCCAAAGATGGAGAAGCTCTATACAGTCAGCAAAAACAAGACCAGGAGCTGATTGTGGCTCAGATCATGAACTCATTGCCAAGTTCAGACTTAAACTGAAGAAAGTAGGGAAAACCACTAGACCATTCAGGTATGACCTAAATATATACACACATATATATATAATTACAAATTCAGTAAATGTAGGTAATCTCCATTCTATTTAGGAAACCAAGGTTTAAAATGGCTATATAATGATGATGTAGGACTCAAACCCAAACAAATGATCTAAACCCTGAAAAAATAATCTATATACCATAATTTCTCTGTTTAAGAGTTTGAGTTGAAAGTTTAAGAGTTGAAAAGGAGTTATATTAATGAAAAGTTGATTTTTTTTAATGAGTGACCAGAAGCAAAATTCAAATTAACAAACCACCAAAATATTGTCTTGAGTTTCCCTAGGTTCTGATTAATTCCACTTATATTTCAAGAGATTTAAAGAAAATGAAAACCAAATAGTGAAACAAACTGAAACACTGTTTTATACCTCTGTTTACTAGAACTCTAGCAGTAAAGAAATATTTGTATCATAACATCATAGAAATATAGTAAACTCATCATAAGTATTAGGTATTTAGAATAGGAAACAGGAGTCCAAAATGGTGGTGGCTAAAAGACAAGGAAGGGAAAAGCCAGTAAAAATAGAACAAAGGAAGGTCCAAGGACCGGAGTGAGGACTTCAGGTGGAACAAACAGCATTCCTGGCTAGCCCAATTTGCATAGGACAGGCCCAGGGGGAAGGAAAAACATATTGAAAGAGGAGCCAAAGCGCGCTCTCTCTCTCTCTCTCTCTCCCCCACCTCTTCTCTTCACATCTTTGGGTCAACATGCCCTCACACCTCGAGGATGGATTTTCCTGCTATTATCTAAGTAAAATAGAGCTGTAACACGGAGCTGTAACACTGATTTGTCTAAGAGCTATAACACGGTCCGTTCAAGACCTGAGAGCTATAAAACGGTATGTCCAAG
Source organism: Okapia johnstoni (assembly GCA_024291935.2). Taxonomy (NCBI): domain Eukaryota; kingdom Metazoa; phylum Chordata; class Mammalia; order Artiodactyla; family Giraffidae; genus Okapia; species Okapia johnstoni. The sequence goes on along the minus strand of CM044307.1, from coordinate 64,317,828 downwards.
ACCCGAGAGTTGTGACACACCGAGGGCTTTAATGTCCATAACTCCAAATCTTTGTTGTGACAAGAAAGAACCAAGGAGCATACACTCACCTGACAATAAGGTTGTTTTATTGAAGAAGCCATTTTTTCAAATTAAATAGATATGAAGGAACAGATGTACAATAAAAGGGAACCACACACTTTATTTGTTCCTATGCTGATTTCCCACATGATCTGCTACAAAAATACATAACTACTTCCTATTCTGATTACCTTTGAGCATTCCACTAAACAAAATTTTTATATCCAGTGGCTGTCTTTAATGTATAAAATAAATACTGTATTCACAGAAAGAAATAGAAGATTTCAATCCTGAACTCATTATCTTTTCGGTAGGATGTTCATGACTACCCAAATGCTCAATAATGATTTTTATTGCATTCAACATTCACTTCCAAATTTTTTTCAAATCTACAAATGAAATTTATTTTAATGCCCTAGGAAGTAATTAAGATTATCTCTACAAATAGGGAAACAGAGTCACAGGACTCTGTAACCCATTTAAGTGAACAGATTTACAAACAAGATAGTACCTTAAAAGTTATTACATGCTCACTTTGCTTTCCAAATTGTCATGGAAATAACTACCCATGCATAAAAATGATGCCCATATCAGCACTAGAAACTGTCCATGGGCACCTCACACATCAGAGTTCTTGAATTGTCTGCTACCTGCAAACATTATTGGAATAAAGAGGGGCCAGCTCATTCTTTAACCACTGTGGAACATCTGAAAAGTAAGCAGATGGAATCCCAACAGGAATCCAGAGCACATTCTAATGTGATTGGATGAAGACAACTGGCAGCTTTATAGACTAGAGACCACCGACCACCGAAAGAGCAGTGATCACTAGCAAGGCTTTTCTCCTGTTGTGCACATTCAAGAATGAAAACATTGCATGGCTGGCTCCTGCTGAGAGTAGGTATAGTGAGCTTAAAACAGAGCCTCCAAATTCTTTGCCATTCCTCGCATCAATTTGCAATTGCTCTGTTTAAATGTTGGTACATATTTTATTCCTTCATATTGATCCATTCAGAGTATCACCATGTTTTCCTATGTTAAGAGATGTTCTTTGCTTTGTTTTTTATTTTGCTGTCCTTGCCAAGGGAGGTCTAGGCTTGTTAATGTTTAGAGACTGAATGAATTTTTTCTGAGAAAATGTGATTCTACCATTTAGGTCCAGATGAAGGGATAGGAGAAAGTTAATAGCTATAGTTTTACTTCATAGTTTCAGAAATTCAGTAACAGAATTGGGTACAGACAGTGGAGAGATTTACCTTCGTACTAAAAACACCATAAAACTGAGCCTGGAGCATTGCCCCATTTTTTCTTGGGCTGGTTGTTTATATGGTTACCTTCTGCTAGATAAGGGATATAGAAGGTGATAAAATACACAAGGATCCACACTCAGACAAAACAAAATAACAAATAGGAATTTCCAGATTTAAAGATAAATAAAGAACAAAAAGAGCTGAATATAAGCAAGGAGGAGGAGGGAGAAGAAAAATGTTCTGACCTGAAGAAAGACCTGGGGTTAAAGGTAGAAATATATCAAAAGTAAAAACTGTTGAGTGGTAGGAGGCCCAGACCATCACAAAGCAGACAAAAGAATCAGGTAATGAGAAGTAAAAGTATCAGTTGCTCAATAAAGCTGATTCAAGAACCTGACTTAAATCACAGGCTACAGTAGTGTTCTTAATAGATTATTTGTGAATCCGCCAGCTATGCCCACAGAGTCACTAGCACAGCATGTGACTAGAAACTTCCAACATAGAAACTGGCACTTACCCCAGAAAGTAAGTGCCCAGAAACACCAGCCAGGTATCCTCCACACAGCAGGCTGAGTCTAAAAAAGAAGAGAAAGAGATGGTAATGTTCAGATGAGGCTGATCCTCACCTACCAAATTCACAAATCAGAAAAGTAACTTCTCCCAAGGAACTGGTTAGAGAATGGGATGAGGACTGCTTCAAGGGTACCAAGAGTACTACCAAAGACCTCTGACAGAATGGTGAGACAAGGGAATAGGCTTTACTCCCGCCATATAAACACATTAGGCAAAATAGATTGAAAAGATCTGTATGTTCGGATAACTCTTGCCATTACAATGATGAGGGAAAATTCATGCATCTATTCAGGCAGAAAACAAGCAAAAAACACACTATCTCTGAAAGGAAAAGGAAAATCAAGTTGTCCACAGTTTTTTTCTCTCTATTATGTTAACTCTCTGGGACAAATGGAGTCAAAGCTATAGAGTTTTGAGGGAAAATACGACAGTAAGCCAAGATGCAACAAAAATACACTGCCATGCATAAGAAAAATAGACATTGTCAGGAATGCAGAGCTCAGAAACTATCACCTGCATTATATTCCTTAAAATTATTGAATAGCAATTCTCCAGCTGATGGAGAGATGGATCTAACACAGTTAAAAACGTGAGCCATTGTACAATATTATAAAGGGACATTGGTAATAATCAAAAAATATTGGTAGCACACAGTGTTGTTTGAAAATTTCTTGTAATATGTATCAAACTTAACACAGCCAGTAATTTGGTGTCATTGAGTCACTGGCATCACTGACACTGAATCACTGACTCAATGGACATGAGTTTGAGCAAACTCTGGGAGACGGTGAAGGACAGGGAAGCCTGTAGTGCTGCAGTTCATGGGGTCACAAAGCGTCAGACATGACTGAGCAAATGAACAACAAAATTTAATGCAAATATAATAAATATTGAAAGAGCTAATATATACTCTAAAATAAATAATAACAAAGATTTTTAAATCTAGAATTATTTTGTAATAAACTATAAACGTCAGTGTAAGGAGGAGGAGTGGAAAGCAACTAAACAAAGTGCAAGCATCTAAAATTATTTTCTTAGAATCACAAAAAATTGCTTCATTTTTCATTTAATTACTAGAAAAATGTTTTTAATATCTTAAGGAACACTAATAGCATATATTTTTTCCATATTTCTAAGGACCAAAGGATAAAAAGCTTAAACTACTTGAATATTGAAAAAAAGAAAAAAATCTTTTGAGTTGTGGGTTTAAAAAGATACCACAACTTAGATGATGGGCTATGTAAAAGTTAATAAAAATTAAAAACAGTACCTATAAATTAGGTAATTTAGAAAAACATATACTTACTATATGTATGAGTGTTTTTAATATAAAAAGAAAAAGAAAATAAAGAATTGAAAATTTAATGATAACAAGAATAACTATTTAAAAAGCAAACAACAATAAAAGAGAATACTATGTAAAATAAACATAAGAGCTGGTTCTTTCAAAAAATGTAAAATTAAAAATTATGTCAAATCTATACAAATACAAAGAGAAAATAGAAAAATCAGAAATTATTTTAAATCATTAAAGAAATCTCATGCAAAACAATAACTCTCTTTTGAAAAATCCAATGACATGGTAAATTTTCTAGGAAAATTTAAAATACCAAAATCAATTCATAGAAAAAGTAGATAATGCTTTCCTAAGAAACTTTTATAAGTTATCAAGATATTATATTCAAATACATCTTCATACTTGATATATTTATAGATTAAGCTTTCTAAACTTTCAAAGAGAAAATGGTTCTCATATCATATAAACAACTCCAAAAACTAGAAGAAAAAAATATCCATAATTCTTTCTTATATAGTTAGCATAATGAAAATTGGCAAAGATTGTATATTAAAAACCCACAAAGGCTGAGAGCTAAACTTAAGCTTACTCTTGAATATATAATAACATGCACATGTGTGTGCTCACCAAGCTTTATATATATATATATATATATATATATATATATATATATACACACACACACACACACACACACACACACACACACACACACACATACATATACACACACGCATATCTGAGTCCTTTGGTTTCTTTGTTTTAAGCAAGTGTCATACTCATAGAATGCAGCTGTAAGGATTTCAGGTAAATCTTTGATAAAGCTCCCAATGAATTTATAAATTATTGGTATGTTAATGATTTTATCTGTCAAATCGTCTCATCTAAGAGTATAGATTCTTTGTATTTTCTGAAATTTTTGCATCCTTTAATACAGTTTTATTCATTCTCCACAGAAATCTAAGGTCTGATTTGTTTAAATATAGCATACACTTTAACTTCTCTTAATATTTTAAATGGAATTTTGTATCTGTTAAATTTTCTGGTTGCTTGTTATAATTGATTTTTTATTGATTGACATAAATCAATCTTACATCTGGGAATAGTCTTCCCATCAACAATATTGGATAAATTTTGTTTTAATGTGAAAAAACTGTAAAAAACTGAAAAAGGCATAATTCTGGATCTATGTCAGACAAAAGACATTGGAATATGAGAATGAAACAAAACATTTACCAATTACAGACTAACAAATACTTGTAAGTACCATGAATGTATGTAATTTGAACAGAAGAATGAGTTCAAGAGCAAACAGCAACAATGAACAAATTTTTAAAAATTCATTAAGCCTAAATAACTGGGTTTTTTAAAGATTTATTAATAACAACCTGGAAATAAAATTTACATGCTATCAACATGAGAAGTGGGAAGTGAGGGGACAGGTGGGAGAGAAGGTATGCTACTGTTCTTGACTTACACAGGTGGAGAAAGGATATAATGACTAAATTATTATAGGCAAATATAAGCTCAAATATGTTTATTAAAAATCTATAGGTAGAAGCTGAGGAGTGAGCCAGCTGTGTTGACATAGTCAGCATGACTGGCAAGAGAGTAAAATATTTAACACACACTTTTGAAAAAAATTTGAACATACACAAAATATGACCTAAATTCTACATCACATGCAAGATGAATCCTGCAGTTCACTCAGTGAACATATCATGATCAAGATTTGTGAAATGCAACAAAGTAAAATCTAAAACTGTAAATTATACAATAGTTATGTAATAAAACTATGTAACATCCTAGTTTATACTGAAAATAATTTGATAAATGGTAACATTATAGTTGTAAAAATGACACTTTGCAAACTAGAAATCCAAAGGGATGTTCTTGATTTAAAAGGTATGAACGAAAACCCACGGCAATCACCATGCTGCTAAGTCGTGTCAGTTGTGTCAGACTCTGTGCAACCCCATGGACGGCAGCCCACCAGGCTCCTCTGTCCCTGGGATTCAATGCTAAAATACTACAAGCCTTCCAATTAAAGTCAAGGATGAGATAAGGATGCCATAATCATTACTCTCTTGCTGTGTTCCTATGTATACAAAACTAGATGTTCTTTTCTAAACATTCGATAAGAAAAGGAAATCAGATAAAAATACTGGAAAGAAAGAGATAAGGTTGTTATTATGTGTAGAATGTATAACTACCTACCTAGAAAACTAACAATAATCACTTGTGAATTACTAAGACTAATTTTGAACAAGGTGACTGGATAAAAGGTTAATATATAAAATCAAATGGCTTGCCAATATGCCACTGTGAAAGAAAAAGTTAGCCAAACTGAACAAACCAAAGCAAAACATTTTATGATGGTGGTGGTGGTAGTAGAGAAAACTATATTATAAAATGCTGTGACAGTAGAAAGAAAAAAATTAACATGACTCTCAAAATCATAATAGCAAAGTGAGATTATGACATTTTTTAAGGAAAAAAATTATCTTTCAAAAACTTAGTTAACTCACTGTTGAGTTATTACCATTAGTTAACACCCGTTTTGAACCTATTGTGAATTAATTTTCCCAATAGCATGTTTGTCTGCAAGTGTATTATAGCTTTTTAAGAACTAAACCACATAATAGGACTTTCCTGGTGGCTCAGACCATAAAGCATCTGCCTACAATGCAGGAGACCCGGGTTCGATCCCTGGGTCAGGAAGATCCCCTGGAGAAGGAAATGGCAACCCACTCCAGTATTCTTGCCTGGAAAATCCCATGGATGGAGGAACATGATAGGCTACAGCACATGAGGTCACAAAGAGTCGGACACAACTGAGCGACTTCACTTTCACTTTCAAACCACATAATAGTTTTTCGTATGAAACAGAAGTTACTAAAAAGGTTATTAAAAGTTGGAAAATTTGTGTCTTCTACTGCAGGCAGACACTTGAAGAAAAATGGATTTGTTTTGGGGATGTTATCTTAGCCTTTGAAATTAAGCCAGAAGTTGATTTCTATTTCTAGAGAAGAAATGTGTACTTCTGATCTTAATGTCATCTTTGTAATGAAAGGCTTCTGTTATAGACTATTTGTGTTCTCTCAGCATTTCAGATATTGAAATCCTAACCTCAAGGCAATGCTAATAAGAGCTGGGGCCTTTGAGTGGTGACTAACTCAAGGGGGTTGAGCCCTTATAGATGGTATTAGTGCCCTTATGAAACATACTCCAGAAAGCTCTATTGCTTTTTCTGCCATGCAAGGACACAATGAGAAGACAGCTGCTCTCTATGAACTCAGGAATCAGGTCCTTATCAGATACTGAATCTGCCCGTGCCATGAACTTGGCCTTCTCGGTCTCCAGAACGTTGAGAAATAAATGTTTGTTGTTGAAGCCCCCAGTATTTTTGTTATAGCAGCCTGAACTTCCTAAGACAATTTTCACACCCTTCACAACCAACAATAATCAGTTTGAATATATAAAACAAATTCTATTCAGAAGGTTGTAAAACAAATTATAAAGAACTTGGGAATAATATGTAAGACTTCTACAGAGAAAACTATATATATTTTACTGAAGGACATAAAAGAAGACTGGTTAAGGAAAACTACCATGTCCATTGAGGTGGATATTTATAATTGCAAAGAGGTCAGTTTTTCTCAAATTCAATCTAAAAATTCAATATCTTCCAAAACAATATTGTATGTGTGTGTATAAAACAGAAATAACTGCATAGGGACCAGAATTTAATATGGTGATTCAAATGGACTTTAACCTTACTTTTAGTAATTTAATTAGACACAGAGAGGAGGTTCAGGTATTACATGTGTAATTCAGTTCAGTTTGGTTCAGTCTCTCAGTCGTGTCTGACTCTTTGTGGCACCATGAACTGCAGCACACCAGGATTCCCTGTCCATCACCAACTCCCAGAGCTTGCTCAAACTCATGTCTATCGAGTCAGTGAAACCATCCAACCATATCATCCTCTGTCGTCCCCTTCTCCTCTTCCCTTCAATCTGTCTTGGCATCAGGGTCTTTCCAATGAGTCAGTTCTTCCCATCAGGTGGCCAAAGTATTGGAGTCTCAGCTTCAGCATCAATCCTTTAGGATTGACTGGTTTGATCTCCTTGAGTCCAAGGGACTCTCCAAGGGAGAGTCTACAAGGGAGACTCCAAGGGAGTCTTCTCCAACATCACAGCTCAAAAGCATCAATTTTTTGGCGCTCAGCTTTCTTTACAGTCCAACTCTCACATCCATATATGACTACTGGAAAAACCATAGCTTTGACTATACAGATCTTTGTCGGCAAACTAATATCTCTGCTTTTTAATATGTTGTCTAGGTTGGCCATAGCTTTTCTTCCAAGGAGCAAGCATCTTTTAATTTCATCTGCAGTGATTTTGGAGCCCAAGAAAACAAAGTCTGTCACTGTTGAAAGGCATTTTCTCCATTGCTAATAAGATTTTTCTCTGAGTATTTTTTCATTTTATTCATCTTCCTTTTCATATTTCTTATAATAAACATATAATTCTTTCATAATTAGAAAAAATAAACATATTATTTTAAAATATTATGAAAAGGGGACAACCACCTGACTCAGCTAGAATTCTCTGAGGTAATATAATCTAGATTCATTCTACCAAAAATACAGATATAATCTAGTGTGAGGGTCTTTTTTTAAATAATTCACTTCAATAATTTCAAAGGGGAAATATATGCTAGTGGTCTAAAAATCTATAGTCCAGCTCTGTGCCGTAAGTATCACCTTTTTATGAGAGCCTATATAAATTCTTGTCAGGGGTTCATGGTTGTTCTAGGGAGCCTTTGAAGATGATAGGAACCTATGGTTTTACATTCCTGAGAGCCTAGAAATTCACTGAGAAGTCAGCATGTGTTTATAGAGACTCAAGTTTTGATTAGCCAGCACCCCAAGTCACTAAGGATAAAAACAAACAGTCTTTATCATCCTTTCAGGATAATGTTCAGAAGTGACTTGAAACACAGCAGCAAGGCAGGCTAGCAATTAATAGTGATACTAAGATCATAGACACACAGTGGACAGTAAGGAATACCGACTGTGTCAGATACTCCCCGTCATAACTTTTCCACTATTCATTTAAAACAATAATTAACAGATCAAAATCAAAGTTTCCAAGGTGGTAAATGTTTAATAGTTTCAGTGCCTACTTATATAAGATATACTTTTTAAAAAGCATATTTCTGAATCATTTGAAAAATTGTTGTGACAATATCTCAGTGAATCTAATTAAGAAATTATGCCCAGGCTGTATCAAATATAAAAAGTATTAATTATATCATAGAAACTTCTCCTGAACCTTTCAAAATGTTTAGGAAAAGTTTGAAATGCTTCAAAATAAGAAGTTCTCTTTACAAAACTCAATATGTGAAGTATTTGGTGGTTTTAAAGAAAAGCAAAGTCATACTTTATAAAAGAATGGTGAGTGGACAGATTGATAGTTCAGCCCTTATTTAAAATGCTATTATTTGTTGCTCTTTGTATCTTCATATATTTATTTCAGAATTAGGGGCATTAATCATATCTCCTGAAAAGATTTGTATAGATAATTGAGAGTAGTAGTGATAGTATAGATGCAATATATATATTGCATAAATATATGGAGAGAGGTGGTTCTCCTCTCCATGATATTGGCATTTCTTAATTTTATAAAGGGCAGAGGCAAAATGCCACCTTAAGTGACACAATATGTGGAATTGCCATAAACATTGTTGTTTAGTTGCTAAGTAGTGTTCAACTCTTTGCAACCCCATAGTCTGTAGTCTACTAGGATCCTCGTCCATGGGATTTTCCAGATAAGAATAATGGAATGGGTTGCCATTTCCTACTCCAGGGGATCTTCCTGACCCAGGGATCAAACCTGCCTCCCCGGTATCGGTTCACAGATTCTTTACCACTGAGCCATCAGGGAAGTCCTGCCACAAACGCATACCTTGTCAAATGAGTTTTGTTAAGAAAAACAAAGACGTGAAGGCACCTAAGAGAGTTATTTCTGGTAACATTTTATTGGACAGCATGACATTGAATTACCAGTGTCTATCAAAATTTTGTCAAATAATTGGGATTGTTTTGAAAATGATTTTCTCCCATCATCTATGAAATTGGTGTGTCAAATATATTTAAAATCTAGATTGATAAGCTTAAGCAAAATTATACTTAAGATATGAGCTTTGTTGCAAAGCAAAAAACAATGCTTAAGAGAAATGAAAAGTTAAACTGTACTTCTGCAGTTGCTAGTAGTCCTTGAGTCAGACATTCAAACAACTTCCCACCAGAATATCTATGAAAACAAAACAAAACAATAAACTTCATACTAACACCCAAATCAAACCCCAACAGAGTTATCGTTAGCATATAGAAGAAACTTACCCTAGAGATAGGACTGACAAAATAAGGAAAGCCTATTCAATGTGAAAAATGAAAATGTAGAAAAGCTTCCTTCATCACCACCTTCTGGCTTAGGTAATCTGTAACTTCCAGAATTTCCAGGCCTCTTTCTTTACTCATCTATGTTGCTTTGGTAATAGACAAGGTAGATCTTCATCTTCCCACTCCCAGACCAGTTCTCTTAGTGAAGTATGGAGTAAGCAGGTCATAACTATTAAGTAACTGAACAAATTAATCTCTATTTTCATTCAGACCTAGAAATTCATAGGTAGAAAAGGACTAGTGTAGAACAATGCTTCTGTGAAGTTTAGCTTCAACCAAAAAAGCTTTATATCTAGATTATAGGAGTGGAGAGGACCTGGAATGGTGAGTATTAGAGAAATTGAAATGGGCATCAGGAGTGTCTTCCTGCATCCATGCAAGGAGCCACATCAGAGATACAACTACCAGACACTGGATGCAGGGAACTGTCCTGTGCTCTGAGCTCCTAAGTCAACCTGCTCTCCTGCTGAAAAGGCAATTCTACCTGCTCCCACATGAACCGTGAGTAAAGCCAAGGAACAGCCCAATACCTTGGGTGTTCACTAACAATGGGGATTAGTTTATTGTGGGTAAGAAACACAAAAGAAAACCAACAACATGGAGTGGAGCCTGTGAAAAACACAATCATGGGAAAGGAACTGTCACTATAAAACCCAGAGTTAAGTTCTCCTCTGAAAATAATCTAGTATAAGAACCAGAACAAATTTGAAAATAGGCATCTAGCACCTTCAATAGCATGCAAAAGTTCAACACAGAAAAAGAAAGCCCTGAAACAATAAAAAACTAAGACCAAAGACAAAAAATTGAGATGCAAAAAATAATAAATTAGATGCCAAGGAAATGAGTTGCAACAACAGAAATATAAGCCACAATGGATACAAAAAAGTAATTGGATCAAGATGGTGAGCTTTGATCATATGACTCCCTTTCCTTCTGTCACAAATGCCATAAAATAACAAACTGAAAGATTTTTTTTTCAAATAATTGATTTAAACAGTGCAGGAAGAGAATCTTTGTAATATGGAAAGGGGACAGTATTATATTTAAGAGAAATTAAAGCCAAAGAAAATTATAGCTCTAGAAATATGGAAATAGATCATTATGGAGTAAGGGTTGCTTGGAAGGAAGAAGTTTCAAAAGCAACAGTAAGTGGGTACAAGGTGCCTTGCAACTTTCATAATGAAGAAAGCTGCATTTGGAGAAAATATACAAAGTAAGACCCATCCTCACACAAACTACCTTCTAACAATATCCTGTATCTATGCTTTTATAAGCAGAACACAGCAAAGAGTGGAGAAACTGGAGCCAAAGAGGAAGAGCTATGACCCAAGAAAGTAGGTTCTCCCAGAAAAGTTGGGAAATGCCTTTAACTGTCCCAAACTCTTGGACAGTGGCGGTGGCAGTGCAATCTATTCTCCCACTCATCTGAGGTAGGTTGCTATCAGCTAACAATCCAACCAACAGGGATTCTCACATTCAAAGATGATCAAAAATTTAAAAAACCACAACATTTGAGATTCCTAATTATCTGAGAAAAACTAACACCATGAAGAAAAATATGCCAACAATAAAACCCAAAAGTAACACAAAACACATGAAGCGAATTGGGCAAACGATGTAAATTGGGCATGTGTGTGTGCTAAGTCACTTCAGTCATGTCCAATTCTTTGCAACTCTATGGACTGTAGCCCACCAGGCTCCTCTGTCCGTAGGATTCTCCAGGCAAGAATACTGGAGTGGGTTGCGATGTCCTCTCCCAGGCAATCTTCCCAACCCACAGATTGAATGCGTGTCTCTTATGTCTCCTGCATTGGCAGTCAGGTTCTTTACCACTAGCACCAATGGGGAAGTCCATAACTGTCTTTAATAATCTCAGAGAAATTTAGGACTATATCCATGAAAAACAAAAAGCAACCAACAGGTCATATCAAAACAAGTTTTTATTATGAAATGTACTCTCTCTCTATATATATATACATATACATATATACATATATATACATGGACATACTTAATGTCCATGTTCCTCTCACCCACCTTCAACAATTATCAACTCATGGCTCATTGTATTTCAACTAAACTCCCACTTTTCCCTTTCCCAATTTACTTTAAAGAAGTTCCACGTATGATGCCCATTTCACTCATAAATATTTCAGAGATTTTTTTTAATTAAAGTTTTAATTAACAAAATTACAAATATCATAGATAGGCAACATTACCAAATAGAACTTAGTGACCTGGAAGATGGAACTAAGAAATTCACCAGGAACACATTATAGAAAGATAAAGAGATCATGTGATTCTACAGAAGAACCTGAGACAAGGATTTGCCTGTAAGTGATTTGTCAAGCGGGTGCTCTCAGGGCAAACTTATAAAGGAGTTGGGAAGCAGAGAAGAAAAGAGGAAGAAATTAAGGAAGAATATGAGTTCAAATGATGTCTAGCCTCATTCTGTTTAATTCATGGAGCACTCAGAGAAAAATTGCACCAGACTTTGTCTCAACTTCAGGCAAAAGATTCAGGCTTTTATATTACCACACTGGTAGTCCTTGGACACTGGCCATTTCATAAGAAAAGCAGCTACAAGTGACCAAGAAGGTTCTCTATAGAAGCTTATAGATAAGAATTGCTAGCAGAAGCAGAAATTCAGGTTGTTGTTGTTTAGTTGTTAGGTCATGCTTAATCATTTTGTGACCCCATAGCCTGCCAGGCTCCTCTGTTGATGCAATTTTACAGGTAAGAATACTGGAGTGGGTTGCCATTTCTTACTAACAGGGAATCTTCTCAACCTAGAGTTCGAACCTGCGTCTCTTGCACCTCCTGCATTGGCAGGAGAATTCTTTACCACTGCGCCACCTGGAAAGCCTGTGCTGAAGATACAGATCTAAAGAAAAATTATAATCTAATTTTATGTCAAAACATGGCAAAATCAATTACACAGAAGTCAATGATAGAAAAGGCTTAATATTTTTCCTTCTGATTTTGACGAGTATATTTATATTAACTACCAATGTGAAAAAGTAAATTCAGGTAATAAAAAGCCGATTCACATAAGAATCCAACAACACATTATGTATTGAGCACTTACTATGTCAGGCACCAAGCTATGTATATTAATGCTTTTCTTCTTAGATCTCACATTAACATTATAAAATAAAGGCTAATATTATCACCATTTGCATTTGAGAAAACTGAGTTTTAGACATGAACTTTAGCTTTGCCCTTGCAAGTCTGGATTTGAACTAAAATTCATCTATATTTATAGTTCAAGAATTTTACCAATATGTTATATAAAGATCATGAAAATGATACAATACAGCAATGTTTTAATATGTTCAACCTAACTGCTAACTAAAGAAGTGGCTCATGAAAGAGCAATAATCAACTATCAAATTGATCATGATTATAAAAAGAAACCCTCAAAGCTGATCAGGGTTCGATATGGACATGTAAAATTTTACAGCCTTTCTGGAAAGACTTCTGACAAAAGATTTTAAGTTTTTGAGAGTGTTTCAACTCCTAGGAATTTCTATCAAAGATATAATCAGCAAGACTTTTGAATTCATAACTGGTGAAAAATATTATGGCGCATTCTCAAGACAAATGACTTATAATTATTAACATCCAAGTGTAAGAAGAGTATAACTACAGAGGACATGGTAGTTCCACAATATTAAGTACAAGGTCAAGATACAAAATCAAGTATAAAATATAATCTCATTGCCAAATTTTGTAAGAAAAGTACATTCTATAAAGTACTGGATATATGTAGCCTTGGCAGGCTACATTCCATGGGGTCTCAGAATCAGACATGACTGAGTGTGTGTGCATACACACACACATATATAATTATTTATATATGAACATATATTTATAAACTGATAGGTATTTTTTAAAATATTAATAGTTATTTATGTATTTAAGAAAGACCAAAATAATACTGAATAAACGTGCTTGCTAAGTCACTTCAGTCGTGTCTGACTTTGTGACTTGCCAGACTCCTCTGTCCATGGGATTTCCCAGGCAAGAATCGTGGAGTGGGTTGCCATTTCCTCCTCCAGGGGGTCTTCCTGACCCAAGGATTGAACCCGGGTCTCCCACATTGCAAGCAGATTCTTTACTGTCTGAGCCACCAGGGAAGGAAAATAACACTGGGGATTATTAAATTAGTGAAATGATTTTGGGGGAGAGGTGTTCATTTTATTCTTGAAACTTTTCTGTACTTCCTTAATTTTCTAAACATATGTAAAACATATGTATTACTTAGCTAATACAAATACATAAATGTAACCAAAAGAAAAATAAATAGTTAAGAAAAATCCTACTGTCTTTCACAAAGAATCCAATTAAAACTTCTAACTATACTATAGCAGTGTTGCTAAGCCTTCATCTACTTTTATAATAGAGAGAAAATGCTAATGAATTTATAGGTAATATTTAAAGTTTATTTTACGTACCTTGTCAGCAGACACAGTTAAAAGAGAAAAGTGTGTTTTACAGTTGTATGGAAGGTAATAAATGTCAGACACATGTAGATACAGTTATAACTTTATGAACACCCAGGGTAATTTGCAAGAGGAAAACCTTATACAAACACTAAATGAAAAGACATGTTTTCCAAGCACAGGCAGGGGACTGTTTTTACTCCATGTGCAATATAGGTGAGATAGAAGGCTAAGGATTTCAGTGCAGTGGTCTGACAATAAACCCCCTGCAAGTGTGCCATCTGATGGGGTGTTAATTGAGTAGCAGGTGAACATAAATAGAAAGCACCAAGGGTGTGTAGTAGGGAGTCTTTTTGTTGATGAGAGAACATAAAAATGTTGAGCTTGTAATAAGAAACAAAGACAGCCTGGAGTTTACTTCTCTGACTTCTTTCCACCCTCCATAGCACGTGTCTCTCTAGTTTAAAATGATTGCTAGGGAATAAAATGGCTTTTAAAATGTGTGGGTGATTACAGAATAAGTCAGATAGGTTCCCAAAGTTTATGAAACCTGAGGGTTTGTCTTAGTTTTGTTTGTTTCCCTATGGTTTAAATGCAATGTTTTGTATGATTGTTGCTGATTCCTGAAATTATTGATTCAGAATGTCTCAAGACATGTAGAAGTCAGGGTCATTCAGCATCTAATGTGAAATTTCATCAGGATTTCATCAGGACATAGCAAAAAATTTAAAAAGTAGATAGAAACATGAAGAATGATTCAAACTTTCTAAAGTTCAAGATTTTTTTTAAAGAAAAGAGGTTTTTCTGTATAGTTTACCTAGACAAGTTGTATGAGATTATACAAATAAATCCTTGAATAAAATAATTTTAAGTTCTAATGCTGACATTTCTTTTTTCTGGGAAACTGTTATAACACAAATACATATAACCACCATATGAAAGATGTTCTTTCTCTGAGAATTACTTTCAGTTGCTTATATAGTTACATAATCTCCAAGAATGTTGCTCCTTTGAAGAAATGAGGTCCCTGCACACTGTATTGTTACTTCTAACAAGGCATTAAATGCATCCAAGATACATGGAAGACATTTTAAGCTATTAAGTTTCAACAATGGTAGCTAATATTTATGATGCATTTCCTGTACACTAGGAATTGTGCTAACCATATCACAAATAGCCATCTCACGTGAGCCTCACGACAATCTTAAGAGATAACTCAGTTCACATTGATAAATGAAGATATCAATCTGTAGAAAAATAAAGTATCTTTCCCATAGCCACATAACTAATTAGTTGTGAAGCCAGATTTGAATGTACATTCACTGCCTCCATGAAAGTGAAAGTGAAGTCGCTCAGTAGTGTCCGACTCTGTGACCCCAAGAACTGTAGCCTACCGGGATCGTCCGTCCATGGGATTTTCCAGGCAAGAGTACTGGAGTGGGCTGCCATTTCCTTCTCCAGGGGATCTTCCTGACCCAGGGATCGAACCAGGGTCTCTCGCATTGTAGGCAGACGCTTTACCATCTGAGCCACCAGGGAAGTCCAAGTGCCTCCACAGAGAGCACAAATCCTGATGTATACTCTCTCCTTACACTAACTCAAGTTCCTATAGAATATTCACCAAATGAATGCTTTGTTATAATACCGTATCTGGTTATTCTAAGAAAGTTAGGGTAGAAACACAAATTTTCACTTCCTAACATGGTTTAGAGCAGTGATTCTCAACCTTTAATGTTCAGAGGAATTACCTCAAGATCTTGTTAAAAGGCAAATATTGATTCAGTAGGTTGAGGTGAAACTTGAGGCTCTGCATTTGTAACAAGCCCCCGGATGATATCCTGCTACTTGAGTAGCAGGCATAGAGGATCTGTTGGAGATGGGTGGAAGGAACAGGAGTAAAGTTCCAGTTATTAGTTCCCAATTCCTTCTTTCCATTTCTTAATTTCTGAGAAGTCACAATCTAGTCCAGACTACCCATCTCAACTTTCTGCCTCTTTCTACATCCATCTTCTTCTTCCCTCATCTTGAAGAAGACAACTGGAATGCTAATATAAATATAAATGTTGTAATCAAATTCTGGCAGAGAGATAGCCAGTTCAGATGTGTATTAAGGAAAAATAATCCTGTGTCTTCTTTGTACTATTCTTGTAGATTACAGACTGTGTTCATAGAAGTACTATTTTGTAGATTAAAGACTGTGTTTATAGAAGTTCTAAAATAAGTTTTATAACCAAATCCTATCACAGGATATAATCAGACAAAAGAATATCTCCAAAAGCACCATTTTGAGGTGTATTAGAACAACTCAGCAAGAATGAGAGTGCTATGAAGTACAATGGGTAGTATCATAGGATTTACAGTATTGTCCAGAAACCTAACATTTACCCTATCTCTGACCCAACCCCATTCTTCATATTGAACCATTAACCATACCCTGTAGATTTAACCTCGCAAACAGCATCGGTGCTCCATCTGCTGCTGCCTTGGTTTAGTCCATCATCACTTCTCACTTTCCCACAGTTAGTGAGATAAGGGGAGGGAGAAAGGGTTCTGTCTACTCTTTAGACTACTTCAAGACCATTCTCTACACTGCTACCAGAGAAACCTTTCTGAATTAGTAATCTAATGTTAATTCCTTGCTTTACATCCTTCAACAGCTCCCTATACATTAAAGTTCCAACTTCCCAGTTTAGCACACATGGTTCATTGTGATTAAGCTCCATCTGTCTCAGTGGTTCACTCTTTCCATTACCTCATGCAAACCTTCTACTAGAGGCACATCAAACTGGATTATAGCTCTACTATTGCATCATGGTGTTTTACACCTTCATACTTTCCCACACGCTCTTTTTATTTGGAAATCTTTCTTTCCTGCCCCCTTCTTTCCAGCCCAGCCCTCTACACACCTAGATGAGTTTTCAATGTTCAGCTCAAGGAGTATTCTGAAACATCTGGAAAGCCCCATAATCTTCCCATTAAGATAGAGAAACTATAGTAGGAAAGACAAGACCCCATGGACTATATCTACAATAACACTAGGTTACAAGATCTACTTGAATTCAAAATATAATTGGGCATGGCTAGATAAAACCTAGTGGGAGACTTGGGTTTGATCCCTGGGTTGGGAAGATCACTTGGAGAAGGGAAAGGCTACCCACTTGAGCATTATGGCCTGGAGAATTCCATGAACAGAGGAGCCTGGCAGGCTACAGTTCATAGGGTCACGAAGAGTTGGACACAACTGAGCGACTTTCACATTTTCATATAAAAACTACAAGACCCAAACAATATAAAAAACTATGGGAGAGAAATCGGAAGAAAAGCAAAGGGACTGGTGATAACCCCAAGAGCTGGAAACTCCCAACCCATTATTAGGTATTCACTGGAAAGCACAGGGGGCCTTGTTCAGAAAAGCAAGAGGAAATGGAAGAAGATATTGAAAGTTTCAAATCAATCGATGAGTGTAAGATGTCCAAAGCATGATCAATGGTGTTAGAAAGTTTGGAGTCTAAGGCCTACAGACTCTCAAGACTGAAAAAATAACCCTCACATCATACAGCTTAGCACTAAGGAGAACCTGCTGGGATTACAAACCAAAGTGAGCAGAACAGGTGCTATGTGGGCAAGGAAAGGAGAAGAGAAAAAAAAATTGGGGAGAGTGATAGAGTAGAAATATCTAAGTTTAAGGCTATTTCGTCATTAAAGTGACAAAAGAGGTAGCTATCCTAGCTCACTCTTCTCGTCAAAAACTACAGAAAAAAGTCACTTCACTTTAAAATGAATAGCAGTCAAAGAACACTCAGAGTGCACTACATACTACACTACTACTCCACATAAAATCAGTACAAAAATGAGTGACTAGAGAATGAAACAAGTCCCTCAGACAATGGAAGCATATCAGAAAAATATGTCCACAAAATAGGTAAAAAGTTTATTGTTTCAAAATGAACTAAAAGTCATTAAGCAATTATTGAATCTATCAGGAACAACATAAATCAGAATGTAAGATGACTGAGAAAAAGATTTACAAAAAAGAATTAAGGAAAGAATTAAAAATGACAGAAAAAAATGAACTTCAAACTTAAGAAAACAAAAGCAAATAAACACAAAAGAACATGCTTTAAGAGAAACAGAATGGAAAATAGCAAAGTCTTATAGATATCGGAAACTAAGAGCAAGATTTTTAAAAGTTTTCAAGAGTAATTGATGGATAAAGATCCAATATAAATATAATAGTCCTTTGAAGAAGAAAACCAAAGCAATGAACAGAATAAATACTAAAACTATAATTGAGGGAAGCTTTTCTGAAATAATAAGAAGATTTAAAAATAAATATTTAAAAGATATATCACATAACTTGGAAAACAATCTATAATGGCCAAAATAGACATTTTTTTTCTAAATAATTGGACTTAAACAAAAAATAAATGTGTATATATAATGACATCCAGACAAAAATACCAAGGAAAAAATTCAATTGTCATCATATTTTTCAGCAATAAATCTCTATGGTAGAACATAATGATGTATTATACTTGTCACTTAATCAAAGAAATCATGAGCAAAGATGTAAACTGAACTTCATGTAGAAAAACTACAAATTACGACAAACTTGCAAGTGCTCAAAGAATATCATTTCCTTGATCTCTTCCTGAAGAATCTGTCATAGAAGGAGCTTCAAATAACTTGAGAAGCACAGAATATTTTTTTCTATACAATTAAGACTAATAGTCATTAAAGTGTAAAATTGCTATGTACTGTAATAATATAGACATGGTACAAGTATCAAAAACAGAAAAGTACAATAAACTCACTGACTGTTTAGTAAGTATTTACTCTGTTCATAAGGATACTATATCAGCATTTGCTGGATGAGAGGCAGGAAAGAATAGTAGGCAGCTTGGTTCACTATATCTCACAGTAGGAAACAAGAGTCATAGTCAACAGCCAAAAAGAGGGAAGGGAGATGGATTTTATACAAAGGTAATGTTAGTACAAAGTTAATCATTAAAACAAAATTATAAACCTTCCTAAAGCCAAAAGATTTTTTAAAACATTTTAAGTTTACTTTTAGAGGAAGGAAGGAAAGAATCAGAGTGATATAATCAGAGATAAAAGCTAAGAATCCTTTAATTCTTCCTTGCTTCAAAGACTTAATTTTATAGATATTTTATATAATTATAAAACAAGTTTAATTTACCAAAATGCAAGCTTTAAAAATAAAAGTATAAAAATTACCTAATTGAATAACCCGTGTGAAACATAGCTACACAGAAAGGAACTAGCTCAAGTGACTTTATACCACCTAATATAATTGTGCGTCCCTGGTGGGCCATGTCCTAAAGATTAAAAGTATAGCAAAACAATATCAATAACAAAACAGAAAATTAAACTGGTTTTGGGAAATCAGTTGTTGATGGACATATTGATATTGTTTTTATAAGATTGTAGTATGATTAGTATGGGATAAACAAATGGGAATTTTGTTGGTGTTACTAAAAGCAGGGTTTTTCACAGTGAGAGAAAGGAGATATTAATACTATTGCAACATGGATAAGGTTAAATGAAAGTCTTACAGTCTTGGATGTGAATCAGAAGTATCCATATGGACTCACGATTTACTTTTTTCAATATATTTCCTAACTCTATTCTCCAAAATGTCTATAAGCAATGACAAGCCCACCTAAAATGAGTGCCTATAACCCTCAGAAAGATGGTTCTAAATAGGATTCAGTTCAGTTCAGTTCAGTCGCTCAGTCGTGTCCGTCTCTTTGCGCCCCCATGAATCGCAGCACACCAGGCCTCCCTGTCCATCACCAACTCCCGGAGTTTACCCAAACCCATGTCCATCGAGTCAGTGATGCCATCCAACCATCTCATCCTCTGTTGTCCCCTTCTCCTCCTGCCCCCAATCCTTCCCAGCATCATAGGATACCCCACTAAAAAGAATCAGGGCTCTTTGGAGAAACAGCTGATTCCAGGTCTGAGATGGGAGATGTTCAAGATGAATGAATGAGCTAACTGGAGCAACTCTCAGAGAGTGGTCACGAGGTCATGGGCATCAGCATCACCTGGGAACTTGTTAGGAATGCAGACTCCCTATCTTTCCTCAGAACTACTGAATCAGCAACTCTGGGGGTGGGGCCCAGCAATCTGGGTTTAACAAGCCTTCAAGTGATGTTGATGAATACTGAAATTTGAAAAACCACTGGCCTACAGCAATGATAATCAATGGCTTTTAACATCAAAAAAGAGAAACAACCTGACATTCTATTCATTCTGACAGAAAAACATTGGCAATCTATGAAATAATCTTTCCCTCCACCAAAATAATTAAGCCTAAGTCAAATTAAGCTGTAGTTGTAACTATCAAGTTATGAGATACAGAGAGGAACATGAAACAATACAGGAAATACAATTAACAAATCCACACTGAAGGAAATTCTCTAGGTCAAATAACCTGATTTTTCCAACAAAGAAACTGTAAGGGAAATACACATATACATATACATGTGTGTGTGTGTGTGTGTATGTATATATATGGAGAGAGAGAGACCATTTATATGGAGAGAGAAGAAACCAATTATAATAATATATGCCTCACTTGATTCCAATTCAAATAAACTAGATAAAAAGAACATTTTTAGTACAACTAGACAGTTTTGAACTCTAATTATACTGAAGTTTTGTAATTGATTGTTTTGAGGATGGTGATACAGTGCTTATGTTTGAGAGACATATGCTAAAATATTTAGAGGTAAACTTATATATTATCCAGAAATCATTTTGAAAATGACCCTAAGGAAGGGGTGGTGAAGTGGATGAGGGCAAGTAATCTGACCATATGTTAATGGAGTTGTTGATTGTTGAAAATGGTGTGATGTTACTTAGAAGTTTATTAAAATATTCTGTTTTTCTATATTTGAATTTTTCAATAACATAAATTTTCTGTCAAGCATCATCTCTTCCCCCAAAACACTTCCCTTAGCCTCACTGTCAACTGACATGAATAACCTTTTGCTCTATTTCCCCATCACTCTGTACTTAACTCTCTCTGCTGTGACCAGTTCCTTGTGGGGAGGCCTGGGCTTTGCTTGCCCTTATAACACAGTGCCTCAACACAGCATTGTTTTCAGTTCAGAGTCCTCACAGAAAACAGAAAACATACTCAAACAGAGTAATTGAGAGGGTTCATTAAAATTATTTACAAGGATGGTAATCAGGGTTAAGGGTGGCTCAGTGGTAGAGAATCTGTCTGCCTATGCAAGAGACGCAAGCTTTGTTCCTGAGTCAGGAAGATCCCCTGGAAAAGGAAATGGCTACCCACTCCAGTATTCTTGCCTAGACAGAGGAGCCTGGTGAGCCAGAGTCCATACGGTGGCAGAGTCGGACAAGACTTAGGGGCAAAACACAGCAACAACAGTCACGGTTAAGAGAAACAGCCAGGGATGGCGAGCGCTTGGGCCTGGCAACAGCAAGGGGCCATTTCCTCCTCTTGCCTGGTGGGCAAGGGGTAGGGAGATCCACCTGCAATGTAGTGAGAGCTGCAGCTTTAGTCCTGCAGGCCGGGAAATGAATACCTCAAAGTAACTCCAGATCTTGTTGATAACTCCCATTAGCTAAATCCAAATATGAGCAAGAGCCTGTTAACCAATGAGAAAAAGAGTAGAAAGTGGATCTGAAGGGTGAGATGCAATGTCACAGAGACAAGAGGCTTCTGATCATCCCTACAGATTTAGTAGGTTTCCAGGTATGATTCTCAAACTGTTTGCTGTATGTATGCACACACAGGTATGTGAATGCAGGTGTAGATGTGTGTGTGGAAGGAGGGACAGTTGATGACACATTTTTCAGATGGATTCTCTTGTTTTCAGTCCACAGAGCACAAATTTAGGAAAAAAATCAGCTCATTGTGGCAGATTATTAAAATAGCTACATTTTTCTATCAATTATTTTAAGGAATCTTTGCCTTTTCTGCCAGTTTCTCCTTTCTAATAAAGAAAATTTATTTGGATGCATACTGTACCACCTCCAGTAGTATTTTTAAGCAACATGCTAATATCAGAATATCAATGTAAATACACCTGCAATTGTCACTTAACCTCATGCTATTATTTTTAGACTGCCTGCGGCAGTGCATCAGTACTGTCAGAAGGAAAAAAACATAACACAGAATAAGGCATTTTCACATTCTTTTCCACAAGCCAAGACACAAAATGGGCTTATTATCAACATGTGGTTTCCTACAGTTCAGTATGAATATATCTTTAGCTCTCCAGTAACTTCTGTGGAGTTGTGTAATTTAGCAAAATGTAAACATGTGTTCCCCTAGGAATGATATGCTGCCAGGCAAATGAGATTATTTCTTTCCCCTCACTCCTTCCTTGAAATAAACTAATTAAGCCTGAAGATTCCAGGGCACAATTCTCAAGAAAAATATTTTATTCTGAAGGTCACAATGTTGCTTCTATCCCATCAGTACAAGCTGATGGCCTTGTTAAAAACATTCATATTAAGAAGAGGTTGTTTTGTTTTGTTTTTTTCCCCAGATTCTCATTCAACCTTTATCTGAATATCTACTAACACTTGTGGGAACTACAAAAATCTTATTTTGAAAAATATTATAAATCTCTAGGCTTTGGACAATATGAGCAATCATACCTCAAAGCACTTTCATTTACCTGGTGGCAGGGACTTATAGACTGTGGGTATTTAAGTTACAGTACCAGCTTGACAAATCCAAATAGTGAAGCACTACTAGATATCACAATAGATGACAACTATCTTTCATATGCAAAGATGGTTTAACCCTCTACCGGTAAAATGGAGAATATACACTCTTAGTCAAATAAAGGTGACCTATTTGTATCATGTAGTACACAGATACCTTGTTCTTCTTGAAACTAAAGGAAATGTATTTGTGTTATAAGTGACCATGGCTTTTACTCTAAATAGCTACCTAAATACAAAAAAATCAAACCTGTGACTTATGCCATAGGGACATGAAGCTCTAACCAGCTGAGTTCCCTAATGTGCCTGAGCCACTTGAAACAATTGTAAATTGGGGTGTTGTGGTTAATAGAGCACAAAATCTGCAGAGAGAAGCTTGTGGTTTTGCTTATTTTTGCCATTACAAGCTGTGTGAATGTGTTGCAGGAAGGGGGACCCCTTCCAGGGCCCAAGACTGGGCTCTTGCCTAACACTTGGAAATGAATTGTCTGAGGAGACACATGTGCTGACAAAGCAAGAGATTTTATTGGGAAAGGGTACCCAGGTGGAGAGCAGTAGGGTAAGGGAACCCAGGAGAACAGCTCTGTCACATGGCTTTCAGTCTCAGGTTTTATGGTGATGGGATTAGTTTCTGGGTTGTCTTTAGCCAATCATTCTGACTCAGAGTCCTTCCTTGCCTTGTTCAGTCAAGATGGATGCTAGAGAGAGGGATTCTGGCAGGTGGTCGGACATGTGGTGTCTCCTTTTGACCTTTCCTGAACTCTTCCAGTTGGTGGTGGCTTATTAGTCCCGTGTTCCTTACCAGGACCTTCTGTTGTAAAACAACTCATGCAAATGGTTACTATGGTGCCTGGCCAGGGTGGGTGGTTTCAGTCAGTGTGCTTCCCCTAACAAACATGGGTAAGCAACTACTAAACTGAGGTTTGAATCTCAGTTTTCTTATTTATAAACTATTTATAATCACTTTTCCCTACAAAGCTGTTATGAAGATCAAATAATGTGTGAGTGGACTTTATAATTTGCTGAGTGTCATATAAGCAAGTTCACTGGCCTCTGATTTGATTGTGTTATCTGATCTTTCAATGCTGAGATTTGCCAACATAGGATTTTTAGTTCTATTTCTGTGTTCATTTCCTTTTGTCTTTTGTTTTCCTTCCCTTTCTAGTCTGTCCATTCTTCTTGATTTAAAATATCAACTCCCAATAAAAATCTCAAATCAAATACTCTGGAGAAAATATTTTAGCAAAATTCACTCTCTCATATTACCTTTAGAAGTGAATCTATTTCTAGCCCAGCTTTAGGGATTGAAACCAGAGAGACCACCAATGTACAGTCAGGCCTCAGAAGTGGGGACACAAAGAGGCTGATGAGGAAAAAGGCCAGCCCAGAACAGCCTCATGCAGAGTCAGAGAGTGTGTCTCAAACATGTGAACCTGCAGCATCAGGTGTTGGGAGACTCCAATAGTGTGCACAGAGATGGCAAAAAGAGAAAAACAAAGCCATCTCATAATATTTGGGTTTACCAGCAATTTCCTGGCTAGTGGTAGTTCGTAAAGAATTATAACTGGCTAAATGTTTTATCCTGGAGAAGGAAATGGCAACCCACTCTAGTATTCTTGCCTGGGAAATCCCATGGACAGAGGAACCTGGTGGGCTACAGTCCATGAAGTTGCAAAAGAGTTGGAGACAACTTAATGACTAAACAACAACAAAATGCTGTATCAGGAAAATCATTTGACTAATAGTAAGAGCTAGGTTCCACATTCTGTTTTGTCCCTGACTAGTTTAAGTCATTTGACCTGTCTAGGCTTCAGGTCCTCCAACTGTGAAAAGTCTAGATTATTTCTAAATTTTCTTCAAGCTCTAAAACACTACAGTAGTCATAAGTAATTTATTTCTATTCTAATTTATTTTAACTATGCAAAACAAGGTACTTGCCCAAAACATTAAAATTAAGTGAAAAACAACCACAATCACTAAAATTGTGGTTGGTGTGGTTTTCCCATTCATTTGGGAAAATTCAAGAGTTTCAACAAGAGGCAAATTCATGTCATTTTTGCCTGCCTCCTCAAGATGACCCCTTAACTGGAATCCCAATGAACAGTAACAGTTTCTGCCTGCAACAGCCAATCAAAATGTATTATTAGAGTAACAGTCCATGGAATCTCACATCAATAAATCTTTGGTGTACAGAATTGGTATTGTTTACATTTAGAGAAAATTATTACCCTTGGAATCTGAAAAATGATAATTAGAAAGTTCTCCTGTGCCACATTCCAGAATTCTTTCCAGTTTCGCAACACTGGCCACAGAAGAGGGAAGCACCAGTTCCCTATGGGAGTGTCCTTCACTTATTATAAAACTCCAACTTAGCTCCAGGCCTTTTTGTCTGGAGAAAAATCCTCCCTTCCCCACAGCATCTCTTTTCAGCTTTCTTAACCTCTTTCTTGTACCCATAAAAATGTATCAGCTTTCATATTTATAAACTCCTGAAGAAATACTAGCAGATAACTATTTTTGCTTTATTTTAATGCTGTAGTTTTAGTCCAGAAAAAACACTGAGTTGAGTTAGTGAAACAGGAATAAGAATGAATCTGACCTGACGAGGAGTGGGGAAATGTTAAGCAAATGATGGGCTATGCAATGGGGAGTCAATAAATATTTTATGTCTATAAAATCAGGAGCAAGTTAGCTAATATATATGCTCGCGCTGATGGCTCAGCAGGTTAAGAATCCGCCTTCAATGCAGGAGACTTCTTCCCTAAGTCAGTAAGATCCCCTAGAGGAAAAAATGGCAACCTACTGCAGTGTTCTTGACTGGGTAATAGATGGACAGAGGAGCCTGGCAAGCTACAGTCCAAAGGGTTGCAAAGAGTTGGACATGATTGAGCAACTAAACATGCACGCACTTCACCATAAAATGCTAAAGTACTACATAAATACTATTATTGTTATTACTAGTTTAAGGAGATAAAAAACTAGAAAGGAGACAAAGATTACCTAAGAAAGTGATTCTTGCTAAGTGCTAGTGCTGCCTCCACCTAAAATGTGGTCAGAGCTGGAAGGCAGTCCTTTTGAGTTTCCTGTCTTCATATAATGCTATGACTCTTGTTTTCTTCTGAGTTTCTTCATCTTCCCTTCCCCCCTCTACTTTACATGATGCCTAAATAATACCAGTCTCAGTTAC
The DNA here is from genome assembly GCA_024291935.2 of Okapia johnstoni. NCBI lineage: Eukaryota > Metazoa > Chordata > Mammalia > Artiodactyla > Giraffidae > Okapia > Okapia johnstoni. The sequence continues at coordinate 64,291,820 of CM044307.1, read as the reverse complement.
ATACTCAGTTAAATTTGGGGGTCCACAGTTCTTAGACAGACTCTTATAAATGCACTGAAAGTAGTTCATGTTTAATTGAAGATGCAAGGATCATTTAGAGGCATCTTCTTTAGCAATTGCAAAGAAGCAGTGCTTTCAGCTCAGCATCTCCGGAGCTCTGTTGAAAACCACAGGCTTTAGACACTCAAGTTCCGGCTCCTAATATTCTCTGGGGATAAGAAGGCAAATATGAGCCCATCAGCTTCTCTGTGACCCTTGACCATAGACCATCCCACAGCCTTGTCCATCCGTCCTGTGCATGTGTCTGCTTTGTCTCTAAGAACACTGGTGAGAAGATGATTGGGAAAATCCACAACCTCAACTGGCTAAAACTATAGAAAATCAGAAAGCATTTTCTAGAGATAGAGATGGAGCATCATTACCTCCCTGCATGTAAGACAATTCACCCATCATCCAAGGTAAGACAGTTGAATCACTCTGCTGGTGCTTTGTCCACTGCTACCCAGCCTGCTATTCCTGGTGTTATTATCATTAAAATAAAAAATAAAAATGTTGAATATTGGTTCCAGAAAATTCAGCCTTTAAGAATTTTCCTGCTCTGCAAGTAGCCTTCCTGCCATATCTGCAAACAAAGGATTAAAGGGGCTTCCAAGGCCCCCAGAAAGCCCTTCCTAGTGTCTTGGCCCATCGTTAAATGTTAAGAGCTGTTGGAACTCTTTCTGCAGCGCTCAATGCTTCAGAAACACAGATGTATTATTCTTAAAGCCCAGGTAGAACACGGGCCTGTTGTGAATACCTGATGACTTTCCCCAGTTGGAGGACTATAGGGTTTGGGGAAGACGAGGAAACAAAGGAAAAGAAACCTCTCAGACTCACAACAACAGAATTATGCTCATCTGAGGAAAGACAGTCCCAAATGCCTGAGTTCACTGCTAAGCTCTGAATAGAATTACCTATATGTCAGTCAGTCAAGGTAGTTTAAAATACCTGTGCTCCTAAAGCCAAGGTGTCGTTATAGATTTAACACTACCAGCAGCGTTCTCTTTGTCACACAATGAAGCAATATGGCTAATTAAAGCTCACTAGGGAGCCTGAAATAATGATGCCTCTCTCTTCCTAGAGCCAATTACCCCAAATATTCAGATTACCTACCTACTCTTTCACTGAAAGAAGTGTCTAGGACTTTTTTATTATTATTATTTAATTCAGGCATTATGTATCATGTAACGTCACATTATGTGATGTTGTGTCACAGTCTGACAGCTTACAACGAGGGATACGCTGAATATATTGGGTAGTTAATACCTGCCTGAATTAACAAGACAACCAACTTTCCCAAGAAAGAAAGTCTGAGAAATATCTGCTATACCTCCTGGGATATCTGGAGGGAGTTCATCTCTGACTCACTCCATCAACCACTGTGTGTCACTGCTGCTTCTTGTAAAGACACATGAAAGAGTATTTGTCTGCAGAGATGGCACACACATCTGCACGTAAACTATAGATGAGTCTGTACAGAATCCTCAATGAATACTCATTCATGAAGATTCTACTTCAATGCTGTTTAAAGGATTTCAGCCATGTAGGAATTAAGCGGGAGAAGGCAATGGCAACCCACTCCAGTACTCTTGCCTGGAAAATCCCATGGACGGAGGAGCCTGGTAGGCTGCAGTCCATGGGGTCGCTAAGAGTCGGACACGACTGAGCAACTTCACTTTCACTTTTCACTCTCATGCATTGGAGAAGGAAATGGCAACCCACTCCAGTGTTCTTGCCTGGAGAATCCCAGGGACGGCAGGAGCCTGGTGGGCTGCCGTCTGTGGGGTCGCACAGAGTCGGACACGACTGAAGCGACTTAGCAGCAGCAGGAATTAAGCATCAAGAGATAGGGTAATTATAATAGAAAGGGTATGTATGGGTTTGGGTTTGAGGAAACCAGTTGAGAAACTGAAATATGTCCTTTCTTCCTTTACTGATATATTTATTCAGGAAATATTTATTGCATTCCTGTTTTCTACAAGTATTTCTGTTAAGGGAAGATGGAATATGTTCCAGTTCCAATTTCTTTGCTGTTCCTACTCAAGTGAAGCATGATCCTACCTAAGGGTCTTTGCACTGGCTGATAATACTACCTGGGGTGCTTTAGTTCTCACCATCTTTAAAGTTTCCCAAATGTCAACTTAATGAGACCTTCCCTGGCCAACTTATTTAAATTCCCATCCCCTTTTCCTCTCCAGCTCTCCTGGTTATATTTTTCTATTTTTTACCCCACAGAAGAAACTTATACAGAGCTGTCAGAAAAATCCTCTTTGAAGAGACAAAATAGAAGCAGAAAGATAAACAATGGAAGACAGTCATCACTGAGAGGAATGGAAAGAGATGGTTTACTTTTTCCTCTGTAAGCCAGGGATAAATACCCACTAACTGGTAAGGAGAGGATTAAATGAGATAATATATATAAAGTGCCTAGAATGTACTTTATCAACATTCCAATTATGCATTTCACTACTCACAATTTTCAGTGGCATCCCATTTTCTTCTGAAAAAAATCAAACTTTTAGATCAATATAAGATATTCCATTACCTCCATTTCCCAGTTCTAGTTTCTCTTTCAAGCCACTTCCTTTCATCACCAGCTTCCTCAGCTTCCACCAACATATATGCACTCTCTCTCTTCAAGTCATATTTATTTAACTGCTTATGTAACCCAAGCACTAATTTCCTCTTTATACATTTCCACTGGCTGTCAACACCTGGAATGGACAGCCTCCCCTAAACAATCCTTTTCTTAACCTTTCCAATGTTTTCTTAAAATGTCCCAAGCACCCTCTGTCTTTCTTTATTGTTCAGTTCAGTTCAGTTCAGTTCAGTTGCTTAGTCGTATCTGACTCTTTGCGACCCCATGGACTACAGCATGCCAGGCCTCTCTGTCCATCACCAACTCCCGGAGCCTACTCAAACTCATGTTCATTGGGTCGGTGATGCCATCCAACCATCTCATCCTCTGTCATCCCCTTCTCCTCCAGCCTTCAATCTTTCCCAGCACTGGGGTCTTTTCAGCTTCAACATCAGTCCTTCCAATGAATATTCAGGACTGATTTCCTTTAGGATGGACTGGTTGGATCTCCTTGCTGTCCAAAGGACTCTCAAGAGTCTTCTCCAACACCACAGTTCAAAAGCATCAATTCTTCAGTGCTCAGCTTTCTTTATAGTCCAACTCTCATATCTATACATGACTACTAGAAAAACCAAAGCCTTGACTAGACGGACTTTCATTGGCAAAGTAATGTCTCTGCTTTTTAATATGCCATCTAGGTTGGTCATAACTTTTCTTCCAAGGAGCAAGCATCTTTCCTCTATTGTGGAACCTATTATATAATATTTATGTTAGCATTTTTATTATCTTTTCCCCAAACTATACTGTAAGATCATTGAGGTAGAACTGCATCTAGTCTTTCTATTAATAGCTCTCAATACAGAACCTGGGACATAGTAGACCCATAATATATACATATGAATTAGCGTCTGAATCCATCCAATAGGTAAGTACTAGATAAGTGCTTGGAACATAGTTTCTTCATAATAAATGTTGGCAACTGTCCATCACACTCAACTGACTTATTTAAGTATAAATGTAAATATTCAGTTAGACTGTCTCAATGTACATTGGTTGCATGAACCTGTACTTATAATTATATATCATACTATATATCAGTTAATAAAATATTTTGTTTAATGTGCAATAAATATACTTTAAGATGTATTCTAAGCAGAAGAATGATATTAGTTGGAAAAGCAGTAGGCATAAGGTCATAAAAAATCTAAGGTGATTGCCTGCAGAAACTTATAAGCCACTAAAGAAGACAGAGATATAGGAAAAATTCATCAATATAAGTTTGGGACAAAATGCCTAATCATAACAGCGCATGTAAGAAAATATAGGGACTTCCTTGGGATGGTCCAATTTAAGGTTAAGACTTCACCTACCAGTGCAGGGAGCAGAGGTTTGGTCCCTGGTTGGGGAGCTAAGAGCCCACATACCTTATGGCCAAAAAACCAAAACATAAAACAGAAATGATATTGTAACAAATTCAATAAAGATTTTAAAAATTGTATGCATCCAAAAAAAATCTAAAAAAAAGAAAAAACAGGCAATGGGATTACAAAGAAATGAAAATGATAAAGAAACTGAAATTACAAAAGAAATAGAAAATAAGCAATTAAGATAAAGGAAATTTAAGGAAATGTTATGAGGGTGAGGCTGAAGTTTTAGTCACATTCAATGGTGGAGAGTCTGGATGCATGCAACATAGAGCTAAAATAGTAGATCAGAACTAGGTTGGAGAATCAGGGATAGGAGAGCTCACTGGTATGTTTATTCCAATATCCCAGTGCTAAAGCATTTGGAGTTTACTTTGCAGGCACATAGGATTTCATATCAATACAGTAATAGGATGTAAGTACATGGACCAATGTGTAGAGAACTGCTGATGCTGTGGTTGGAAAAGAGAAGTGGGAAAAAATGACATCTTGAATTCAGGGAGGCATGTTAGGAGGTTATTATAAAGTGTGAAAAAAAATGTGGAGAGGCAATAAATTAGACATGATGGTAACATATAGAAAAGAGTCAGCACAGAGGCAGAACTGAGTCTCTTTGGCAAGTGACTGGTGGAGTCAACAATTAATTAATCCAAAAAGGAAATGCATTGAGTATAATTTAGGAAGCAGTGGGAGGGGAATATTCCCTAATGATTACGCAGTCTTAAACATGATTGCTTGGGTATTAAGGACATTAGGTGTTCAGGAGACATCCAGGAGATAAAGGTCAAATAGAGAATGTAGTTAGTTATGAACTAGGTTGAGATTTAATAAAAAGTATTATATTTTTGCTAATATAAGTAATGCTACAAAAAGCATTTACATGAAGATAGTTTTTTCTCTTTTGAATTATTTCCTTAAACACGTTTCCACAACTATACCACTTTGTCTATTACAAAGTCCTCTGTCCCAATCCTCTTATCCTTTCACTTCAAGACAGAAAAATATTCAATTTCAGGACTTCCTTAGAAACTTTGACATTTGTTTTGCTTTTACTTTTGTCCCAACATCCCAAACAAAAATACCACATTCTTTATGACAGCCCTCAGTAATATTAATATACAGCAATCACCTTAATAGTTTTATGATACTTTCTCAAGATAAGACCTCAGTGGTTCAGCCAGTGCTTTGAGAACAGTTTCTAAGTCACTGCAATGATGTTGTTTCCAAAAAATCATTAATATAAGCAGTTCTGTCCAAGGGTAGTAAGAGTGAACCATAATGAAACACCTTATTTGTTGGACTAAATCCACAGCACTACCATGCTATTAACATATAAAGGCATGAATTACTAAGAATCAAGTTTGGATGTAGGATTTCTAAGTTTGTGTATTTCTGTTGATAGCATAATACAAGTATAGAAGCCGTAAATCATTTTTGCCTTCACAAACCCTGGTAATCCAACAAATATATCTCTGTGTCTTCCTCTAGTTACTGTAAATGCAGCCCCTCCTATTCTAAGGGGGTAATCAGTAAGTAGAGAAAGTAATTTTATTTTCATTGGCTACACTGAAAATCTGAGAGATGTAACCATCTTTAGTATTGTCTCTGATGAAGGCTTAAGTTTTAAACATGGATTCAATAAAAAAAACCCAAGTAAATTGTGTTAAATGCCTTACCTCTGCATGTTAAATCAGTCTATTAAGAAATTATAATCTACATCATTTGAGCTTCTTTGTTCTTGGTTCATCATTTTTGTACTTTTTTAAATGTCTGGTTAAATTTGCTTTTGCAAAGCTTTCTAATTACTTCTTCTAAAAAGACTAAATAAGAAATTATATTTTTCCCAGAATAAATGAAAGGATTCACTTTAGTTCAAAATTCCAAATCCAAAACATTTGGAGAGGTTTCACAAAGTGGCACAGCATGTTCTATTGGCCTTATAGGAACAAGATGATCCAGGGAGAATAAACAGCTCTGATATCACCATCAGCATCCCCTGACCACAGAAGGCAATATGTAGGATCATCCTGCTCCAATACAACACTCCTTGGGTCTTTTTGTCATCTCTTGTCTTGCCTACAGATGAGTTATTTGAGTGCTTGCTCACCATGTGACAGCCACTATGCTCAAAACAAAATATAAAGCTAAGATACAGGTGATTTCATCAAGGGTTAATAGATAAGTTTGCCCATATGCTCTCTTTTTTCTTCCTAACCATCTCTTCTCTTCCTTTAATATTCAGGTCAAATGTCACCTTCTCTGTGAAGCTTTGTTTTATGCTTTTCCTCTTAGCCCAGAAAAAGTAATATCTTCCTCTTAAACACTCCAAATTTCTGTCCATAAATGCATTAACTTATTCTACTACTTTTTAATGTATTTCTTTATATGAGTAAAAATCCTACTGTGTTGAGACTATATCTTACTTATTAGGAAGTAGGGAATAATAGGAAATAATAAATGGAGATTGGTGATAGGGTGAGAGGCAACATAGAAATGGAAAGCTCAGAATACAGTGCTAGACTGCTTGGGTTCAAATTCAATCTATGGAACTTATTAGTTATGTGACCTTGGTTTAAAAGAAAGTGAAAAAGAATAGACACATGTATATGCATAAATGAATCAATTTGCTATACACCTGAAACTAACACAATACTGTAAATCCACTATAATAAAAAATAAAATTTAAAAAAGAACAATTATCTCCTCATTATTTGATAGACAATAATTTTTGATAAACACCTTTATACTTACAATGTTCCATATATTATATGACACATTTCATAGCATTTTTATATCTTAAACTTACAATAATCCTGGGAAATAGGTCAAATGTTACAGTCTTTATAGGAAAGGAAACAAAGGCTTATATTTTAAGTGATTTTCTTAGCAAGTATATGGTTGAATCAAGACCATAAACTAAGCTTTCTGATTCAGTTTTGTGCCCTTTCCCCTTTATATTTTATTATGTAAAAATGAAACTACAAAGCTATCATCAGTATAAAATGACAATGGGGTGTGTGTGTGTGTGTGTGTGTGTGTGTGTATGTGTATTGATAGCTGTGTGCTTATCTACTCACACACTCCTTCATGATTCCCTTCGTGATCAACCGCAAATACATGTGAAATGCCCCCAAGGAACCAGAGCCTCCAACTTGTGCCTAAATTAGCACTGGGCTCTTATCCACTGAGCCACTCAGCTTATTTCCACAATAGAAATTAAATAGATATTGGCAACACTAAGCCTCACTGAGAAATCTATACGTAGGTCAAGAAGCAACAGTTAAAACCAGACATGGAACAACAGACTGGTTCCAAATAGGAAAAGGAATACGTCAAGGCTGTATATTGTCACCCTGCTTATTTAACTCATATGCAGAGTACATCATGAGAAATGCTGGGCTAGAAGAAACACAAGCTGGAATCAAGATTTCCAGGAGAAATATCAATAACCTCAGATATGCAGATGACACCACTTATATGGCAGAAAGTGAAGAAGAACTAAAGAGCCTCTTGATGAAAGTGAAAGAGGAGTGAAAAAGTTGGCTTAAAGCTCAACATTCAGAAAACTAAGATCATGGCATCCAGTCCCATCACTTCATGGGAAATAGATGGGGAAACAGATGAAACAGTGGCTGACTTTATTTTGGGGGGCTCCAAAATCACTGCAGATGGTGACTGCAGCCATGAAATTAAAAGACGCTTACTCCTTGGAAGGAAAGTTATGATCAACCTAGAAAGCATGTTAAAAAGCAGAGACATTACTTTGCCAACAAAGATCTGTCTAGTCAAGGCTATGGTTTTTTCCAGTAGTCATGTATGGATGTAAGAGTTGGACTATAAAGAAAGCTGAGTGCCGAAGAATTGATCCTTTTGAATTGTGGTGTTGGAGAAGACTCTTGAGAGTCCCTTGGACTGCAAGGAGATCCAACCAGTCCATCCTAAAGGAAATCAGTCCTGAATATTCATTGGAAGCACTGATGTTGAAGCTGAAGCTACAATACTTTGACCACCTGATGCAAAGAGCTGACTCATTTGAAAAGACCCTGATGCTGGGAATGATTGAAAGCAGGAGGAGAAGGGGTTGACAGAGAATGAGATGGCTGGATGGCATCGCCAACTTGATGGACATGCATTTGGGTAGGCTCTGGGAGTTGGTGATGGACAGGGAGGCCTGGTGTGCTGCAATTCATGGGATCACAAAGAGTCGGACACAACTGAGTGACTGAACTGAACTGAACTGAACTGAACTGAACTGAACTGAAGGCCAAGATTTTGCTCACTATTTTATCCCATGTGTTAAGAATAGTTTGACACAACATATACTCTCAAAAAATAATTTTGGTTGAAAATAAAAGGAATTTAGATGGTACAGAAGGATGTGCCTCTCCAAACTGGCCCAGAATTTAAGAAATATTTATGTCCCTATGAATTTCCACCCAAGAAATACAAAGGAGGAAAGGCCCTTTAGTTAGAGTATGTTAAAACTTTCTCCCCATCAGCTTTTCTTAACTACTCAAGGCTGGTCCAAAGAACCCATGAACAAACTGGCCACAGTGGCAGGGCTTGGATGTTATTTACACATTCAACCATGAGGATTTACCTTTTCTTGCAATAGTAGAAAACAATGCTAAGACTCTAATATGACCCCAGTTCCTACTAACTGATAACATTGGATTCATTCCCCCAAAAGCAGACAGAAACTACTGCTTAGTAGAAGATAAAAGAAAGGATATGACTTTCCTGCCTGACCTGCATCTTTAAGCCCACATCCATAGTCTTATTTTATGGTATATTCATCATCACTATATCCTCTCATTGTAATCAAAGAAATCACTATGCATAAAAAAGAAAGTGAAGCAGTGGATTGAGACTCATGGGATTCACTGATATACCCCATCATTTGGAATCAGCTGAACTTATAGAATTATGACATCGGTCTATTGTAGAGTTAACTGTAGACATCAGCTGGAGGATGACAACTTATAAGCTTTGCACTGATCTGTATGATGTGAAAGGTGCTCTAAATCTGCAATCACACATGATGCCTTTTCTCCCATAGTCAGAACGCGTGCATTTGAAAGCCAAGAGGTAGAGTATGTTTGTGATTTCTCTCACTACTATGCCTTACAATTCACTTGCAAAACGTTTACTTGCCATCATTGCAACTTTGGGCTTTGCTGGCTTCAAGGCATTAGTTTCTAAGGGAAGAGTGCTTCCACAAAGGAGATATATAAAAATGAACTGAAAGTTGAGACTATCATTTTCATTTTCTATTGTCACTGAACAAACAAAAGAGTAGGAAAAAAGTAGGTTGATATATTGACCAAAGTAGTTGATCTTTGGAAAACAGAAGTTAAAAAGAACAACTTTGCTAATATTTTGTTCCTTGTTCCAATGAAAGAAAGTTATAAAGATGTTAGCTATACCTAGAGAAGTGTTCTGACATCTGACTCCTCATGAGAATTAAGACACATTTGCAGTGGTAGCAATATCCTGATTGCTGCTGGACCATAGCTATGGCAGTGGATAGCTGAACACAGTTTCAGTTATTTCATCTTGTATCTCAACACCCATGATTGCAGACTTGGTAGTGGGTCTCCCAGCAAGCTATTTCAGTGTCTTGTTCCAGAGGTTATTCTTAGACAGTCAACATTGAGTCTGCTTCTCTTTTACATCCAATAATTTTATAGTAGCTAATGCCCCGTCTTAAAATCTTTTTTGCTAGCTGGTGCAAATTTTGGTTTTCACAACTAAATCCTAATAGAACCTAACTTGCAATTAGCAGAGGGAAACCTCCGGCTTATAACGCAAACAATGTTTACCTTGGTATATTCTGAAGTCAAATGGGAGGAAATGACCCAAACAGTCTTTCAGGTTATCTTCTTTCATACCCAATTCTAATCCTACCCTAATAGTCTCCAACAGTGGCACCATCATTATTCTACTCAGCTAACTTAATATTTGGGATCACACCTTCTTCATTTCTTTCATCTAAATCAGTCAATATATCTTGTTGAGTCTTCCTTTGAAAACCTTCATTGTCCTTACTCCTGTGGTCCAAATACTCTTCACTTCTCGTCTTACTTCTATTATCACCTTCTAACTGGTTGCCTTGTCGCCTGTATTTCCACACCAAAAAAAATAAAAGGCAAAACCAGGTGGAAACCCACGGTTAAAGGTAGAAGACTTATCACTCATTATTTTCCCCCAATCACTTTCCAAATCTCACAAAAACTGTGTAAACAGATTTTTAAGACATAAACCCCAATAACAAAGATACTAGATTAAAAGGCAATAACAGCAAAATGTTGAAAGCTAGAAAGGAAATAGAAGCATGTCACAGAAGTTATAGAAAAGCTGAATTCTTAACCAGAAGTAGGGAACCCAAAAAACGACCTGCTTAACCCTGCAAAATTCTCCAAACATTCCAAACTCCATAATACAAGGGTTCTCTGGAAATGGATTGAAGGTGGAGCCAAAAATGATAGAATTAATTACAAATTGATAGAATTAATTAAAATTTTTGGCTAGAAAAAATGAGGTGTCCAGATCTGTACAGCTGGGCCACTGCCCTCCCTAATCTTGGAAGAGGACTAAAGGTTTGCTTTTGGGAAAAACAGCCAATTTTCATTGACTGAGATTTTCAGGTATTAATATATCATCCTGAAACTGGGGAGATTAAGACAGTGTGTATCCTAAAGGTTGAAAATCTCACCTTTGTCAGATCTGAAAGTGTGGTCAGCCAGACTTAAACACATAAAGCATGAGATTTATAGAGGCTTCTCTTCTAGAGCCCAGAGGAGAGCACCCCAAAATGAGTTCAGGTGTTAACTATTAAGCAACCCAGACAGATAATGCTAAATATCTAGAGAATAGGCCCTCCTATGAGCTCTGACTTCCCCCTGAAATTCTGTATTTCTTTTTCTTAAATCTGAGTTGACTACAAAGTCATTTTTTTAAAGTCTCTAGTGGAAAAGCTGGAGACCAAGGAGTGCAGGTAACAGAAATGTGGAGAAAAAGAGACCCTCACAACTACAAATTACATAATCAGTTAGGTATGAAAAGATGTTACAGATACAGAACAAAGAAAAGATGTTATCTTAAAAGGAAGTTTGAGGGTAAATAAAAGCTTTTGGAAATTAAAGCAAGAGAGCAGAGATGAAAAAAATAAAATTGGAAGGATCAAAGATAAAGCCACAGGAATCTCCCAGAACGAAGAGAGAAAGGACAAAATATCTAAAATAGGCATGAAAAATAAGAAAATTAGAGGAACATTTAAAATAACAAAGACCCAAGAAGAGAGAAAATAGGAGGAGGAAGTCATCAAATACATAATTGCAGCATTTTTTCCAGAACTAGAATACATGTGATTCCTGCATAAATGATCTACTGAGGGCCCAGCACAGTGTATGAAAATAGACCCACACCAAGGCATATATCTGTGAAAATTCAAAACAGCAGAACAAAGAGAAAAGCTTAGAGAGGAAAAATTGGTTTCAAATAACTACATTGGAAAGATAAGAAGACAGGAAGTGGGTGTCTGAAAATAAGAACATAACAATATAAGCATGTTATTTAGAGACAGGTAAACAAAAAGAATCTAAAGTTTAAAGTATGAACAAATATGATTTTTTTGAAGAAGCAGCATAGAAGAAAGAGGGTGAGAGAATTAGTATTTTTCATAGAACCCTTGTAGAATGTTTGCCACTCTAAACGATGTTAATTTGATGAAATTAAAAACTCAATTAGGAAAAAGAGAAAGAGACAGTGAAAGACAGCCAAAAGCAAAATTTCTTGCACTTTATCCTGCATAATACTTTTGTAAAAATGCCACTTGCAGCATTTTGTTCCCTATTTTCCATCTTTCAAAAACTCCCTTTTAGAATCTTTTTGCTAGTGTGTAAAGCCCTTGAAAATATGATTCTATAGCTTTTCTGCAGTCTAAATCTTCTGTTCTAGTCTAAGTGGTCTTCTTATTAACCCTTAAATATAAGAAAGCATGCACCTTTAATTTTTCTCTCATCACAACATGGGTAGCCTCATTTTACTTTCCTACAACACCCAACATACATGATTAGCTCTCTTCTTTGAACTCCTCTGAATTTATAATTTACTGTGATTTATCATATTAGTATTAGTGAAAGATGAACTCCCCAAGTGGGTAGGTGCCCAATATGCTACTGGAGATCAGTAGAGAAATAACTCCAGAAAGAATGAAGGGACAGAACCAAAGCAAAAGCAACACCCAGTTGTGGATGTGACTGGTGACGAAAGCAAGGTCCGATGCTGTAAAGGCAATATTGCATAGGAACCTGGAATGTTAGGTCCATGATTCAAGGCAAACTGAAAGTGGTCAAACAGGAGATGGCAAGAGTGAACGTCAACAGTCTAGGAATCAATGAACTAAGATGGACTGGAATGGATGAGTTTAACTCAGATGACCATTGTATCTACTACTGTGGGCAAGAATCCCTTAGAAGAAATGGAGTAGCCATGATAGTCAACAAAAGAGTCCAAAATGCAGTACTTGGATGCAATCTCAAAAACGATAGAATGATCTCTGTTCGTTTCCAAGGCAAACCATTCAATATCATGGTAATCTAAGTCTATGCCCCAACCAGTAACGCTGAAGAAGCTGAAGTTGAACAGTTCTATGAAGACCTACAGGACCTTCTAGAATTCACACCCAAAAAAGATGTCCTTTTCATTATAGGGGACTGGAATGCAAAAGTAGGAAGTCAAGAAACACCTGGAGTAACAGGCAAGTTTGCCCTTGGAGTACAAAATGAAGCAGGGCAAAGGCTAATAGAGTTTTGCCAAGAGAACTCACTGGTCATAGCAAACACCCTCTTCCAACAACACAAGAGAAAACTCTACACATGGACATCACCAGATGGTCAATACTGAAATCAGACTGATTATATTATTTGCAGCCAAAGATGGAGAAGCTCTATACAGTCAGCAAAAACAAGACTGGGAGCTGACTGTGGCTTAGATCATGAACTTGTTATTGCAAAATTCATACCTAAATTGAAAAAGGGGGGAAAACCACCAGACAATTCAGGTATGACCTAAATCAAATCCTTATGATTATATAGTGGAAGAGAGAAATAGATTTAAGGGAATAGATCTGATAGATAGAGTGCCTGATGAACTATGGATGGAGGTTCGTGACTTTGTATAGGAGACAGGGATCAAGACCATTCCCAAGAAAAAGAAATACAAAAAGCAAATTGTCTGTCTGAAGAGGCCTTACAAATAGCTGTGAAAAGAAGAGAAGCGAAATCAAAGGAGAAAAGGAAAGATATACCCATTTGAATGCAGAGTTCCAAAGAAAAGCAATGAGAGATAAGAAAGACTTGTTCAGTGACCAGTGCAAAGAAATAGAGGAAAACAATAGAATGGGAAAGACTAGAGATCTCCTCAAGAAACTTAGAGCTACCAAGGGAACATTTCATGCAAAGATGGGCTCAATAAAGGACAGAAATGGTGTGGACCTAACAGAAGCAGAAGATATTAAGAAGAGGTGGCAAGAATACACAGAAGAACTGTACAAAAAAGATCTTCATGACCCAGATAATGACGATGATGTGATCCACCTAGAGCCAGACATCCTGGAATGTGAAGTCAAGTGGGCCTTAGGAAGCATCACTACAAACAAAGCTAGTGGAAGTGACGGAATTCCAGTTGAGCTGTTTCAAATCCTAAAAGATGATGCTGTGACAGTGCTGCACTCAATATGTCAGCAAATTTGGAGAACTCAGCAGTGGCCACAGGACTGGAAAAGGTCAGTTTTCATTCCAATCCCAAAGAAAGGCAATGCCAAAGAATGCTCAAACTACTGCACAATTGCACTCATCTCACACGCTAGTAAAGTAATGCTCAAAATTCTCCAAGCCAGGCTTCAACAATATGTGAACCGTGAACTTCTAGATGTTCAAGCTGATTTTAGAAAAGGCAGAAGAACCAGAGATCAAATTGCCAACATCCACTGGATCATCGAAAAAGCAAGAGTGTTCCAGAAAAACATCTATTTCTGCTTTATCGACTATGCCAAAGCCTTTGACTGTGTGGATTACAACAAAGTGTGGAAAATTCTGAAAAAGATGGGAATACCAGATCACCTGACCTGCCTCTTGAGAAATCTGTATGCAGGTCAGGAAGCAATGCTTAGAACTAGACATGGAACAACAGACTGGTTCCAAATAGGAAAAGGAGTACATCAAGTCTGCATATTGTCACCCTGCTTATTTAACTTATATGAGACTACATCTTGAGAAACATTGGGCTGGATGAAGCACAAGCTGGAATCAAGATTGCTGGGAGAAATATCAATAACCTCAGATATGCAGATGACACCACCGTTATGGCAGAAAGTGGAGAAGAACTAAAGAGCCTCTTGATATAAGTGAAAGAGGAGAGTGAAAAAGTTGGCTTAAAGCTCAATATTCAGAAAACTAAGATCATGGCATCTGGTCCCATCACTTCATGGCAAATAGATGGGAAAATCGTGGAAACAGTGTCAGACTTTACTTTTTGGGCTCCAAAATCACGCAGATGGTGATTGCAGCCATGAAATTAAAAGATACTTACTCCTTTGAAGGAAAATTATCACCAACCTAGACAGCATATTAAAAAGCAGAGACATTATTTTGTCAATGAAGTTCCATCTCATCAAAGCTATGAGTTTCCAGTAGTCATGTATGGATGTAAGAGTTGGGACTATAAAGAAAGCTGAGCACCGAAGAATTGATGCTTTTGAATTGTGGTGTAGGAGGAGACTCTTGAGAGTCCCTTGGACTGCGAGCATATCCAACCAGTCCATCCTAAAGGACATCAGTCCTGGGTGTTCATTGGAAGGACTGATGCTGAAGCTGAAACTCCAATACTTTGGCCACCTGCTGCGAAGAGCTGACTCATTTGAAAAGACCCTGAGGCTGGGAAAGATTGAGGACAGAAGGAGAAGGGGACGACAGAGGATGAGATGGTTGGATGGCATCACCAACTCAATGGACATAAGTTTGGGTAAACTCCGGGAGTTGGTGATGGACAGGGAGGCCTGGCATGCCACAGTTCATGGGGTCGCAAAGAGTCGGACATGAATGAGCAACTGAATTGAACTGAAGTTCTGCTCATGACTGCCAATTAGATATCTACTCCTGTGTCCAAACATGATTTGAAACTATACCAACAATAAATCCCAAAGCATTGTTCATGAATTATGAACAAAATGAAAGAATGAGTGAATATATACATAACACTTTTGGGACTTCCCTGGTGCCTCAGGCAGTAAAGAATCTGCCTGCAATGCAAGAGATCTGGGTTCAATCTCTGAGTTGCAAATATCCCATGGAGAAGGAAATGGCAGCTCACTCCAGTATTCTTGCCTAGAGAATCCCATGGACATATGAGCCTTACAGGCTACTGTCCATGGGGTCACAAAGAGTCAGACACCCATAAATGTAAGAAGTTAATAAATAGTAAGCAAATGTTCAACTCAAACCTGAATTTAAAAAACATGATATACCATTCCAGCTTGAAAGAAAATATGTTACCCACTAATTGCTACTTCCCTAAGTCCTTAAGAACACATTCTCAAAGATTTCTAAGCATTTATTTTATGGACTGTATAGACTTAAGAAATGAGGAATCAGCATCCAATTGAAACTTCTGGAATCATCTTCATCCACAATAATGAACCATGACAATCTTACGAATCTTATGACAATGGATAATTCTTAAATATTTTCTAAATATTTTTTCCTGAAATAAAATTTGCAATTGAGAAATAATTTCAAACACCATAACAAGTCATGTTTTTTTAGCTGAGAAGAAAAATAGATGTATCTGCTATTATAAGTGCAGCAAGAGGCTGACAATTCCCCATCTTAGAGTATACACCAAAGTGTCTGTTGGAAAGGTCACTTTTAAGAGAATAATGGTTCACTTGGACTTGGTGGCAACCTGGTATCCTTTCCATTGCTATCCTTTCTAGTACTCTCTTTCTTCGCCAAACCACAAATATCCAGGCTCAATTACATTTGCAGTCTTAGCCAATGATTATACTTCCCCATCCCCAACAAACACACAAAAAAGTTAAAATATCATCCCTCCTCATGCTCTGAAATTACACAAAACTCTCATCTGTATTTTCTGTCATCTCTACTTTGTTTTATTTAAACATAAGGGTAAAAATTACTCTCTCGTATTTTCATCAACAAAACTGACTCCAAATAAAACTCAGATTATTTAACAAGCAGAGTGGATTATAAACCACCAAAACTGGTAGGAACTAGAGTCAATGGATGTGAAAGACATGTAAAAATAATCAAAGCAGATTGATAAGAACATACAGTAAGGTGAGGAAGATAACACTTTTGAGGCTGGAAGGGTGTCTGATGCAGGTGTAGTGCCCCTCAGAGCCTTGGCCCCTTGTCAACCACTGTCCCTCTGGAGTCCCTTGTGAAAGTCATGGAAACTCAAGACTCAAATTCTTTACTGGAAATATAAATGTGATTATTTAAGAAGTAATAACTACTATACATGCTGTCTATTTTTGTTTACTAAAAACTTTTCTAAGTGATGAATATTTTACCTTGTCTAATTCTTAAAGCAGACCTGGGAGTTATTCTACTTTGCAAACAAGGAAAATGGAAATCACAAAAATGCAGCCATTTCCCCCAGATTTACAGATATCAAGTGAAGGAGGCAGAAATTCCACTTGGTTCCCTTTAATCCCATTCTATGTTATAATTATGGATATTTAAAAAGTGTTTTGAAAAGCTTTGAATACAATATTGTATTTTATTCTCAAAAACATAAAACAACTTTTAGGGTGGATAAGAGAATTTTTAAAGCCATGTTATTAATAATTCAAAGAGATTGTGCATTGCCTAAAAACAATTGTTAACTGAACTAAGATAACTACCCACCCTATTTAACTTCTAGTTAAAAAATCATTGTACCAATGCTCACCACCAGAGACTGGAGATAACCTAATTCAACACTCTAATTACAAACAGGAAAGGACTGGATTTCAGGCCAGTCCCTCTGCGAGCAGTAGGCAACGCCTGTTACACACACACACACACACACACACACACACACACACTCACACACACTCACAAACACACACTACCCCACCTGTTCCTGCATGCTCTGATAGTGCTAAGATTCAGGATCTTTTGACTAAGGAAAATATTTCTCTTTCAAGCTCAGAGGAGAAAACAGCATGACCATTTCTCTTTAAATTTCCACTGTGCACAGTACAGGAAAGAGAATCTGACAGAGATTGACAGTGGCAGTACCACTACAGTGACACAGATCTGTCACGGATGAGATCAGAAAAGAGCCCAAGATATAAATATTCAGAATTTTGTGCTTCTAGATGATGCTTCTCACATGCCACTGCTGAGACACTCACTCCTTCTCCCAGCCATGGGCCCCTCCCACCAGTCCCTAGTACTACTAACCTGGTTTAGCTTTTATACTGACTTTCAAAAATATAAGATTTGTACAATTTTTAAAAATTTTGCTGAGCCAATTAGAAAAACAGAGAGAAAGCCAGAGAAAGAAGAAAGAAAGTGGAGCTTTCTGTTCATAATGACAACAAACCACATACTACTTTTCAGCCAATATGGTCTTATACACAGTAAAGAGGGACGTACTACTTAGGGATCATGGAATTAGCTACTGAGATACAGCAACCCCACAGGTGAAACTCAGTGGTCCCAACAACCAAATAGCTTAAAAAGTTAACTTAAGGTGGGGAAAGAAAGAATAAGTGCTTAAGTCAGCCTAAACTGCCAAAATAGTGGCACAAAAGAACTTCAGTTCAGTCAGAGAAATCATGAAGTCTTAGACTTGGAAGAAATTTTAGGAAACAACTCCAATCTCCGTGTTATCCACACTGGGAAACCAAGGCTGACAGAGGTTAAATACTTCACCCAAAAATCACACGGAAAGTGTCAGGTCCAGAAACAAAACCCAGGTGTTACATCCAACTAGAACAAATACATCATAAGTAAACTAAGCTTGGGAATAGTTAGGATACATTACTCAGTACTTTTCAAGAAAATTAGAGATACCAAGGGAACATTTCATGCTGAGATGGGCTCAATAAAGGACAGAAATAATATGGACCTAACAGAAGCAGAAGATATTAAGAAGAGGTGGCAAGAATACACAGAAGAACTGTACAAAAAACATCTTCACAACCCAGATAATCAGGATGGTGATTATCATCGCACTCACCTAGAGCCAGACATCCTGGAATGTGAATTCAAGTGGGCCTTAGGAAGCATCACTACAAAAAAAACTAGTGGAGGTGATGGAATTTCAGTTGAGCTATTTCAAATCCTAAAAGATGATGCTGTGACAGTGCTGTACTCAATATGTCAGCAAATTTGGGGAACTCAGCAGTGGCCACAGGACTGGAAAAGGTCAGTTTTCATTCCAATCCCAAAGAAAGGCAATGCCAAAGAATGCTCAAACTACTGCACAATTGCACTCATCTCACACGCTAGTAAAGTAATGCTCAAAATTCTCCAAGCCAGGCTTCAACACCACGTGAACTGTGAACTTCCAGATGTTCAAGCTGGTTTTAGAAAAGGCAGAGGAACCAGAGATCAAATTGCCAACATCCACTGGATCATCGAAAAAGCAAGAGAGTTCCGGAAAAACATCTATTTTCGCTTTATTGACTATGCCAAAGTCTTTGACTGTGTGGATCACAACAAAGTGTGGAAAATTCTGAAAAAGATAGGAATACTAGACCACCTGACCTGCCTCTTGAGAAACCTGTATGCAGGTCAGGAAGCAACGGTTAGAACTAGACATGGAACAACTGACTGGTTCCAAGTAGGAAAAGGAGTACATCAAGGTTGTATATTGTCACCCTGCTTATTTAATTTATATGCAGAGTACATCATGAGAAACGCTAGGCTGGAGGAAGTAGAAGCTGGAATCAAGATTGCCAGGAGAAATATCAATAACCTCAGATATGCAGATGACACCACACTTATGGCAGAAAGTGAAGAAGAACTAAAGAGCCTCTTAATGAATGTGAAAGAGGAGCGTGCAAAAGTTGGCTTAAAGCTCAATATTCAGAAAACTAAGATCATGGCATCTGGTCCCATCACTTCATGGCAAATAGATGGGGAAAGAGTGGAAATAGTGGCTGACTTTATTTCTGGGGGCTCCAAAATCATTGCAGATGGTGACTGCAGCAATGAAATCAAAAGACACTTACTCCTTGGAAGGAAAGTTATGACCAACCTAGACAGCATTTTATAAAGCAGAGACATTACTTTGTCAACAAAGGTCCATCTAGTCAAGGCTATGGTTTTTCCAGTAGTCATGTATGGATGTGGGAGTTGGACTATAAAGAAAGCTGAGCTCCAAAGAATTGATGCTTTTGAATTGTGGTGTTGGAGAATACTCTTGAGAGTCCCTTGGACTGCAAGGAGATCCAACCAGTCCATCCTAAAGGAGATCAGTCCTGGGTGTTCATTGGAAGGACTGATGTTGAAGCTGAAACTCCAATACTTTGGCCACCTGATGCAAAGAGCTGACTCATTTGAAAAGAACCTGATGCTGGGAATGATTGAGGGCAGGAGAAGGGGATGACAGAGGATGAGATGGCTGGATGGCATCACTGACTCAATGGGCATGGGTTTGGGTAGATTCCGGGAGTTGGTGATGGACAGGGAGGCCTGGTGTGCTGCAGTTGATGGGATCACAAGGAGTCGGACATGACTGAGCGGCTGAACTGAACTGAACTCAGTTCTTTTATGCTGACAATAAGGAGAGTGATTTCCACACCTCCACCTTAAGTCTCTTACTGCACAGTGAGAAACAGACTCTTCTGAGCTAGATAGCGGGGCTGATTCTTAGGAGGAGTGGAACGCTTCATTTCCTATAGCCTTGATACCACAGGGGCAGAGGGCTAAAAGTGAGGCACCTGAACAGGACAGGGAGTGGACACGACTGCTGTAAATATCTCGTGGCCTCTTGAGATTCCAGCACTATTAGGAATACGGTGACGCGCAGAAGAGTTGCCACACAAGCTTAGAGAGCTACTAGAAGAAAAGAAAAATGAATACAGATGCCAGGAACTAGGTAGTGTATTTTCATGTTGCTCCCTTGTTTGAACTTTACAACATCTCTGAGAAGTAGAGATAATGATCTCTGTTTGTAGTGAACACTGTAAGGTGCCTGTCTCTTCTTTTACCTTCTTAACAAAACCGTGACTTTTTTCACTTCTCAGTACTCAACAAAATTTTCCCTTAGGTTCAAACATTATAGAAAACAAATCATTCAAATCATATACAAATTCTTCCAGAGAAAATAAAAAGATACTCACTTATACATTTATGAAGCTAGTATAGCTTTGATATTGAGACATAACATTAACCAAGCTAGAGAAGGAAAAGCTGTTATAAGCAAAGATGCAAAAATCCTAAATGAAATGTTAGCAAAGTAAATTCAACAATGTATGAAAAGATTAGCCTCATGACTAGACTTAATTACCACAAGATAATTCTAATCTTAAGGTTAAAGATGAGAAAACAAATCAATTAATTAACCTATCAAAATTAATTAAATAAATCACAAAATTCAACATTTGTTTTTGCTGTAGAAGAAAAATCTCTTAGCAGCCTATAAATAGAAGAGGACTTTCTTTTCATCTAAAAATAGTCATTGAAAATGTTGGTATACTGAAATTTACTCCCTCAATATTCAAAACAAGGAAATGATGTTCTCTGTATCAAAACCTTGGGGTCCTGGCCACTGCATGGTGGCAAGAAAAAAAGGTATAAGGATTGAAAAATAAAGATATACAATAACTGTTATCAAAAATGATATGGTTATGTACACTCAAAATATAAAAGAATTTATGATAAAATGTTAGACTATACTGAGAAAAAGTTTAGAAAATTTACTGGATATAAAATCATTATTTTTAAAATTTATTTTATTTCTACGCAACAGCCCAAACAGAAAAATCAAAATTTTAAGAAAGCTATTATTTAGAGTACTTCCAAAAATACAAAGTGCATAGAAATAAATATAAGAAAAATGCTTAAGATGATCCTGGATAAAATTATAAAACTTTAAAGAAAAACACATAGCTTTATATACATGAGTAGATATAACATTGGAGAAGGCAATGGCACCCCACTCCAGTACTCTTGCCTGGAAAATCCCATGTACGGAGGAGCCTGGTGGGCTGCAGTCCATGGGGTCGCTGAGAATCGGACATGACTGAGCAACTTCACTTTCACTTTTCTCTTTCATGCATTGGAGAAGGAAATGGCAATCCACTCCAGTGTTCTTGCCTGGAGAATCCCAGGGACGGGGGAGCCTGGGAGTCTGAGCCTTCAGACACAACTGAAGTGACTTAGCAGCAGCAGCAGATATAACTTATTCATGAATTGAAAGACAATATTGTAAGGAAGTAAATTTGTATGAAGCTGACATGTAAATTCAATGTTGTATTGATAATAGCACAATACTTTTTGGAGAAATTTAATGTTAAAGTGTAAATCAAATTTCCAAAGGACCAAGAAAAGCCAAGGTACCCTTGAAGAAAAAGAGCAAGGCAGGAGGGCTTTCCCACCAGTTATTAAGTCTTACTATAAAGCTGCAGTAATCAGGACAATGTGGTATCGATGTTGGATTGATCAGTGGAACAGAAGTGTGTGTAGAAAGACCTACACATACAGTGGACATGGCATATGACAGGTACTGTTGCCAATCTGTGAGGAAAGAATAATTTTTTCCAAAAAGAAAATGTGCTAGAACTCTTATTTATCTGAAAAAGTGAGAATACAGATTCACTCATATATCTTTTTATATTTAAAAAATTAAAGGATAAGCTATGAAATAACTAAAGTTTATACCAGAATGATGGAATAAAGTAAAGAGACAAGGATAGACATTAGGCTTCTTTAAATATCCATTATTTTGTAAATTTGACCTTGGGACCCTAAATATTTTATAAAATTATAAAACCTAAGTTATTTTTAAAGTAATTCCTAACAACTAAAATCAGAAAGAAACAAACAAACCTAACAATATATCTAGTTGGTGACAGAACCACCGTCTAATGAAGAATTAACCTCACCCAAAGAGAGGTATGGCCTTTACCCTCTACTACTGGGAAATAACCTCGAGATCCCTGCCATTTCCTGCCTGACTCTAGTGTCTTTGTTCTTCGGGGATTTTGGTCAACATTCAGTCTAACAATGTGATCTATGTTGTAAAGTCTGAGTCATGACCTACCAGTTCTGGCCTCCAGAAGTGTAAGCCACAAGGGCAGTATGTGACTGAGTCCCCCAAAATACTGTGGATGCCAAAGGCTCAGGTGAGCTCCCAAAGATTTGATCTCTGGGTTGGAAAGATCCCTTGGAGAAGAAAATGGCAACCCACTCTTGTATCCTTGCCTGGGAAATTCCATGGACAGAGGAGCCTGGTGGGCTACAGTCCATGGGGTTCTAAGAGTCAGACACAACCTAGTGACTAAGCCACACGTAATAAAACTGTAATTGTAAGCATAGCACTGTCTTGGGTCCTGACAATCATTCGACCTGAGGGCGGTCCTAGAAATGCTCACAGCTGATCTGAAATGAGGGTAACCCTGGGAGCTCTGAACTTGTGGCTGGTGTCAGAAGTGAGGGAAGTCTTGAGGAGGGCTTCTCCTTCAGACTTTGAAGTCTGAGTAAAAACGTTTGCAACCACATGGAGATGAACTACAGTAGTCCCCCTTACCTGTGGGGGATACATTCCTAGACCCCCAGAGGATGCCTGAAACCACAGATAGTATCAAGCCCTACATATACTGTTTTTTCCCCCTATACATTCATACCATGATAGTTTAATTTATAAACTAGGCACTATAAGAGACTAACAACTAATAATGAAACAGAACAATTATAATACATACTGTAATAGAAATTATGTAGAATGTTATCTCTGTAGGTAAGTCAAGAACTTTCACATTTTCACTTAAAGGAAGCTCTTTACGGCTTATCTGGGGCTTCCCTGGTGGCTCAGATGGTAAAGAATCCACTGCCAATGCAGAAGATGTGGGTTCAGTCTCTGGGTTGGGAAGATCCCTGGAGAAGGGAATGACTACCCACTTCAGTATTCTTGCTTGGAGAATCTCATGGACAGAGCTGCCTAGCAGACTACTGTCCATGGAGTTGCAAAGAGTTGGAAAAGAGTCGGACACAACTGAGCTACTAACACTTTCACTTTGGCTTCTCTGAATTGCCAGCATCACTACTCTTGCTCTCTGGAGCCATTATTAAATAAAATAAAGGTACTTGAACATAAGCACTGCGGTACTATACCGGTGGATCTGATAACAGAGGTGGCTACTAAGTGACTAAGGGGTGGGATATACAGGAAAAGGAATGATTCATGTTACTGGCAGGATATAGCAAGATGGTGCAAAATTTCATCATGCCACTCAGAATGGTATACAATTTAAAATGTATGAATTGCTTATTTCTGGAATTTTCTATTATTTTTGTACTACTACTGACCACAGTTAATTGAAATCATGAAAACTGAATATGCAGAAAGTGAAATTGTGGATAAAGGGGGGACTACTGTATTACAAATGACTTCAAAACATAATTATCACTAAAAGATTAAATATATATACAAATTAAAAATCTGTATTTAAATCATATTGTTGGTTGTAGTATTGATATTTTTATTTGGTAGTTGTTATATGTGTTTTGTGGAATAAAAAGTTAATTATACTAATGCTGTTGAAAACAGAAGTTTTAGATATATGAAATGGATGTAGGATTGGAATTTTATAACTCTGAAGCCCAACATCTCATTTGGAATTTATTGTGTATTTCTGTTTTAAAAATAATACATATTTCCTAGCTATGCATGCTACAAAGTTAGCAACAATGACTAACCTAGAATCAGTGAATACCCCTAGCACCCAGACCGTGCTCCTCTTTAATTACCATTTTTCACTAAAAAGAAATCAGAGCTCCTTAAAAAATAGCTGAATCCAAGCCTGGGGCAGAATACCTACTAAATGGGGCTGAAGTATCTTTTCACACCAAAAATTCAAGAAAGCTATCAAAGGACGCAAGGCTCCCATCAAATAGATTCAGGAGCTAAGTAAAGAAGCATATGTGCACAAGGAGCCACATTCAAGAGTGCTCCTAGCAGCTCTATTTGTACCAGCCAACGCTAGGGAGAAATTCAATGGCCATCAATGGTAGAATGTATAAATAGCTTGTCACAAATTCAAGCAATGAAACATCACTTGAGAATATAAATACATAAGCTAAATGAAGATGCATGCATTAGCATGGATAACTCTCATAAATGTTGAGTCAAAGACACAAGGTACCAAAAATATGATTCTACATTTATAAACTTCAAAACAGACAAAACTGAACTTTCAGAATGGTTTATTTACATTGTTTTAGAGACAGATGTCTTTTCCACCCCAACTTTTTTTTTTTTAGCATTTTCTGTTGACCATTTCTTAATCTTATTTTTTCATTTCTCAACTTCTACTGGACAAATCTAGTTTGTTTACTTGTTTGTGTTTCCTTGTTTAAAAGCTTCTCATTCTGTATCTATTCCATTATTGATTATCTTTACATTTGGAGCATGCATTCTTGATTTACCAAGCCTAAAGTTAATCATTAGTTAATCATTTTCTATTCTCTCCATCAAAATAAATCTTAGAGCAATTTAATTATAATCACCACTCTATTCTCTATGTAATTATTGCCCATTATCCAGCTCTAACTTTTTTCAATGTTCATCAATAGTCATCAAAATTAATGCTATTATTTTTTCCACGTTATTCATTTACTCTCACAATTATTTTTGCATTCCACACTTTCCTTCTGAATTCAATTCCCTTCCTCCTAACTTACATCTTGAGAATCATTTTTACTCCAAGTCTCTGAAAGATAAACATTCTTGGTCCTTGTATTAAAAATACTGACTATCCTTTATTTATTTTACTGGGTATAGATTTCCAGGTTGAAGGTTACTTTTCCACAGCGCTCTTAAGATTAGTACATTACTTTTTAGTCCTTACTTTTATCTGGTAGGAGATTGATTATTACTCTTATTCTAACTGTTGTTGCTCTTTTCAGGAAAGAAACCTTGCTTTTTCTTCTGGAATACATATTATATGCACAAATACATACATATATATATATTTATCAACCTACATTTCCACCTTTGTTTTCTGCTATTCTGAAGTTTTATAAAAAAATTTAATAATTTATCTTACTTTGGATCCTAGGTGGTTTTTAACCTGAGAATTCATGCTTTATTACGTGTCTCATTTTCTCTATTTTCTCCTTCTAAACTTCTTTAAAACATTTCACAACTTTTGAAAACTATACTCAATGTCTCTTAATATCCCTATTTCTAATTATTTAATTACTGACTGCACTGTACAGAATTTTCTTAGATTTCTTTTCAAGTTCATTAGTTCTCTACTTACCTATGTCTAAACTGCTCTTAAAACTACACATTGAATTTTTAATTTCAATGTTTGCATATTAAATTTCATAAAATTTTATTTAGGTCTTTTTCAGATCTGCCTAATCTTTTTCACATTATCTTATTTTAGTCAAGATTTTTATTCCTTGTTAAATTATTTTAAATACTAATTTTATAGTTTTTCCAGATTTATTCTCTTGTCACAAGTTCAAAGAATTTTTAATTTTCCTGAAGATTGTTTATTTGTTTGCTGGCTCCTCCTCACGACTTTTTTGTTTCTCCCTGCGCTGTATAATTTCAGTTGTGAACTCAAAATCAATGGGCATGACTTTTCACATGTGCATCCCATGCACTGGGGGCTGTGAAATGATCCCTGTGGTATCATTTTCAGCTTCCAACTTCTCCTTCATTTCTGGTACATGTGGAGCATTTAAAGTATTTCACTGCTGAACTATTTTACACATAACTTCTAAATGTTTTGAATGAAATAGAGTGCTGAACCCACTTGATTTGCCATGTTGCTGAAAGCCAATTATTTCAAATAAATCTATCACACCACCATAGTCTTACTGCCGTTATTGGCTATACATGTTCTACCAACAGAAATCCAACTCCTTATCTTGACTTGTAAGATCTTCCAAGGTAAGACCCATTCATTAGTGGTCTTGTTTTATGTAGGTTATGAGTCTACATCTAAAACTTC
Source organism: Okapia johnstoni (assembly GCA_024291935.2). NCBI lineage: Eukaryota > Metazoa > Chordata > Mammalia > Artiodactyla > Giraffidae > Okapia > Okapia johnstoni. The sequence goes on along the minus strand of CM044307.1, from coordinate 64,265,572 downwards.
ACCATGTGTTTCAACACATAATAATAAACAGTGCCATCCTGGCTATATTCCAAGAAGCAAATTTATGCACAAAATAAACATCATGACATTTATACAGATGTTCTGATAACAAATTTTAATAACAATAGTGGTCATCATCACCATAATAATAGATAAGGTTTTGGAGTAATTGATATATAGCTGGCATTACAGGCTTTACATATATTATCACAATCAACTCTCACCAAAACCCTGTATTATTAATGCACTTAAGATTGTCTCATTACAGCATTACTCACTGATATCCTTGAGCTGATAGCACTTTGTAAAACACAGAATAACCAATGTTTGTGCCACAAACCTAAACGTCAAGCTTCTAGAAAAGCACTGAATTTTGGCTCTAACACATGAGAAGTATTACTGATGCTCTTCTAAAGCTTTATTTTTTTCTGAACAGTATAAAATGAAGAAAAATATATAAACAAACATGAAAAACAGAGTGAAGATGGTACATTTCAATATACAGTTTGCAGTGTCTCTACTGCCCTTTTCTTCTCTTTACCCCAGTCATGCCATATCATGAGAGTGAGAAATGCCACATCATGTGAAGCCAAGCACAGCAATTAGCTGCTCAGCATGCTTCTGGAATCAAAGACTTCGTCCATTCTAAGTTATTTCAGTTTCTGAAACATTAATTTTTCTTTCCACAACTTTTATTTCATTGAGCGGATTATGTGAATGAGTTGACCAACAGTGAGAAAAAAAATGTCAGGAATAGTAACAAAATACATATAAATATAGCTCATCAGGGTCTGAAAACAAGGACTGGATCTTACATGTTACAATTTAGATTGTTTTAGAGATTTTTTGTGGTTTAACAGATTGATCAATTGATCAATCAATAGAATAAATTTAGATATTTGAAAGTTTATATGTCTATAAGTTTGCCTGCGTGCTAAGTCGTTTCAGTCGTGTCCCACTCTCTGCTACCCTATGGGCCATAGCCTGCCAGGCTCCTCTGTCCATGGGATTCTCCAGGCAAGAATGCTGGAGTGGGTTGCCATACCCTCCTCCAGGGGATCTTTCCAACCCAGGGATCGAACCCGTGTCTCTTACGTCTCCTGCACTGGCAGGCAAGTTCTTTAGAGCTACAATACCTAGGAAGCCCAGTGGGAATTTAAATGACTATGTCTTACTATCTGGTGGCTCAGACAGTAAAGAATCTGCCTGCAATGCAGGAGACCTAGGTTCAATCCCTGGGGCAGGAAGATTCCCTGAAGAAGGGAATGGCTACCCACTTCAGTATTCTTTTTGGAGAATTCCATAGACAGAGTAGTCTGGCAAGCTACAGTCCACTGGGCTGAAAAAAGTCGGACACGACTAACCAATTAACACTGCACTTCACACACCTTACTACAGGGTCAGTTACATGTGCCTAATGATGAAATTGGAATTTCTATGTTGCTTTCTTTCCTATCTTAAGAAAATACTCATCAAAGACCCTTTTCTCAATTAAAAACAAAGACCTAAAGACTCACATGTTATGTACTTGATGATAAATCTGAAGTTTTCATAAGATATAAGTGAATTAGATCTCATGAAACTCACAGTTTCTACATTAACTTTCTTCATTTAACTTTTAAATTTCAATTTCAGTTCAACTATTACAGGTAACATAAAACCATTCAGAGCAGTGGACCCCACTGCTTTTTGGCACCCCACCTTTTTGGTGCCAGGAAACACTTTTGTGGAAAACAATTTTTCCACAGACTAGGGTAGGGAGTGGATGGTTTGGGAATGATTCAAGTGCATTACATTTATTGTGCATTTTATTTCTGTTATTATTATATCAGCTCCACCTCAGATCAATCAGGGATTAGATCCTAGAGGTTCGGGACCCTGATTTAGAGTCCCACTGTGTGGATGTTAATTGAAGGAGTCTGCTAAACAAGTCAATGCAATCAACTGCTTTCTATTATAAGGGTGAAAATGTACTCATTCTCTCCAGGGTTTTGCCCTTTCCTGTGATACCTCATTTTCTCCAATGTCTTAAACACACACACACACACGCACACACACACGCACGCACACACACACACATACATACACAAGATCAGTTATCTTCTCTGGCACTTTCTACCTGCTAAGCAATAATAATGTTGATGTAATAATAATGATGAGAATGGTAGCAAATATTTATGCTGCATTTACTATCGCTGGTGATTTGTAATTGCTATATATAGGTTTTTCTACTTGATATTTTCAGCAACTCCACTTGGTAGGTACTATAATTACGTCCATTTTACATGAGGAAAAAATGTAGAGACAAGATTCTAACTCAGGCTCTCCAGGGCTCAATCTGTAGCCATAATGTTATACTGCATTCAACTATTTAGGAGACATTTTCCCAGCCACTTCTCATTCCATTATAAATTTGAAGGGATAAAAAGGATTACTCTATGGATGTTTCAAGCCTTTCTTCTTTCCCCTTTTCTCACTTGTTAGTAAGATTTCTAACTTCATATCCTTTGGCTTTTTGCTGTCTTTTGCCCTTGAAAGGGTTCCTTCCTCCCCAGGCATTTCTCAGGCCTTGTGAATGAGAGAAAGTAGAAAGGAAACAAGACAGCATGAGGTTCCAACGCGTGGTCTGGAAGGGTTTATCTAGAAATTCTGAGGAGAAAGAAAAAGGAGCAACTATGATTTATGAGAAAGAAGCAAAAATTGCTACACCACCTCCCTTCATTTTATTCAATAAACACAAGGAATAGTCTTTGAAAATGTGGTTGCACGGTACTTCCCTGGTGGTCCAGTGGCTAAGATTCTGCTCTCCCAACTCAGAGAGCCAGGGTTAGATCCCTGATCAGGAAACTAGATCTTGCATGCTACAACCAAAGACCTGGTGCAGCCAAAGAAATTAAAAAAGAAAGGTAGGAAGGAAGGAAGAAAAAAGAAAGAAAGATATATGGTTGCTATGATTTACCTTTGAACCACAGTAACACTGGGATGACAAACCTAGACAGCATATTAAGAAGCAGAGACATTACTTTGCTGACAAAGGTCCATATAGTCAAGGCTACGGTTTTTCCAGTAGTCATGTAAGGATGTGAGACCTAGGCAATAAAAAAGGCTGAGCACCGAAGAATTGATGCTTTTGAGCTGTGGTGTTGGAGAAGACTCTTGAGAGTCCCTTGAACCACAAGGAGATCAAACCAGTCCATCCTAAAGGAAATCAACCCTGAATATTCATTAGAAGGACTGATGCGGAAGCTGAAACTCCAATACTTTGGCCACCTGATGTGAAGAACAGACTCATTGGGAAAGACCCTGATGCCAGGAAAGACTGAAGGCAGGAGGAGAAGGGGACAACAGAGAATGAGATGGTTGGATGGCATCACTGATTCAATGGACATGAGCTTGAGCAAACTCCAGAAAATAGTGAAGGAAAGGGAAGCCTGACGTGCTGCAGTCCATGGGGTCACAAAGAGGTGGACATGACTGAGCAATTGAACAACAGCAACACTGGGATACAACTGTGAGGGTTGGTGTTTTTAAAAAATTTTTTTCTTAAAAGAAGATTTTTCAAACCATTACTTTGTGTTATGTCCGATTCTTTGCAACCCTGTGGAATGTAGCTTGCCAGGTTTCTCTGTTCCATGGAATTCTCCAGGAAAGAATACTGGAGTGTGTACCCGTTTATTTCTCCAGGGAATCTTCCCAACCCAAGGACTGAACACAGGTCTTCTGCACTGCAGGCCGATTCTTTACCGTCTGTGCCAACAGGGAAGCCCACTGCTTTAAACAAACCTTATCTTTTCACACCTTGTGGTATACACCAAGAAAGTCAAGAAGCTAGCCACTGAGGTGGTATTCTGATTGAAGCTGCAATGGTTCCTGCTGGGGAGAGAGCACCTTGGCCATCACAGTAGGCTCTTCATATCTTCAATGTTGCCCCATCCGGGCTCAGTTGCATATGCTTTTCCCATTTAGCACTGTGACTGTGAAAATGCTTATTGCTTGGACAGTTTTATGCCACTTAGTGTAGCTAAACGCTTTTCAAATTGGCATATCTTCACGTCCATAATCATTATAAAGCAGAGCAAAAGAATGAATTACTTATAAATACATTCTTTTATGCTACATATTAAAAAACTAGGTTTAACCCTAGTTTTCCAAACAGTTGTTCAGGGATAGATTTGGGCCACAATAAAATACATCATTTGAACAATCAGTATGAGCAGTTTTTTTAGTCTAGCTGTTTCTTTGTGATCTAAAACGGATTTGACCAGGTCTACAACAGAGAGCATCAACGCACTTTTCTCTGTCATTTGAGTTTCAGTCTTGGTGGTAATTCTGAAATTGTCCTTGAAGGAGGCTTAGAGCAATTTTGTTGTTGTTTACAGTGAATGTAACTCTAGCAGATGCTGTGGGTACGTACGTTCCTTCCTCTCAGGAGAAAGCAATCCTGCTGACACCTGGACCTCAGACTTCTAGCCTCTACAATTGTGAGGTAATAAATTTCTGTCTTTTTAAGTTACCTAGTTTGTCATGCTTTGTTATGAGAGACCTAGGAAATTAAGAGAGCTCCCCAATGGAGTCTCTTTCTTGTTTCCTCCAAGAACATGGGGGAAGAACAAGTCCCATCTAAAGGCATCTAGAGACCTCTATTACTAAGCCAGCTACAAGACCGTGGATATGTCATTTAATTCTTCCTGGTCTCAGTTCCTTTGTCTGAGAGGTGAGGATACCATCCAACTCAAAATCTCTCAGGTACCAACACAGGATTTTTCAAGAGAGGATATTTGTTTATTCAATTGTGCTTCATCTGCTCTACAAAAATACACAATTAAAAAAATAGTTAACAGATGACTAAATACATTGGAAAAGAGGTTCTTAATATTAAAACTAGATTGAAGGCAACTTTTCTTTAATGGCTGGTTTCCTATCTCCTTCAAAGTATAATTCTATTTACTGAAATTGGAGTTACACAAATCTTTTCTAAGTATCTCTTATAGTAAGTTATACGTGAATATAGTAGTAAAATTCATTCCCACTACTTTGGAAGGCAGTAATTGTCTGCAGAATTAACCATAATGTATCTATTCCCAAATAATTTTCTATTACATTTTTTTTTTAACCATGGTGTCCAGATGAGTGGTGCTTAAGTGCTTTTTGTGAAAGAAAAAAAAAAAAAAGTGTGAGGGAAGAAATGTTTTCCTGAAAAAGTTTCTCCACATGCAATCATTTTATCACATACGCTAGTTTAACTCTTGTTTTAGTCTAAGAATAACTATAATCTATGCCCAGGGTGTGGAGTCAGTACTGACATAGATATTCTGAGCCATCTTCAGGATGGTTTGGTGGCGTAGGCCATAACCTTTAACTGCTCTAGAGGTTAAATGATTAAGACAGGAATATCTAAATATAATGGGTTTGTTACTGAAAAGACGAGAAGAAAGAAATCTTTCATCTTCAATTTCCATATCATTTGCTCAATAGTCATATATATTATACACAGTGGAGAGAGTCATTGTTTACTTTACAAGCTCAAAAACCAGCCGACATTACCAAAAAGAGGAGACCTTGATGAGTGTGTGGAACTTTTCTTTCTTTCTGGGAACTGAAGTCTCTCCTTCAAGAAATAACAGAGCTATAGCTATATATATAATTCTCTGATTAAAGTGGGACTGGAACCCCTGGCAATCACAACTACACATTAATTAAAACCTCTTTAGAAGGAAAAAGAACACTTGAGGTGAGTACAACCATGAAATGGTTGCTAAATGAAAAGCATTAAAGCTTGCTTTAAGGCTGCGAGTGACTTGTCTGGCTAAGGGCTGCATATATATAGTTCGGATAACTACTTCAGTTCGCCTGATAGTTGTTGTTTCAGTGTTTGGTCAAATAGCTTTTAATGTTGCAATCAAGTAATAGATACAAGATTGACAAGTAACAAAGAAAAAGAGCTTTCAGTCAACATGGACTAAAATCCATTACTGTGGTGTGTACACTGTGCCAGGGACCTGTAAACATGTCTTCATTGATCTTGCAGAAAGATAGAAATATCTCCCCCTGTATGGCTCAATCAAGACCCTTTTCAGAAAGGTAAAGTGCAAACAATATTGAAGAAGCAGAAAGAGACTGACATTACAGTCAAACAGTAAATAATGGTTGAGCACAGGAAACCTATCTATAACATTTCAAATTCCTGTCAGCTCAAATGAAATGTATAACCTCTCTATTGCAACCTCAGAAAGATCAGAATATGGGGACTGTGCATTCCTTTTTATTGGAATTCCTCTTTTACCAACCAACCAAATCAATAGGGGGAAAAAAAAACACCTCATTTACAGCTTTGCATTTTCATAGTTATCTCAGTGAATAAGCCTTTGAAAAAGATCTCATCTGTGAAGGTCAATAATTCACTCCTTCCCCTCTCCCATAATTAGGATCTGCTGCCATTTATATGAACAAATTTTGCTGATTATAAAATAGAAAAAAAATTAACATGCAGTAGAAGTAGAACTGGGTCTTCTTGCCAATTTGAAGTTTTATTAGAAATGCCCAGTGCATCAATTCTAAACTTTCAATTTCATTTATGTTTAAATACTTGTAATTAGGAGAAGCTATCTGGGCACTGTAGACACCAACATATAGCTTGTATGGATTTCTAAAAAGGTTGGCAGGCTGGTCAGAAGTTCAGCGTAGTTTATAAACAGATTCATCTATTATGTAAATCTCCATCCATAATCATTATTTATCCATTATGGCTAATCAGCATTCCAAGAAAGCAAGAGTGAAAAGAACTGGTAATGTCTTAAAAACAATGCCTCTTATACCTATAGATTCCTTAAATTTAGCCATCAACCAACTAGACATATAATCTTTTGTTTCTCTTCTTAAAAAATGCCTAAGAGAAATCAATACTGCACATTTAAAAACAATGTTCTCATTAGATACAGAGTAAGCAAATAAGAAGCAAATTGAATTACCTTTTTACACCACTTATTAACCTGCCTCTTCCTTTTCCTCCTTTCCTTCCCAAACATAAAATTCCAAAGAAAACAAAGACCCACTTAACTCAGGAAGAGGTATAAGTTATGCCTAAGTGTAGGGGAACAGACTTGACATGATACTTTCAATACCTGAGACTCTTGTGTAGGGAGCGTTAATGAGGTGCTAACACAGCTCCTGGCATGATCTTTTGATGTAGGCTTATAATCAGAATCCCAAGCAAATACTCAGCATAAGGCAATGCAGGATTCTATCTTCAGGACCCCAGGAAGAAATTTACTAGAACAAAATCAAACCCACTCATTAGTAAACTGAATTCTCACCCCAATGTCCCACACTTTTCTCTACATTTTAGATAAGACTTGGGAACTTAGTGTTGCTTTATAAACAGATGCTACTACGTGTTAAGCACTGTGCTATCTAAGGTTAGCTTGTACTGGAAAACACCAGTTCAGACATTTGCTCAAATTTAAGTCCCTCTCTAGAATATGAGATGAATAATTTATTTTTCAATATCCAAGACTAAAGAAAAGGAATACTCACATTCAAGAATTGACATATAGTTAGCTGAAAATGTGATAAAAATGTGCAATTGAATACTATATTTATGTACACAGTTTCTTCTGACTCTCTGACCCCATTCTCTGTTAGGTGAACATGTCCTCAGACTTCATTCTCCCCTATCCTTTTTCAACTTTCAGAATCCAACAATCCTCCAAAAGCCTGTTCACTCCAAGTTTTCTTTCCCTAATTCTTCAGCCACAAATGCTCTTTTCTTCATGTGATATCCCATCAAGACTTGTTCCTGCTTCTGATGATAGATACAGTCATTGAACTGTATCTGTCATTGAACAAGCTTACTTTGACTCACAATTCACTTTCCCTACATGGCAGGAGCTGTGTTTTATTCTTCTTATTTCTACCCATAGCATTTAATAAGCTACCTTAAGCATAGTAGTTGTAAAATAAATACCTACTGAACTGAATCACACATGTACAAATTCACTGCTAAACCAAAAAGAAAAGGGACTCCCTAATTTTAACTAAAGCTCAAAAGCACTAGCTCAAAAGAGAAGGGATTTTTCTGAAAGATTATTTCAATAACAGTTTTTTAAATATCAAATGATTAGCAAAATCACCCCAATTTGTTCTCAAATTGTCCAACCAGAGTCTGATTCTGAATAGCTGAATTTTGAAGGAAGGTGAATTGAACTCATAGATTTAAAGTTCTCTAATGTCAACCATTTGTGATGGTTTTTATCATGGGTTTTAAATAACTCTTTACAGAAATATTTATTGCCTATATGTATATATGTGTCATGGTTGAGAATCCAGCTCCATCCAAATTGGCCCTGGAGAATGGGATGAGTTTAACTTGAAAGTGAAGCCTAAATGGTCCCAATTTCAGAGAGAGCAGGAATTCAATAGCCAGAAACTATGCAGAGTCTCAAAACATAAATCCTATTTCATCACTTTTCTCCTAAATGCAGCCTAAATAAATCTCTCAGCCAGCTACTGTCTCATTTCTTTCTTCCACTCCAACTTGTGTGCCTTGAACAGCATCCCAGGCCTGAAACATCCAGCCATTTGCTTTCCCTCAATATAAAACTGTTTTAAAGACCATCTTTAAGAAGCTTATTTCAATGAACTAGGTGGCCAACCACTAAAGATGATTTATGACACCTATTTCCTGGACTAGAAATACTTAAGATCGAAAAATTACAGAGGATATAAAGAGATGATGGGTTGGCTAACTCTTTGCAGTACATAGTACAAGCAGTGCCGTGACAAGCACTGTCATTCAGAGGACAGGGGCACTGACGTCATGCTGATGTTCCAATTACAGCTTGCGGTTCTCAGAGTAATAGTAAATTAATACGGTGTAAATTCAAAGAATAACTGGGCTTAAAACATTTGCTTTTGCTTTTGGTTTTGTTCTTTCTTTTTTAGTTCTTCCCAAACCTTCATGTCTTATGTTCAGGATACAGTAGCCCTAAATAATATAAAACTTTAGCATTCATCTATTTAGCATTCAAGATTTTGACTACTGGTAAGCAACCCCAAAGACTCATGACATGTAGAAATAGGTAATTTTGCTAAAGACACATCCCTTGACTAGTGAGCGAGTCTAGTTGACCTCTTGGCAACTGCATTCATCTTCATGTAGCCAGATGTCTACTCTTGTTATTTTGCAAAAATTTATGGGGCATATTTTATTCTACATTTTTGGTGTGATTTGGGAAAAATCATTCTTTCGCATATTAGGTGATCATTTCTTATTTGCATTTAACAAATGATCTGGTAAATTTATAAGCTGACTAGAAATAACTAGTGCAGTCCATGGGGTCGCAAAGAGTCAGACGAGACTGAGGGACTGAACTGAACTGAACTAAGTGCTAGGATGACATGTGTCACACATTACCTGATGCTCTTAAGATAGAAGGCCATAAGCAACATCTTTTCTCCTACCTCCTACAGTGTCTCCAAACATCTTAGGAAGAAGAGCTCAGCCATAAACCCACTTCAGACAACTGAAGTCTACTCTCTTAATTCCTTCTAGCACCTTTTCTCTAGAGTCAGAAGCTGCTTCCAGTATTTCTCATATTAACTCAACAGTCTAAGGCACTTCTGATTGGGTCTTCAGAAGCTTAAAAAGAAACCTTGAAAAATTTATTTTGAGTAATTCAACTGTATCCAATAACAAAGTTTACAACTATTTGAAAGTGAAAGTTAGTCACACAGTCGTGTCTAACTCTTTGTGACCCCATGGACTGTAGCCTGCCTGGCTCCTCTGTCCATGGAATTCTCCAGGCAAGAGTACTGGAGTGGGTTGCCATTTCCTTCTCCAGGGGATCTTCCCAACCCAGGGATCAAACCTGCATCTCCCGCATTGCAGGCAGATCCTTTCCCAACTGAACTACTAGGGAAGCCCACAACTATTTACTGAAGTACAAAAATATCCAACATCTAACAGTGTAAACCTTACAATGTCTGGCCTTCAATCAAATTTTACCAGGCATGCAAAGAACTAAGAAAATATCATCTTTAATAATCTAGTCAAAACCTACCCAGAACTGACATTGATGTCAAAATTAGTAGACAAAAATATTAAAATAGTATTTTATATTTCATATGTTCAAAAAGGTAGAGGAAAGGATGCTCAACCCAGTGCTCTGTGACAGCCTAGAGGTGTGGAATCGGAGGAAGAGGGGAGGGGTTCAGGAGAGAGGAGACATATGTATACCTGTGACTGACTCATGATGATGGGTGGTAGAAACCAACGCAATATTGTAAAGCAATTACCCTCCAATTAAAAAAAAATTTTTTTAAACATGTAAAAATAACAAAATCAAACTTCTGGAGTTGAAAATGAACCTTTCTGAATTAAAGCAAATATAGCAAATGGAATTAGCAATAGATTAGACTCTATGAAAGAAAAACATTAGTGAACTTGAAGACACAGCAAAGTAGATAGACCTATGCATAAAGAAAGAGAGGGGGTAAAAAGATAAAAGATCTGAAGAGATCAGTAACCTGTGGAATAACTTTGAGTAACTTAATGTACATTTAATTGGAATCACTGAAGGAAATGATGGGCAAAAGATAGATTAAAATATTTGAAGAAATAATGAGCAAAATGTTTTTCTAGCTGTTTTTGCATTTTTTAATCATTGACTTTAAAAATTTAATTACATGAAAACTCACATTAAATATCAGCCAGAGCCTGAGGGAAAATGTCTGGAATAGGAGGGAGAATAATGTACTTTAATAATGTACTCTTTAAGACTGAGTAGGGCATGCCAGACTCCACGGGTGAGCAGCCCCTGATCAGACAAAGAATTGCCCCTCTTTCTCCAGCTCTTCGAATAGAAACTTCTGGCACAACCCTGGGCTTCCCTGGTGGCTCAGACAGTAAAGCCTCTGTTCACAATGTGGGAGACCTGGGTTTTATCCCTGAGTTGGGAAGATCCCCTGGAGAAGGAAATGGCAGCCCACTCCAGTACTCTTGCCTGCAGAATCCCATGGATGGAGGAGCCTGGTAGGCTACAGTCCATGGGGTCGCAAAAAGTCGGACACGACTGAGCAACTTCAGCTCAGCACACCCCTAGCATCCTTTGGAATGTTTGGGATTATTATCAAGATCTAATAACAGCGGTTCATATTCCACATACACTTTGAATAAGCTGCAGTCTCAAAGGATTTTAAGAAGCCTCATGTCTTCTTTCTTTAGGTTTGTGTTAGTTTTTATTTCTTAATTGATTATCTCTTTTAATCCCACAATCCCAAGAGTGTCCTTCTTTTTTTTTTTAACATTTATTTATTTATTTGGCTGTGCTGGGTCTCAGTGGCCACATGTGGGATTTTTAGTTTCAGCATGTGGAATCTAGTTCCCTGATCGGGGATCGGACCTGGGCCCCCTGGATTTGGAACATGATGTCTTAGCCACTGAACCACTAGAATTCATTTTTTTAATTCTGAGTAACTAAGATGTGTTTTCCCCTTAAATTGGCATTCTAAATACATTTAAAATAATGTTCTCATAAGCTCTAGTGTTAGCTGCTGCTAAGTTGCTTCAGTCGTGTCCGACTCTTAGCAACCCCATGGACAGAAAATCCTCTATCCATGGGATTTCCAGGCAAGAGTACTGCAATGGGGTGCCACTGCCTTCTCTGTCTAGTATTAGAAGATTATCCAAAACTGGCAAGTACTCAGTTATTTAAAAATATTAAAGCAGTGTTAGTGTTTGGATTAGCTGGGGGAAACTTGCTGAAATACAAACAACAGGTTGCCTTTAGACTAACCAGTTGAATACAGTTCCAGAATACTCCTGCCATAGCTGCCTCCTAACTGTTCTGTAAGCATCTCATGCATGCTCCCACCTCAACATTTTGCATGTGCCATTCTCTCTGTCTGGATCATTTGCTCTTCACTTCATTCAAGTGAGAAGATCCTCACTTACTTCTTCACTGGAAAACTGTTCAAATATCATAACTTTTCCCAGCAACCTATATCTAAAGTCTTCTGTACGCACTATCCAACCCCTGCAAGTTCATTGAACTTATTAGTACCTGACATTAAATCATATATCTAGTTATTTATCTGTTACTCTGGAGCAAGAACTGGGAAACCAAGACACAAGAGCCCAATCCAGAATATGCAACAGAGCTCCTATCTGACTTTCATAGCCTAAAAAATTTATTACTGATCCTTTCAGAGAGGGGTTTCCATCCTCTACTCTAGAGTGTGAATTTCATAGGGCAGGAACTTTGTTTTGCTCACTGTTATGGGCTGAAATGTGTCCTTACAAATTCATATGCTGAAGTCCTAATCCCCATAACTCAGAATGTGACTGCATTTGGGGATAGAGTTTTAAAGAAGTAAAATGGGGTCATATGGGTGAGCCCTAATCTGACAGACTGATGTCCTTATAAAAAGAGGAAATTTGGGCACAGACACACACTAAGAGAAGCATGTGTGAAGACACACAGAGAAGACAGCTAAGGAGAGTGACCTCAGAAGAAACCAAGTCTGTATAAATAAGGCACTCAATACTGATTTTTTAATGAATCAGTTCAATTCAGTCACTCAGTCATGTCCGACTTTTTGTGACCCCCATGGACTGCAGCACGCCAGGCTTCCCTGTCTAACACCAACTCTCAGAGCCTACTCAAACTCATGTCCATTGCGCCAGTGATGCCATCCAACCATCTCATCCTCTGGCATCACTTTCTCCTCCCACTTTCAATTTTTCCCAGTATCAGAGTCCTTTCCAATGAGTCAATTCTTTGCATCAGGTGGCCGAAGTATTTGAGTTTCAGCTTCAGCATCAGTCCTTCCAAAGAATATTCAGGACTGATTTCCTTTAGGATGGACTGGGTGGTTAGATCTCCTTGCAGTCTAAGGGAGTCTCAAGAGTCTTCTCCAACACCACAGTTCAAAAGCATCAATTCTTTGGCTCTCAGCCTTCTTTATAGTCCAACTCTCACATTCATACATGACTACTGGAAAAACCATAGCTTTGACTAGATGGACCTTTGTTGGTAAAGTAATGTCTCTGCTTTTTAATATGCTGTCTAGGTTAGTCATAGCTTTTCTTCCAAGGAGCAAGCATCTTTTAATTTCATGCCTGCAGTCACCATCTGCAGTGATTTTGGAGCCCCCCAAAATAAAGTCTCTCACTGCTTCCATTGTTTCCCCATCTATTTGCCATGAAATGATGGTACCAGATGCCAGTGATCTTAGTTTTCTGAATGTTGAGTTTTAAGCCAACTTTTTCATTCTCCTCTTTCACTTTCATCAAGAGGCTCTTTAGTTCTTTGCTTTCTGTCATAAGGGTGGTGTCATCCAGGTATCTGAGGTTATTGATATTTTTCCCAGCAATCTTGATTCCAGCTAGTGCTTCATCCAGCCAGGCATTTTGCATGAAGTTAAATAAGCAGGGTGACAATATACAGCCTTGACGTACTCCTTTCCCAATTTTGAACCAGTTTGTTGTTCCCTGTCCAGTTCTAACTGTTGCTTCCTGACCTACATGCAGATTTCTCAGGAGGCAGGTATGGTGGTCTGGTATTCCTATCTCTTTAAGAATTTTCCACAGTTTGTTCTGATCCACAGAGTCAAAGGCTTTGGCATAGTCAATAAAGCAGTAGTAGATGTTTTTCTGAAACTCTCTTGCTTTTTCGATGATCTAGCAGATGTTGGCAGTTTGATCTCTGGTTCCTCTGCCTTTTCTAAATCCAGCTTGAACATCTAGAAGTTCACAGTTCACGTACTGTTGAAGCCTGGCTTGGAGAATTTTGAGCATTACTTTGCTAGCGTGTGAGATGAGTGCAATTGTGCAGTAGTTTGGACATTCTTTGGCATTGCCTTTCTTAGGGATTGGAATGAAAACTGACCTTTTCCAGTCCTGTGGCCACTGCTGAGTTTTCCAGAATTGCTGGCATATTGAGTGCAGCACTTTCACAGCATCATCTTTCAGAATCTGAAATAGGTCAACTGGAATTCCATCACCTCCACTAGCTTTGTTCATAGTGCTGCTTTCTAAGGCCCATCTGACTGCATTCCAGGATGTCTGAGTGATCACACCTTCTGGGTTATCTGAGTCATGAAGATCTTTTTTGTTCAGTTCTTCTGTGTATTCTTGCCACCTCTTCTTAACATCTTCCACTTCTGTCAGGTCCATACCATTTCTGTCCTTTATTGTGCTCATATTTGCATGAAATATTCCCTTGGTGTCTCTAATTCTCTTGAAGAGATCTCTAGTCTTTCCCATTCTACTGTTTTCCTCTATTTCTTTGCACTGATGGTGGAGGAAGCCTTTCTTATCTCTCCTTGCTATTCTTTGGAACTCTGCATTCAAATGGGTATATCTTTCTTTTTCAACTTTGCCAATGGATTTAGCTCCAGAATCATTTTTTTTCTCCAAAATAACACACTCTTTGATTCAATGCAACCAACTTTCTCTGAGACAATTATTTTTGAACTGTAGAAAATGCTTACTTTATCAATCTTGTAGATTTTTATGACACTTGCATTATTGCTGGTAGACTGGCACTTAGTTTAGAGAAAATATATTTTATTTTGACTCATCACCATCCCATTACTCTAAAATACATATGAGTTTCCTATTTATAAAAAATATTTAATCTTTTCTCATTCTCTAGTAAAGATGAGGAAGAAAGATATTAAGAGACAAGTCTTTTTTATAGTCCTTGGATTTAAATAAGCTGAAATAAACTAAAAATTATGGTTGGTGCATAGTATTTCTAAAAATACCAGGGATAATTTTATGGCAATCATACATAGCAAACCTCAGTTCTGTGCATTGTATTTTAGTGATCATATTACCCCTGAAATACACAGAATTCCCAGGCTCATCATTAAGCATAAACCCTGTGTGTGAGCTCCAGGCATTGTCAGTATGTTCTTGCAATTTCTACAAAACTAGGGAAATAGATAGTGAAAAGATCAGAGCCTCAATGCTAAACTGATGAATGGCTGTGGGAATGTTAGTGTGGAATTACTTTTTAAAAAGAAAATTTTAACACAAAGCCAAAGAGAAAGAAAAACTTACTCATTAAAACTCAACTTAGTTAAGAGAGGAAGACCCAGTTCTAGAATGGAACCATTTTGAGGAAACAAAAGAAAAAGAGTCATTCCACCATGGCTTTTCCTCAACCTCTGCCCTTCTTAAACTCCATATAGATGTTCAAGAGTCTAATGCTGCAAACACTCAGAAAAGTCCACTTATGTTTAATAAAAAGTGAATTTTTCAAAGGCAGCACTGTGACTTTTCTCTCCTCAGGTAATATTTATCTCATTACCCTATATGTGAGCAGTGCTGGGCACAAAGGATGCATTCAATAAATGGATGACTTTTACTCATGTTACCCTCCAAACTCAGAGACCTGTAGCTCTTTTGTCCCTCTTCTCTCCAGCTATTATCTATTTCCTGCCTTTACTTTTTTCTCTTTCAACTAAGAGCCCATCATCCAGTATTTTCAGCACTCTTTTGCTGTTTTCCTCAAACCTCCTGCCATAGCAGTGATTTATTCCACTTTCTTGGAAAGCCTGCAAACTTGAGAAAACTCAAGTACCATCAATTCTGGCCTCCATTCTGGCCACTAAGTACAGCCAAAAAAAAAAAAAAAGAGCACAATCAAGCAATTGGTGCCAATATTAACATCCAGTCTTCAATCTTAGCTGGACCCTCAGTACTGACCAACAGTACTCAGTCAACAGTTTCTCCAATTTTTCACAGAAATGGTTTCAAGCCTTTCCAACTTGCCTAAAACTTCTCACCCCACCACAGACATCTTCTCTCTCAGCTGAAGACCTTACGTCATAGACAGAAGTGACCGAAATTTCACCAAACCTACAAATGTGCCTGCACCTCTCCCCAGACTTCCTTTATTTCCCTCTGGTATAACAGAAGAAAGGACTGTGCCTCCACCTGATCTCTGAAGCTCATTACTTTCAGCTGTCTCAGAGATATAGCTCAATGATTTCCTCTCTATCACCTCTATTTCAAATAGCTGAAGGTTTGTCCTTCAGAAGAAAGAAAATATGTATCCTCTGTTGTTCCATGGGGCAGAACATGGGTCAAAGAATTGAAGTTTCAGGGAGTTATATTTTTTACTCAATAGAGAATCTATAACAAAAACTCAATAGATTGCATCACAATAAGTTCTATACTATGGGAGATATTCAAAGAGAAGTTGAATATGATAGAATAATAGCAACAGTTACTATTTGCTGAGTACCTCTAATGGACTTCCCTGGTGGATCAGATGGTAAAGAATTTGCCTGCAATACAGGAGCCCTGGGTTCAATCCCTGGGTTGGGAAGATCCTCTGGATAAGGGAATGGCTACCCACTCCAGCACTTCTGCCTGGAGAATCCCATGGACAGAGGAGCCTGGTTGGCTACAGTCCATGGCGTCGCAAGGAGTCAGACAGGGCTGAGTGACTTTGTCACTTATAATGTGCCAGACACTATGCTAGGCATTTGCACAAATATCTCATTTAATATCCACCACAACTCTGTGAAACCAGTATCATTATCCTTGTTTTTATAAATAAGTTGAAGTTCATTAAAAAAAAGTCACTTACCCAAGATCATATATGGGTAAAAGGCAGAGGTAGAATTTGAACCCAAGTGTTTCTGACTCTGGATTCCTTTTTACCCTAGCACTACCATCATTCTTTCCTTACAGCCATCCTCCATCCCAGTGGAAGGAGAAGTCTAAAGAAATGGTATTTCAAGCTCCCTCCCAATTTTAATAATCTCTAATCATCATCCCATTAGTTCAAGAAGTTTAGGGGAATTTAATTATAAACATCCCACAGAAAGACAGCCTAGTGAGCTTGAATTCTGAATATTGACAGGTAAATAAAATCCACGTTCTCTGCAGCAAACATAAAGTCATCAGCATACAGCATCATAAGACTCATTTCTTTATAACTTCTTAAGAATGCTGACAAAATAAGATATATTATTTCCCATATTTTAATCATTTCTATCTTTTTGTTTCTATATCCATCAATTTCTTTTTGCACAGAAAAAATTAATAAATTTTGTTTCAGATTGCTGAATGAAAGGAAGATTATAATTTGAAGAATTGATTAAATTTGAATTTATGATGTATTTTTCAGCCTATTAAAGTGATTATTTAATTCCATAAGGAATCCATAGGATTACAGTAAAAACAAGATGCTTTCCTGAATTACAAAAAGCAAGGTGGCATTTCCCTGGGATTTATCAATCTCAAGATAGGTTAAGACTTTTCTACTCAAGTAAGTTCAGGCTAAAAAATGATTACTAGTGGTGTTTTCTTAGAAAGTTCAATTACATGAATATGTCCTTATTGTAACAGAGGGGTTAGCATTCAGA
The DNA here is from genome assembly GCA_024291935.2 of Okapia johnstoni. Classification (NCBI taxonomy): domain Eukaryota; kingdom Metazoa; phylum Chordata; class Mammalia; order Artiodactyla; family Giraffidae; genus Okapia; species Okapia johnstoni. The sequence continues at coordinate 64,248,190 of CM044307.1, read as the reverse complement.
TATTTTATTAACAATTTAGTTAGATTTTATATTGACAGAGCTTCCAAGACTTCTCTATAGCATATATCTTCAACAACACCTCTCTTTACATTGCAACAAGTTTGTTTCACCAGTGAAAAAAGTTTCACTTCTTATCTTTCCAATTTATACATATTATTTTCTTATATTCTCTCTATATATAGTTTTTTACAGTCTTTCTGTACAAGACTTTCTTTCATTCCCTGTGCCTTCCTCCCAGGTCACACCTCTTACCTCTTATCTAAACAATGATAAATTTTCTAACTCATTTCCAGTCTCTGATATTACACTGTGAGACTCACCTTTCCAAATTACAGCTCTTAGCTTGTCATTTCCCCAGAAAAACAAACAGCAGTGGATTTCTACTAACTACAAAATATTGTCTAAACTTTGAGGCAAAAAATAAGATGAAAGTGAAAGTTGCTCAGTCATGTCTGACTCTCTGCGACCTCATGGACTATACAGTCCATGGAATTCTCCAGGCCAGAATGCTGGAGTGGGTAAGCCTTTCCATTCTCCAGGGGATCTTCCCAACCCAGAGATTGAATCCAGGTCTCCCACATTGCAGGCGGATTCTTTACCAGCTGAGTCACAAGGGAAGCCCAAGACTACTGGAATGGGGAGCCTATCCCTTCTCCAGTGAATCTTCCTGACCCAGGAATCCAACCAGGGGGATCTCCTGCATTGCAGGCAGATTCTTTACCAACTGAGCTATCAGGGAAGCCACTCCGCCCCCCGCCCCCGAAAATAAGATACTGATGATCTAAAAATTATACCTATGACCCATTTCTGACAGTATAGCAGACTAAATGCCCTGAATGACTTTCATAGCTAAAACAACTAAAATGCTAAATAAAATGCAAAAATACTATTTTGAAATATTGTTAGGCTCACATGAAAGAATATTTGAGGATCTAAAACATAAGTAACAGAGGGAATTCATGATGATCTTGAGTTCCTCTGTAACAGCTATATCATGCCTAAAAGCAGTAGGAAAAAACCATAGTCCTCACCTAGAAGGAAGGATGGATAACATCAACATACATTTAGGACATTACACTTAGTGTAAGAATGAATAAGAAATAAGCAGGATGAGAAAGCTGAAAAACTTATCTTAAAACTTATCCTGGTGCTAACGTGGAGGGAGGGAAATCTGCCTTGAGAAGCATATGTGGTCTTCACTTATGGTTTTATAGGCCAGGATTCTTAATGCCTCTCTAGTCCGGATGACTTCAAATGAACAACTTACTTAAAGTCATCTTATATTGGTAGTATCACCACACAACTCTCAAAAGTAAAAGCAAATTCTCTCTGGAAGAACTTGTTTCATATCAGGCCTCAAAGAATTCCAAAAAACTGAATCACTCATAACCAAAAATCCAAAAAAGCACATCAAATTATCCTGAGCGGAAGTAAACAAAAGTAATAGATAGCAGAGTTCAATATATGCAAATTTCAGATACTGTAATGAGATAGATTTTGAAACACTGTTTAACCTGACAAAGAATACTTGAACCTTGAAAACAAAACAAAGAATAAGAAACTGTAGGTGGACAAAGCTTATTTAAAAAAAAAGAAATAGAACTTCTACACATAAAAATATAATTGAAATCAAATGATAATTTTCCAATCTCATCCATCAGATTTCTAATTATTCCCTAAATGTTTCCTGAACTTTCATACCTCTGTTCTTTTGCTCCCATTACTCTCCCATTCTAAATTATATTTTTCTCTCTCTGCACTTTGTACTCATGTCAACTGATTAAGGCGCAGTTCTAATGTCAGTTCTTCCATTTAGCCACAATAGACACCTCTCCAAATGACATTATTCTTATGTGTTTCCATGCTTCATTTATACATTATGTTTGATACTTAGAATATCTGTCTTCTCTTTGCTTATTTCATTCTCACTAGGCATATTTGCCCAAATAAGCTATAAACAACTTGAGGGAAAGGGGCCATGATATAAGCAACTCTATTTGTCCCAACACACCTGGCTGAGTATCTCACCCAGACTAGATAGTCAATATATATTGACTGAACAGCATTAAATTAAAAAAAAATATTTTATTCCTTTAATGTATTCCCATTATGTAGTCATAGAAATTTAAGCAATGAGCAACAGATCTATTGGGGCTAATTCTCACTGCAGGTTATTTATGAAAGTGATTCTAAAGTTGTATCCCCTGACTCTATATCCTGCTATCTTTCCACTGAGCCAGATTTACGATAGCAGGAGACCTATATTCTTTCTTGCATCAAGTTTAGGTTTTTCTCAAGTTAAGATATTATTATGTTAATAATTTGAAAATCTATTTAAGACAAATGCTGTCAAACTTTTTAGTGGGCTTTTTAGTTGAATTAGAACTGAAAATTCCTTTTTTTTTTATATTTTTAGGGAGAGGTAAAGTGATACAAGGTAGATGGTAAGCATATTGAGCACTATAAAGAGGATGACTTGAGGTGAGAGTCAGCTTGGGGAACCTAAGAGACTTTACAGTGTAGGTCGTCTGTCACTTGGACAATAATAGAGAAGGTAACAAATAGAGAGAAAAGAGAGAATTAAGTAGAAAACATGCATAATAATAAAAAATGAAATAGGGAGCATGGAAAGACACAATAGGAATTAAATATAGTGAATTTTTAGGGAAAGGAAAGCATTCACTGAAAAACAATGTGGATAATCTTATAAACATCAGGTAAACAGTCGACCATTCTTTAATACTCTCTTTCTCTTGGATAATACCAAAGTGGTTTCAATTTTTAAAAAGGAAATTTGGCATGAAAGGGTTCTGTAACATGGCCTGCCCACTTATGGGATTTGGGGTAAAAAATGTAAACCAGCTGTGATATTGAGGTTTAAGAATCATCTGTTGTCCATATTCAGTAGCTTTTCCCATGGAATTACAAAAAGAATTGTATGATGGATAGTCTATATCCTAATTATATAATTACACAGTATAAAAGAACAGCTGAAGAGAAGCCATTTCATCCTTGTGTCCAATGTCTGCATAATCTGCATTTCACATAATGGATGGAGCTCTTACTATATAGCAAACCATAATTTCACTTTGAAAGAATGAAATGTTGGTTTTCATATGGGATTAGAATACGTATGGTCAAGCTGGTAGACATAAAAGTAGACCTAATCTAAAGCTTCAACCTGAACATCAACCAAATCCAAAAGAATTATTATTAAAATTTTAATATACTTTTAGGGAAAAAATGTTCTTAACTTACATTCCTTTGCTCTTTTCAAGTGCAGCTAGTCCCAAAGCAGGAATATAAGAGTATATCCCAGCAGATAAAGATATTAAGGGACAGTGCCAACATTTTCCAGGTGTAAACCTAAGGGAAATTTCTGAACCTAATGGAAAATCCAAGTGCTGAGCTCAGTGTAGGTAATCAATCATGTATTTTAGCAACTTTGTCTGTGTCCTTGATGTCAAGAGAGGTTATATGTGCTGCATCCCTCAGAAAAATCTCTCCCTTCTAGGTCACTAGAAAGCAACTCTAAGTGTGGAAAATGTTATCACCACTATTAGCTATTCACGAATGGTGAAACGTGAGGTCAAAGAAATAAGACCATTCAAAAGCTTGGCTACCCTGGAAATACGACATAATGGAAAATATTATTTCCAAAGTGTTGGAGGGAAAGTAGATTAGGGAAAAACTCACAAAGGAACCTGCAGAATCCTCACGGTGCAAACCAGTAGCAGGTGACTTTACAAGAAAACTGTAGCAAAACCTTTGCTGACCTTAATTCCTAATCTTTATTAAAACCATAATGAACTCTAGAGCTATCTGGTTGGTAGTGAACAGAGAAGGGGAAGCTGACCAAAATAAACAGAAGTGAAATAACTACGGGCAAAATCTCCCCCTTAAACTTTTCAGGGTGAAAACATCCTGGGTCCTTCTCTGCTCAGTTTCCTGTTTGTGTTTTGGCCCCTCTCTATTGTGCAGGGTTTCTGGTCAGCCAGAAAAGCTTTCCTCACAGAGCCCATGTCTTTGCTTACTACAGCAGCATGTCTTTCACTGCTACAACACGTGACATGCCTGGGTTTGGAAATGGATTCAGATTGGGCTACCGATACAAATTGCAGAGCACAGCTTGCTCCAACTCTGGGGGAAAGATGCTGACTTACAGTAATGGATAAGGTCATTCCTGCTGGATGATCTTCTAGTGGAGGAAAGGTAGCTACTGTGCTTAGGAGAGAACTGGGAACATAGTTTCAGAAAAATGGCTTCACATTTCACATGACATCCAAGAATTATATCACTCCCTGTAGTCCACCGTATAATAAGAAGTCTGTAGCTTTCATTCTGTAAAAATTATTAATCATCTGTGGCTGAAAAATGAATCAGCGAAGTTAACCTACATTGTCAGGTTTGATTTATCTGGAGGTAAACAACATTCTAAGAGGATTTAGTGGGCTGGTGTTTAGTAAAAGGGTATGTCCAGGTCGTGGCACTACATAGATTGAATGTCCAAACATTTAAAAGCTCCTTCATCACTGGGCTGAATAAGAAAATGACAGCCATCATTTGGTGACCTTAGAATGTCCCAGCTATTTGTAACAGACTTGCAGTAGTGAATCTAACCTCCCATCAGGCTGGGGTTAAATAAATGACAAGTTATTTTTCTGAGTTTAAGATTAATATTGAGGGGCCCTGTTATAAATATGTTCTTCTAAACAGAACATTAAATTATAATTATTTGAAGAGGTATGTGAGGGAGGAAAAGAGAGAAATGGATACTTTTGTTCTCTTTTACTTTATTTCATTTGGTTGGTATCTCTACATCCCATCATAATATTTTTCCGTCGATATAGTGACTGCTACAGTAACCACCTGTGCTAGACAAGCATCTGCCTTAAAAATGCAATTTTTAGCAAAGATTTAAATTGCAAACTAGAATTTCAAGGACCCCTGCCAAAACAAACTCACTCTTCTTTTGAAGAGTGTGCTGTCTCCCAAGGAGGGTTTTCCTGTACTGCTCCCTGTATTTTGACTTAATAGTAAATCTCTCTTTTTTACTCTCTCACTAAATGTTTTTCTCTCTTGTCAGCTGGTTCAAGGCAGTATCTTTACCAAGATCTCAAACAGCAAAGTGAGGGGCTCTTTCCTACTTCTAAAAACAAACTTCTCTCAGTTATTAGCTCACTTATATTTGAGGGATTATTTTGTTTCTTATGGGGCTTCCCTGGTGGCTCAGACAGTAAAGAATTTGCCTGCAATGAAGGAGACCTGGGTTCGATCCCTGGGTCAGGAAGATCCCCTGCAGAAGGGAATGGCAACCCACTCCAGTATTCTTGTTTGGAGAATTTCATGGACAGAGGAGCCTGGTGGGCTACAATCCATGGGGTCTCAAAGAGTCAGACACGACTGAGCAACTTTCACTTTCACTCTTCACACTTTTGTTCCCTACACACATTTGTAGCAACAATGATTTCCAAGAGAAATTTTGAATGTGACAAGCTCAACAAGTGAAGAATATTTGTTTATGTTGATCAAGCTTTTGGGGGGAAGCATATGCAGACTTATTTTATAAACTGGCTCTGAAAAAGACTAAGAAGCTCTCTTCTCTACTTCTCAGGTCTCCTGGTTCCCAGGGCACAGTGATGCCAACGGAATGAGCCTAGGCTCTCAAAAGAGACCAGGTGGAACCTCTACTTGGTCAAAAGAAGCAACAATACCTCTTTTGACATAAACCTGTTAATCTAGGCAGTGCTAAGAGATGAAAATCAAATGTGACTTTTCCTAATGAAAACTCGTGGAGTTTTGGTGCCATTTCAATATAAGATATCAGAAAGTCAACGTCCTTTCTTAAGGAATCCTTTGGTTTCTCCATGAGCTTTCATTAGGAAAAGTCATATTTAATTTTAGAAAAATGGTCAAGTGTTTTTAAGAGACGAAGCATATGCCAAGTGAAGGTATCTCATTGAATTTGGTTGTAAGACAGACAGAAACCTGGCTGAACACTTCATAGGATTAGAATCCTTTAACACCATGATGTTCCACCATGAAACACACCCATCGTTAGGAGTTTCACAAATAGCTGGCAATAAGAACAGTTAAAAGACGGCTTCCCTGGTGGTCACATGGTTAAGAATCTGCCTTGGAATGCAAGGGGCACCAGTTCAATCCCTGGTCTGGGAAGATCTCACATGGCAAAGAACAATTAAGCCTGTGTGCCTCGAACCTGTGCTCCACAGCAAAAGAAGCCACTGTAATGAGAAGCCCACACACCACAATAAAGAATAGCCCCCACTCACTGCAACTAGAGAAAGTCTGCGTACAACAACAAAGACTCACCACAGCCAAAAAATAAATAAATAAATCCTAAAAAAAGAACGATTAAAATAAAAAGCAGTTGACTTTGTTTGATATGCACTAGGACTAAAATTCCTTAAATTATTAATGAGTCTCATCACTTGCCACTTTCTATCTTATGACTACTGAGGGACACTCCTCTGTGGGTCTCCTGTGCTTTTACATATTTTGCTGGGTATACCAAGAGAGCAAGGCCCTGACTGCTCTTTACAGGGACCGTTTCTTAGAATTGTACGTATATGTGTGTTGGAGGGATGCTCCAGGGCAAACAGAAAGTTTGCTTACTGTTTGCTATAAAATAGTAGGTCCCATGGACTTTCCTGGTAGTCCAGTGGTTAAGACACCATGCTTTGGAGATTTATTAAAAACTAGGAATAAAATTACCATATGATCCAGTAATCCCACTACTGGGCATATACCCTGAGAAAACCACAATTGTAAAAGACACATGTACCCCAGTGTTCACTGAAGCACTATTTACAATAGGACGTGGAAGCAACCTAGATGTCAATCAACAGACGAATGGATAAAGAAGCTGTGGTACATATACATATGGAATATTACTGTCATAAAAAGAATGAATCTGAGTCAATTCTAGTGAGGTAGATCAACCTAGAGCATGTTATACAGAGTGAAGTAAGTCAGAAAGAGAAGAACAAATACTGGATATCAATGCATATATCTGGAGTCTAGAAAAAGCATATTGACTAACCTATCTATAGGTGAGCAATAGCAACACAGACATAGAGAACATACTTGTGGACAAAGCAGAGAAGAGAGTGGGATGAACTGAGAGAGTAGCATGAAAATATATACATTATTATATGCAAAATAGAAAGCCAGTAGAAATTTGCTATATGACACAGGGAGCTCAAGCTGGTGCTCTGTGGCAACCTGGAGGAGTGGGATGGGGGGGTGTGGGAGGGAGGTTCATTGGGGAGGAGACATCTTTATACCTATGGCTGATTCATGTTGATGTATAGCAGAAACCAACACAACATGTAAAACAATTATTATCCAATTGAAGATAAGCAAATAAGAAAAAAAAAAAGACTCCAAGCTTCCACTGCACAGAGTGTAGATTCAATCCCTGGTCGGGAACATAGCATAGATTCGGCATGGCATAGATTGGGAAAAAAAAAGGGCCCACAAGCTTAATGTTCCTCAGCTACAACACAAACTCTCTGAATGTACAATATCTAAATACCTTGTGCTTCCTATTACCACACCCCTCTTCCCACTCCCAGGACCTGGAGGGCAAAGCAAACCAATACAAATATGATACCATTTGTTGTGCTGTGAATAATAAAATCTTTTGACTCTGACTCAGGAATCTCTTGGATTCTACCAACATCTATAAACCAGCAACAGGCTAAGTTATTAACCTGTCAATTAATTAACCTTTTCAATTCAGTCGCTCAGTTGTGTCCGACTTTTTGCAACCCCATGGACTGCAACACGCCAGGCTACCCTGTCCATCACCAACTCCCAGAGCTTGCTCAAACTCGTCCATTGAGTTGGTGTTGCCATCCAACCATCTTATCCTCTGTCGTCCCCTTCTCCCGCCTTCAATCCTTCCCAGCATCACAGTCTTTTCGAATGAGTCAGTTCTTCGCATCAGGTGGCCAAAGTATTGGAGCTTCAGCTTCAGCACCAGTCCTTCCAATGAATATTCAGGACTGATTTCCTTTATGATAGACTGGTTTGATCTCCTTGCAGTCCAAGGGACTCTCAAGAGTCTTTTCCAACACCACAGTTCAAAAGCATCAATTATTTGGTGCTCAGCTTTCTTTATAGTCCAACTCTCACATCTATATATGACTACTGGAAAAACCATAGCTTTGACTAGATGGACCTTTGTCAGCAAAGTAATGTCTCTGCTTTTAAAATGCTGTCTAGGTTGGTCATAGCTTTTCTTCCAAGAGCAAGCATCCTTTAAATAAGTTGGGTAAAATCAATCCCAGACTCAACAATGACGTATTTTGTATCTCCCATGCCTGGGTAATCCCATGGACAGAAGGATCCCAACAGACACAGTCTATGGGGTGGCAGAGAGTCAGACAAAACTTAGTGACTAAACAGCAGCAGCTGCAGCATGTAGCTGTAACCTTCTTGAAGACAGTATTTTTTTTGTATTCACCTTTGCACCACCCGAACACAGTGCTTATATGGAATAAGCACTAATGAAAATACATTGCATGGTTAGATGGTTGAATTTAAACTAACTTATTTATCAACATTACAATAGCAAATTCTGTGTTTAGGCTTATGTGAAAGACCCTAGGACTGACTCTAAAATAGACCTGGAATCCATGTTCAAGATTAAAAGTGAAAAAAAAATGATAAAAATATACAGGAACCCAGCTGGATCAATAAGCTTAACTCTTACACCTGAATAGAAGATAATAATACCTTACATTTGAATAATAATTTGCATCTTCCAAAGTTCTTCCATAGTTCTTATTTTGCACCTCAAAATATGTAGGAAGGGGAAGCATTATTATTATCCCCTAGTGGATGAGAAAAGTTAATTTATAAGACAAATCCAAGAGTTTTCAGCTGAAAGTACCTGAAAAAGTTCTGCAACCCAGATTTCCACTCCTCACAGTTAGGGTTCATTCCAAAATCCAGCTTTATCAATAGTATCTTAATTTATCCATACTGCTTCTTCAGAAGGTTTCTACTCATACACTGATTAAATCTGACAGACAGTCCTACAGATCTTTTCAAATTTATGTGTGTGTGTAGGTATGTGTGGTTGGGAAGGAATATAATTCCATTACTTAACAGAAAAAACAGACCTGCAAATCTTTTCAAGTCTGACCTGTTTTGAACATTATATCTTCTCACACCCCATACACCAAACTCAACAATGCAATGAAGCCAGAAGACTGAATAGATACATCTATTTCAGTGCAAATTTCAAAAGTTAGCCAATAAACTCAAGATTTTCTTTTAAAGTAAAACATAAATCTCATAGTGTAGTACCTATTAAACCATGTATTTAGTAACAGACTAATTTTTTATTGTTTTATTTGGGAACAGGGACAGCCTTGCACCACCATTAACACAAAACTTGTTAGTTCTAAATTTCCAAAATCCTCTTTCTGAATGCTCCATCATAGGTAAACTTTTAAAGTACTGCTTTTTTTGCACTAGTTTTCTGTATTTTAAAATCATCTTAACTCGTGACAATATATGCTATTGCATGCTAAGTGGAATAAATTGCCTAAAAGGCAAGCAAAATGCACTTAAGTGTTATACAAATCAGAAATCATTCGCATATTCATGTTTTTCCTAAAGAAAAACTATGAAATATAAGCAGTTGGAACCTTCCTTCAGGTCTCTGTATCTCTCTACTCAGCACTATCTCCTCCAAAGAATTTGGGGCTTTTATCTGACATGTGAGAAAAAAACAACCAATGTTTGAATAACTGAGTAGTTCTGCTTTCAGTGATGTGGCTTGCTACAAAAATAATCAGCTTGATCTGTCAAGATCATACTTCATAATTTCTAACTTCTATGTAATTGATAAATTTTAAAATTTTAGACTGGCAAAAATAACACACTATCATGTGTTATAGGACAAAAGGGAGAGATAAATGAGGTCATGAAAACTCTGCCCACATAAGGCTACCAAATGCTATCAGTGGGTCCAGTGGTGGTGGAGCATCACTGTTTAAAGTCCTCGTACATTTTCAATTTGATTTAGAATTCCCTGAAGAAGGTCATAAGTGACCCTGGATTCACCTGTTTCTAGGAAAACATTTTTTCATACATTACTCAGTCCTCTCTTGGCATCAGCAGGGCACTTGTTTCAGAACTTCCTTGGATACCCAAATAGAGGATGCCCAAGTCCCTTGTGTAAAATGTTGTAGTATCTGCATATAACCTATAAATATCTTCCCATCTCTAGGTTACTTATAACACCTCATATAATGTGAATGTTATGTCAGTCAGTTCAGTTCAGTCACTCAGTCATGTCCAACTCTTTGCAACCCCATGGAATGCAGCATGCCAGGCGTCCCTGTCCATCACCAACTCCTGGAGCCTACTCAAACTCATGCCCATGGAGTCAGTGATACCATCCAATCATCTCATCCTCTGTCACCCCCTTCTCCTCCCTCCATCAAACTTTTTCAGCACCAAGGTCTTTCCCAATGAGTCAGCTCTTCACATCAGGTGGCCAAAGTATTGGAGTTTCAACATCAGTCCTTCCAATGAATATTCAGGACTAATTTCCTTTAGGATGGACTGGTTGGATCTCCTTGCTGTCCAAGGGACTCTCAAGAGTCTTCTCCAACACCACAGTTCAAAAGCATCAATTCTTCGGTGCTCAGCTTTCTTTATATTCCAACTCTCATATCCATACATGACTACTGGAAAAACCATAGCCTTGATGAGACAGACCTATGTTGGCAAAGTAATGTCTCTGCTTTTTAATATGCTGTCTAGGTTGGTCATAACTTTCCTTCCAAAGAGTAAGTGTCTTTTAATTCCATGGCTGCAGTCACCATCTGCAGTGATTTTGGAGCCCAAAAAATAAAGTCTGCCACTGTTTCCCCATCTATTTCCCATGAAGTGATGGGACCGGATGCCATGATCTTAGTTTTCTGAATGTTGAGATTTAAGCCAATTTTTTTCACTCTCTTTCACTTTCATCAAGAGGCTCTTTAGTTCTTCTCACTTTCTGCCATAAGGGTGGTGTCATCTGCATATCTGAGGTTATTGCTATTTCTCCTGGCAATCTTGATTCCAGCTTGTGCTTCCTTCAGCCCAGTGTTTCTCATGATGTACTCTGCATATAAGTTAAATAAGCAGGGTGACAATATATAGCCTTGACATACTCCTTTTCCTATTTGGAACCAGTCTGTTGTTCCATGTCCAGTTTTAACTGTTGCTTCCTGACCTACATACAGATTTCTCAACAGCACGCACTGGAATGTTATGTAAACAGTTGTAAATACAATGGAAATGATATGTAAAGAATTGCTCTTGTGGGGCAAAGTCAAGTTTTACTTTCTGGAACTTTCTGGATTAAAAAAAAAATTACAATCCGTAGTTTGTTTGAACCCATGAATGTGGGACCCACAGATACAGAGGGCTGACTGTATGTACAACTGACCAAATTTTTGGCTGTGTGTATTTTTTCTGTCATTCTTAGCTGTATCATGTCTCTAAAATAAGAAATACATATGAATTTATGCTATTTTACATTACCTCTAGACTAAAGGAAGATAATCTATGATAGAGGTAATAATATACCAGTGATATATGGTAGTGAATTTTCTAAAGAAAGAAAAGGAAAGAAAAAAGAGGGAGAAAGTAAGAGAGTGAAGGAGTAAATGAAGGATAGAGTGAAGTGAAAAGAGACAGAAAAATTCTTTCAAGGTTGTCCAGCAAAACGACCTTGTGTTCTTATTTACCTCATGTTTCTGCTTCTGCTCAATTCCAGGTTACTGGTTTGGTAGAGAGATAACTGAATTAATGAACCTACCTATCTTTTATCTACCATATAGCCACACATGGCTTTATTTCAATTCTTATTAGAGCTACCACTCAATACATAAGCAATAAAATCATAGTGGTCCAATTTCAATTTCAGGCTAATCTTGAATGGCTTCTTAGGTGTTCTCTTCATATTAATAAAATATAACTCATACCTGAGAATGCATAATTAATTCCCAAAATTACATTAAATCTAGCAAAATCCAATGGCAGAATTTTCTTAAGGGAAACATCACTTAAACAGTAGCAACAAGTAACAACATAGAGACCTCCAGAAAAGCTAAACCAGTCAAAAATAATGTATTTCCTACATCAAAGAAGACTTTCTTCTTTACACTCATTAATTTGCCATTTATAATATCCTTGGAAGTCTACTTCTCTATTCCTAAGAATAAAGAGTTTAAGAACATTGTAACACTGCATAATATGTAGCTACTTATCAACAGTCTTGTCATTTGATAGTGAAAGAGGGAGGAAGAACCAAATGAATGATGATTTTCCTCTTTCCAGGAACATGAGCAAGCAGAGCTTCACATATCATCTTTCCTGTGATATTACAGAACAGAATTGCAACTAGGAAATTTATGACTGTGAATGAGATGAAAATAATCAAAATTAGTTGGTAACTTCACTGTAATTCTGCTAATATCAAAAGTAAAGTAAATTCTGCTAAAGAGTGTATCCAGCATATAACATAACTATACGTCACTTGGTCTTATAAACAAGAATTATCACCTTAGTACATGGGTGTTAATCAAGAAACTGCTTCATATTGTGAATCCAGCCCCAAACGAGATGTTATGAGAAACCCAAATGAAATAGAAAACCAGACCTCTATTATCAAGAACTTTAAAATCTTTCTGAAAGTGCTCGGTTCTGTTTCTTGTTTTTTTCCTCTTTCCTACACATCCTTGTATGTGATCAACTTCTAGCTGAGTAGTCTAGTAGTCTAATTCTGAGTTTCCTCTCTCAGAATTAAAATAGAATCTTTTATGTCCTCAGCCACATCAAGAAAATAATTTTTTAAGTGAATGAGGAGGTACAGTTTGAGTTGAAGAAAGGAAGAGGAACCAGAGATCAAATTGCCAACATTCGTTGGATCATAGAGAAAGCAAGGGAATTACAGAAAAACATTTACTTCTGTTTCATTGACTATGCAAAAGCCTTTGACTGGGTGGATCACATCCAACTGTGAAAAATTCTTAGAGATGGGAATATTAGACCACCTAACCTCTCTCCTGAGAAACTTGTATGCAGATCAAGAAGCAACAGATAGAACCTTACATGGAACAACTGACTGATTGAAAATTGGGAAAGGAGTAAGACAAGGCTGTATATTGTCCTGCTTATTTAAATTATATGCACATGCATCATGTAAAATGCGTGGCTGGATGAATCGCAAGCTAGAATCAGGCTTGCTTAGAGAAATATCAACAACCTCAGATACACAGACAATACCACTGTAATGACAGAAAGTGGAAAGGAACTAAAGAGCCTTTCATAAGGATTAAAGAGGAGAGTGAAATAGCTGGCTTAAGAGGTAAAATTCAAAAAACAAATATCATGGCATCCAGTCCCACCACTTCACAGCAAAGAGAAGGGGAAAAGTGGAAGCAGTGACAGATTTTATTTTCTTGGGCTCTAAAATCACTGTACACAGTGACTGCAGCCATGAAATTAAAAGACACTTGCTCCTTAAAAGAAAAGCTATGACAAACCTAGATAGCATATTAAAAAGCAAAGACACAACTTGGCCAACAAAGGTCTGTATAGTCAAAGCTATGGTTTTTCCAGTAGTCATGTACGAATGTGAGAGCTGGACCATAAATAAAGAAGGCTGAATGTTGAAGAGTTGCTGCTTTTGGACTGTGGTCTGGAGAAGACTCTTGAGAGTTACTTGGATAGCAAGGAAATCAAACCAGCCAATCCTAAAGGAAATCACTCCTGAAAAATCACTAGAAAGACTGATGCTGAAGCTGAAGCTCCAATACTTTGGCCATCTAATGCGAGGAGCTGACTCAGTGGAAAAGACCCTGATGCTGGGAAAGACTGAAGGGAAAAGGAGAAGAGGACAGAGAAGATGAGATGGTTAGAGAGCATCACCGACTCAGTGGACATGAATTTGAGCAAACTCCCGGAGATAGTGAAGGACAGGGAAGCCTGACGTGCTGCAGTCCATGGGGTCACAAAGAATCTGAACAACAACAAAAGGCACTCTCCAACTGGCATCAGGCTCTCCCAAGCATCACAACAGAAAAACATCCTACAGTTTCAGGCCCTCCTTGCTTTTCTGATTTTGTGTCACTTAATGTGCTGATCTTAAGAGAGGAAATTCTCAGATATCCCTCTCTTTTTCCAGAAGAAAATAAAAGATTTGAGGAACAGCAGCAGATTCAGGAGATATGACCAAAGTACAAGATGTTCTGTTCCTGAGAGTGAGTAGTAAAACCCATTTTCCTATGTAGAATGAAAGTATTTAAGACACACAGGCTCTCAGTTTCCTATGGCATGAGCAAATGAAACACACAATAAGTGCCTAATAGGAACACAAACCACTGAATAAACGCACAGACTATTTGACTTCCTGTGTGTTCCCTTTTGGATGTCAAGTTCACCCAACAAACAAATACAAGCTTTTGTAGGCTTGTGACAAACTGGTTAAAAGTAATGGACATTTTTTCAAAAGATCTAACAACAATGTGTCAAAAATATTTACTCAAAATTTTCATTAATGTATTTCTTTCCAGCACTGCTGAAAATTTAGCAGTGCATTAATGACAAATTAAATCAAAGTCCACAACTCAGTTGCCTAGATTTCACAATTAATAGGACCAAAATAGCATAGCAATTTCTGTAGGATGAGGAAGATTAACACTTAAAAACACTCCCAATTATTGATAAATGCATAGTTCATTTTCCAAATGGGGTTTGTTTCAATTCTCAGCTGTTGGATGATGATTTGACTTGGAGCAAAGGCAATGTTATTGGGTAACAGCCAAGATGCGCTTGTTTGACTGGGGCTGAAAGATACATTGCAGGATTTTGAAGAGTGTGAATTACAATTCCAGTGATATCAGAAGCAACTAATTCTGTTCTTTAGAAGTGCAGACATAAAAGAAGTTTGAGGTTTTCTTATTTCAAGCTTTAATTGAGGGCTAGGTTGTAATTCATTTTCATCCCTGAGTGAGTGGTAAAAACATACACAGCAGGTAATTCACACCACCTCAAAAACCGTTGGTGCAGTCAGAAGACTAATCAGGGTACGTTTCCAGTAGCAAATTATCAGCTACAAATGAAAACCTTGCCTCATGCTTGCTAAAAGCAACCTTCCTTTTCACCAACACACACATGTGAATATTAGTAACTGTTGGATTGCAGCAAGATAGGAAGATTAGGGAACCTACCTACTTGCATTAAAGAGAAACTTAGAAAGGTGTGAAATAAACTAGACTTCAAACACTACTAAATTTTTGGCTTAAAAATGAAGAGTGATTGTAATCCCCGGTGGTGCGGTGTTTATTCTGAGAAGGGAGATTTAATGTCACACATAAATGAAACAGTAAGCTTATATTCTGAATAGAGTTTGAAACAGTTTGCATTTAGGTCCTGGGTAAGCATCTTCTTGAACCATATTTCTCAAAATAAACATGAAAGACAGCTGACAACAATAGGGATTAATTAAATTCCTGATATTAATTAATATCAAAGAGGATTGTCAGAAATTCTTTGATTTTTCAGGCTTTAAGCCATAACCTAATGTAATCTAAAAGTATATTTTTAGCACTTAACCTTCTCCATAATGTTTGCTTAGATGATGCTGAAAATTGTTTCAAGAAAGCTGCAAAGTGGCAACGATAATATGTAAAGAGTTCAAAATCTGCACATATCTGATAAATATATACACTATATACATAATTATGTTATTGGCTTAAATGACCATAATTGCACCTTTTGGACTGTAGATCCAGTTTCAGTTCTATTTCTCTCTGAACAAAGCTGCTACAAGAGCAAGAAAGTAATGAGAACACACGTAGAAAAAATATGGCGCTTCACTTGAGATTATTTTTAAGATTGTTTTGATGTGGACTTTTTTTTAAGTCTTTATTGAATTTGTTACAATATTGCTTCTGTTTTATGTTTTTGGACCACAAGTCATGTAGAATCTTAGCTTCCCAACCAGGGATTCCTGGCTTCCCACACCTCCTGCACTGGAAGGCAAGTCTGAACCACTGGACAATCAGAAGTCCCTAGAGATCATTTCCAAATCCCCTAATCGGCACTAAAATAATTCAGGAAAAAAAAGCGAGAGAGAGAACTTGATGTGGATCAGAAACAGCAAACTTTCCTTTAAGAAAAATCACACCTTGTTTTCAGAGTTGTGTGGACCCACAGCAAATCTCTGACGTGTCCAGCACTTTGTTTTTCAATCAAGTGTCTGTCTTTAAAGGGTACGAAAAACACCTTTCTGAAAACCCAGATAAATTACTAAAGAGTTGCTGAGCTGACTTCCTAAATGCCAGATTTCAAGCCTGAAGCAAATTTAAACACTCTCATTCAAATCTCTGGAGCCGGCAAAGGAGGTGGAGTGGGGAGCAGAGGTTTAAAAATGAAAATCTGGAAACAGCCTTGTGTACCACTGCAACACTCTCATTATAATCTGGAGCCTACAAGTCGTTTAATTCTCTAAACTCACAGAGGTTTGATGCAGGCTGTGCCCTGCTTGGTAATCGGGAGCATAGTCCTGGGTTCATCTTGAGAATCACTTCTACACAGGCACAGATATATTTCTGACTGGCTGCTTTATAAAAATTTAGTGGTCTGTGTGTGTGTGTGTTAATTTATCAACATCCCTTCATTTGAGGCAAAATGATCATACATGAGGAAAGGTTGAGAGCTCTCAGGCTTTTTGCAGCAGATCCCTGTTTTCTGTGCAATAACTTTTTAAGACCTGTATGCTTTGTCCGCAGCTATGCTGAAAGAAAGAAGTATTTTCAAAGTTCTTCCTCTAAGTCAAGCAGTGTACTCTGATGAGAGGATCTTCTTGGGAAATGGTATGTTAGTCAAGAGAATATGTCCAAATCTAATCAGATTTGCGATGTCAATTTTCTCTTCCAAAGGAACTGGAGGCAGCCCGGTATCCCACAGTAAGGCATGAGCTGTGCAGCCACGCTCTCTCCAGACCAGGCACCCCTGTGCCCACCAGCACAGTAACCTCCACTACAGCCTAGCAGCCGCTCTGGGGTTTGGACTCCACTTGGAAGTAGAAAACAAATTAAACCTGGGATTACCACCTTTCTCATTTGAAAGGTCCCTAACATTTCTTGGAAGAGTTAAGTGATACATGAGTCTCATTAAATCTGAGATAACTGTTTGATCAGTTACTCAATAGATGAAACACAAAACTGTTCTTTAAAAAAAATCAGTCTAATTGCTTGAAGGAACAACAAATTCATATATCAGCCCCTTCTTTATGCTCAAAAAGTGCAATTTACGGGGCTAAATGAAAGTAAATGTCATACCTTTAATTTCGTAAAAAGTTATGTACAAGTCTATTATTCCAAATAATCACATAACAGAGAACAGCTACCTTCCTGCTCAGTGGGGTGCCATTTTATAGACTTTAAAATTCACTAAGTTCAAGCGGCTTTCGTTCTAAATAATACATGTGCTAAATATGTCACATTAAAAGTGCTTTTGGCATGTAAATGATCCGTTTTCTCATAGAAATGCTTTTAAAAGAATCTGAGCTCACATTTTTTTTTTTTTGGAAATTCTAAGTGCATTGAATTTCATTGTCCTACAGAACCGTGCAGAGTTGAGTGAAGTGAACTGCAGGGACAAACCAGCCGTTGTCAGCCTGTGTACTTATGTATCATTTGAACTGTCAGAAGTATATAGAGTTCTATTTGCTTCAGCCTTATTTTATGTTCCAATCCAAGGGAAATTTTCTCTTTTACTCTCTTTCTTTCCCCTTGGAACTCAGTGTTAGCAGGCAGTGCCAGGTCTAAAAAGTTAGCGATTAACTGTTAAAACATAAGGCACGTGTATGAACAAGTTTCCTGTGTATTCATTTAATTCTTCAAATTCTTTCCTATTTCTCTTTTCTTTAACAAGGAATAAAGTTGATATTTTCTGGGTGATTTAAGGTACTTACCTACAAAAAAACTGATTCAAGATTCTTGTGCATAATATGAATAAAACTGAAAGCATAATTGCTCCCTCTTTCAGCTTTTATACTGCTGCATACAGAGAAGCCTTCCCAACCACACAGGCAGCCTGCTAAGGGAGAGTCTTTCAGAACTTCTGGATTGATTATTCTTTCTCCCTCTTTGCAATGCTATACAGTGCAATTTGATGATATCAGCTATCTTCTGCTTTTGGAGATCTTTTTACTCTGATGTATTAAAACAGAGCAATGTGAATGCAGCTGATATTCATTATGCAGTTTGTAGAAGTTATTTCTCATAGACTATTTAGCTTCAGGGTTCTCCTAGAATTTTAACTTCACCATCACTTTCCTATATAAAGCAAAAGAATGTCTCAAGAAATAACTCAAAAATAGTATGCATAAAAGGCCTGAGATCAATTATATGCAAAGGAGTTGATTTTAGGGTAGGAAAATCCATAATATAACCCTCCAATGTAAAGTGAGTTTAGAATATGAGTGGAGTTGCCAGATTTAGCAAATAATAATATGAGACAACCAGTCAAGTTTGAATTTCAGATGGACAACAAATTACACTTTAATGTGAGAATGCCCCATGCAAAATTTGGAACATATTTATACTACAGAAGTATTCACTATTTATCTGAAATTCAAATTTAACTGGACATTCTATAATTTATTTGGCAACTCTAAATATGAACCTAGTAAAAAAATGTAACAAATAATGTAATATAAACCTTTCACATAAACAGTTCTATTTACTTTTGTGATTTAGGCAATGATTATCCATTACGCCTATACACTTTACCGACTCTGATACAATGCATTCCCTAAGGAATAGGTTCAAATGTTTTCATCTATTATGATTACCCAAGTATGCAGAGAAGCAGATACAGCAAAACAAGAGTGGCCTTTTATCTGTTTGACTGGAGTTTGAAAAACTGCATGCGAGTCTATTTTGTGGAGGCTTCCCAGGTGTCTCAGTGGTAAAGAATCTGCCTACCAATGCAGGACACATGAGTTCAACCCCTGAATCAGGAAGATCTCTTGGAGAAGGAAATGGCAATCCACCCTAGGCAAGAACCTGGGAAATTCCATGGACAGAGAATCCTGGCGGGCTGTAGTCCAGGGAGTTCACAAAAGAGTCAGATACAACTTAGCAACTAAACAACAACAACTGTTTTGTAGATATCAAAGTGCTTCCTTCCCCTCAACTTCTCTATTTTATCACTTAAATATGTTTATCTGAAAACTCACTTTCTCTAAATGTATGACTAGATGTCAATATTCTAGTAAAACCATACTAGTCTACTGATAAGAACTGCTTCCAGAAAGGGGGCTTACATTTATTGAGCACCTATATTAGCCAAAGGCTTTAATGTTTTAAACCTTATTGTCATAAGACCCTAAAAGCTAGATACTAGAGTCCCTTGGACCGCAAGGAGATCAAACCAGTCAATCCTAAAGAAAATCAGTCCTGAATATTCAATGGAAGGCGAAGTTGATGCTGAAGCTGATCTGTTCATTGATGCTGAAACTGTACTCCAGTACAGTTTGGCTCCAGTACTTTGGCCACCTGACGCAAAAAAAATGAATAACTGGAAAAGACCCTGATGCTGGGAAAGATTGAGGGCAGGAGGAGAAGAGGATGACAGAGGATGAGATGGGTGGATGGCATCACCGACTCGATGGACATGAGTTTGAGCAAGCTCCAGGAGACAGTAAAGGACAGGGAAGCCTGGCGTGCTGCAGCCCATGGGGTCGCAAAGAGTCAAACAT
Organism: Okapia johnstoni; assembly: GCA_024291935.2. NCBI lineage: Eukaryota > Metazoa > Chordata > Mammalia > Artiodactyla > Giraffidae > Okapia > Okapia johnstoni. The sequence goes on along the minus strand of CM044307.1, from coordinate 64,228,386 downwards.
GACTGACTGGACTGAGCTGAGTTATTATCTTCATTTACAAAGCCAGCACACGTTACAGAGCTCATATGGGCAGTGGTATGACTGGTAGCCAAGTCAGCTGAATGGCAAAGTCCATATTTTTGCCATTATGAAAAGCTACCTCAGAATAGTTGGCCGAGTCTTGCTTCCTTTTGTCTTTTCAAGAAAAGATTAGACATGGGAAATCCAAGATGGTAAAATCAGGATACGACTCCTGCACTAACTCAACACTATAAGGAGGAACACAATTTTCCTTTAACAGTTCTTTTAGCAAACCTAAAATGAATCAGTTAATGAAAATTTTTCTATAACTGAGTCCTTGGAATGAGAACATTTCTTCCTACATTTTTTCTGCCCTTTAGATTCATTTCCATAACATAGAATAGTAAGAATTAGATACCCACAGAGGCCAATTTTAAAAGAAAAGTCTTAAACCACATCTACATTAAGCCTGTAACTTGTTTGTAAGCCCCAGAAGCTACTTCTTTGGACCAGTCCCCTCAACAACCACTGGGAATTATTCATTAGCATTCACAGTGCGAAAAATGCATGAGTAACACCACTGCATTTTGTAAAATGCAATTTTTGGCAGGTTGACTAAAATCTTGGCAAGCATTACCGTTTTCCCCAAATGTATTTGCATATAGGCTTACTGATTTTTATTACTCTATCTGGACTCTCTCCAAATGCTCCTTGTCCCTAAACTTAAATAGAGCACTTCAGTAAAGGTTTCTTATAAATTAAAAAGCCCTATTAGAACAGGTGGAAACATGAAACTAGCACTTTATGTATTATAAAAGAAAAGCCCTAAAATATATTTGGAGGCATTCATTTATTGTGTTTCTAAAGCTGCTTTTATTCTTGGTAAAGCAGAAGTGTTTAACAGGTTTCCAGGAAGAAAACCTTCCTAGGGAGCAGTCTGAGATAAGAACACAAATCCTGAAAAAGTTGTGTGGGAGGAAAAAAGAGGCCCTGTAACTTTAATTTTAGTATTACCACCAATCATTCAAAGGTATGGGCACCTAATTCACAAAGTAGATCTGAATACACACATACACACAGTCAGCCCTCCATATCTGAGGTTCTGTATCCAAGGTTTCAACCAACTGCAGATGGAAAACATTCAGAAAAAAATTTCAGAAAGTTCCAAAAAGCATAACTTGAATTTTCCATATGACACTAACTCTTTACAGAAAACTTTATTGTAATAGATATTATAAGTAATCTAGAGATGATTTAAAGTATATGAAGGATATGCATAGGTTAGATGGAAATACTATGCTATTTGAAAAAGGGAAAAGCATCCATGAATTTTGCTGTCCTCAGATCCTGGAACTGGCCCCCTGCAGATACTGAGGGATGACTGTGTATATTCAGAGTTGGTCATGCCATTGGGCAAACAGATGTACAAAGGAAACATTGACAAAGAGGGAACATTTGCTCTTTCTCAACTACATTTACAAAAGCAAGTGAAACTGAATGAGGACACTTTAAAAATAAGACTCTGAGTCTTTTCACACAAATCTTTAGATAATGTAGAGAGAAACAATGAAAATAATCCACCAGGATGCCAGTCTTGCATCCCCAGGATGCCCCCCCTCATTGATGCCATCACATCAGCCACCTTGACGAGGACAGCTTTTGAGTAACATAGAGAATATTTGAGAGGATTAATTGAATTGATGGTGTTGCTGACCTTATGAAAGGAAATGTTACAGCTCTCTGATGTGTCTGAAGATTTTAATTGCACAAAAACAATTCTCGTTTGACATAAAGAGTTTCCAGATCCACTGTGAAATGATGGAAATCTTTTCCTTTGTATAATTTATTTACAAAGCCATTTTTGCCAGGAGATAACAGTATAGAATCTCTGGATTTAAAATGTTTCTGTGTGTTTTTTTGGACAAAATATTGTACCATTTTATAATTTGTCTTTTGAAAATATTGTCTAATTTTTAATGCAGTCTTGTATAGATGTTTTCCGTAATTCATTTCCTACTTTCAGACTCTGAACAGGATTATATTTTTTAATTAAGAAAGATGGGTACAATAATTAATTTAGTCTATTCTACAGTAATAGTAGGGCTTCCCAGGTGGCTCAGTGGTTAAAGAACCTACCTGCCAAACAGGAGATGCCGGTTCGATCCCTGGGTCAGAAAGATCCCCTGGAGAAGGAAATGGCAACCCACTCTAGTATTCTTGCCTGGAACATCCCATGGACAGAGGAGCCTGGCATTACTGTCTGTGGGGTCACAAACTGTCAAGACACAATTTAGCAACTAAACAGTAGAGGCAGCAAAGACAGTAGGAATTTAAGCATAAGAATCATGAATTTTCAGAAAGATGGTATTTTTTTTTTTTTACATTCTTGAGTGGTCAAGCTGTTCTCAAGTTTGAAGGAAGATTTTACCCTTCGCAGAATGTCTCAAGTGTACACATAAACAAAATGATATGCATAGTTTCTGTATATAAAATTAGAGCGTTTTGTTATAAGGAAAATTTAAGATGACTGTTGGGACTCCCCTGGCAGTACAGGGGTTAAGAATTTGTGCTTGCACTGCATGGGGCACAGGTTCAATCCCTGGTCTGCGGAACTAAGATCATGCAAGCTGTGTGATGAGGTCAAAAAAAAAAAAAAAAAGACTGGTATTTGGAAGTTTGAACACCTAAGGTGATTTTCTTTTGCAAAACTAAAACTAATCTAATATATATTATAATGAAATTATAAAAAACCTCAGCTTTATTTTACAAAGTGTGTTGCCCTCCATGAACAAAAATAGCATTTAAACTGCAGCAGTACGGACCCATGTTGGATCTAAAAGAAAATCTTCTGCCAGTGTGGTTATCAGTAGGTTACTGAGAGAGTTCAACGTTTATCTTTACGGAAATTTTTATAACTTTTGCTGAGCACCACTGCTTGGACAATCTTACCTTTAAGTGAAGAGATGACCAGTGTGTCAAGTCCCTTTTAATCACATAATTTCAAAAATATTGTGTGAAAACAATGGAAAAAGAATATGTAAAAGAGTTTCTTTTTATTCCTAAGAAACATAAGAGCTAGCCTGATTCCTAAATACATTTTTCATGTAACTTCAAACAGTAACATTTCCAACCTGATCCTAGTTGATGTGACAAAAAATGCGAATAGAAAATAATCCTGCAAAATTATTTTTTTCTTTCCCTCCCTTAGAATATTTCAGAAAATAATTGGTAAGCGTTGAGAAAACGTCCAGGTTTTTCTAAACTTATTTCATGAACCCATCCCATGGTTGCCTAAATTAGGTACTTAAGATAACATTTGTATAAGCAAAGGCACGCTTACTAATTTCTGACACTAAAATGAATGTAGGACTTGAACTCTGTCACCTTGTAGAGGATTTCATGGCCTATATGAGATGAAATATCATTTCATTTTTAATATTACATCAAGACCAGCTCTGTATAAGAAGATAACCTAGATTTCAATGGGCTCTTGGGTATTTAAGCAGTAAGAGCCAGGGCAAAAATGTAAACAAATTAAGTAGGCATGTATTGTGAAGAAAGGCAATGTGGTAGAATGGAATAGAAGGCACTGGGTTAGCATCCTTTGCTAGTCGTGTGACCTTGGATGTATTATTCCACTGCACTGAAGTTCAATTTCCTCACTAACAAAAAAAGAATATTGGAGGGTTTTGGTAAAATAAGTAAGAAGTTACGTAAATATCTGTGCCTTATTTGAAACGTGGAAGCCAATTTTTCTGAAAACTAAAAGTGGTTTGTAGCTGATTTGGTAGCAACACAGACCTGAACTGATATGAACATGTCTGCATTTTACTATAGATACGTCAATGCAATGGTTATGGGTGCTGCCCAGATGCCACTAAACACAGTAGCATAGTATATAATATTTATGCTCTGTACAATTTCTAAAATCCAAAAATTGTGATTCTAGAATGGATACATGCATATGCATGGCTGAGCCCCTTTGCTGTCCACCTGAAACTATCACATTTGTTAATCAGCTATACTCCAATGTAAAATAAAAAGTTAAAAAAATAATAAAATAAAACACATGTGGTGCCCAGGAATTTAGATACAGGAATTATGGGGCCATGTGGCTATTAACAAACAATTCCCCTTCCCTTGGCCTTTTAGGAAATTAAAATATTTAAGTCAAAGTTAAGTAAATGGTTAGAGTGGCTGGATCTAACTTCACTTACATTGTCTGTTAAATTCTTCATTTCAAATGTAAGACCAGAAACTATGAAACTCCTAGAGGAAAACATAGGCAAAACACTCTCTGACATAAATCACAGCAGGCTCCTCTATGACCCAACTCCCAGAGTAATGGAAATAAAAGCAAAAATAAACAAATGGGACCTAATTAAACTTAAAAACTTCTGTACAACAAAGGAAACTATAAGCACAGTGAAAAGACAGCCTTCAGAATGGGAGAAAATAATAGCAAATGAAGCAACTGACAAAGAATTAATCTCAAAAATATACAAGCAGCTCCTGCAGCTCAATACCAGAAAAATAAATGACCCAATCAAAAAATGGGCCAAAGAACTAAACAGATATTTCTCCAAAGAAGGCATACAGATGGCTAACAAACACATGAAAAGATGCTCAACATCACTCATTATCACAGAAATACAAATCAAAACCACAATGAGGTACCATCTCACACCAGTCAGAATGGCTGCTATCAAAAAGTCTACAAACAATAAATGCTGGAGAGGATGTGGAGAAAAGGGAACCCTCTTATACTGTTCGTGGGAATGCAAACTAGTAGAGCTACTATGGAGAACAGTGTGGATATTTCTTAAAAAACTGGAAATAGAACTGCCATACGACCCAGCAGTCCCACTGCTGGGCATACACACCAAGGAAACCAGAATTGAAAGAGACACGTGTACCCCAATGTTCATTGCAGCACTGTTTATAATAGCCAAGACATAGAAGAAACCTAGATGGCCATCGGAAATGAATGGATAAGAAAGCTGTGGTACATTTACACAATGGAATATTACTCAGCCATTAAAAAGAATACATTTGAATCAGTTCTAATGAGGTGGATGAAACTTGAGCCTACTATACAGAGTGAAGTAAGTCAGAAAGAAAAACGCCAATACAGTATAATAATGCATATACATGGAATTTAGAAAGATTGTAACGATGACCCTATTGTGAGACAGCAAAAGAGACACAGATGTAAAGAACAGACTTTTAGACTCTGTGGGAGAAGGTGAGGGTGGGACGATTTGAGAGAATAGCATTGAAACATGTATATTATCATATGTGAAACAGAACACCATTCCAGGTTCGATGCATGAGACAAATGCTCAGGGCTGGTTCATTGGGATGACCCTGAGGGATGGGATGGGGAGGGAGATGGGAGGCAGGTTCAGGATGGGGAACACATGTACACCCATGGCTGATTCATGTGAATGTATGGCAAAAACCACCACAATATTGTAAAGTAATTAGCCTACAATTAAAATAAATGAATTAATTTACCAAAAAAAATTCTGTTAAATTCTTCATTTCAAATGGCTTTACAATGGTTAGTCATAATAACTGCATGAAGAAGAGAAGAATAAAATTGCTTGAAAATGTGAACTTAAAGAAGTCTGAAAGTCAAAAACAGTGTAAATAAATTGATGGGCAAACATGCCATGAAAAAATCTAATCCTAGAACAAGAAAAGCGTTCTAAGAGTAAAACTGGCAAGTCATTTGAGCACAGCGATAGGACTGTCTGGAAAGAAGAGAGGGCCAGACTTGTCAGAAAACAACCTCACCTTCAACCTGACTAAAAGAGGATTTGTATTTACTTATTCACTTAGAGTCCGTATCAACAAAACAGACCTACCAGCACTGATCATGGATTTTTCTCTATCAAGAGTGCTGTTAAGGATGAATGGATATGTGTAAAGGGTGGCGTATTAATAGCAACAGTGTCCCTTTATGTCCAGTCCTGAATAGGCTTTTACTCAACTAGACAATTCCTATTTTTTAGCTAATGAGAATAACACCACTTGGCCTGCGACAAAACACAAAACGAAGGGTTTAGACGCTTGCAGTCCCTGAGGTCTTGTAACAAAGAGCAGGGACTGTATCTCTTGGGTCCTGGCCTCATTCTTACATCAGTGATTATGTTCAACTTCCCCAAATCCCTTTAGCACCCCAGCTTCATTTCTTATTCTCAACTGTTGTGTCATGAGCACCTGCCAAGTTTCTCTTTAATTCCTCTTGGATGAATTTTCAGGCAGTTTCCGAAGAATCTCCCTTTTGTGATAAGGACTCTGCAAGGCGTTTCAGGTGAGGCATTTAAAATCCCACTCATAATTGTTTGAAATCTTCGCTCATTCAAGCTGTCAGAGTTTGACAGCACTGGTTCTGTTGTTATGCACTATTAAATGGGAGCTGCTCTCCAGCCTAGGGGTACCTCTCTTTTCAGTGGTGGGAAAATGGGTGAAGCTTATTGGGGATCCTTGGGGAGAGCAGCAATGTATTAATGGGAGTTTCGGCAAGAGGAATGAAAATAATAAGTCCCTTTCTGAAAGCTCAAACCTACAAAATTTTTAAGTTTGTTGACATTGTTGCATTTTGATGCTCCCATTTCTATTTCTGAGTTTCAAAATAGTTTTAAAGCATTCAGTTTTATAGGTCAGAATATGAGAAAGGCACACAATATGTTGTTTGTGTTTTCAGTTTGGGGTTTTCTTTAAAAGCCATAGAACAGTAAATATTTTGAAGATACTAAATATTTTCTGCATTTAGGTTTGTGTAAAGAGAGGACAAAAAGATGCAATGGTCTTTCCATCTGATTTCTATTTCTTATAAATACCCTAATGACTTCTGCTGCAAGATTCAGAGGTCATTAGAAAGCAGTATGACTAATCTAGATGGAAACAAATTTCAATCTGGCCAGTAATATATCTTACAGCTCATAAACACATTGTATCCAATTACCTTGATATGCTTTACATGATAACAGCAATTACAAAGTATCTGGAAGAATTGATGTGCTGTGGGTAATTATTTTAATTTATTCACACCTAGATACTGAGTCAGGATATGAGGGATACTTCCATCAGCAGTTCTTTCTTCTGGAGGTATGCATTCATTTATTTAATAAACACAGCATTAGTGTTTTTCAGATATTGTGCTAGAAATAGGCACTATAGAACACACAACAAAGAAGTAAGTATAAACTCTAGCCTAAAGAGCTTGCACTCTTAACAGAAAAGATAAGCATAAATAGTGGTAACATAGTACAAAATGGAAAAAGCACTCTAGGAGGGGTACAAACTACACTTTAAGAAAGCTATTTAAAACAAACAGAGCATTTCTAGGTAGAGGAAGCTTCTGAGAAGAGGTTAAATTTGGGCTAGACCTTAACCTAGGACTTGGGTAGAATTGGGCAAAGAAGGAAGGCTCTTTTGAATGTTAGAACGCAATCCAGGCTAAGGAATTGTGTGAGCCAAGACAAGAAGATGAGGAAGCACAGTGCTTATACAGGGAACAATCAGCAAGGGTGTAGTGTGAACCAACAATAGAGAATATAAAGTTAAGTTAATAGAGGGAGAGCTGGTAAGGCTGGCAGACAGCCAGGTCATGGGGGAAGCTTGGCAAAGCACAAAGCTAAGGAGTTTAAACTTCATTAATAAGTATTGGGGAGCCATTGAAGATATTTGAGAATGAAATGATATAGAGATGCTAAAAAATTAATCAGTGTGATTTGCAGTCAGCAAAGGTGAAAGAACTGAGGCAGCAGAATAGCAAAAAACCCAGTTGAGGTAAGAATTAGCGAAGCGATGAGCTAAAATGGTGGCAATAGGAGTGAACATGTTGGTAGGCCGAGCTGAGAGGCAAGGACAAGGAGATGCTGAGATTCTTTCCCACCAAGAATGTATGGAGAAAAAATGAGTGATGCCTGAAGGTGGGGCCAGAGCACAATGGGAACAGACTGGATTTCACAAGTGGGAGTGTTAGTAATCGGCTAAGAATGAGAAATGAGAGCACAGTCAGGGGTTTGACAGAGAAGGAAAAGGGTCTAGAACAACTAATGTGAAGATTAGATTAGACTCTAAGAGATGAATGTGTCTGCTGTCAGACAAATGAATATGCCTCACTCAAACTGGTAGCGCATGAAGTGGCGCTAAAAACTATAAGGAAAGTAGATAAATAAAACCCTAGTAGACCAGAAATTCCAACAAACATTTTATGGAATAAATATGGACAGCTCCACTTAGAGTGGCAACATGCTGAAAAAATTAATTGTTCTGATTTGTTCATAAGAAAGATGCCACAGGCAAAGGAAGTGGCCAGTGGACAGCAGTAATGATACATTTATGAAACATTCTCTGAAACCAACTGCTCAAAGAAAGATCTGGAAGGGAAATATCATCCTCCTCTTCACAGAGTTGACTAGTCTTCCAACTCCAGGGGGAAATGTACATCATTCATGTCCTCCTTGTTCATAGTGAAAAAAGCTAGGACCTTCATTTTTACTTTGAATTTGGTATCTGCGGGTTTCTCCTCAAAAGGCAAACCCACCATATTACAGTCAGATGCAGAGAGAGCTTAGCCTTTCACTGCATACTTTCTGGGAGATGAGAATAAATGTATTTTCATGAAGACTTCAAATTTCATCAAGCATAATTATATATATTTTTAAAAAGGATATAATGACTATGTATTTGTTTCCTAAGCATATATACATGGCATATTACATAATAGACTGCAGTTTACTTTTGTGGAATGCAGATTTTTTAAGCTGCTAATATACAAATAGCTTTTAGCTGAAAAACTCTCTCCTATACTTCTGTACCTTCCCTCCTTCCAGTCCCTGCCATCTCCAGCACACATATACTCTTTTGAATTCCAGGTATAAGTCAACTGACATTGTAAAAAACTAGAAAAGAGAAAGAAAATCTTCACATTTCTCAGTGTTGACTGATAAAATATATAATGAAAATAATTTACACATTTTGAGTTGGATGCATGGATCAGCCCACACACAGCAAAGAGTGTTGTTACCATCAAAAAGCCCACAGAGATCTAGGCATTAATTTAATGGGATGTGCATGAATCCATGCTGCCCTGGGAAGACAGGTGCTGGAATGCTAGTTCCTTGTCCTAGAAAGTCACACACACACACACACATGTGTATGTGTGTGCCCTGACACACACTGGTGGTTATTAGTCTTGAAATAAGAGGCAAAGCTGATTAGCACACCAAGAACTGGAAGCCCAAGAAATGTAAATTGAGTTACACTTAAAGAAGAGATTAGGAGGAGAAGCCCCTCTTAGAATCCTTGTTCTCACTCTAGGAAGTAAAGGGTTAACTTAGCAGCCCTGGGCTACTCAAACCCTGCACAGTTCTAACATTTTCAGGACTAGCCCTCCGTCTCCCTCCTGGGAGACATCTGAGCCCTTGAAGTATCCTGCCTGATAAGAGTGTCTTTTGTATAAAAAAGCTTCAGGCCATGCAAAATAATTTGTGCTAACAACATGTTTTATGGTGAATGCCTATTTTTTGGTGCCTAAGCTTTGAGACACCCTGTATCAGTTTGACATCTGGGAGGCTGCAGACTGAGTAGCTGAGGTCAATCATGCAGAAGCCACATGCTGATCGCTAATAAAAACCGTGGACACCAAGACCTAGGTGAGCTTCCCTGTTGGAAACACTTTGCAAGTGTTGTCACACACTGCTGCTTAGAGAATTCAGCACTAGCCCTGTCATCTCTCCCCAACCCCCCTGTGGTGGTGGTGGTGGTTTAGTCACTAAGTCGTGTCCGACTCTTGCGACCCCATGGATTGTAGCCCGCCAGGCTCCTCTGTCCATGGGATTCTCCAGGCAAGAATACTGGAGTGGGCTGCCATTTCCTTCTCCAGGGGATCTTCCCATCCCAGGGATTGAACCCAGGTCTCCTGTATTGCAGGCAGATTTTTTACCAACTGAGCTACGAGGGAAGGCCCAACCCCCCTGGGATAAGACAAATGAAAGCTTGCTTCTGGTTCCTCTGTTTTCTTCTCAATGCACCTTTTTTTCTCTGATAATTTTAATTTGTGTTCTTTAACTATAATAAACCATAACTGTAAGTGTAACAGTTTTCTGAGCTCTGTGAGTCCTTCTGGTGAGTCATAGAACCTGATGCTGGTCTTAGGGTGCTCCAACACACTCTCAACACTTTCTATTGCCTTTCTCTGCTTTATTTTCTCATCATAGCACTTTCAGTTCAGTTCAGTTCGGTCGCTCAGTCATGTCCCACTCTTTGTGACACCATGGACTGCAGCATACAAGGCTTCCCTGTCAATCACCAACTCCCAGAGCTTGCTCAAACTCATGTCCATTGAGTCGGTGATGCCATCCAACCATCTCATCCTCTGTTGCCCTCTTCTCCTCCTGTCTTCAATCTTTCCCAGCATCAGGGCCAGTTCTTCACATCAGGTGGCCAAAGTATTGGAGCTTCAGCTTCAGCATCAATCCTTCCAAGGAACATTAGTGTTGATTTCCTTTAGGATTGACTGATTTGATCTCCTTGCAGTCCAAGGTACTGTCAAGAGTCTTCTCCAACACCACAGTTCAAAAGCATCAATTCTTCGGTGCTCAGCTTTCTTTATAGTCCAACTCTCACATCCAAACATGACTACTGGAAAAAGCATACCTTTGACTGCTGCTGCTGCTGCTAAGTCGTTTCAGTCGTGTCTGACTCCTAGTGACCCCATGGACTGCAGCCTACCAGGCTCCTCCGTCCATGGGATTTTCCAGGCAAGAGTACTGGAGTGGGTTGCCATTGCCTTCTCCTACCTTTGACTAGACATCAGCAAAGTAAGGTCTCGCTTTTTAATATGCTGTCTAGGTTGGTCATAGCTTTTCTTCCAAGGAGTAAGCGTCTTTTAATTTCATGGCTGCAGTCACCATCTGCAGTGATTTTGGAGCCCCCAAAAATAAAGTCTCTCACTGTTTCCATTGTTTCCCCATCTATTTGCCATGAAGTGATGGGACCAGGTGCCATGATCTTAGTTTTCTGAATGTTGAGTCTTAAGCCATCTTTTTCACTCTCCTCTTTCACTTTCATCAAGAAGCTCTTTAGTTTTTCTTTGCTTTCTGACATAAGGGTGGTGTCTTCTGTGTATCTAAGGTTATTGATATTTCTCCCGGCAAACTTGATTCCATCTTGTGCTTCATCCTGCCCAGCATTTAGCATGACATACTCTTCATATAAGCTAAATAAACAGGGTGACAGCTTTGATGAACTCCTCTCCTGATTTGAAATGATATAGCACTTATACTACTAAAATTATTCAATGATATTATGTATTATAATATGCCTTATCATACATTTTTTAATATTATATCAATTACTTTCTCTCCTTCTGCCCACCCCTTTGAGGGTAGATACTTTGTCCTTTTCATTGTGAAATATCCAGTACTCAGAATACCATCTGGCATAAAATAGTAGTAAAATTTGTAAATAAATTAATGAATTAATTAAAAAGAAATATATGATTAGAAATGAAAACAAAGATCATAGTCTTTGTAGACTAGGTAGAGCATACTCTACCTCTGTGTATAAAAGACCTCCATACTAGGAAAAGGTAAATTTCAATCTCTTAATGACTTCTAGCTTGGCTATTAGCAATTTTGGCAACTTGTCATTTTATTTCTCTGTCCTAACAAAGAAAAGCCTACTCATAGTAGTTAGGTTAAATAAAATGGGAAGTGAATCTGCATTGTTTTGAATACTGAACAGCGTGAGCAAAGTTACTCTAATAATTATTTTTCTAACTATCATCTCTAGGTCAACTCAGTTAACTGCTCCATATTTACTACAGATTCTGGATAGAAATCAAGGGGGTACATAATTAAAATTAAAGACTAAAGTCCTGTTTTGTGTTAAAAGAATAAACCAAAGGAGTCTATCCTATACAGTTATTATTATTCATCTGCTTCACCTTGTAAACCTCCAGTTACTCTTCAAGACCCAAATTGAAGCTCACCCCTCCCCACCTCACTGTGAGGTCTTCAACAGCTAAACTGTAGATGATGCCATCTAATCATTTCATCCTCTACCACCCACTTCTCCTTTCGCCTTCAATCTTTCCCTGCATCACGGCCTTTTCCAATGAGTTAGCTCTTCACATCATATGGTCAAAATATTAGAGCTTCAGCTTCAGCACCAGTCCTTCCAATGAATATTCAGGATTTATTTCCTTTCAGATTGACTGGTTTGATCTCCTTACAGTCCAAGGGACTCTCAAGAGTCTTATCCAGCACCACAGTTCAAAAGCATCAATTCTTTGGCACTCAACTTTCTCGATGAAACAATGCTCAAATCTGTACATGACTACTAGAAACACCATAGCTTTGATTATACGGACCTTTGATGGCAAAGTGATGTCTCTGCTTTTTGATACGTTGTCCAAGTTTGTCATAGCTTTTCTTCCAAGGAGCAGCATCTTTTAATTTCATGGCTGTAGTCACTGTCTGCAGTGATTTTGGAGCCCAAGAAAATAAAATCTGTCACTATTAAACATCTTTAAAAATGGGATTCTCATATGAAATGGTTTAGGAAAACATACACAGGAAAAGAAAACAGGGGAGCCAATTAAGGTATGAAGTCCTAGAGAACAGTAATATTATCAACTTGAGAAGTAAAAGGAGAGATTGAACACAGAGGAAAATTAGCTTTCATTGAATATAAGGTGTTACTGTAAGCCCTCATAAAGAAACTGAATTAATGAACTGATTTTGGTTATTATCATCTTCCTATAAACCTTTTCTTGGAGAAAAAATAAAAGATGTGCATAAAACAGGTAAAAGTAACACAAAAGTAGAACGTTAGTTTTAGTCCACCTTAGGCAACCCCTGATCTTCACAAAGTGGCTTCTCTTCCCAGCATCTTCTCCATCCATTATCCTACTTAAATCTAATAAGAAAAAGCTATCATTCTGCACTAGATGGTACTACCATGAATTGGAATGGACAGTACTCTGTGGACCCTAAACTTATAACAATTTGGAGAAAAAGCAATAAAGATTAAATATACACCAAAATGCAATAAATGTTAGAGTGATGCAGAGAACAGAGCAACAAACAAACAAAATATACTGAAATAGCATTGTCCTACTGGGACATCCATCACTAGAGATTCTTCTTTACGACTAGCTTCTCTCTAGATACGCTAAGATATAATGTTATTTGTCCAACATATTTTGGTTCCCAATATTTTTCCTTTCAAGCTTTTCAAGTTAATATTTAACAAACACATTTTCTGCCAAGTTTTAATGTGATATCATCCTCTGAAGAAACAAAATCCAGAAATAATTTGTCTTTTTGGCAATATTTATTAGTATTTTGACACAAAACCTGAATTATTATTGAAAGTAAATAGGAAATCAAGGGCTCACATATTTTGAATTTTTTTTCAGGTGCTCTCAAGGTTAACATGTACTCTGTGGCAATGAAAAGGCAGATAAATAAAGGCTATCTGGTGTCACATAATCTGTAATATTTCCTGTAACTGTGACTATTTTTTAAATAAAATTTTCTAGCCAACAAATTTAATTTCCCCTTTTGGTTTTGTTTATACACTGGAGTCCCTGATGTCATGGGACTGACTGAGCATAAACTTAGGTGTGGTCAGTCTTTCCTTTCCCTTTTGATTCTTTATCTGTCATTTACAACTGTGAACTTCCCATAAGATGTTTTTATCATAAAAAATTATATATGTATATATATATCCACTTTTTAAAAACTCTCAATTTGGTAAGAAAAAAAAAAAAGATTCTCTTCAGGAAGTTTCTGAAACATCTACTGGAACAACATGGAAGACAGCAAGTTCCGTCCCCACACAGCTGGCTGTGTTTAAAAGAACCACAGGAAATGAACCAGCTTCCAACCTGTCAGGCACTTCCAAAGGGCAAATGGCTGCAAGCCCTTGGGGACTGAGGGATCTCATTTGAGATGGCAGGCACATGGGTTTCAGCCTTGAATGAATATGTCTGTGATTGTATCTGTGTATATATTAAAAAAAAAAAAAAAAAAAAAAAACACAGAGAGAGCCAATACATGTGATAGGAAGACCCCAGATATTCTGGTTTAAATTTAAACAGGAAATAAAGTTAGGTCATTGTTATCTTTTTGTCAGGGCAAAGGTGACAGTCACAATAATTTTGCCAAACACTCAAATGAGGAAACAAAAGGGTGCGAGGGGTTGACAGTCTACTAATCCAGTCCAAAAAAGTGTTTCTAATAAACATCCCAGGCCCACAGAAAGTCTGTGAAACCTCGAGTGAATTTTTCTGTCCTCTAGTTGTGCCTTCATTGTGCAGGTCTGGAGTTTAATTAGGACTCTTCTGAATGGGCAGTGGGGAGACCGTGAGCAGGGCTATTTGTGAGCATTTGCTGCTGTTTCAAAGGAAAAACTGTCCAGTCAGTCACTGAGAGTCTGACTCCTTCCAGAGCTTTACCATTTCTCCACAGTTGTTTGTTCTGAGAATACAGAGAGACCAAGGAAAATCTGAAACCCCACAGAAGCATTCCTTTCACAATGAGCCTCTACAATGAAGGATATAGTATTTGACAGCCTTTTGTGAGTAGCAGAGTCCGTGGATTTTTTTTCTCCAGCAATGATATCCTTTCACCTCATTATAAAATATAACCTGTCATAGCTAAATTGAGGAGTTTTTTCAACAGGGCTGGAAAACTCATCTTTAATTACTGTATAGGAGAATGCTTCTGAATTATCAACTATGCAGAAAAAGGCTGAAAGGCAATCTGATCACTATAAGAAACAGATGCTCCTTGATAAAGAAGCCATGTTGTTGAGTTTTAGTTTCTCAGGTGATGGTGCTTTGATATGGATGGCTTTGAAATCCATATATGATAAAAAAAAAAAAAAGGAGCACTTTCATTAGTCTAACAGTATTGTGTGTACAACTAACTCTTTGTGCACAGATTGGTTTTAAGGATTTTATTGGATCACCCATCTTAGATTATAAATATCTAGATGTGCTGTGTGCTGTGCTGTGCTTCATCACTCAGTCATGTCCGACTCTTTGTAACCCCATGGACTGTAGCCCACCAGGCTTCTCTGTCCATGGGGATTCTCCAAGAAAGAATACTGGACTGGGTTGCCATGCCCTCCTCCAGGAGATCTTCCCAACTCAGGGATTGAACCCAAGTCTCCCACATTGCAGCCAGATTCTTAACCATCTAAGACACCAGGGAATCCCATCTAGATGTGCACTCTCAGACAATTTCTAAAGGAAATTTTCTTTATACCAACTTAATGTGTTGGTTACTGTCTTAAGTTGTGACAGGCCCAGTTCCAAATTCAAGTTCTGCCCCCGACCAGTTGATGACCATGGCAATTACTAACCTTTTCTAAGCTTCAGTTATCTTATCTGCAAAAGGCATAGAATCATCATACCTACATCAAATGACTATTGAAAAGATGATTGAGACAATGAATGTGAAGAGTTTAGCAAAGTACTTAGCCCATTATAAATGATAGCTATTATTATTAGAAGCATGTGCACTGAATTCCTCATCATTTTGGCTGCGAATGAAAACTATGTTTTCAAAACCAGACTAAGTACTAGATACACGTGTCCCTTTTTTGTGGGGGTGTGTGCTTAGTCACTGTAGTGCTTGACTCTTGCGACCCCATTGACTATAACCAGGCTTCTCTGTCTATGGGATCTCCCGGCAAGAATACTGGAGTGGGGTCATAAGACAAAAATACGTCAGTGTACATCTCCCAGTTGCAGAAACAAGACAGAGATTATAAAGGAGCTGAACCAACAGACTCTTGGGCATCTGGCACCCTGAGTCCTATTTTAATTAACATTCATTCAAAGTCAACATTTCTAGAAGATTCTACAGAAGTCACTAAAAGTGAAAATGAAAGTCACTCAGTCATATCTGACTCTTTGTGACCCTATGGACTATACAGTTCATGAAATTCTCTAGGCCAAAATACTGGAGTGGGTAGCCTTTCCCTTCTCCAGGGGATCTTCCCAACCCAGGGATTGAACCAGGTCTCCCGCATTGCAGGCAGAGTCTTTACCAGCTGAGCCACAAGGGAAGCCCAAGCATACTGGCGTGGGTAGCCTACCCCTTCTCCAGCAGATCTTACCAATCTAGGAATCCAACCAGGATCTCCTGCATTGCAGGCAGATTCTTTTATCAACTGAGATATCAGGGAAGCCCCTCTACAGAAGTCACTAAAGCTATTTTTCAAAAAAAAAGTTTCCTATGGGCAAATGACTCAAACAATACTCCATATAACATTTCAGTCTTGGAAATTTACAGTGCATGTTTGCATATTATAAGCTTTAAGAAGCCCCACAGTAGAGAAACCATCTTTACTTTGATTGACAGTTTCCCCAAACCTATCTGATAATGCTATTCTTTTTGTTTAATTCAATGACTATTATTGCAGTAATGATTAAGTAGTCATGTATGGATGTAGTCATGTATGGATGTGAGAGTTGGACGGTGAAGAAAGCTGAGTGCCGAAGAATTGATGCTTTTGAACTGTGGTGTTGGAGAAGACTCTTGAGAGTCCCTTGGACTGCAAGGAGATCCAACCAGTCCATCCTAAAAGAGATGAGTCCTGGGTGTTCATTGAAAAGACTGATGTTGAAGCTGAAACTCCAATACTTTGGCCACCTCAAGTGAAGAGCTGACTCATTGGAAAAGACCCTAATGCTGAGAAGGATTGGGGGCAGGAGGAGAAGGGGACAACAGAGGATGAGATGGCTGGACGGCATCACCGACTCAATGGACATGGGTTTGGGTAGACTCCGGGAGTTGGTGATGGACAGGGAGGCCTGGCGTGCTGCGATTCATGGGGTTGCAAAGAGTCGGACACGACTGAGCAACTGAACTGAAGTGAACTGAATTACATGCCAGCCACAGTGTCACGCATTTTATATGTGTTAACACTTTAAATCACAATAACAGTTCTATGAAAGATGTACCCCTAATGATTCTATTGTATTTGCCCAGGATTACTGAGCCAGTGAGTGATACCAGGATTCAAACCCCAACACTCTGACACCAGGGTCACACTCAAAACCAGCACTTCCTACCTCTTCTCACAGTATGAGTTGTCCTACATCTATAGTTAGGATGCTTTCACTTAACAAACAACAGAAACCCAAATCAAAACTAATTTAACAAATAAAGAAACTTTATAGCTGCACTTAACTAAAAAATGTAGTGTGAGCTTAAGGCACCAGGGCTATAGTTCCAGTCTCTCATCTTAACCCTCCTCATTGTGTCAGCTTCAAGCGGACTACCCTTACAGTAGTCTCTCCCAGATAGTCTTCATTAAAGCCAAAGTACAAAGGAAGCTTCTTCTGATTAAGTCACATGCCCACTTGGGGCTATTTGCTATCCATGGAAACGTGATGTGCTGATTGGTTTAGGTTTCATTATTCTTCAGTTGATCAGGGTGGGGTGGATTGGCTTACAGGACCACTGTGGGGGCTAGAAGTAAGGCTAATTCCAGCCAAACCACGTAACAGAGAAATAGACTCTTTCTAGGAAAAGGAAAGAGTAAGTGGAGTCCTATAGCTCATGCTCTGAATAACAAGTGTATGGGTGCTCAGTTGCTCGGTTGTGTCTGACTCTTTGCAACCTCATTAACTATAGCCCACCAGTCTCCTCTCTCCATGGAATTTTCCAGGCAAGAATACTAGATTGCCATTTCCTTCTCCAGGGGATCTTTCTGACGCAGGGACTGAATCCATGTCTCTTGTTTCTCCTGCATTGGCAGGTGAATTCCTTACCACTGAGCCACCTGGGATTCCCACTCAAATCTAAGATAAGTGTTCTGTGGAATATACCTTCAAAAACACCACTTTAAGCTTTTCTTATTCCTACACGTACTTCTGATGTCTCATGACCAAGTAGATAAAAGGATAATCAAGAAAACTGAAGTCACTGAAGAAAGACAGCATATCCAAGTTTTGACTTTCCCATGAATCTGGATCTTCTATCCAACAATTTTGATCATACTTAGAACCAAAATAGACTGTAGAATTATTCTGAAAATTTTTAGATGAAAAAGGAAGCAAAGAAAGCTTATTAGATATTTTTCAGAACAAACAGAAATGGCTCTGAAATATATTTATTATCTTTATATAAAAATATCTAAGTATGTTCTCTATAGCTTATAAAAACCCAGAAGATATAGAAATATGGAGAGTAGAAGTCACCTGCTTCCTAGCCTGTTCTTTCTATAATCCTTCTCAGAGGTCATCAACTTGATATATACACTCCCAAGCTTTGCCCTACCTTTATATAGACACATGTGTAAAAATACATCTTTCGTGACACAAGTAGAAATATTTCATTCTTTTTTTCCATTCAAATATACACTGAAGATCTCCTCATCAGTGTGAAGAGATCTTCATTCTTTTTAATCGCCATACAGTATGCCGAAGTATGGGTGAACCATCATTTAAGTTTTTCCATTTGTTAACCTACAGACACTTAACGGTTTCTAATATTTCACCATGTTCAAATGATCATCCTTGCATGTGCTACTTTGTGAAGATGAGGAATTTTTTTCTCTATGATAGAAACCCACCAGTGAAACTACTTGGTTAAAAGGGTTTGAGCACTTTAAATTTTGCTAGAATTTGCCAAACTGCTCTCCAAAAAGGCTGTTCCAATTCACGCTCTCACCAACAGTGTCTGAGAGTACCTGTTTCCCCACTGGATATTAGCAATCTTTTTGCATTCAATTTCAAAGAGTAATCAACAGGGCTCCAGTCAGCTCTGTGATGAAAGTGACTTCCTACGAGCTTTAAGAATGTATCAGTAGACACAAAAGAAAACAATTATTTAATGTGAGCCCACTCTGTGATTGGTATTATAATAATAATAAAGAACACCTCTTGATTCAACAGCTCCTTATCTTAGACCTTAAAGATATTATCTGCCTTACAGGGTTTTTAAGAAGTCAATAAAGGTCACTTATCCCCATTCTGCAGATGCATATTTTAAAGTACAAAAAGTAAGCAAAATTTTTATCAGGCTGTGTACAAGAATAGAAAATAAGATTTCAGTTCTTTTGAGTCCTTACTTTATATTCTGGTGATGAGGCAGCCTCGCAAATTCAGAAACAAAACTCTGGTCTGCTCCCCTTTGAAGCCATCCAATATCCAGCTCCTTCCACTAGAAATATATTTCAGCTTTAACTTCCCTTCAAGCTGGATGATGATTTAGAAATACAGTGGATTCCAAGTCAATGAAATTTCAAATTCAGTTCTCAGACACATGGTGGCCTTTGCTCTCTCCAGGAAAGACTGACTACTAGTGTACTTTTATTGACTGACCTTGGTGATCTGAAGGGAAATGAGCAGAAAATAAGACACCATATGCAGAACTCAATATTTACTTTTCTCTATACTCCTGGATGGTCGGGAAAGAATTCATGGGCTTGCAAACTTGAAATGTCTGTACAGTAGGTGGCAGAAACATTGGCAACTTCCTCAGGGCTGTTTTGCGATCATTTCTTAGAGCTCAGCCCCAGTTACATGTCCCAGAGGGAAGCCATATGGGCTTTAATGCATGACTAGTTCCCTTGCAGAGAAGTCACAACTTACCCAAACACACTTGTTCACAGACAATGTAAGTGAAATCTCCAGATTGATGACAGCTGGCCCAGGAAACGCACAATACCCTGGAAGCTAGCTACTTGCACACTTGGAGATGAATACGTTTTATTTGACTACTCTTTTTTTTTTTTTTTCCAGTCTCAGGTCAACAAATTGTAATGGCATCAATACAAATATAAAGCAGTTGAAACGCTTATGACAAAGTAGCTTTCCAGACCAGAAACAAAATTTTGCTTAAAGTAGTAGTGCTCAGCTTGTTTAACAGCAAATGTCAGCAACCTTATCTTTCTACAAAGACTCCTTTTTCTCTCCTTCCAGCTTCAGTACCTTGACTTGGAGGCACAGTCCTGCTCTGCATCTACCCAGGTTCCATCAGTATCCAGTATTCCCTGTCTAAAGCTTTGACACATTTGTCACAACAGCTAAGGTTGAGGAAGAGTTGAAACAATTTCATAAGGCTTGTTATGACTCACATGGCCCCTGTGTAGTCCTCTTGAGATCCTTTGTTCCCATCCTTCCAATAAAACATGAGCACCAGCTGCTTCGCTTGCACAGTATGAGCCAGAAAGGCTGGAGCCTTTGAGCTCCGGCTCCAGTCTACAGATCATTAGAGCAGATGATATTGTTCTGTACATCAAACCTTTCATGCCAACTTCTAAATGAGGGCGAAAGACTGCAGTGATGACAATGATCACTGTATTCCTTCAAATAGAGATATTCCTTTTAATAAAGATACTTCTTTTAGTAAATTTAAAGAGAATTTTGAGGTCTTAGGACCATGTAGAGAGGGATTTGGAGGTATAGCTGCGAAGGGAGAGGATGGCCAGAGAAAACAAGATGGGACAGGGAATAAGACTAATAAATATATATATATATTTGGTTTCCTGGGTGTATTCTCCTGCTGGTCTGTCTCCCACTAAGATCTACAGATCTGAAGTTCTTTAGAAGTTGTCAGATAGCTCCAACTATTTCCTGAAGTTTAAATATCACAAACTGATGGGTTCTGAGTTAAGATGGAAACATCTGTGGTTGAATGTGTCTATAAGGAAAAAGCATAACAACAGGTTGC
The DNA here is from genome assembly GCA_024291935.2 of Okapia johnstoni. Taxonomy (NCBI): domain Eukaryota; kingdom Metazoa; phylum Chordata; class Mammalia; order Artiodactyla; family Giraffidae; genus Okapia; species Okapia johnstoni. The sequence continues at coordinate 64,207,669 of CM044307.1, read as the reverse complement.
ATTTTCAGAGGGCTTTCTCTTACAATTCAAGATATTTTATAGATTTGATCTAATTATTCCTCTACAACATCTATGACATCTGGGAAGAAAGGAGGGAATGGGACAGTGAGTATTGTGGAAGTGAAGGTGTAAATACTATAGTTACTTTTTATTTATTTCCTAAGGGAAATAAAATACAAAATGTTTACTAAAATGCCCTAAGACTTAAATAAATAAATAAATAAATATATATATATATATATATATATATATATTTTAGCTGTTCTACCCTTTTATTCAAACAAAAAGTGATGTTGAACACTAATATAAAAAACAAAACCAAGCCCCTCCCCTAAAACAATCACTGCTGAACTGCCCTAGCCAAAACTGTCTCAAGACCCGCCTGCCTAATCTTGTTCTCTAATGTACCCTATCCTGCAGACTTCCATAGAGTTCACGATTAAAAAGAAAAGCACAGCTTTCTGAGGTGAGGCAAAAAGAAACTTCCAATGTAGAATATGAACCACTCTCCCAAATTCCACTCCAAACAGGAAACACAACCTCCCAAGAATGACAGAAAGCCAGCTTCTGTTTCTATATGCGGTTTAGTCTCTAAGTCATGTCCTGTGTCCGACTCTTGTGACCCCATGGACCGTAGCCCTCCAGGCTCCTCTGTCGGTGGGATTTCCCAGGCAAGAATACTGGAATGGGTTGCCATTTCCTTCTCCAGGGGATCTTCCTGACCCAGGGATCAAACCCAGGTCTCCTGCATTAACCAGCAGATTCTTTACCACTGAGCCACCAAGGAAGCCCTTGTTTCTACACGGGGGAGGGGTGCAAAGTGGCTCTCCCAGGGACCATCATAACATGTAGCCCCGCAGATCATCTTCTTAACACATTCTCCTTTCAGGTAAAATTTTATTGAAAAGCCTTTTAATGACTACCAAATGGTAATTCTAATTTGCCAACCATGAAATTATGACTCTGGTTATCCAGGACTTTAAATAAATAAAACTGACCTTATTGACATGACTTATTATTACCGTCTCTTACACAATCAACACAGACTCAAAAGACATCCATTTTTCTAAAGAGTATCTGCAAACATCATTTTTTAAATTTCAGATTTGACAAAGGGGAGCCTTACCCTTACTCCCACTCTGACTGAAATATTTGTCTCTTCTCCAGATGCTAACGCAGCATTGGTAGTAGAAGCAAATACACGTGTGTATTCAAGGAGACAAGAACTATAAATATGGTCTTGCAGGTCTGTTATGACCAAGCAGAACACGTCTTTCTGTGACAGCTAACTGACGTGACAGACTGGAACTGAGCCCATGACCTTTCTTGGTGCCAGGGGAACATTCTTGCCCTAGAATGAAGTGATATGATAAAAATGTGTGAAATTCTGTGGGAAAACAATCCAACTGTCCTCACATATATTTTTCTGTCCTATGTAATAGCATATTTAACCCTATCTGACATGTCTTCTGTATCCAGTTCAGTTCAGTCGCTCAGTAGTGTCCGACACTTTGCGACACCATGAATCGCACCACGCCAGGCCCTGTCCATCACCAACTCCTGGAGTTTACCCAAACCCATGTCCATCGAGTCAGTGATGCCATCCAACCATCTCATCCTCTGTCGTCCCCTTCTCCTCATGCCCCCAATCCTTCCCAGCATTAGGGTCTTTTCCAATGAGTCAACTCTTCGCTTGAGGTGGCCAAAGTATTGGAGTTTCAGCTTCAACATCAGTCCTTCCAATGAACAACCAGGACTGATCTCCTTTAGGATGGACTGGTTGGATCTTCTTGCAGTCCGAGGGACTCTCAAGAGTCTTCTCCAACACCACAGTTCAAAAGCATCAATTCTTTGGCGCTCAGCTTTCTTCACCATCCAACTCTCACATCCATACATGACCACTGGAAAAACCATAGCCTTGACCAGATGGACCTTTGTTGGCAGAGTAATGTCTCTGCTTTTAAATATGCTATCTAGGTTGGTCATAACCTTCCTTCCAAGGAATAAGCGTCTTTTAATTTCATGCCTGCAGTCACCAGCAGCAATGAATTTGGAGCCCAAAAAAATAAAGTCTGACACTGTTTCCACTGTTTCCCCATCTATTTCCCATGAAGTGATGGGACCAGATGCCATGATCTTAGTTTTCTGAACATTGAGCTTTAAGTCAACTTTTTCACTCTCCTCTCTCACTTTCATCAAGAGGCCTTTTAGTTCTTCACTTTCTGCCATAAGGGTGGTGTCATCTGCATATCTGAGGTTATTGATATTTCTCCTGGAAATCTTGATTCCAGCTTGTGTTTCTTCCAGCCCAGCATTTCTCATGATGTACTCTGCATATGAGTTAAATAAGCAGGATGACAGTATACAGCCTTGATATACTCCTTTTCCTATTTGGAACCAGTCTGTTGTTCCATGTCCAGTTCTAACTGTTGCTTCCTGACCTGCATACAGGTTTCTCAAGAGGCAGGTCAGATGGTCTGGTATTCCCATCTCTTTCAGAATTTTCCACAGTTTATTGTGAGCCACACAGTCAAAGGCTTTGGCATAGTCAATAAAGCAGAAATAGATGTTTTTCTGGAACACTCTTGCTTTTTCAATGATCCAGTGGATGTTGGCAATCTCATCTCTGGTTCCTCTGCCTTTTCTAAAACCAGCTTGAACATCTGGAAGTTCACGGTTCACGTATTATTGAAGCCTGGCTTGGAGAATTTTGAACATTACTTTACTAGCGTGTGAGATGAGTGCAGTTGTGCGGTAGTTTGAGCATTCTTTGGCATTGCCTTTCTTTGGGATTGGGATGAAAACTGACCTTTTCCAGTCCTGTGGCCACTGCTGAGTTCTCCAGATTTGCTGGCATATCGAGTGCAGCACTTTTACAGCATCATCTTTGAGGATTTGAAATAGTCCAACTGGAATTCCATCACCTCCACTAGCTTTGTTCGTAGTGATGCTTTCTAAGGCCCACTTGACTTCACATTCCAGGATGTCTGGCTCTAGGTGAGTGATCACACCATCATGATTATCTGGGTCGTGAAGATCTTTTTTGTACAGTTCTTGTGTGTATTCTTGCCACCTCTTCTTAATATCTTCTGCTTCTGTTAGGTCCATACCATTTCTGTCCTTTACTGAGCCCATCTTTGCATGAAATGTTCCCTTGGTATCTCTAATTTTCTTGAAGAGATCTCTAGTCTTTCCCATTCTGTTGTTTTCCTCTATTCCTTTGCATTGATCTGTATCCAGAGTACCTTCTAAATATGCATTTTAAGAAAAATACAGTAAGTCCCCTACATACAAATGAGTTCCACTCCAAGAGCATGTCTGTAAGTCCAATTTGTTCATAAGTCTAACAAAGTTAGCCTAAGTACCCGACTAATAAAATGGGCTATATAGTACTGAACTTTGGTAGGTTTACAATGATTTTCACACAAATAATCTGTACCCAAAAAACAAACAGGCAAGAAGAGTTACTGACTAGAAGAGGGAGAGGAGGTGAGAGATGGTAGAACTGAAGGATAGTCAGCAATAGGAGATGGAGGGTAAGCTGCAATTTTATTCACACCTGACATTGATGGCACTGGTCCTTGCTGGAACTCGATGCATGTTCACATCTTTGAATGTACTCAAGTTGTAGGTTCATAGGTATGTATGGAACTCACTGTACACCAAAGCATAGGGATTATATTAGCTTATGTTCTTGTCTTTTGCTATCCCTATCAGTATAAAATAATAAAAAATAAAATAAAAATTCTTTGTTGATGATAATGCCTTGCTTTTCTATGATTTTTGGTAAGAAGCTCAAAATGCCTTGTAGTCTAAAGTCATGCTCAAACTTAGACTAGAGTGTCACCACAGTGACATTAGAAAGGGAAGTTAGTGTGGAGAAAAGCATGAAAAGGGTGAAGAGGAAGTGAGTTTGAAAGAATCAGGTGCTCAGTAATGTGTCACAGTGGCCTATTAATCAGTGGTTATAGATTAGCAATCAAATGTTAGAGAAGGAGACCATTATTCTCTATCTACTCATCTATATGAAGAGAATTGGGGAGGTTATGATACTTTCACAAATCACAGTCATTATGAAGCAACACCTTTTTATTACAAATTAAAAAAAAAAACTAGGCCAGTAACTTTGCAGGTTATAGCTAGCATTTGTCCTATTGTTACTGACCTACTAATTTTTTCTTCATACCATTTCTGCTCTTCAAACCCATAACAAGTCAATAAAAGAATTTACAGCAGGTACACTAAAAGATGCTTAACATCAATAATTTTTAGAAAAATGCAAATCAAACTACAGTAAAGTACCACCTCTATAAGTAGGATAGGCAACCCTGACACAATGAGATACTGCTTGACAATTATCAGCTCCGGTGGCCCAAATGCTCTTATATATCTGACTTCCATTCTGCCCAAGACAGAAGATCTAATTAGGTCAGTGTATTAGAGTTCTTCAGAGAAAAAGAACCAATAGCACATGTTATAATAATATAAAAATCTATTTATATCTGCATCTATATGTGTATACATAATATATAGATGCAGATATAAAGAGATTTATTAAAAGGAATTTATTCATGTGATTATAGAACCTGAGAAGTTCCAGGATCTGCATCTGCAACCTAGAGAATCAGGAGAACCAGTGGTGTAATTCTGAGGATGAGAGGGCCAATGGTGTAAGTCCTAATCTGAGGACAGAAGACAGAAGTTCCAGCTCAAACAATCAGGCAGAGAGACAGCAAGTTCTCCCTTCCTGTGCCTTTTTGTTCTATTCAAGCCCTCAAAAAGGATGGCTTTAGAGGATGCACACCACAGTGGAAAAGAGCAATCTGCTTTACTCAGTCTACCAATGCAGATGCTAATCTCATCTAGAAACCCTCACAAGCACACCCCAAAATAATGTTTAGCTAAATATCTGGGCAGCCTATGATTCAGTCAAGTTGACAAATAAAATTAATTATCACAGTCAGTCTTTCATCATCCACAATGGCAGACAAGTTATTGTCTTGCTTACATCCGTCTATAAATATTTGCATTGGGCACTACACTCTGGTCAAAGATGTGACCAAGCTAGCTGAGATGATCTGACTTGATTCACATAGCAGTGATAGGAAGAAAGATTGAAGGCCACTTTCTTCAAAAGTCCTGGCAGTTGTTTTGAATTTCAATAGATACTTTAAAATAATATCACTGACCTAATTAAAGAACTGGAAGGTCATCTGCACCACAGATCCTGTGTAGCTCACATGACAGTGCATTTGAAATGGAATTATAAAACTTTGTATGTGACCACAAAAGACATTTAATAGTGTTAAAAAAAAAAAAGTATCAGGGTATCTGTGTCTTTAGGCAGGGAAATTCCTTTTCAATACAGATTATTCAACAGGTTGGTTTTCCAATGAAAAGTCAGAACTGAGTGCTACAGGTGAACAGAGAAAAACAGCAGATACAGAGCACTGAGCATCAGATCAAAAACACAAAACAGACTTCAAGAAACTCACAAACACAGAGAAGCCATTCCCAGGACAATAATGAGTTGGTGGTAGACATTTTACAAAATGCATTAGAGGGAAGAAAAACTTTGGAAATACAGTTAATTCATATTTCATATTTAGTAAGTTCTGACTTTGAGAAATTTCCAACTAAAAAGTTAAGAAATTTCTTAATTAGAATTGAAAGTCATGATCCAAGGAAATTATTATTTTATAGGACAGCATAGGAAAAAAATGGAATCCTATACAGAAAAAGAATTTAGGACAACACAAACAAGAGTGAATGCCAGAATGGAGACATTTTATTTATTTCCACAGAGTTAAGCATTCCATCAACTTTTAAAGAAGTAAAAACAATAGATGATAAAGAGCAATGAGTACTTATGATTTGCATATCTGTATTCATGACCTGTCTCTTGAGAAACCTGTATTCAAGTCAGGAAGCAACACTTAGAACTGGACATGGAACAACAGACTGGTTCCAAATAGAAAAAGGAGTACATCAAGGCTGTATATTGTCACCCTGCTTATTTAACTCATATGCAGAGTACATCATGAGAAATGCTGGGCTGTAAGAAACACAAGCTGGAATCAAGATAGCTGGGAGAAATATCAATAACCTCAGATATGCAGATGACACCACCCTTAAGGCAGAAAGTGAAGAAGAACTAAAGAGCCTCTTGATGAAAGTGAAAGAGGAGAGTGAAAAAGTTGGCTTAAAGCTCAACGTTCAGAAAACTAAGATCATGGCATCTGGTCCCATCACTTCAAGGGAAATAGATGGGAAACAGTGGAAACAGTGTCAGACTTTATTTTTTTGGGCTCCAAAATCACTGCTGATGGTGATTGCAGCCATGAAATTCAAAGACGCTTACTCCTTGGAAGGAAGGTTATGACCAACCTAGATAGCATATTTAAAAGCAGAGACATTACTCTGCCAACAAAGGTCCATCTAGTCAAGGCTATGGTTTTTCCAGTGGTCATGTATGGATGTGAGAGTTGGACGGTGAAGAAAGCTGAGCACCGAAGAATTGATGCTTTTGAACTGCGGTGTTGGAGAAGACTCTTGAGAGTCCCTTGGACTGCAAGGAGATCCAATCAATCCATCCTAAAGGAGATCAATCCTGGGTGTTCATTGGAAGGACTGATGTTGAAGCTGAAACTCCAATACTTTGGCCACCTCATGCAAAGAGTTGACTCATTGGAAAAGATCCTAACGCTGGGTAGGATTGGGGGCAGGAGGAGAAGGGGACGACAGAGTATGAGATGGTTGGACGGCATCACTGACTCGATGGACATGGGTTTGGGTAGACTCCAGGAGTTGGTGATGGACAGAGAGGCCTGGCATGCTGCAATTCATGGGGTCGCAAAGAGTTGGACATGACTGAGTGACTGAACTGAACTGAACTTTGCTCATAATTTGGAAATAAATTGGTCATATATTTCCCATTTTCTTTTCCCACAGCTGAGTGAACATAAAAGTTCTTTAACTCAAAATGTGGAAAGATAAAACACATTTTTATTGAAAGATAGAAAACCCTGATGATTGCCTGATGAACTGATCTCATCAGAGATTTTTCACTATATAAGCTGAAATTAGAATATATATTTGAACATCAACCTTAACTCTCAACAAAGAAACAAGTTTCATGCTACTTCCAAGAGATCAAGGGTTCTTAATACACTAGATATTTACCTTAAATTTAATTAGAGTTTTTCACAAGAGTATCACTTAATTTTTGTGCCTCCATTCAATTCTGAACTGCACAAACTGAATAAATGTGGTTGATCATCTCTTCTGAAAGCAGCTATCACAGAACTGCCATATGACCCAGCAATCCTACTGCTGCGCATACACACTGAGGAAACCGAACTGAAAGAGACACATGTACCCCAATGTTCATCGCAGCACTGTTTATAATAGCCAGGACATGGAAGCAACCTAGATGTCCATCAGCAGACGAATGGATAAGGAAGCTGTGGTACATATACACAATGGAATATTACTCAGCCATTAAAAAGAATACATTCAAATCAGTTCTAATGATGTGGATGAAACTGGAGCCTATTATACAGAGTGAAGTAAGCCAGAAAGAAAAACACCAATACAGTATACTACTGCATATATATGGAATTTGGTAAATCAGTAAAGATAACCCTGTATGTGAGACAGCAAAAGAGACACAGATGTATAGAACAGTATTTTGGACTCTATGGGAGAGGGCAAGGGCGGGATGATATGGGAGAATGGCATTGAAGCATGTAAATTATCATATGTGAAACAAATCGCCAGTCCAGGTTCAATGCATGATACAGAGTACTCGGGGCTGGTGCACCAGGATGACCCAGAGGGATGGGATGGGGAGGGAGGTGGGAGGTGGGTCCTGGAAGGGGGACACATGTACACACATGGTGGATTCATTTCAGTGTATGGCAAAACCAATACAATATTGTAAAGTAAAAAAAAAATAAATAAATTTTTTTAAAAAAGAAATCATAATGAAACTAATATAACATTGTAAATCATTGTATAGTATTAAAACTATACTTCAATAAAAGATAAAATTAAAAAAAACAATAAAGTTAATTTCACCTAAAAAAAAAAAGAAAGCAGCTATCATTCCCCCATGACATATGTATCTTTATTCTACTTGAGAGTCAATCACATTAATAGTATTTTAATAAGGGTATATGCAAATAAGATAATCACTGATCAGGATAAATTTTAACTACTCTTGAACTTACTGAAACTTAGATAAGTGTATAGAATGTGATTAAAAGTTATACCTAGAAGTTAAATATTTTACAGTTTTCCTAAGCTTTGTACATTAAATCCAGATGCTCAATCTTCTCCAAGTGAATAAAGTACAATTATTTAGATTTGATGGTAGGACAAATTCTACCATTTGGAGTTGTCATTATAACAAAAAATTTTAGTATAAAATATAATAATCTCTGTGTTTTATAATAATCTCTTGGTTTTCATTCTTAGATGTCCCTTCAAATTCCACACAGTTTCTTTTCTTTCAGCTTCTCTGAACTTTTCAGATTTTAAGGTTCTAAATGTCTTAAAAATACAACAATGAAATAGCATGGATAACTAGTTAAAAGTGTGTTCCAAGGAAAAGAAAATCGAACTTTTATTGTTTCTCCCCTAGCCAAAGAAAAATTTATTTCCTTGAATGAATGTATGTCTACTTTGTCTTTCATGCCATATTTGATGGCAAGCTTCCAGAATATGTTTAAAAATTTTAAGCTAAAGTTTCCTGAGAACACCTTATAAACTAAGAATTGTAGTTTAATATTCAATGATAATACATGTATAGTCTCAGGCCTTTGGCAATAACAATGAGACACCATTATTCTACAATGTATTAATTCTGAAATTTAGATAAATTTTGTATTATGAATATAACTACAAGTATAATATTTAATTTATACTTATTAACTTAAGTATAATTTAATGAAATTATACTTAAGTTCACTGATTGATATTTCCTTTCTAAATATTCTAATTTCTATGTCCAGCTGTGTTTTTAAACCCACAATCCTTTAGTAAGTCCCAGATTACTCTTTGAAGAATTTCAAGTCTACTTTTGGCTTTTCCTAACAGTGTAACTAAGGGTACAGTTGATTGTGGCTAAAACAACAATGGGCTCAGAGCTCTAAAGATGATTTTACAATTCATCTTAGTTTATTTTATCCTAATGTCAACTATTGTTTATTTACCATCCTGTTAGAATATACATAACTTTTTAATTAACTTAAATTCTTTTTAGAATAAGACAAAAGAAATAGACAAACACACACACACAAAATCCAATTTTATGACTCTGATAACTAGGTCTGATTTCCCTTTGGTTGCAATGGATATATTAATATTTATTCATTAATTATTTGGCCAATTAGGCATTGCCTACTATAGATTAGACTTGGCAATATAAAAATGTAGAAATTTAGTTCTGTCAATGAAGCACTTTCAGCCCAGAAATATAAAATAGACATCTAAACTAATATAGTTAATGAGCTATTATAGTACTCACAGATACAATTCGGCACAAAAGACTGACTGACCAGCTTCCCAGGGCAAGGGTGTTAGGGTGAAGAAAGTATTCTAGAGGAAAGTGTTTAGGAAAGATGTGTGGAAGTTACAGTCCTGGAGAATCCTGGGACATGCACAGCAATCTCTTATGACTGGAATTTCTTAGGCAAAGGGGTATTTTTGAAAGAAAAAGCTGGGAGAGGATTGAGATCATGGCAGGCATTACCTGAGCAACCAGAGTAGAAATTCTATCCCATGAGCAAAAGGAAGCCATGGAAAGAAGCAAGGGAGTGATAGAATGAATTAGATCTGTATAAAGAGCATTCAGTAACTGTAGAACCTGGATAAAAGGCAGAGAAGTTCAAAAACTGTTGCTATAGTTCTGAGAAAAGATTTGGCTCCTTCCTTTTGGGAAGTGTGGTGAGAATAAAGTGGTTACTATTAAGAAAATACCTTACTTAATTCCCCTCTGAAAGTAGAAAGCAGGGCAAGATGAAAAATATCATATCAAAAAAAGAATCACACTAGACCATTTGATGCATTTTCTACATTTGAGCACAGTAATAAAATTACTAAAGGCCTTGATTGCCCCAGTTGAGATCTGACCAGTACTTAATTGGGGGCCAACATATGGAATGGTAAGAGCAAGCACTGGAAACAATTTGCTTATAACTCTCCCCCACAGAAACTCAAAGTCTTAATTGTACATGTGCTGAAAATTAGCTCTTTGAAAAGGTCTAAAATGAACAACTAAAAGATATTAAAAACCAGTATCTGTTCATCCAAACATTTCTGAGTGTGCCCAGACATCAAGAGTGTCTTTTGCTTGCATCCATGGAAGTTTAGAAAGATATAACATCATCATCATCATGAAATAATCTTACTGAAAGAAGATATAAAGGTCATCAGTACTGGTCATCAGTACTTGTTTTTATATAAGTACTCCAATCTGTTGGAATTTTGTTGTTGTTATTCAGTTGCTAAGTCATACCCAACTCTTTGTGATCCCATGGACTGCAGCTTGCCAGGCTTCCCTGTCTTCACCATCTCCTGGAGTTTGCTCAGACTCATGTCCATTGAGTCAGTGATGCCATTCAACCATCTCATCCTCAAGCACCCTCTTCTCGTCTTGCCCTCAATCTTACCCAGCACTAAGGTCTTTTCCAATGAGTCAGCTCTTCATATCATGGGGGCAAAGTATTGGAGCTTCGGCTTCAGCATCAGTCCTTCCAATGGATCAGTCAGTCTGTCAGTTCAGTCACTCAGTCATATCCAACTCTTTGTGACCCCATGGACTGCAGCATGCCAGGCCTCCCTATTCATCACCCACTCCCGGAGCTGACTCAAACTCATGTCCATTAGGTCGGTGATGCCATCCAACCATCTCATCCCCAAGCACCCTCTTCTCGTCTTGCCCTCAATCTTACCCAGCACTAAGGTCTTTTCTAGTTCTTTGCATCAGGTAGCCAAGGTATTGGAGTTTCACCTTCAACATCAGTCCTTTCAATCAACATTCAGGGTTAATTTTCATTAGGACTGACTGGTTTGATCTCCTTGCTTTCTAACTTTCAGAATCCCAGTGGCAAAATCATAGCTACTGTTGGTATTAAATTCTCTTGTCCCTAAGATTTTTCAATTCTCATTTTATTAAACCAGTAGATGAAGTGATAGAATATGTAGTCACTTTATAGATGAATGGATAAAGAAGATGTGGTATATATACACAATGGAATACTGCTCAGCCATAAAAAATAATGAAATCTGCAGCAACATAGATGCAACTAGAGAATATTACACTAAGTGAAGTAGTCAGAGAGAGAAAAACAAATACCATATAATATCACATACATGGAATCTAAACTACAGCACAAACGAACCTATCTACAAAACAGAAACAGATTCACAGGTATAGAGAACAGACTTGTGGTTGTCAAAGGGGAGGGGCATTGCAGGAAGGTTGGTAGATTCAAACTATTACATTTAGGATGGATAAGCAACAAGGTCCTACTGTATAGCACAGGTAACTATATTCAATATCCTGGGGTAAACCACAATGGAAAAGATTTTTTAAAAAAGAAATGAAATGTAGCAGTTAAAAATACAGTGGGTAAGTATAACTATACCAGATAGAAATTTGTCCAAGTGGTATTGAAGATAAAAAAATAAGAGGCTACATAACTGTATTTATAGTCTGATTCCTTCTAAAACAAAACAAAACCAAAATATAATATTTATATATACAGGTATGGTTTATGATGGCTATGTCTTAGAACTATAAATAAAATAAAAGTGAGATGAGAAAAAAAAGAATATGTAGTCATTTTGGCCTTAAGCATAGAAAGGAAAAGTCAAAAAGTAATTTTTCTATTCCTAGATAGATTGGGGGCAACAGAATCAGTCCAGAAAAGCATGAAAAACAGAACAGATTTTGTTCTCAGTGACACTGTTGCACCCCAAATCTTGACACTAATTTCTCCATGGTTTATTTTCACTCAGTTGCCTTAAGGCAGTGTGTCCACTATCTGTGATAGCATATAGATGTGCCAATGAAAATTTATTAACTCACAAAATAGTCTACAGAGTATAAAAATGCAAAACAGCACAGATATAAATCAGGTATGGCAGCAGGCAATAACATACCCAATCTGTGAGGTGTGTATTATTTTCCTTAAGAGAAAGATTATACTCAAGGAAGATTATTTATAGTTTCCTTTTGAATGATGTTTAAAAATATTCATAAGGCCAAATTAAACTTGCGTAAGTGATTCAGTGGTTTTCATTTCCACAGATATGCATTACCTTGGTTCATAAAGCTGGCTGTAACACTGTCAGGCAATTAAACCCAACGAATAAATACATAACCACTCCTTGTGTTAAAGACCAAACCTAGCTGAGCTCCACTTGGTCTCTAACCCAGGATTATTTCATATGTGAAGATCAAGATCTTATAATGAAAAAGTTTTGTAAAGTCCTTCTATACATCACCTGTAAAGATGTTAAATGAATAAAACAACCTTATTTCTGGCACCAAGCCTTCAGAAATAGCAGCATGAAAGCCTTAAAGTAGAAGGAGAGTTTCTATTATAGCTGGTAATGGTAGAAAATTAAAAATAATCTAAATATCCTTCTATAGAGGAGTGTATAAATATGTATTAGGTATGATCTACATGCATAAGTCTGGAAAGATGTTAGTGACATATTTCAAAGAAAATAAAAGCAAGTTATACAACAATAAGGGCAGATTAACCACGTTTTTGGTTAAAAAATGAAAAAAAAAGACAATTATTACTGGTTAACTCTAGTGGTTGATGTATGGAACTTCTGGTTTTTACTTTATAAACTTTTATATTGTTTGATTTTTAAAACAAGAAAGTACTATCTTCATAATTAAAAAAATAACTATCAAATTCTTCTTTCTGTCTCTAATATATCTCCTGAACACAAAATCTCCCTGGTACCTTTCAGCCATTTTGAATAAGTTTAGCTCTGGGAATCCCAGCTAGTACCAATCAGAATTTCTGATGACATTCAAGGGAAATGATCTCACATGACTAGGACTTCAAAATATAATTTGCATAAGTCTCTGTGGACTAAAAATATTAACTTTCACACAGTTTTAGTGGCAAAGAAAGTCAGTAGAATTTTAAGATCTTCCTTAGACATAGTTGGATATCCCTTCATAACTCTTTCTCCAGCTACCCCTCTCTCTCTTTTATAAATGGATAAAATGGGAATGCAGAACAGACTGTAGCTTCTATAGGAGATGGACAGTGAGCTCTGATAACTTATAAACATTTATTCAGAGATGACCTGGTATATTTAGCTATCTTGTCATGAGAATATCATTTTTAAAAGCAAATATTTTCTCCAACATGTATATATATATATAAAGCTGAAAGGATTTTTTTCAACTTCACAGACAACAGGATTTACCTAAACTATTGATTAAAAAATAACCTTGGAGATATAATAGGCTTCAACTATATGCAGTGAGAGATTAATTCATGTACCTCAAAATCTTTAGACATATCAATAAAGAAAAATCTCAATTCATTTCCAAGTGAAAAAATCTGTAAGGATTAAACATTATCTAGATGCAAAGAAGCCATTTTATCCTATTTCTCATATTACAAAATGAAAATTAAGAAATTACAGAACTAATTTTCTCAAAATCTTATAAATCAGTACATGTCAAGATATTAAAGTCTTACCTGTCTCTATTTCAAAATCATCTATGCTGGAGTCATAAATGCTCTTGTTCTAAGTAAGACTACTTAAGCTATAATGAAAATAGGAAGCCTGAGAGGAAAGAAGAAGAAAGAATCTGTGACTAAGAAAACTCTAGTACCTTGCAACTAGTTGGCACTCCAACAAGAAATTGTGAAATAAACCCTTAACATTATGTTCCCCTGCCCCATCACATTTTAATAGTTTTGTCTTTTTGAGACTATATCCATCATACAATAATGTTTGTAGGCAAGCGTCAAAAGCTTAGCGATCACCAAATGTTTTACAAATGCAATTTTCCCTATGCCTATAGTGAGTGCAAAGGGTGCATTACATTCTTTCCTAAACAGCTTACTAAAAATTCTCTTGGAAACCTGTCAATCTGGATATTTGCCAAAATATATTTAAATAATCTTTCATGTGAGACTCATTATTTTTTTTAATAAACTTATTTATTTTAGTTGGGGACTAATTACTTTGCAATATTGTAGTGGTTTTTGCCATACATTGACATGAATCAGCCATGGGTTTACATGTGTTCCCCATCCTGAACCCCCCTCCCACCTCCCTCCCCATCCCATCCCTCTGGGTCATCCCATTGCCCCAGCCCTGAGCATTTGTCTCATGCATAGAACATGGAATGGTGTTCTGTTTCACATACGATAATATACATGTTTCAATGCTATTCTCCCAGAACGTCCCACCCTCACCTTCTCCCTCCGAGTCCATAAGACTGTTCTATGCTTCTGTGTCTCTTATTCTGTCTCGCATATAGGGTTATCGTTACCATCTTTCAAATTCCATATATATGAATTAGAATACTGTATTGGTGTATTTCTTTCTGGCTTACTTCACTCTGTATAATGGGCTCCAGTTTCATCCATCTCAATAGAACTGATTCAAATGTATTCTTTTTAATGGCTGAGTAATATTCCACTGTGTATATGTACCACAGCTTCCTTACCCATTCGTCTGCCGATGGACATCTAGGTTGCTTCCATGTCCTGGCTATTGTAAACAGTGCTGCGATGAACATTGGGGTACATGCATCTCTTTCAATTCTGGTTTCCTCAGTGTGTATGCCCAGCAGTGGGATTGCTGGGTCATATGGCAGTTCTATTCGCAGTTTTTTAAGGAATCTCCACACTGTTCTCCATAGTGGCTGTACTAGTTTGCATACCTACCAACAGTGTAAGAGGGTTCCCTTTTCTCCACACCCTCTCCAGCATTTATTGCTTGTAGACTTTTGGATAGCAGCCATTCTGACCAGTGTGAAATGGTACCTCATTGTGGTTTTGATTTGCATTTCTCTAATAATGAGTGATGTCGAGCATCTTTTCATGTGTTTGTTAGCCATCTGTATGTCTTCTTTGGAAAAATGTCCATTTAGTTCTTTGGCCCATTTTTTGATTGGATCGTTTATTTTTCTGGAATTCAGCTGCAGGAGTTGCTTGTATATTTTTGAGATTGTTTGTCTGTTGTTTCGTTTGCTATTATTTTCTCCCATTCTGAAGGCTGTCTTTTCACCTTGCTTATAGTTTCCTTTGTTGTGCAAAAGCTTTTAATTTTAATTAGGTCCCATTTGTTTATTTTTGCTTTTATTTCCAATATTCTGGGATTTGGGTCATGGAGGATCCTGCTGTGATTTATGTCGGAGAGTGTTTTGCCTATGTTTTCCTCTAGGAGTTTTATAGTTTCTGGTCTTACGTTTAGATCTTTAATCCATTTTGAGTTTATTTTTGTGTATGGTGTTAGAAAGTGTTCTAATTTCATTCTTTTCCAAGCGGTTGACCAGTTTTCCCAGCACCACTTGTTAAAGAGATTATCTTTTCTCCATTGTATATTCTTGCCTCCTTTGTCAAAGATAAGGTGTCCATAGGTGCATGGATTTATCTCTGGGCTTTCTATTTTGTTCCATTGATCTATATTTCTATCTTTGTGCCAGTACCATACTGTCTTGATGACTGTGGCTTTGTAGTAGAGCCTGAAGTCAGGCAGGTTGATTCCTCCAGTTCCATTCTTCTTTCTCAAGATTGCTTTGGCTATTCGAGGTTTCTTATATTTCCATACAAATTGTGAAATGATTTGTTCTAGTTCTGTGAAAATTACCGTTGGTAGCTTGATAGGGATTGCATTGAATCTATAGATTGCCTTGGGTGGTATACTCATTTTCACTATATTAATTCTTCCAATTCATGAACACGGTATATTTCTCCATCATTATTTTGAAATTAAGAGTCAATTCCAAGTCAGAAATCAGAGGTCATTTCTGTAACAGACACATATATCCATTTTTAAAGGAGATAATGTGAAAAAATCAGAATTCCATTTATTAAGTGTGTAAGTCCACAAACCAGCAAATTGCTGTTGATTGGTAACTTAGGCAGAAACATCATTTTATGCTGAAAACACTAATAAAGTAGGGTATTACTAGGAATCAAGGACAAAAATATTTCAAGTAAACCACCTAATTCAACTTTTTTGCTTCATAGATAAGGAAACTGAAGGCCAGGATGTATTTGATTTAACTTTTTAGGACCCAGAAAATGGTTTTACATAAACACGTATTACAACAAGTGATATCTTTTAATGTTATGTTTTTGGCATTTTTCTGGAAATTTAACTTTGTTTATAATTAGAATCAATTATACTAGCAAAAAACTCAATACATGAGCCCTGAAGTCTTCTCATTACTTCTTCAACATATTGGGCTACCAGAAGGCTTTAGAAATTTAGGTCTAAAACTCTCCAGGACTGGAGAAAAAATGTAAATCAAATGCTTATGAATGTTTATTAAAACCATCAGTGCATGTGAGGGAATCTGGTAGGAGTAAACAGAGTATAAAGTAAGCCAAGCTTCAGGCTACAACCTCCACAAGTTTTGGATTGTTTAATTCATCAATTTAAAAAATGAGGATGCATCATCAATATATTATATTTATTTACTCTAAAATTATAACTCATCTTGAGCTAATTATTTAAATATTTGGACTTCAGTGTTTATAGAATTATAGTAAGAAGTAACCTAACATACACCTAATATATAGTAAGACTTTAATAAATGCTATTTATACACACACATATATATATAACATATACCATATGTATAATTTTCCAAGGTAATACTTACATAATAAAACCCACATAAGATAAAAATTTGAAAACAAAGCTAAAATTAAATATAATTTCTAATATATTACTTTCATACTCCAATAGATTATCTTGTAGAACCCATGGAATACATATACTTCAACTTGGAAACCACACTCTCAGAAAACTTCTATTTTGAGGAGCAAGCTAATAAAAGAAGACAAAGAGTTGGTAGTACGCTGGAGTTGACTTAAGTCAGTTGAAGACATAACTGTTCACATCTCTTCGCAATTCCGCATTCGGTGATTTTATGTTGGTAATTTGAAATGAAACCGTGGACCATAGTGAGAGTATCTGCACCATAGAAATCAGAAAGCATTGCACATCAGAGGGTTTTTTTTTTCCCCCTTCAGGGATACAGTTGTTAGACATTCACCAGCAAGTTACTGTCAGCATTTCAGATATAGGAAGAGAACAGGGTGAAGGCACTGTGGAGTTAGAAAGCCAAAAGAGAGCGAGAGAGAGAACAAGAAAGAGTGATGGTCAAAATTGTCAGAAGCTCTGCAGGAGTCATTGGGTTTGACAAGCAGGTCATTAGTGACTTTTGGAAGAAAAAAAAAAAGAACAGTCTCTGTAAAGTGACTGGGTGGAATCATAAAACTGTGGGATAGAGAGGGAATGTGAAGCTAGGAAGAAAAAGAAGACAATGAAGGAAGCAAGCACAATGCAGCCACAGTCTGAAGAGAAAGTCATATCGTGGAGGTGTTGGGGGAGAAAGTGCACAAAGATGTCAAAGCTGAAGCAGGGAGTGTAACAGTGGCTGAGTGAAGCCAAGAAGAATGCTGCTCAGAGCCATAGAAGCCACCTAGTTGTGGGATGGAGAGGTGTATGTGCTGCTGTGGAGGCGGCGATGTTCTTTGAGAGGTTAATTATAGGAAGGCAAGAGACCAGTTAGAGGGCACAGGCTGAGTCAAGCAAGCGGAAGTTGGAAAATTCTATAGTGTGCTAAGTCGCTTCAGTTGTGTCCAACTCTTTGCGACCCTGTGGACTGTAGCCTGCAAGGGTCCTCTGTCCATGGGATTTCCCAGGCAAGAATACTGGAGTGGGTTGCCATTTCCTTCTCCAGAGGATCTTCCCAACCCAGGGATCGAATCCACGTCTCATGTCTCCTGCATTTGTAGGTGGGTTCTTTACCACTAGCACCACCTGCTAAGCCCTTGGAAAACGCTATAAGGGAATGAAAATTAGGAAAACAAGAATAAAAACCTCTGAATTCTAGATTCTAACTAGGTTGCAAATCAGTTGAAAGAAATATATATGATATTCTAAGACTTTTGCTTCTGCATTTTTAAAGAGGCTAGAACGTCAACAAAAGCAATGATGCTTAATCATCTGAATGTGGTAACCTAACCATTATTTCCACAGTTAAGTTCTTCTGTTTCATTTCGTTGAGAGGGAAAAATTACCCTGATGAGGTTATTTTTATGCACCAAGTTTAAACATCTGATTGGAAACCACTGAAAATTGTACATCTCATTTGTGTGCTTAGCACTTACAAATTCACTCTACCTGAGAGACCGCTGAAAGCACAGGCAGAATATCACACTGATGCCTTTGTAACTGAGACATAATCACTCTGCACAAATACATCTGCCACTTACAGTCAAAGACAAGCCTTTAATTAATTGGGCTTACAGTTTTGTTTTCTTTTTTTATTACTTCTCTTAACCTAATGTTCACTTTCCATGCCCTCAAAAGAGGAATATGTAAAGGCCAGGTGAAAAATAAACTTCCACAGGCAATATTTGCAGAGCTGTTTCTGATAAACAGTCAAACTCTCCAGGCTTTTATATCATCATTTATTTGCACCTGTCTTTGAGCATGGGTTTTTGTGCTGCCATAAGCAA
Organism: Okapia johnstoni; assembly: GCA_024291935.2. Lineage (NCBI taxonomy): Eukaryota > Metazoa > Chordata > Mammalia > Artiodactyla > Giraffidae > Okapia > Okapia johnstoni. Next base: position 64,188,917 of record CM044307.1, on the reverse strand, counting down.
TTCTTAATTTCCATCAATAACCTTTCATTTTAAGCATGGTTAATTTGTATTATGAGCATGAGAGCTGACAGTTGTCCTTTTTGAAGGCTGGAGAGTGAGGACTGCAACATGGGAGGATAATTTAAAGAATGGCCAAAATTCAACTATCACAGATCAAATGGAGACTGATCAGTAATTTGAGTCATTAGGATCACCTTACTAGGGAGAAGTTGTTCTCAAGTCTGATGGGACTGTTACTGGGAAAGCTTTCAAGGTTGTACAGTGTCCACCTGGAGTGGCTTTTGCTCTTGATCACATTGTATATTCGATTCATGCTGTCAGTTAACCATCTAGAGCTAATTAGACCTCCTGAAAAATGCCTGTGTGCATGCATATGTGCTAAGTCACTTCAGTTGTGTCTGACTCTGCAACCCTATGGACTGTAGCTCACCAGGCTCCTCTGTTCATGGGATTTTCTGGGCAAGAATACTGGAGCGGGTTGTCATGCCCTCCTCCAGAGGTCCTTTCTGACCCAGGGATCAAACACATGTCTTTTATGTATCCTGCATTGGCAGGTGGATTCTTTACCATAGTGCCACCTGGGAGCTCAGACAAATGCCTACTAAATGCTTAGTAAAGTTGCAGGAATACTCCACTGCATTCTAAGGAAAATCATGCCTGCCTTCCCAATGTTACAACTCTAAATAAGATGCTTAAAATGGAGGTAAGTTAGAAGAACATATTAGTTCTGAATTTCTTGCAAGAGGCTGGAAGAATTAAGATTTGGTAAAAACAGAGAGGAATGTGTTCAACTGGATCTAGAGACAATATTCTATTGATTGATTGGATACCTTTATGATTTCAAAAATGTGTATCACCTAGACTTAGTACTACTTAGAACATTGTAATAGTTGTGCTCAGAGACTCTACAAAAAATCCTGCAACAGATTTTGGCAAACATAAGCATCTTGTAACTTCAAATATAACAGCTTAATTAACATATTATTAAAAGTTGGTTCACAAATATTTTCAGAACCTATTGGTGGAATCAGTCCCTTCCAAATCACTGATATTACAAAGTCGCAGGAATTTATTATGCGGATTGTCCTTTCAAGACTGAGGCAAATCATACAAGAATCTCACCTACAGAGCAGCAGGAATTAGAATGTATTTGGATTTCGGTAAAGTCAGGAGAGATAGTACATAACCAAGTGATCTGACCCAGACTGCAAGGATGATGAACGATGGCAAGAAGACCTGAATCACTACCTGTGAAGAACCATGACGATGGCCACGAAGACCACGAGGGAGAAATCCAAGGCAGAAAGCAAGCAATGCCATTGGAAGCTGGGGAACTAGAAACAGGTGCTAGAAAGGAAAGAGTAGGGTAAAGGGATCAGATCTAAGCCAAGAATTCAGAACTTCATAAGGAACCTTTTATGTATGGCCAGGTAAAGAGCAGTAAGTGTAGCACAAAGACTAAATCATTAGAACTTTCGCCCAGCAAAATCCTGCACCATTTCACCAAGTAGGTGACCATGGCAGCTTTAGGAGTATGTTTGTTTTGAGACATTGTAACCCTTAACTTTCTACCTCTATTGCTGCTTATGCTTAGAGTTTAAAATGAGTAGGATCCCTTATTACCTAAGGACTACTATCTTATTTTAAAATCTACTGCAATATTTTGAAGGACATAATGCAGAGAGGAGTAAGAAATTACTCTCTGGAAGATGTAGAGAATGGATGTATGGATATAAGGAGGGGAAGAGGGAGTGGGAGGAACTGGGAAATAGGGATTGACATATATATACTACTGTGTATAAAATAGATAACTAATGAGAACCTGCTGTATAGCACAGGGAACTCTACTCAAAGCTCTGTGAAGAATGAGAAGAAGATCCAATAAAGAGGGGATCCATGTAATGATTTACTTTGCAGTACAGCAGAAATTAATACAACTTTGTTAAGTAACTATACTCCAATCAAAATTAATTTAAAAAAAGAAATGTGTCTTTGGTTAATATAGCAGAAAAGAAACATCTGTATATCTCTTTGATTTTATTCTGTACTTTTTCATTATATTCTGACTTATTTTAATATTTGATTCTGACATGTCATTTCACACCTGGGATAGCAGTCATGTCAGGGTGTGCCAGTAAAACACAGCTAGTTATCATTTTATTTGCTATTACTATTTAAAACATTTTCACTATCACATTTTCTATATCAGGGAGCAATTTCAACATATAGGGAAACATGAATTTTGTAGGAAATGCAACTCATTAATTTTTTGATAGGATACTTTATCATAAGTAGCCAAATCTAAAAGAGCCTATTATGTCAAACATTTTTCAGAGTTTTCTAAAGTTCACAAATCTAGGCAATTGAACATTTCTTAGTGTGGTCTATCATCTTTTCTCCTCCTTTTTCCTAGCAGATGAGATAAAGAAAAATAACCTAGAGGCACTGGAATAATGTGGGTCTTAATGTGATCATGGAAAGATCACACTCAGAAAATCCAACAAGAATGGGTATTTCAGTGAGTGTGCAGTTGGGTCAAGAGATGGGCAGATCTGATGGAATTCTGCACACTAAGGAATCTAGGTAAGAGACAGAGAAACAATAGATGGCAACTCAGAATTCCCTCCTCACACTTGAGTTGAACCAAAGAGAAGCTGAGAGTAAAGGGCGACAGTCATCTTCCTTATTCTCCTTCGCTTCTCAACCTCAAACCTCTTCACTTTTGCAAAGCTGAACCACACCTGAATTCCAAGAATCACTTACTTTTACCTTCTTGTAATTTCCTTCACCTTTAACACCAACTCTGCTTCTCAAATTCCCATCAAAATTCATTTTGCAAATATCAATCCCAGAGTTAATCCAGATAGTTCAATTCAGTCGCTCAGTCGTGTCCAACTCTTTGCGACCCCATGGACTGCAGCACACCAGGCCTCCCTGTCCATCACCAACTCCCGGAGTTTACCCAAACTCATGTCCATTGAGTCGGTGATGCCATCAAACCATCTCATCCTCTGTCCAGATAAGAAAAAGCAATTAAAAGACGTCTTTGTATTTAACTACAGTGAGTTGAGGAAATTAGAACTGTACTGAAAAACTAAGAGAAGAGACATTAAACTTAGTCATTTTATATCATGAAATACCTAGCAAGGGGATGTATAACTGGCTACCAAAGAGTTATTTTGTCATCATTTTCATTTATTCAAAAACATAGAAAGGTGACTTCATTACCACAGATATTCTTCTAGTCCTTTATTTCTCCAGTTTCAAATCTTCTTACATGGTCTCTTCACTGACCAGTTCAGGAAACACAGAACAAGAGCTTGACAAGCTCAGCTTCTTCGATTTTCCTAGAATCAAGTTGTCAGAACTTGCCATTGTTGAGCTGGTCTCACCTGCCCAAATACCAACTTAAATAAACTATAATCTAACAGTACCTGAAACAAAAGGAGTTTCAACCATGAGTGTTAAATAATCCCTCAAAATGTCAGATTGATGGCTATTGTTGCTTAGCCTCGTCAAACACAGAGATGTTATCATAAGCCTCCAGTTTGACTTTCAATGTACTTATCTGAGTGTGGGGGTGAGGCAGCCTAGGTTAGGGGGTGGAGGAGAGCCCTTATTCCTCAAAACAGACTCTCCTGATCTTGCACCCTCCTTTCTCACTGAACCTGGTGGGATGTATTGAAAAAAAATGAAAATGGCAGAACTTCCTTTACTATCAGGTACTCCAGAAGAAATGTAAATTTGTGTCTGTCATAAAGTTACGGAGAATGAACGAGTCATTAATGCTAACATATTTTTCACAAAATGTAACACTTTTTCCAAAGTAGAAACTTAATCAATATAATGCAATAAATCAAATGTGATTCAGTACAGAAAGTGACTGGTTTTCTGGTTCACTTTAAAGGGATTCAGGATAAGGCAGCAGAATAAGTTACTGCTTAACACGTTTTTCCACATTTTTCACTAAAAATAGATAAACTCTAATTTCAGGCTCAGAACAGAATGTGTCTTATTGCAATTTCCTTGAAAATTGCTGTTTCTTATGCACCTCTGAATATATGCTCTATGTGAATTAATTACCACTGGTTTCCTTAGCTTATAATCTAGTCACTGCAAAAAGTGAAACCTGTCTCCTTTGTCTTTCCAATGGAAAAAGGAAGGTAGTGCCTATGACATTAGCATGGTGTATGGCCCTAGAATCAGTGTGACACATGGAAAGTTTTTCTGTAAAACTGGGTCACATAGAACCATTATATCTTCTGTGATTGCATCTCTGAGATCTGCGATAACATTTGCGCAGTTTCTTTTGTTTCCCCTGTTAACATTTTCATTTCAGTGTTGCTGATAATTTTCTATTATCTCTGCCTTCTTTATGTTTCTCATTTATTTCCCTTTCAGATAGTCTCGTTGAATTAACTGAAGAATAAAACTATATAATATAGTCTTCTTATAAACGGAAGAAAATGAAGATGATCTGATGAGATAAATCACTGAAGGTTAATAGCTTTTTTAAAATCAATCTTCCTTCAAAGGAAAAGGCTAAATGGCTTAGTGGATGAAACGCTAGCCTCTCACCTCTGAGACCATAGTTCAAGTCTTCACTGTGAAACCTTAAGCGACATGTTTACTGGGCAGAGATCAGTCTCTAGTGGACAAAAATCTGCACTGCATGAGTTGGAGGCCACCCAATAACTATGGCCCCACGTACCATCAGCCCCTGTCAGTAGGACTGATGGGTTTTCATGTTTCCAATCCATTCTATCCCTTTGGAAATGATCCAGGTAGATGTTGACATCACTGTCAGGAAACTGTTTTCAGAGCAGCCTCTTCAAACAGCACCAGTGGTGTGAAGTCACGACAGGTTGCTGCTTCGCAATTCTGACCCCTCAGCTTCCACCCAAATAACCTGACCTTCCCTTCCTGTAAACTGAGTGACACTTTTTCCTGTCAGTTAAAAAAAAAAGGGTAAACAGAACTAATCACTGGGCTGTTTCAGTGGATTCAGCTAAGGACTCATTTCCCAGAGGGTGGTTACACATGTGGAAGGCAAACTTCAATAATTAAACATGACTGTATTCAGATAAAAGAGGGAAGCATAACAAGCCTGTGTAATGTACTCATAAACATGGAGTCATGTTTGAACAGATATACAAGCTGGACCATTTGTTTTTCCACAGGGCTGGAAAATCCTCCATTACTGGCTATTTTAAGGGCTTCTTTGAGTTCATCAAAGTATTTTTCAGTTTCTGTCTTTAATAGCGTGTGTGCTTGCTTCAGTCATGTCTGACTCTGTGCAACCCTATGAACTGTAGCCCGCCAGGTTCCTCTGTCCATGGAATTCTCCAGGCAAGAATACTGGAGTGGGTTGCCATGCCCTCCTCCAGGTCATCTTCCCTACCCAGGGATCAAACCTGTGTCTCTTACATCTCCTGCACTGGCAGGCAGTTTCTTTACAAATAGCGCCACCTGGGAAGCCCGCTTTAATAGTATGAGTAAGTGAAGTCACTCAATCATGTCTGACTCTTTGCGACCCTATGGACAGTAGCCTACCAGGCTCCTCTGTCCATGGGATTTTCCAAGCAAGAGTACTGGAGTGGGTTGCCATTTCCTTCTCCAGGGGATCTTCCCAACCCAGGGATCGAACCCAGATCTCCCGCATTGTAGGCAGATGCTGTAACTGTCTGAGCCATGAGGGAAGTCCTCTTTAATAGTGTACTGCATTTTGAGCCTCCCAAAGAGATATCCCAACTGTTTACAGAACACACATGTGGCACAAATAGCTGTTATTTAAGGCGTTGCAGTCAGTTGGATTTTATGAGCAGAGATGTGTATACTGAATAACCCAACTGTGGTGTCTACCTAAAATCAGCACTTTATTTCACAGTTTCATGGGAGATATATTTTCTCTCTGGTCTTTTATGCATAGTGCAGTAACCCACTCGAAAATGGAAGTAATGTCTAATTTGGAATCATTTAGACAAAGGATGATATTTGCATACAATGAAATAGTAAGGAAAGTTTAAGAAGCAGAATCATGTTAAAATGTTGATGCATCCATGACATTTCAATATTCTTCCAAAATGATTTATTAATGATTGTTGTTTACTGCTAATTCAAACCACCTGCAAATCCCTTTGTTATGATTAAAGCAAGCTTCCCCCCATCCCTAGGCTGATAGATGGCTCTGTAATTTCGGAGGAAATATGCTAAAGGTCATGAGTTAATACATCCTCTGGTACTTTCTCTTCCCATCCTTGCTTTCCCAAATGGGAAGAAAGCTGTGTTGTATTATTTCCATATCTTTGTAATGTCCATTCAAAATGAAATTAGAGAGTGCATTAGAAAGAGAGTAACTGTGTGTACACACAGCAAAATCCACACATATTTTGTATAGTCTATTACTAAAATTATACAATTGCCTTTTGAGAAATTTCATACAAAAAAATCTTTCTTTAATATCACTGTCTGAATCAAGTATTATTATCCCTTTTAAAATTAAACTATCCACAAAACATGCATTTACTTTCCGCTATACAAAATGCTAATAATGCTTTTAGAATGGTCTTTAAAAAGTCTAATTATATCATTTAAAAACTGAGAGACCAAAGGGCAAGCTAAATTCTCCTAACATAAATCAGACTTTTTTTATTTCAATGACTTTAAAAACCTCAAATGCAGTAATTTTAATAGCAATGAAAGAATGAATAAGTCATAACTCCGCCTGATCACATAACTGTCTATAACTGTTATTAAATGCTCCAAAATAAGTGAACTCATTATGTTTCTGCACTGCTTTTAGCTAATCTAAGATTCTGCTCACTTAATCATGCAGAAAAGGCTTCAGTGCAGTTTTAGACCCTCAGCAAGGTCACTTCAATGCCTTTTTTTCTCTTCTATACTGATCATTTAAGAACAGCACTTTGACCTGAAACTGATGCTGTCTCATATAAGCTTGAATGTTTAACCCCCACAGAGCTGCATTTTAGACATACATTTGCACAGCCTATTGTCATATTTGCTGCAAACTGAGCTAGGTTCACTTTTCAACAAAGAAGGAAATGCCAATCAAAATTTGTAAATGCCACATGCCCAGTGGAACTCCCTCTCATGATACCTATGGAGATAGAATCTGTGATTTTAAAAACATACTATCCCTCTGTGAACACTTTATTAAGTTTTAATTGGTTTTAAATGTGTGATGATTATGTATTTTTTACTATCTATTTTTGTCAGACCACACGCAAACTTCATGTGGATAATTTACCTAGCAAAGTAATTCATTTGGATCCAGGTTTAGGTTCTCCATGCACTGGAGGATTAACAGCATGGTACTGACCTGGTCCAGGTTCTGGTTCTTTGCCAATGAAACAAATGCCAATTTCAAACTGGAATAATATTCCAATTTCAAACTGGAATAATATTCCATTTCAAACTGGAATAATATTCCTTTATACCTATTAAGCCACAATTATGAAAATAAGTATTATAGGAAGGGTCCTAACAGCTGTCCTACAACCTAGAGAGTGTGTTTTAAATGGTGAAACAAAAAAGGAGTCTGCATATAAACAGAAATCAAGTGGAGCAGTGTTGAGCATAGATGAGAAGAAAAAGACAACAGCTGAAAGCAAAACAAAAGCAAGAAAGGGTGTGGAAGAGAATTTAAAAAGAGAGAGGAGGAGGAAGAAAAAGAAAAAAGTAGGAGAGGGAAAGAAGAAGGAAAAGAAAAAGGAAAAAGCCAAGGAAGATTTTTAAGACCCAAAAAAGAGGTTTTTTTGGGTTTTGGTTTTTTTTAAGGATGATTCATATCTGGAAAACCAGTGAGTCAAAAGAAATTTTGATATCTTGTGAAATCTCCCAGGAGGTTCCTAAAGAGAGATGGATATCCTTTGAATCTTGAACTTAAGGCATGGTACTGGACTGCATGGCTTCTTTGGAGCTATTCTCTGGTGGCTAACTTCTGGAGGCAGACACTTCAATTCAGTACAATCTCACCAGCTAAAAGATCAAGTGCATGACTGAGTTCACATCCCCCAACCTGGCAATTTTGAGTGATCATTTCTCAGACCAGAAAACCAAGAACTGAATTCCAATCCTGAACCTTACTCATGGCATTCAATATTTTTTGTTATATCTCTTTGAGGAGTATACACCAAGGAAACAGAAATACTAAGCAGAAATGCACATGGAATACATATTGAGACACAGCAAGTGTGGTATAACCAGGTTCCAATCGTTTCCAACCAGGTGTATTAAATCTGTTAACTATGTCATTTTTTCTATTTTTGCTTAAGTATAAATTGTTCACTTGGTTTGTATTAATCCATGGTCTAACTCTATACTGAACCACATGTATTAAGCAACTACTCTGAGTATTGTGATACACTGCTCAAGATGCCAGGGTAGGACCATAACAACTGGAACACGCGTCCCTGCTCTCAGGGCAGATAGAATATACCAGAATCTAGGGCTGGGAGTCCGAACACCAGAGTTCTTTTGTTGCTTCATGTTCTGACCCCCTTGATGTACTGAAATTTAATTCTGGCTAACCATCTAGAGTCATCCCAGACCCCATAAGTTAAGGGTTAAGTCCTCCACAAAACTGCATCAATTCAAATACCAACCACATTTCAAAAGTCCCCAGGTCATCAGCATGCCAACCAACTGGCTAATTTGGGGGTTCCCATGGCTTCCTTAGGTCAATAATTCAATTCACTAGAATGACTCACAGAACCCAAGAAAGCACTACACTTAGGACAATTTTGCTACTGAAAAACAAATCAAGACCATCCAATTGAAGAGAAAAACAGAGTGAGGACTGGGAGGGTCCTGAATATAGATCTTCTGTGCTATGTTCTGATGGAAAGAGGGCATGTCACCTACCTGGTACATCAATGTGTACACCAACCAGCAAGCTCCAATGAGCTCCATGTCCAGAGTTTTTAATTGTGGTTTCACTATATAGACATAACTGATTGAATCATTAGCTACAGATTGAACTCAATCTCCAGCACTCTTCACCACCACAGAGGGTGGGAGGTCAGCTGATGTAAAGTGGCTTAGGGGGCTTCCCTGGTGGTTCAGTGGTAAAGAATCCATCTGCCAATGCAGAAGACACAGGTTCAATCCCTGATCTGGGAAGATCCCACACACAGCAGAGCAACTAAGCCCGTGTGCCACAGTTATGTGCTCTAGAGCCCGATGCTGCAACTACTGAGCCTACGTGTCCCAGCTACTGAAGCGTCCACACCCTAGAGCCCAAGCTTCACAACAAGAGAAGCCACCACAGTAAGAGCCCCACACACCACAACTGAAGAATAGGCCCTGCCTGCTGGAACTACAGAAAAGTCTGCATAGCAACAAGACCCAGCACAGCCTAAAATAAACTAATTAATTAATTAACTTAAAAAGTGGCTCAAAACTCCAACCCACTAATCATATGGTTTGTCTTTCCAGCATGACCAGCCTCTATCCTAAAGCTTTCAGGGGTCCACCAGGAGGCACCTCATTAGCACAGGCTATCAGTTATGACCCAAGGTGCTAGGAATTTTCCTAGGAACCAGAGATAAAAGCCAGTCAATTTTTTTTATTATAACTATTTATTGATTGATGCATAGCACCTACTTGGGATTTCCAAGGTGGCTCAGTGGTAAAGAATCCACCTGCCAATGCAGGAACGGCAAGAGAACCAGGTTCAATCCCTCGGTCAGGAAGATCCCCTGAAGGAGGAAACGGCAATGCACGCCAATATTCTTGCCTGGACAATCTCACTGACAGAAGAGTCTGGGGAACTAAAATCCATGTGGTCACAAAGAGTCAGACACAACTGAGCAACTGAGCAGGTATGCACAGCACCTACTTGGCAAGCATGTCTTCAAGCCTTTAAGTCAGGATTTCTCACAGTTTTGTGGAACCTGGTAGCTCAGTGAGATGTTTCCTGAACAAACGGGTTTCCCATGATCAAAAATTTCACAAGACATAGCATGCCTATGTATGTGCCTGTAAGATAAGTATTTCACAATTCTACAGTAAGAGGCATGTTTAACTGTTGAACCTAGTTTTTCCCAAATGATTATTCTCTTGAAAACTTGGATAATGTTTCAGCAAGCCTGCTTTAATTGATAAGAATTTCACCCCCTCTCTCAAGTTCTTGAAGGAGGTATATTTGGAAGTAGATATTCTATATTAAACCACTTATAAAATAATAAAGCAGAATACAAATATAAAGAATTACTGTTATTATTACTATTACTTGAAGAAAAGATTCAGATATAATTAATGAGTAATTAAGCTAATTACTAATAATGTTGCTGTTATTCAGTCACTAAGTCATGTTCTACTCTTTGTGACCCTATGGACTGCAGTGCACCAGGCTTCTCTGTCCTCCAGTATCTCCCAAAGTTTGCTCAAATTCCTGTCCATTGAGGCGCTGATGCTGTCTAACCATCTCATCTTCTGCTGCCCCCTTCTCCTTTTGTCTTCAATCTTTCCCAGCATCAGGGTCTTTTCCAATGAGTCAGCTCTTTGCATCAGGTGGTCAAAGTATTAGAGCTTCAGCTTAATTATTATTATTAATATGAATAATATTATTAGTATAATAATACTAATAATAAGTAGTAGTAGTAATAATTGCTATTATAATTATTATTATATAATATAAATACATTATAATATATAATATGTTAATATTATATAATAGTAATTATTACTATTATTACTATAATAATTATTATTATGATTATTGTTACTCATAACTAATGGCTATTGTTACTAATGATTAATAATAATAATAATTAAGAATTAGGATAATCCTATTCATGAAGCATTATTATTTATTACCGTTACTACTAAAAATATGTTTTTTTAATAAGCTATAAAGTGTCCACAGTTAACAGAAAAATATAATTGAGGAGGAAAAAATAGTATAGCCACATAACCATACTCCGTGTTTGACTCTTTCTCTGTCTTCAAACACATCTTCTATTTGCATCTGATTAAAGCTGTAGCTAGGGATGCATTAGATATGTCTGCTCAGTTCCACTGGAAACACAACCGAGACTCAAATATAGTCCTTGCCCTCAAGGAGTTCATGGGATAGGGGAGGAAAAAGATACAGATAATGTCCACACCATCTGGATAGAGATACTTTAGAGAAAAGAACAAAGACAGGAGTGTAATAATCCACAAAGAGAAATTAGCAAGACTTAGGACTCAGAGGGGAGAAATTGTTGCACAATGCAGGGGACTGCCTTTGGGGCACTGGTGGTCAACAGTGGAGAGAGGGGAGCCTGAAGATACTGTATGTGTCACTTCATGAATGAGTTTATATGCTATGCTTAAGCTACTTCTCTATTCTCTAGAATTGTTTCACCAAAGGGATGTGCAACGGTCCTTTGAGTATTAGGAATAAAACAGAATTTCTGCTTTGTGCTTTCAAAATTTATTTATCTGTTTTTTAAAGCACTAAATACCTTAGTATTTTATATATGCATATTATTTACAACTAAATAAATACACATATATTGGAGTAGGGAGATTCTTGACCTTTTTTCTTTAATGAAAAGAGTGTGATCAAATAGGTTGAAGACCATTTTCTAGGCAACATGGAGCATATGAAGAATTTTAAATATGGGAGTTAATTTACATATTAAGTTTTAAATATAGAAGTTAAGATTCATATTTTTGATAGATAAAAGTTTATTTTATGGATTCACTGGAACCCCTCTCATTCACTATTCATTATGAAACAATATTTAGTACAAAGGTGTTTTGTGCTTAGCTTCTATTTCCTCCCTCCTTATACATCTTCAATATTATCAGTGGAATGAACTTTCCAAATGCAGATGTTATGTAAATTACCTTGTTTAAAATCCTTCAATAGATCCCCATCACCTCTAGGAGACAATTCAAATTCCTTAAAAGAAAATATCATTTAGTCTCATCTCTGAACTTGTACACTTAACATACTTTAGGGATGGAAAGAGAGTAATATCCTTTTTTGAATGACTTTAGCCCTTGCTCTGGCCCTGACCTTGGGCTAAGTTCCGCAGAGAAGATAGCAGAAATAATCAGATGTTTCATACTCATCCATAGTCTCTATCCCACAGTCTCCAGCTCCCACTCTCCAGAGGGAGCTCACAGTCCACTAAGATAAAGTACATATGCTCTTTTGAAGATTTGAGAAGGGACATTCATGCCTCCAAAGAATGTCCAGACCCTTACTGGGCTTTGGAACTGGGCTGGCTTGCCTGACCAGTAATGGCAGAAGCAAGCCTTCTTAGGTTTTGAAAGAGCAGGCATCTGCTGAGGTCTATTTCAAGTAGCTGATCCATTCATCAGGACACAGTCCCAGATTGCTGTCACTAGTGTCTTCTCTTGAGATAAAGTGATGGACTTTCTGATGACCAGATATCTTGGGCACTTGGGGTTAGTTTTGGGGCATGAGCTGTAGGAATTCTGATCAGGCCAAGCAAAAGGGTTCAAGTGATCATTTTAAGGCATCCTCTAAACAACTGTAAATCTTAACAGCTGATGTTTATTTTGATAACACTCCCCATTGCTATCTTAATGACTTACAAAGCTGACCTTATATTTCTTTTTCATATATTCTAGCTCCAGTGTCTTTTTTGCACTATTGAATGATCCATAATTTTACATTTAATTCGTATGTGTATTTAACATTTCCACAAACCAGTTGAGCAGGTACCAGACTCATGACATGGTTTCTTTTTTACTGAGAGAGTCCTTGAAGTGGATGGGAATTCTCCTGTACAAGCAGGAATTTTCAGTATGAAAATCCTGGTGGAACCTTTAAGATTACTCAGAGATCTCTCTTCTCCCCTTCGGTGAAGCGTTCCTTAACTAAACCCTCTAAAGTCCTTCAGTTGCCATAGAGCACCCTAGATCCGGGTCATTTCTCCCCTAGCACTTACTCTCCATTGGTTCATATATTTCCCTCCAGCAAGGTATTAAAGATTCTTGGAACTGAACTGTCTGAAAGTTGACAAGGTGCTCAGGGAATGCTGGGTGACTGAGTAGCTGGCCCAGTCTAAAGATGTTAATGGTTGCTGTGATATTTGATGCATAGCATAATATGAATTGTACTTTAGGCTTCTCTGGTGGCTCAGATGGTAAAAGAATCTGCCTGCAATGCAAGAGACCTGGATCAGGAAGATCCCCTGGAGAAGGGAATGGCTACCAGCTCCAGTATTCTTGCCTGAAGAATCCCATGGACAGAGGAGCCTGGTGGCCACAGTTTTTAGGGTCACAAAGAGTTGGACATGACTGAAAGAGTAACACACTTTTCACTTTTTTTTCAGGAATTATATTTATCTGGTTTTTGTCCCTATTTCTGGTCAGAGCTCCTAAAATACTTGGAATTTCCCAAGCAATGAGAGGGATAAAAGAATCTTTTATTATGAATTTGAGGTGACTTTTGGAAAGCTTTTAAGGCTAGGGCTGATTGCCAGTGGAACTCACCTTGTGATTTGAGAGCTTGAGCTTTCAGTTCTACCACCAACCTCTGGGGACGGGAAAGGGACTATAAGTTGAATCAATCATCAATGACCAATAAGCTAATCAATCATGCCTATGTAATGAAGCCTCCACAAAATCCCAAAAGAACAGGGTTCAGAGGGCTTCCAATTGGTGAGTACATGAAGATGCTGAGAGAGTGAGGAGACTGGAGGGTGCATGAAGCTCCGTGCCCTTTCCCCATGCCTTGCCCGGTGTCTCTCTTCCATTTGACTATTCCAAGTTGCATCGTTTTATGATAAACTGGTCATCTAGTAAGTAATGTTTCTCTCAGTTCTTTCTGTGAACTGCTCTAGCAAATGATCAAACCCAAGGAGGGGAGTCTTAGGAACTTCTGCTTTATAGCCAGTTGGTCAGAAGCACAGGTAACAACCTATACTTGCAAGTGGCTTCTGAAGTCCAAGGAAGAAGCAGTCTTGTAGGACTGAGCCCTTAACAACCTATGGGATTGGATGCTACCTCCAATCAGCAGACAGTGCCAGAACTAAGTTGAATTGTCAGACACCCAGTTGGTGTCACAGAGAATTGCTTGGTGTAAAAACCTCCACACAAATTTGGTGATCAGAAGTGTCAGGAGTGTTTCTAAGTAAGTAGGAGGCTCACTGGAAAGAAACACAGTGGGGGAGAACTGGGCTTTTCCCTTACATAGGATATAAAAAAGGCTGAACTCTTCCTTTAGAAATGCTAACAAAAGAAGCCACCTCCGTTATCAAGCAGTTCTTTGACATAAACCCCTAAGGAAATAGGACAGGTAAGGTACATACAGTGATTCTAAAACAGGAAAAGGGGTAAGAGTCACTTGGCAAGTTTCTGGGTTTTTTTCCCCAAACCACATTCCAATTACATTCCTCCACAGCACCCTGCCCCCTCCAGCCATGTAAATCCATGTTAGAAAGGCATTTGGAGAGATTCAAAGGGACCAAGTTACCAAAGGATCAGGACCTACGTGGCTGACTAGAGTTCAGCAAGCATTTTTTAAAATTTATTCCTGAAGCTGCACGTAGGCCTCCCCAAAATGGGCTTAAGTTAAGTGGGTTATCTGAGGTCAACCCACCATTCTCTGCATTGTATCTATCTTTCAGACGGGTGATTCTCAGAGTTGGTCCCTGGAACAGCAGCATCAGCATCACCTGGAAACTTGTCAGAACTAGAACCACAAACTCTCAAGTACCACTTCACCTCAGACCTACTGAATCAGAAATTCTGGGTGGGGGAGGCAGCAATCAGTGATCCTCATGGGACCTAATGTCTATATTCTAGAGGGAACCATCTCTCTGTCCCGTTCTTCAGCCACCTGAAAGTACCACTTTTCAGACTTGATGCCTCATTCACAGTATTTCACTGAAACACATTGCCCATTCCACATGGTATATTTGCTTTAATGGTAATTTAATCTATGGTATATTTCCACAAGGTAAATTGCTTGAATCAAAAGTGCAAATAAGTTCCATTGAAGAGTAACCTAAAAAAAAAGAGAATGACCAAAATTGAGACCATCTGCCCCTCTTATCATCCCCACATGATAAACATACAGGCTGTTGTTAGCAAGACAGGTTTTATCTCATGGCAATACCATGCAAGGTACTCAAACAGTATCACTGTATATTCAAATACAGGAGCTTCCAACGATTAAAGATACAAATGGTATAAATTTACATTGTAAGTGATATGTTTTAATATAAAGTATGTTTGGCTTAAAATAATCAATCTTAGTAAAAAACAAAAATTAGATTCTTACAGAAAGGATTCAAGGATATATTGATATTAATGCCAACTGTGCAGTAGCCATCATTAAATGAATCAGTAACACATATTTAAAAAAAATTTTTTTAAACCCTTTAATGGATTCTCTTGAGCAACACTGTAATTTCCATGAAAATGCTCTTGAAATGTACTACCACCTTTTAAATACATGAATTCGTTATTACTTTCCCCTATGTTTTCCACTCCTTTTTCCTGGAAGGTATTAAAATCATGAATCATATTTTTCAGATAATTTTCATCTCTTTAAAGTACATTGTTGGGCTGTATATGTTTTTCTAAATATATTACCATTACTGATATATTACATCATTTTGCTCAATATTCTGCTAAATATTGTTTATCTTTTAAAATGACACATACAAAAAGTTGCTATTCCCTGAAGTACTTTGAGACCAAACATTTCACAGATCAAATGCATTCAACTCTCGGCTCATTGCTCGAATTTCCTGTCTATTGAGAATTAAAGAGGCTTTCAGTTTTACTCCTACAAAACTATTAAAAGAGTAAGAGATGTTAAAGAACTTAATTAATTTTTTCACTATAAAAGGATCCCAAGACCTTGGAGAACAGGCACCAAACAAAGGACAAACACTGTGAAGAGAGAGAATTTAAATGACTATTAAAATTAAGATATGTGACAAATAGGCGAAATTAATCTACTCTATTAGAGGCCACGATCATGGTACCCTTGGTAGAGAGTTACCTAATGACTGCAAGGGCGCACGAGTAGGTTTCTTGGGTGCTGGTAATGCTCTTTTTCTTGATCTGGGTGGTAGTCACACAGTTGCACAGTTTGTAAAAATCAGCACTTAGGGTTTATACATTCTTCTGAAATTTAATGTTTCATTAAAACTTCAATAAAAAATATATATCCATTAGTAGCTTCAGAAGTAATAAAGGTGCAGGCATATTTACTTTTATTTTAATCTTCAAACCAGTATCTATAAATACTGTGCTTCCAAGAATCCACACAATATACATGGCCAAAGGTAAGGTGTGGGTTCACTTAATTCTGAAAAAACACATACATACATGTACACATATATATGTGTGTGTATATATATACTAGACAGTAACCAGGCCAAAATAGACTGAGCTAATCACGTATTCCTTCTCTCAGCAAAAGCTCCCTGCATATTTATTCTGTGGCTGGCTCCATTATAGGTGCGTGCGTATAGAGAAACAAGCCCCTGTCTTTGATAGTTTACATTCCCCTGGAGGAGGCCAGCAACCAAGAGATACCCAAGTAAAGCATAATTCCATACTAGGACGTGAGGGAGGGACAAGTTCTGGGAAGAAAACCAAGACAAGGTGAGGGAGCAGAGTGAGGCAGTGGAGGTAGGATGGTCAGGGAAAGCCATAAGGCCTCTGCAGAGGAGGTGACACCTGAACAGAGACCTGAAAGAAGTGAGGAAGCAAGCTCTGCACACATCTGTGAGAAAGTGTTCAAGCACAGGGAAGCAAATACAAAGGCTTGGACGTTCCTCGTGTTGTGGGAACTTTCATAAAGGCCAGAATGCCTAAAGCCAAGTGGGCTAAGTAAGCGATAGCTGATGAGCGGTCAAATCACAAAGGCAGTGGACAGCATCATGTAAAGACTCGGTTTTATTTTTCAAGTAATGGGAAGCCATTGGAGAATATTGCACAGGAGAGTGAAAGAAAAAGTGAAAGTGAAGTCGCTCAGTCGTGTCCAACTCTTTGTGACCCCATGGACTGTATAGCCTACCAGGCTTCTCCATCCATGGGATTTTCCAGGCAAGAGTACCAGAGTGGGTTGCCATTTCCTTCTCCAGGGGATCTTCCTGACCCAGGGATCGAACCCAGGCCTCCCGCATTGCAGGCAGACGCTTTACTCTCTGAGCCATCAGGGAAGCCCCAAACATCATGCAGAGCAGAGTAGCATGATGCAATTAGAAGCCAGAAGTTTATATTCTGCTCACAGGACTGTGATGGTATATAATCAAGTTTTCATTTTTCTTTTTTAAGTATATATAATTGTTCCACATAAATCCTTGTGATTTGATCTAACTAGTGGCTTGTCACTTGACCATTTTTAGTTAGTGTGCTGAAAGACTAGAAAGGATTTGGGTCCTGAGTTCAAATGTGACCTCTACCAACTCCTAAAGTTTCTTAACTGTATCAGAAATGGTGTGGAGGTGGGGGGAGCACTTAACATAAAGTAGATGCTCAATAAATGATATTTAGTGCATTTTTCAAAGGTGAAAGAAATCTAGAAGTATGTTTTTAAAACATACTCTTTGTTAATAAATGATGTTCTATAGCAAGAGAGTCATTACAGGCTGCTATAACAAAATATCACAAATGAGGTAGCTTATAAACAACAGAAATTTATGCTGTGCAGTTCTGGAGGCTGGGAAGTCTAAGGTCAGGGCAACAGAATGGTCACCTTCTGGTTAGAGCCTTCTTCCTTGTTAGTGGCATCTGCTAGCTATGTGCTCACATGGTGGAATGGGTAAGGGAGCTTTGTGGAGTCTCTTTTGTAGGAGCTCTGGTCCTATTCATGTGGGTGCCACTCTCATGACCTAAGCACCTCCCCAAATTCCACCTTCTAATACCATCATCTTCGGGGTTACGATTGCAACATAAGAATGTGGGGTGCACAAACATTCAGATCATAGCATAGGCCAAATCATACAGTTCTCTGAAAGGTATAGCAAATAATTGTGATGTTCTGACCCTGCAGGTGGCTTGACTATATTTTATTCACTGGAAAAATAAAGGTTTCAGAGAAATCAGGGTTTCTATTTTAGGTTTTGAAAAACAAATTCTAAATGTTTGAAAAACAAAATGCCTATTTTAAAAAATCGGATGTAATATAGCTGTCATTCCCTAGGAGAATGATCAATTTATGCCTACCATAGAATACTATGCAGCAGGTTAAAAGAGCAAAGTAGATCCAGTGAACCTGTCAAACTATATAAAAAGCAGTCTTCCCTCAATATCCACAGGGAGATTGGTTCCAGGAGCTTCCGCAGATACCAAAATCCCCAGATGCATCAAACTGATATTGTCTCTTTGTAACCATTGGTTGAATCCACAAATGCAAAGCTTGAGGATTCTGAGGTCCAACTATAAAACTTTGTTAGTAAAAATCATTCTATATTCATCTAAGAGATACTTTGAGAAAGAGTTCATGATTTGTTCAATTTTCCTTTCTTTTCATTTTTACACTTCTATGTCATTTAAATACTTCTCAACTAACAAGTATCTAAAACAAAAAATCTTCAATATTTTTAAGTATATCCTCAAGAAAATTAAGGTCCATATAACTGTTGTTCTAATGAGGTGGATGAAACTGGAGCCTATTATTTAGAGTGAAGTAAGCCAGAAAGAAAAACACCAATACAGTATACTAACTCACATATATGGTATTTAGTTAATCGGTAAAGATAACCCTGTATGCGAGACATCAAAAGAGACACAGATAAATAGAACAGCATTATGGACTCTATGGGAGAGGGCAAGGGTGGGATGATATGGGAGAACGTCACTGAAGCATGTAAATTATCATATGTGAAACGAATCACCAGTCCAGGTTCGATGCTGATACAGGGTGCTCGGGGCTGGTGCACCAGGATGACCCGGAGGAATGGGATGTGGAGGGAGGTGGGATGGGGGTTCTGGAAGGGGAAAACATGTACACCCATGGTGGATTCATGTCAATGTATGGCAAAACAAATACAATATTTTAAAGTTAAAAAAAAATAAAATAAAATACTCTTGATAAAAAAAAGAATACAAATCTTCTGAAATAATTAAAAATAAAACAACATTTCAGCAATGAACATAAATATGTGTCAGGTACCATACCAACTGCATTAGCTTTATTTCTTTCTCACAACACCTTAAAGTGGGCACTACTCTCTAGATAGATGAGTCACGGGGCAATAAATAACTTGTCCAGACTCACATGCAGGGCCTAAATTTTATCCAGGTCCATTTGTTTCCAAAGAATATTCTATACCCATAACTGCTTTCAAATATAATGGAAATAAGGTGAAATTTATAGGATCATTAACTTTGCAAATTCCAAGCTCTAACTTGCTGGCTAATCTGCACTTTTATTAGTGACAGTGATTGATTCATTTTAGGTATTGATATAAACTGTGACCCGAAATCCTGTCACCCCAGAATTACTATCATCTTAAACTGTAACCCCGTGGAGGGTAAGGATTGTACATAATAGAAATAGATGTAAACATTTCAGATGATAATTGCAATGCTACTGATATAAGATCCCCTATTAAAAATTTCTTATTAAATTAACAACAAATACAACTTATAATATTTAGTTTATACTACAAATCAACTTTACCAAATTAAGTACAGTCTTTAAGTTGACTGCTTACTTGTCATTCTGTCCTTTTGTCCTATGACAGTTCTTAGAGCATTTTACTGAATTTGAGCAAATATCTTTAGTGAACTTAGTTATTCAGTTAATCTTTACAAACAAAATGGTGACCAGGAACACTTTTCAAATGGGCACATCTTATGTATTTTTAAGAGAGTGCATGCAATGTAGAGGATATAGAGAGAAAATGTCTCAGATGAAAAACAAAGTTAACATTTACATCTGAAAACTTTCCTTGCCATGTAGCTTGACAAGTGATATGGATAATTTTATCCTTTAGTGAGGTTTACAATTTGCAGAGCTAGTAGCTTTGTTGATTTCATCAGAACCAAGTGAAAAAGAGTAGACATTACCTAAACACCATGCCTAAGATGGAAATAAACCATATGGCAAATGGATTCCACTTTTTTGTCAGGAAATTTTTTTACTCTGGAGATTCTGCAGGAGCTTGATTGGTTCTTAGGATTGTCTCTTTCGAGAGAGAATTCTTTTTCTGTTTGTATAAGTCTTTCCCCATGATAATCACAAACATTCATTGGGTCATGGCTAGCTGGTTAGAAGGCTGGTGGCATAGGCAGTGGTTCTGTGTAGTATATCAGACTTTGTGTTAAGTATGAAATCTGTTTTGTAAATATGTGTCTATGTGCCAAAGAAGAAATAATTTAGCCCTAAAACTAATACCTTAAAAAACAGATTTTATTACATCATCATTACACTTAACAGTAAATCTATCTTATAAAAACCATTTAGGAGGTTCATGAGAACAGTGACCCCCAGTATAACTTTTACTGTTTCATTCTGTGTCACATACTCTGGCTACCACCTTTAGCTGCAAGTCAGGATAGATGCCACATATCTCAGTACTTTCAATGCATCATTCTTCCACTCAGTGACAGTAACTAACAAGACTGTAATGTAGTCCAGTTAACCTACAATGGACAACAATTACAACCTAATTTATATTCACAAAAACCTTCTGCATCTCTCTTTTTCCCATCATTAAACAAGACATCTTAGAGCATTTTCATATGTGTGAGAGTATGTGCCTACATGCTGGCATTTGCCTACATGCTATTAGGCAAATATTTTGCCAGCATTTTCCCCCATATTAATTAGTTATTTATCTGAAGGTTACCAACTACAGCCTCTCACAAATGTGGAAGAGCCATCCTTATATTTAGGTTTATTCCCCACATTCTAAAACACTGAGTCATAGACAGATGCTACTACATGCTCACTGGATTCATACCAGTATTTTTCTAGACTGCTCAAATTCCTGTCTTAAGACATGAGTCAGCCACCTCTCTTAAACCTTCCATCCCTTCACCTTTTAAGACTTTCCCCTCCTTGATCCCTGGACCAGACTCAATGGACATGTGCAATTGCTTGAAAAAAGTGAACGTGTTAATCACTCAGCTATGTCCAACTCTTTGCGACCTTATGGACTATAGCCTCTGACCATGGAATTCTCCAGGTAAGAATACTGGAGTGGGTAGCCCTTCCCTTCTCCAGGGGATCTTCCTGACCCAGGGATCTACCCTGGAAGTAACCACATCATTTTTAAAATCAAAATACTTTCGCTATTACTATATTTAAAATTAAGTAAATCAATCAGTGTAAAATCAATGGAAAGTTACTGATCACCTAACATCATGGTTCTCAAATCTGTGAGGGACACAGCAAGGCTGTTTGTTAGTTTCTTGAGACCTACAACCTGGAACTATGCTGACAGTATCTACATATGGCTATTGAACACTTGAATGTGTCTGGAACAACCAAGGGGGGTGAATTTTTAATTTCCTTAACTTTAAATTTACATGCCCACGTTAGTGGCTCCACATGGGATAGTATAGACATCAATCATTTTCATTAACTCAGTGTCACCCTGGCAAGTTCAATTCAGCAGATCTAGAATTTAGCTCCAGAATCCATATTTTTAGAAACTCCATGGGTACTTCTGAAGTAGAACCAGATTTGAGAATCATGGAAATCAGTGGTGGAGAAGCATAAGCAGAATTGGAGGAAATTGGAAAGGCAGTTGATAACTGTGTCAGAGCTGTCTTTGTGCCAAATCCAGACAGAAAATTAGTCTATAGTAGCCACATTAAGAGAAGCTAAAGTTTTTAAAAAGCAGATCAAAAGAACAGAGAGATCTAAAAATAAGATCAGGAACCAGGGTCTCAACAGGTAAGCTGTTCCAAAGCAGATGAAAGTCAGATGCAAGGACTAGACAAAGCACAAGATTCAGTGCTAGGTCTGTGAAGTACAGAGCACCAGTGTCACTTGATGCTTTGTTGCAAGACAGGAGCAGTAAGTTGAAGGATGCATGCAAGGAAAAAAGAAAAGAGATGTTAAGTAAAATAAAAAGCAGTATAAAAATATAGCAAAGAAAAGACCAGTAACAATGGTCTGAGCTGTCACTTAGTAGTATCAAGTCAACTGCTGCTCTATCTTAGCCTTACAATTTAGCCAGGGAAAATCCCTTGCCATATATGGCATCAACTAAACATCTGTTAGTTCATAGATATATAATCCTTATATGATTTTCAATATAAAATCTATATTTGAACCCAATAAAAAGTATACATAGTAATAGCAAGTTATTGCTTTTCATAGTCACTGCATATCATAACAAGAGATATGGAGAGTAGTTCTCAAATGTGTCTCTATGTCTATCAGTTTCTAAATAATGTTAAATACCAGCATCAGGATGAAATATCAGTGCCTCCACAGTGTGCTTCTATTAGCAAATATAAATGGAAAGCTGAAAAGTGGAAACTGTTCATCTTTTAAGCCAGTAAATGGATTGCCCATCTAGCTCATTGTCTAAAACATTATACATGTTCAAAAGTATTTGATAAATGAGTGAGTGAGTAAATGAATGAATTTCTTCCCAATCATATTAATTAGTGGTTATCCACCAAGAGATATAACCTAGAATCACACGGGAGTTTATTTTTGTTGTTTGGTTGATTGTTTAAAATAGGCACATTTAAGTTTCTCCGAAATTCTCATACAGAGTGGAGGAAGGTGGGAGAAGAATTAGGATTAATAAGGGCATAATGAACATTTTGAAAAAATCTTCCTAGATCATTCTAATATGTTCTGTTCTCCCCATCCCTTCCTTATTCTGTTGAGAAGTACAGTTATATGAAGAAACTAAACTGATATGTAGTAGTACTAATAACCACAGTAATAATATTATTCATAAAATCTGTTTCTATTTACAATAATGCCCGTTTATAAATTTGTCAAAAGAACCTCAACCCACTAGTTACAAAAACCTCCAATAGCAGGATTAACATGAGTATGCAAAATTGATAATATTTAGTATTTTCAAAGAAACTTGAACTCATAAAGCACAGAAAATGAGGAAATGGAAAAGTGGGTTACTGAAAAAAAATTCAAGCTAAGGGACTTAAAAAAAGACCTTGAATATTATCACATTTCAACAATAGCATTTTTGCTACTTCTATCATTACTAACAGCTTTTGCTGTTAGTATTACTGACTTTCTCCTTCCACTGAAAATACGCTTGAATTAGACGTTGAGAAATAAATTTGAGTCTTCATTCCACCACTGTGGGATATATACAATTCATCTTTTGGAGTTTAGGCAATAAGATTTTCCATCTAAAAACTAAAATGTTTAGTTCAGTCACCCTCTCTGAACCTCAGTTTCCTGATTTATAAAATGAGAATAATTATATACCTGCCTTGTGGTTGCTGTTGTTGTTGCTTAGTTGCTAAGTCATGTCTGACTCTTTTGTGACCCCACGGAGCCAACCAGACTCTGCTGTCCATGAGATTTCCCAGTCAAGAATACTGGAATGGGTAGGCATTTCCTTCTTCAAGGGATCTTCCTGACCCAGGGATCAAACCCATGTCTCCTGCATGAGCAGGCAGATTCTTTACTACTGAGTCAGGGAAGCATATACCTGCGTAACCTACTGAAGCCCACACTAAGAATCCTCTACCTCAGAGGAAGTCTATCTTGCCTTACAATGTAGCCAGAGAGAATCCCTTGCCATATATTAGTACTGAATATACTGAAGCCCACACTAAGAACTGAGTCTACTGAAGCCCACACTAAGATCCTCTACCTCAGAAGAAGCTGCCCTTAGTTATTCTCACAGCCCAAGACTCCATTGATGACATACCTAGAATTGTCAGCTATAATTCCAAGTATAACATCTAGAGATTCCCTAAGTAATTCTTCTCAATCAAGGAATTTCTTGTCATCTTCTAAGTAAAGCTCCAATGTCACTGATGATCTTTTCCAAAGGAGCACACACATCGATCTCTGGTGTTTATCCATTATCAGGTGGGTGACAACACAGCTTTATTTCATTTTTCCCCTCTCATGCTAAAGCATAAATTTTCTTTTAATTCTGACACATTTATCCATTCAGGAGACAGTATGAAAAACAGTAGATGATCACCTAGTCATCTATCACCTTGGACTTTTCAGGCCAAAATGGGGTCTCATTTATGTCAAGGCAATAAAGGTGATTCCAGGTGGATGGGTTAAAAATGGAAAAGCCAAGCTCTTCAACAGTGGAATCTGATGTTCTGCCTTGTACAGGCTAGTCCATAAGCCTCTCTGCATAGGGCAACAGAAGTCCAAGAGAAGTAAAAGAGGTATCACATAACAGCTGAAGTCTAAGCCCATATCTGTCTGAAAGAGAAAGTGTTAGTCACTCAGTCATGTCCAATTCTGCAACCCCATGGACTGTAGCTCACCAGGTTCCTCGGTCCATGGGATTCTCCAGGCAAGAATACTGCAGTGGGTAGCCATTCCCTTCTCCAGGGGATCTTCCTGAACCAGGATCAAACCCAGGTCTCCTATATTATAGGCAGATTCTTTACTGTCTGAGCTACCAGGGAATATGTGCGAACAAGTGCCACAATCCAATGTATATATGGTTCCAAAATGCAGCTATGTGACTGTCTTTTTCTTGGAAAAACAAAAATGTGTCTATGTGGGCCCCATTTCTGCTTCCCTTTTTAAAATTCCCATGAACTTCTCTAAATCTATTCTTTACTACCTCAGAACAAAACAGGTAATGGAACTCCAAATTATCTTTATCCTTACCCATTTTATTGGTAACTTTACAACATGAGACCTCCAGAAGGGTCTGGGGAAAAAAAAAAAAAAAACAGCCTTCGGAGGATGTTAAAAGGGACCCTCATCATTTCAGAGGGTTTTTAATATGAACAAATTCCACATCTCAGTACCAATAAGAGAATAGAAAGTATCACTTAGAAGTTTGTTTAGAGATCACCAACACATATGCCAATGAAAGATATGTAAGAGATGCGGCTTCGATCCCTGGGTCAGCAAGATCTCCTGGAGGAGGGCATGGCAACCCACTCCAGAACTCTTTTCTGGAGACTCCAATGGACAGAGGAGCCTGGCGGGCTACAGTCCATAGGGTTGCAAAGAGTCAGACATGACTGAAGTGACAGCACACATGCAGCACGTACAAGGTCAGTCTACTAGCAAAACTATCTACTATTATTTGACTTCTGGTGTCTGAAATTCTTTGACATTTCACTACCATTCAGTGAAAACAGAATTCCCAGCCATTTTAGCAAGTCATAACTTTGATTCCATAACTTTGAAATCTATCCAAAGCTAAAATATAGGTGATCCTTGAACCCTTGTGCAGAAGCTTTTGATGCAATCACAATTAATTTTCTCCCCTGAAGTACACAGTAGTCAGAAGCTGCTTTTTAATCATCACTCTTTCTCTATTTTGTATGAATACCAATGAATTGTGCAG
Organism: Okapia johnstoni; assembly: GCA_024291935.2. Classification (NCBI taxonomy): domain Eukaryota; kingdom Metazoa; phylum Chordata; class Mammalia; order Artiodactyla; family Giraffidae; genus Okapia; species Okapia johnstoni. The sequence continues at coordinate 64,163,463 of CM044307.1, read as the reverse complement.
TACTGTTTTAAAAAACATTTAGAAGGAAAACTCATCACCGGTTGCACATTATTTTTTTTATAAATGTCATTCTACATTTATACTGGCAACTGTAGCAATCTATGCAAACCAGATTTGAATGGTTAGCAAAGCACAGTATTTACAAACACCTTGGATACTTTAGCATTCACACTCTTTCTTCCTGCCACAGTGAATTTGAATTGGATACCACAGCTGCTGTCAGATCCAAACACGGGTGCATCCTTCAGCTGCCGCCCCCTACCAAGAACACCAGGCAAACTCTGCCCATCTTTCATCCACATCTCCTACCCTGTAGCTCACAATTAGTATTTTCAGTGGAAAAGGAAAAATCAAAGGACACCAAAAGTACAGCTTCCTCCCTATCACTGATGGACATGAGAGCTGTCAGAGGCCTCAACTAAACAATCCATCCTTACAATGCTGAACCTCTCCTGAACTAGCACTTGTCCCCCTGCAACCACCACCACTATCATTTTGGCTTGCAATATATAATCAACAGAACCCATTGGGAATCACTACATTTCAATGATTAGAACAATGTCTATAAACCTTTGTTTGAAGCACTTTCCCCATCAGGCCTATAGCTAAACCTCTAAAGACCAGGGCATCACAGTATGACACTGTAGATGGTGTTTAAAAGCTATAAAATAAAACCAAAGCCTGTGTTCTGCTTTCCTCTACCCAGAAATCAAAAAATTATTTGGCTTTACTAGTGAGAGATTAGCACACTGCATTATTCATCCATGTATCTCCTGCACCTATTTTAATCTAAACCTGAGTGTGTTCAGGGAGACTTTTAATAACTTCCTTTTCAGAGCAACTCATTATAACAGAGATTTTAATATCTCTTGTTGCCCATTTTTCTGCTGGTAGCAGGTAGCACTAGAACTGCATGCACCAAAGTAGGCTTTAATGAAACCTAATGTTCATTCAAATGAATCTCTCATGGCTAAATAGGTAATACTGAAACACAAATATTTTTGTGTTTGAAGCAGTTTCTCTAGAGAAAGTCACGGGCAATGGGAATAATGAGTGACAGTTTCTTAAAGGTTAATATCTTCTTTAATCTATTTCCATAACAGAAAGAGAAAATACTGTATTAAACATTGGGTATGCTTTGGGGATTACAGAAACAATTTCAACTATTATGTATATGTTAAACCATAGGGAAACAGGAATCCTACATATACATTTTATTTCATAAAAGCAGAAATGCTTTAAATATATATTTTATTCTTTGTTAAAGCAAGCTTTAGTTGTGTGACAGCATGTATATGTGTGTGCAAAAAAGAAGAGAAATCAACCACCCTCAGAACTGGACCAAGAACTGTGATTGTCACATCAGGTAATGAAACCATTAAATGCGCAGTACTAAGAAGAGACAAGATGCAATTAGCCAAGAAATTACTCTGATCTCAGTGACATTTTCAAAAAATCATAATACAATATACATCGGAAGATGTGATTGACAGCCTAATCCAGTTTTGATAGGACGTAGTCCACATACTGTGAGTAAAGCAGTGCATGTCCAGATAAAGCTCACAGCTGTGAATCTCTGATATGTCCTTATGGTCTCGTCACCCAGGAAATTCCTCAGGTTTAAAAGATGATGAAAGTATCGACCATTAATGACAGGATCATCTCCTACCCTGAAATAAAATGTACTAATCCCTTTTGCTAGGTCTATGAATTCCTAATATAAATTATATAAACTCTAGTAATTCATCTCTGTTAGCACAGTTGTGTTTAGAAATTGTACAGCAGTCTTTGCCCTATTTGAAATGCTAGATGAAAGCAAGACATGTTCGTTTAAGCTGCAGCATAAAGTAATTTAACAGAAGGGACAGAATAACTTCTGGATAATGAGAACTACAGATGTAAAAGAAGGGAAGTTTAAAAGTTCTAAGGTGGCTTGATGGATTTATGTTTCATCTTAGCAAAGAGGACAGAAATACAAATGTATAATGTTCCAATTAAGCATAGGTCCCTTAACTTTGAATAGCAAAGTAAATGACAGCCAATGACTGTTTGTGACTAACAAATAATTATACATGGAATTAGCAACTATTAATCAAAGACCTTAGAATTTTCAAATAAACAGAGTATTAATGAATATCTAACGCAAGATGATTTTCCCCAGTTTTATAATTGTATGTGATTATGTTAATGAAATATTTCAGTGTGTCTCCACATACACATTGTGCATTAGATAGAGACAATGCCTGTTTTGAGAAATCTATGCACAAATACACAGTGAAAAGAGTACAGAACGGTGTTTGATCTTTCAAAATCTGCAATTATTCTATGGCAACACAGCACTTAAAAAGGAATGATTGTGTTATCAATGTATGCATAATCTGGTTAATATTACATTAATTATATTTCCTGACTTTTTAAATTTGAACACTAAATACTACTTTATCTATCAAAGTTGTTATTCAAGGGAAAGTGCAGACCGACTAAACTTTGCTCTTTGAAACATAACTTGGGAAAAATTGAGTGCATACCCCAGGATAAGACTAAATACTAGTCAGATTTGTTCTTTAAACACAGTGTAACAGATCTCATCTATGCGGAGAATAATTAAATTATAAAGAAATTTCCATTACTCAAAAGATGTGGATAACTGCCTTTGGAAATGCCTTCAGGATAATTGGTAAGTCATATGAATTTCTCCTATAATCATACTTATTTTTAATAATAACCAATACTTATATACTTTATCAGCCTTATCAACTAGACTTCAAATGACTTTGTTCTGTTCTCTAACCTAAAGCTATCTTCAGTTGCTAAGATCTGCCATCACTAATATTCTTTAGCAAATTTTTATAGCACTATTTTCCTTGATAGCCAAGAAGTAGACTTAATGCAATTATCTATCATTTGGTGAACAGATAAACAGAAGTTAGTATAAAAACAAATACACACACAAACAAAAAACCTTGGTATAGCCATCCATACAATGGAATACCACTCAGTAATAAAAAACGAATCAGCTACTGAGAAATACTGCAAAATGGATGGATCTCAAAAACATTATATTAAGTGAAAAATCAAGACACTAAAAAAATACTTATTGTATGATTCTACTTGTACAAAATGTCCAGAAAAAGAAAATCTATACTAGCAGAAAACAAATTAGAGGTTGCCTGGGGCAAGGGGTGGAAACAGGGATTGATTCCAAATGGGTATGAGGTTGTTTTTTGAGGTAATGGAAATGTTTTAAAATTAGGCTGTGGTGCTGGTTACACAACTCTGTAAATTACTAACACTTATTGAATAGTACTCTTAAAATGCCTGAATTTTATGGTATGTAAATTATACCTCAATAAAGCTCTTTTAAAAAGAAAAAAATTAAATGAGTTTTTTTTTTAAAGCAAGAACAATTTTAAACAGAATATGAGGGCAGATTATACAGAGGGCCTTTGAAAAACTAACAATACTAACACTTCCTAAAGGTTATTGTTGATGGGAACAATATTAATTTGAAATAACAGTCATTACATTTTAGTCAGCCCACAAGTGTGTAGCCATATGGATGGTTATATTGCCTTGAACAGCTTACTAATGGTTACTATTGCCCTGAAATGCAGTCTCAACCCAAGTAAAGACACAGAATAATTTTCAAATAAACTAACAATCAGAGAGGTTATTTGAAAAGGAAAGCAAAGACAATTGTTTTTCATTAAAAGCCTGTTCATCTTGCCATAACGCTCCAGCAGGAATCATTAGCACACATATACCTCTTCTTCCATCCCTGAAAATTTACCTTCACAAAGCCCACCCCTAACTTCAGAGCTCATAGTACTCCCTATTTTGAGAGCCAATATAGGCAACAGAACAGGGGGAACCAATTCTTTTATGTCTGCCTGGCAAGCAAGTTGTAGTCAAAACCATTGTCATAAGATCAAATGCAAACAATATAATAACAATACATAAATTCCCACTACTTCCAGGGTTTAAAAGACACCCCACAGGCGTGATGGGTTACATCTGGTTCAAGTTCCTCAAACTTCAGCAGGTTTCAGCAAACTTTAAATTTAAGCCAACCCAGATTTTATGTGGGAAAAAAGGAAAGGGAAATAACCTATTTTATGTTAGTTACTTGAAATGTTTAAATATGTGCAGAGTGGTGTCAGGCTATAAAGTAGAAGCAAATCAACTTTAAAAGTCACATACAAAGTGGGGGTGGGGGGCGGTAATGGATTATGCCACTTATGACTCAGTTTTACAAAATACTGCAATTCCACTGCTTTAAATGGCTTTAAATTTATTCAAGATGGGTGGAACCGTGGGTGTTAACATGCTCCGCAACCTGTTAATGTTAAGAAGGTGCCTGTTCTAGAATCATTATTTGCGTTTGAATGTTTAATACATTGGATTTTAAACCTCAAAGTATTTTCTTTGCATTCCAAACTCCAGCATCTTTTAAAATTACCCACAAATTGTGTTCTGTTTACAATTCTTGCGGCAACTTTTGTTGTACTTTGAAATATCAACTTCCATTACTCTTTGCTTTTTTTCCTAGAAAAGCACTTTTAAAGAAAAAACAAAGATTAAACTTCTTCAAGTTGTTATCAAGTTTAAATAGCAAAGAAAAGGAAAAAAAAAAACTTTTATCCAGAGACAATAAAAAATACAGCTACAAAAGGGCATTTAAAAATAAAATTTCTGTGAAACTCCTGGTAACCACTATTCTCAATTTTTTATTCCATTTGTTTGTTTATAAACATTGATCACATAGTGAAGAGAAACACTGAGAACGTATTAATTTTTTTCTTTGTCTTCAGTTTGGAACAAAGTTCCTAGGCACCTTGACAAAGAAAGAAAGTACACATAATTTTCCTAAATTTTTATATATGGCATTTTTTTCACTGTGGAAAATCACAATTGTATTTTATGTGTGACTAAGTATGATTGTTTCTTTATTTAAGGTAACTAAAGATCATTGACCTGAATTGTTTCGAATTGCTTTATATTATTCACACTTTAATCCATAAGAGCACAAATCATTGGAGTTTAGACTTTTTCTTAAAATATAATCTTCCGTATATTTTGTGTTATTTAGAGAAATATAGCATAACTTAAAAAGATGACTCTGATTGAAAATGGATCAAAAAGTAAACAAATATGCTTAAAATTGTGTGGCAAAATGCATACGGATAGAGCTAACACTTGAGTATTTTTTAAGAGGTTTTATCAATTTGTCATTTATAGTCCATTTCTGGGAAGCAGCTATACTTTTGGTATTGTGTTCTAAAGCAGAAACTGTCTACCGAACTGAGAAGCGACCTCACCACTGCCCACTTGGGTTGGTATTACCATCTACATATTACAAGAGGTTAAATGGACACAAAGAATAAACTGTTTCAGGGCCATTAACATTTCTAACTTTAAAAATGAGTGCCTTTCTGGTATGTGCCAATTATGAAATGCCTTTTGTTAAAAATACAGCACTCTGAGCAAAAACATTGCATGCTTACTCTTGTCATTAGACTTTAACAATTCACCTGACGCTTCTCTTTTAACATAAAAATTCATTTACAAAGTACTTCCACAAGCAAAGACCAACTTGTATTTCTCTTTTTGCCACAAGCAGACCTGTATAGACAAATAAAAATAAATAAAATATAGGAAAACTTTTGGAAATAAATTTTAATTTCTAGAATAGTAGGTCAGAATTGTTACATAGAAGATGATCATCTTCCTTTCTGTACCTATCAGAAATAAAGCACAAGACATAGTCCTTTCATAAGGGACGTTCATCACTGGTGTTTCATTCCAAAGGGTTGTATCTCACATATGCCACCCAGACCTAGTTTAATATTTCAGGGAAAAAATTAATACAGTAGTAAATCACTATTTTAGGAGGAACGAAGAAAAGAAGAAAGGGGACTCCCCTGCTCCCATGTACTTTCAATCACTACTTAGATGACCAAAAGTATATTATACCTACTTTCTGGTATTATTTCTATAGGGGCAAATTTACACACCTAGAGCTTTAAAAAAAAAAAAAAACCTGCATCAACTATAAAAGCATGATAGAATTAATATAAATTAAAAAAAAAACCTGGAAATTAATTTAAGTGCTCCTTATCATGTAATTAGAGAGGTAACAGGAAAGCTCATAAGAATAGAATTGCTTCTGAATTTTCTGAGCTAGATGATTTTTGCTTTCCATTTAAAACAAATGTTAAAATTTTTTTCTGTCAAAATCCTAAATAGCTTTTTGACAGGTTTGTTATGGTTAATTAATTACTTTCATTTGCACTAAGTTGTATACTTGAAGATGAATAATACGAGATAACAAGGCCAGCCTCTGCGAGGGAGACCTTTGGTGGTCTATGCAGTCTGCTGCCTCATTACAGGACCAGCTATCTGCAGGAAGCCCGACTTTGAAAGGTACAGCACATCCCATAACACCCTCCCCTAACTGAGATGATTGTAGCTTCTTCCGAAAAGTGATGATTAGGAGAGAGAAAAGCAAAACGGAATGCTGTATGAATATTTCATGTAAATGAAAGCAGGCACTTAGCGACATGCATCTTGATTGATGCTAGAGTGCCTCTAAACGTCTTGACATTGAAGGGTTCCGACTCCCCTTCCCTCGATGACTGCTTCAAGAGCTGCAGTTAATAGTGGAATATGGCCGTAGTTAGCTGAAGGGCTCTTTATTACTGGCTGATACTAAATAAGACCACAGGCCTCCGGTGAGCATAAGCGAATTCTAGATAAAAGAGCTTCCGAGGGAACCCTAAATGAGATACGATAGTTATGTTTTATTTGGATCTTTATTTTTTTCCCCTCCCTGGAGCATAATTGTTTATTTCACTGTTAACCCCTCTCAAGAAAGAGCCAAAGGTCGCAAATTGCTCTATAGAAAGAGGCTAAATAAATAAAACTGGGGTGGGATGTACATAGATGCAAATGGTCTCCAGCCCATTTTAAGTAAGTGGCAGTAGTAAATAAGAGAAAAACCCTTATCATGGGAGTTTTAGAAATATAACTATTTTAGAGGTAAGTAGAATTTTTCTAAATTTGTACAATAAACCATCAGTCCTTTACCCACTCACCCACCCACCTCCATCTATGCAAGGTTTATCTTCCTAACAAGTAGACTTAAGAACCTTGAGGATCAGAATAATTTCAAAATGCAAATTCAGTTCAGTTGGGTGAGTTCGAGGCTTTAGAAACACTGCTCTATGGCAGGGGTATGAGGGGTGACAGTGATAGGTCTGATGATATCATCACAACTCCCTCCCCACAATGTCAGAGACTTGGGTCATTTTCCCCCAGAAAACACTTGGTAACTGCCACTTGCTTAGGCCAGGATTTCCACCTCCATTGGCTCTTCATAAATCATCTGTCACTGAAAGGTAAATAAACTCTCCAGGAGTTGTGACCATCAGAGTTTTCTTCCCAAAGCTCGCCCAGGACAAAGAGCCCACAAAGAGTCACTGGCAGTGTCCCAGCATGCCAGAAACTCCCAGCCTCAGATGCCACAGCTCTTCTGCAAGAGTCATCTAAAGACAGAAAGAAGAGCAATGGAGAAAGCTCAGGAAATAACTCAGAAGCTCTGAAGTCACTTAGATACTTTCTGTCGCATTTAAAATATTCAATTGGTGGGTCACACAAAACCCAATAACCTGTTTTGTTCTTTCCCAATATCCCTTTTCTTCTGACTGCCACTCTGTAACTCCCAAGCCTCCTTTAAGAGGAAACATATACACCTCTGAGATGTACAGAAATACATGCATATGGATTTAAGAATGGAAAACTTGATATGCTTTTGAGTCTGCTCAGATCTGCGTCACTGGATCACAGAACTGTAAAAGACTTTTCAAAACCACTTAGCCCAGTCTCCTGATCAAATGAGGCAAAGATAGGGATTTGCCAAAATCACATACTTAAGGAACAGCACAGCCAGTACTAGGTTTTAGATCTCATAATTCTCCATTTTTTTTTAATGTCACCAAAATTATTCTATCATTAATGTATCACTTGTGCTTGAATTTACATGGTGTCTTTCTTTCAAAACCCCAATTGATAATAATTTATCTTTTGTCTTATCATATCCTAGACTCTTTTATACTTAAACATTAATCCATGGGTAGTGATTTCATTACAGAATAATAATACATCACATATATTTATACAGATTTGCAAAGCACTTTCACATTAGTTATCCAATTTAGCCCATCCAGAAGTCTTGGAAAGCAGTTATTTCCTCTGCTTTCAAGAGGAAGACATTGAGATTGAGTTCTCTGTCTTATCTAATGGAGACTGTAAATAGAGCAGAGTCTTATACGTACAATCTTCTGGCTCCAAGATCATTGCTCATTATCCTTCATCCTTCATTATTATTATTTAATAAATATTTATTCAGCATCTACTATGTAACAGGCTTCTGATTCAATCCTGGGATCATCTATTACAACTTAAGAGACTGCTTCATATTTGCCTGACATTAGAATACAGTCTTCATATTTGTCCATCAAATTTTATCTAATAGCCAGCTAGAGATAGGCTGTTGAAGATGTGACCTTATGCTCACTTAATTTTTATCTACTGTATTACCTCTGCGTTTCACAGAAGCCCCATATGGTACACATATGACTTTCAAGTGAGGTCTTTATGTAAAACTTTATGTCCAAGGATGCACTGACTTTTCAAATGGCATTAGTTACTATAAGACAGAACAAAGAAATCTGGTGTCCTGTCGGCTTTTAGTGAGTTACAAAGCCTGACAGCAACACATGCAGCTTTCAGGGCCATAGGCAGCAGGCATGAAAAAAGCTGCACACGGCGTTTGGAAAATGACAAGCTGTGGATCCCGCATGCCATTATTATTATTATTAAAATTAAACAGAGATTTAATCTAACATTCTATGGGCAGTTATGCAACTGACTTTAACAACTGTAAACTGAGGCATACATCGTAATGCACTGAACCTAATGCTTTAATTAAGCTTTGATGCAGCCAGTGATGTTGGGGTGCACACAGGGGCTGCAAGCTGCAGGCCATTCTCCTTCTGCTAGAGCACAGTTCCTAGGAGCAGCAGCCACTGATGTCACAGTTAGATATTTATGAAAGAGATGCTCTGAATTTTATCATAGTGGTATAGATCAATTTTCAGGACAGAGTCCTTAACAGTATATTCAGAGGCTAGGTACAAAACCAATTTTATCTGCTTCAGTGATGTGTGAACTGTATGAGGAAAGACATCTCCCAACTCTCTGATAGCTTATCTTCCCTGGTGACCATTTATGCAAGCTCTTGTAAATATACATATTTTAGAAGGGAAGGGAGGGGGAGAGGAATGCTCTCTCAACTCTCCTTTGAGATGACCTTGAAGTAGGAGCATCTGAATCTTCCAGGAAATTAGCAGCCAAATATATTTCTATAATGATGGGTGGGTGGGAAGTGCCACTCAGGGAATTGGCAATGCCCTGGGTTGTGGGTGCTTGACCAGGATGTCTTTCCCACCGAGGCTTTCTCTTCAAGGAGACACAGAAAAGCAGAGCTGCCTGGACCCAGAAGTCAAGTCCTTCCCCATGTACTGGAGGGTTTAGCCTATAAAGAGGGTATTACAAAGAAAGTAGCAATGAAAGAGATGTTGATTTGGTATTTTTCAGGCATGTAACTCTAATGAACACTGAAAGAGAAGTGAAAAAGCCCTTCCAGCAAGTGTACAGGTAATCAGTTGTTCTCTCAAAAAAGCAAAGTAACAGCAATGAAAATTAACTTTTGCTTTGGTTGTTTACACCAAGACAATGGAGTCCACATGTAAGCCAGGAGGATGGAAGCATGTTTCCTTTTTTCTGTTTTCAGGCTGTCTGTATATAGGATGTCACGTTAAATCTTACACTGTGTTTTTCAGCTGTCTCCCTTCTCCCATTTTTCCATTCACATCTGAAGAGTGACTCCTCTCCTACCTCTACCACTTGGGCTCAGATATCTAGTGGAGAGATTTTTATACGTATTGCCAGATACCTTCAAATAAGTACCTCTTTACTAGACCAGAGGCAGAAAAATTTTTCTATAAAGGGCCAGATAATAAATAATTTAGTTCTTAAGGGCCATGTGGTCTCTGTCACTACTATTCAACTCTGTCATCATAGCATGAAAGTGGCCAAAGACTATACATAAATACATTAATGTAGCTGTGTTTCAGTAAAACTTTATTTATGGACACTGAAAAATGAATTTATTTCAAAAGATATTATTATCATTATTATTTTCAACCACTTAACATGTTTGAAAACCATTCTTGGTTTGTAAGTCATACAAAAAATGTCAGCAGGTAGAATTTGGACCATAGTCTATAATCTGGTAACTCTTAGCCTAAAGAAAGCATAGTCAGAATTACATAAGCTACCATCTAGACTATTAAAGATCTTTTATGTGGGCATTTTCTTTAAAGCATGTGTACCATTTTACAGCTATAACCTAATATAACTTTTTACTGTTGTTTTTGTCAGTCGCTGAGTTGTGTCGGACTCTGCTACCCCATGGACAATAGCAAGCCAGGCACCTCTGTCCTCCACTATTTAATCTAAATTTTAAAACACTGTTAAGAGGCAAATAATGGTCAAAGCATTCATTCACCTGGCTTGTGGTAGAAGGCTGCTGTGTGAAACCCCAGGCCCAAAGATAATTAAGTGAAGTGACCTAAGGCAAAAGAAGCAAAAGCAAAAATCAATAAATGGGACCTAATTAAACTTAAAAACTTTAGCAGAGCAAAAGAAACCACTGACAAAACAAAAAAGACAACCTACTGAATGGGAGAAAATATTTGCAAATACTATGACCAGTAAGGGGTTAATATCCAAACTATATAAATAGCTCGTACAACATGATACCAACATGCTTAGTCGTTCAGTCGTGTCCAACCCTTGGCAACCCTGTAATTACAGAAACTAAAATCTTCCGGTAATGCAGGAGACTCAGTTTCAATCCCTGGGTTGGGAAGATCCCCTGGAAAAGGAAATAGCAACCTACTTCAGTATTCTTGCCTGGAAAATCCTATGGACACAGGATCCTTGGATTGTGAGCTACAATCCATGGGGTCACAAAGAGTGGACACAACTTAGCAACTAAACAACAACAAAATCTTGCTTACTTTGGAATTCTAACTCTATAATTACAGTCATTAAAATGCCCCTGTAGGGTAACGCACTGTATTAAATATGTAAGGTCTTATCTACATGGGTTTGATTACAGAAACTAATAAAGTATTCTCTAAATAAAAAATAAATAAATAAATAAATAAAATGCCCCTGTAATGTAGGAGACATGGGTTCAATCCCCACTTCAGGAAGATCTCCTGGACAAGGAAATGGAAACTCATTCCAGTATTCTTGCCTGGGAAATTCCATGGACATTGGAGTCTGGTGTGCTACAGTCCATAGAGTTGCAAAGTCAGACACAACTTAGTGACTAAACAACAACAAAACCTTGTTTTCTTTGGAATCCTAACTCTATAATTACAGTCACTAAAATCTGCCTGCAATGCAGGAGTCATGAGTTATATTCCTGGCTCAGGAAGATCCCCTGGAGAAGGAAATGGCAACCCACTCCAGTATTCTTGCCTGGAAAATCCCATGGACAGAGAAGCCTGGTGGTCTACAGTCCATAGGATGGCAAAGAGCTGGACATAACTTAGCAACTAAACAACAACAACATATTTTATTAACAATGTTTTGTTAGTTTCAGGTGTACAACAAAGTGATTCATTCTTCTTTAAATTCTTTTCCCAATTAGTTTGTTACAGAATATTGAGCAGAATTGCCTGGTCCTTGTTGGTTATCCATTTAAATATAGCAGTATGTACATGTCAATCCTCAAATCCCTAACTCTCCCTTTCCTTACCCTTCCCCTCTGGTACCTGTAAATTTGTCTCTATGTCTGTGAGTCTGTTTCTGTTTTCTAAATAAGTTCATTTGTATCATTTTTTTTAGATTCTGCATATAAGGGATATCATACAATATTTATCTTTGTCTAACTCCTTCACTCAGTATGACAATCTCTAAGTCCATCTATGTTGTTGCAAATGCATTATTTCATTCTTTTTAATGACTGAGTAATATTCCATTGTGTTCACTATATATGTATCACATCTTCTTTATCCAGTGTCTTGTCAATGGACATTTTGGTTGCTCCCATGTCTTGGCTACTGTAAACAGCACTGCAATGAATATTGGAATGCATGTATCATTTTGGACTATGTTTTTCTGTGCATGTATGCCCAGGAGTGGGATTGCAAGACCATATGGTAGCTCTATTTTTAGTTTTTTTTAAGGAAACTTCATACTGTTCTCTGGGGCTTCCCAGGTAACAATAATGGTAAGTAATCCACCTGCAATGCAGGAGACACAAGAGACGTGGGTTCCATCCCTGAGTCAGGAAGATCTCCTGGAGGAGGGCATGACGACACACTCCAGTATTCTTGTCTGTAGAATCCCATGGACAGAGGAGCATAGGGTCCTATAGTCTGGCTACAGTCCATAGGGTCACAAAGAGTTGGACACGGATGAAGTGATTTAGCACATACTGTTCTCTATAATGGCTGCACTAATTTACATCCCCACCAAGAGTGTAGGAGGTTTCCCTTCTCTACATACTCCCTCCAGCATTTACTGTTTGTGAATTTTTTGATGATGGCCATTCTGTCTGGTATAAGGCAATATTTCATTTTAGTTTTGGTTTGCATTTCTCTATTAGCGATGTTGAACATCTTTTCATGTGCCTCTTGGCCACCTGTATGTCTTCTTTGGAGAAATGTCTATTTAGCTCTTCTGTTTTTTTAGTCTGTTTTAGGGCTTCCCTCATGGCTTTCCCTGGTAAAGAATCTGCCTGCAATGCAGGAGTGAAGTGAAGTGAAGTCGCTCAGTTGTGTCTGACTCTTTGCAACCCCATGGACTGTAGCCTAACAGACTCCTCTGTCCATGGAATTTTCCAAGCAAGAATACTGGAATGGGTTGCCATTTCCTTCTCCAGGAGATCTTCCCTGCAACTCAGGAGACCTGGGTTCAATCCCTGGGTTGGGAATATCCCCTGAAGGAGGGCATGGCAATCCACTCCAATATTCTTGACTGGAGAATCTCCATGGATTCCCAAGAAAACAAGTTTATATATCAACTATAATCAACTATAATCCAATATAAAATAAAAAGTTAAAAAATCAATTTAGTTCAGTTCAATTCAGTCACTCAGTTGTGTCCGACTCTGCAACCCCATGAATCACAGCACGCCAGGCCTCCCTGTTCATCACCAACTCCTGGAGTTTACCCAAACTCATGTGCATCGAGTCGGTGATGCCATCCAGCCATCTCATCCTCTGTTGTCCCCTTCTCCTCCTGCCCCCAATCCTTCCCAGCATCAGGGTCTTTTCCAATGAGTCAACTCTTCGCATGAGGTGGCCAAAGTATTGGAGTTTCAGCTTCAACATCATTCCTTCCAATGAACACCCAGGACAGATCTCCTTTAGGTTGGACTGGCTGGATCTCCTTGCAGTCCAAGGGACTCTTAAGAGTCTTCTCCAACACCACAGTTCAAAAGCATCAATTCTTTGGCACTCAGCTTTCTTCACAGTCCAATTCTCACATCCATACATGACTACTAGAAAAACCATAGCCTTGACTAGACGGATCTTTGTTGGCAAAGTAATGTCTCTGCTTTTTAATATACAAAAATATATTTAGTGCATGGATTTTTGTGAGCTGAAAGATAACACAGATAAAGCTGGGCTCTCAAGAGATGCTCAGTCTTCATACCCATTTTATTTTCCAAGATATCCTCAGAAAACAAAGAGAAGGCCACTGTAAAGTGATGAGCTAGCATCCTTGTTTTTTTTTTTTTTTTTTTCAGGTTCATTGTATCTGCAATGCTACACTCACCTGCTACAGTTTTTTGAGAGGACATTTCTCCCATTTATTCCTATATAGTACATAGAAGGAAGCTGATGCTAACTCGACTTTACTTCTCCTTTCATCCAGGTTCATTCCCAGGACTTAAAAAGAAAGAGTTTCCAAATGCAACACATTTTCTTTCATGAGTCCATTTGTCATATCACCTTGGTGCCAATTCCAGGATTAAATCGCCTGTTCACAAGCGGGCATCATTATAGTTTCAATGGTAATGGCATTTTCAGCTCTATAGAGAGCCAGTAAATTGTGATTCCTCAACTGACCAACTTGAATAATGAGAAGAATCTCCATTCTGGGCAGGAACCTGAAACAGTCTATGACACCATGGATTATTTCACATGAATGCTGGATGCAATTGCTCTTTCCATTACTTGCTTCAGTCCACCCAGACCCTGTTCTCAGCCCTGAGAACAGGAAAATCAGCAAGCTGGTCCCTGTCCTCACTGCTTCTCAGCATAGTGGTAGGGACAGATGCATTTGGAGACAACAGCACTAGTGATAAGGGTGTGTGAACACCTGGAAGAGCTATGCAACACTGGCTGACTGCAAGCGTCAGGGAGAACTTCACCAAGGGGATAAACTTGGATCTCAGCTGTAAAAGATGGAGAGTGCCAAGGATGGATAACATCCCACACAGAACAAATAGAGAAGGCCAGGTAAAGAATTCTCCAGAGCAGCAAGTCTCCAGATAACTATCAAGCTGAGGTTAGCACACTCTCTTGCGTGCCACTGAACCTCATTAAATCCTCCATTTCAGAATTAATTACATAGCACTCCTTTTTTATCTCCCCACTAAGCTGTAGTATAAACTCCCCAAAGGCAACATGTATTGATCGAATGAAAAGGAGATAATCAAATATTTACTTCAAAGACAAACAAAAATGTAGAAAGTGATCAATTTTAACCTCAAATGTACCGCTGAAAAAGTTACAGAGACCAGTAATTTAAAACCAATAAAGCTTACTTATAAATATTTGTGAGCTCTACTGTAAGAATTAGTTTAAAAGGCATACATTAAATGATGATTCAATGTGTGTGATGCGAGTGAATGAATCAAAAACATTAGGTGAAAACCTACTCAGGCCTTTTCAAATATTAGTCCATATCAAAATAAATAAAGTTACAAGATCTGACACCTTAAGAGGAAATCTGAAATTCTGTCCTGAGTAGAAGAAACCCTCTCTCTCTCCCTGCCCAATTCAGCTTCAAGCATTCAGAGCCTCCAGCAGTACCAGCCCCACTGGCAGGTGATGTCTGCAATCGGTCCTGCTGATACAAAGTGAAAGTGAAAGTCACCCAGTGGTGTATGACTCTTTGCGACCCCATGGGCTATACAATCCACGGAATTCTCTCAGGCCAGAATACTGGAGTGGGTAGCCTTTCCCTTCTCCAGGGGATGTTCCCAACCCACGTCTCCAACATGGCAGGCGGATTCTTTACCATCTAAGCCACAAGGGAAGCCCAAGAATACTGGAGTGGGTAGCCTATCCCTTCTCCCGCAGTCTCCCACATTGCAGGAGGATTCTTTAGCAGCTGAACCACAAGGGAAACTCAAGAATACTGGAGTGGGCAGCCTATTCCTTCTCCAGCTGATCTTCCCAACCCAGGAATCAAACCAGGGTCTTCTGCATTACAGGTGGATTCTTTACCAACTGAGCTATCAGGGAAGCCTGCTGATTCAAAGGAGATGTGAATATTAGTTGAGGTAAATCTGTTGAGCTGCTTCTAGCTCCTTTCATGGTGTATCATTCATGACCAGACTTCTATTCAGAGGTCTAAGTTCATGACTGGGATTATAGTCCTGGACCATAGCTTGCCTAGCTAAAAACTTGACATCATACTTAGACCTCTCTAAAAGCCAGGCTATGTCTCTAAAACCCCCAACTACACAAAAACCATGGTTCTGGACTAGCCTGTATGGAACACCCAAAATAGCAGTGATGACAGACAGCCTCCCATCTCCTTATCTTCTTTATCAAGAGCCCCTTCCTGCTTCACTACACCAATTACTTTATTTCATTCTTGTCTACATCAGACAGCAAAAATGGAGCAAGTATTTGCCTCTCCACGGCCGCAGACACTGACATTTGAGTTCCTGGCTCCAGAGGTTCGGGACCCAGAGCCATCTCAACATTCCGCTACCCGCATCTGAATCTCAGGACTCTCCTTGCCTAGAGGCAGAATTCAGTGAAGCTAGCCCATGGCAGAACACTTACAGGTGTGTTGCTTTCCACTGGAGGTCTGTTGAAAAATTCAGGAGATGGATGATGGTGAGAGTTGCACAATGTGAATGTACTTAGTGCCACTGAACTGTCCAGTTAAATATGGTTGAAAGATTACATTTTATATTATGTGACTTTTACTACCACAACAAAAAAATTTTTTAAATCCACTAAGTACCCAAAGGTGTTTTTAAAAAATAATGGAAGTGACAATTTCTGCTGATGCAAGTTATGTCTCAAACCTCTATAAACTAGCAGTGAATACTGCCTCATTGTGAGACTGAGATTCAGGTTTCAGAATTTATTAAATTATTGACTTTACAGTACAAGTCTTTGCTAAACTTTTGCACCCTGCATAGCTTAAAGGCATAGCAAAGTTACTTCTATTTCCATCCTTATTTTTAAGGTATGTTCTCTTTTTATATCATTTTGCATGTTCATCTCCCCATTCTTTTAGCAAAATCTATGTAGCAATCAGGTGAACAGTAAGTACATGAAAGAAAATAACCCTAAAATAAACTCTAGGGAATATATCTTCACATGTAAAGAGAAAATAGGTTTTAATATCAAGACATTTTTAGTATTCTAGAGTGAAAAGTCTGAGTTCAATAGATAATTGTTTTCTTTTCTGAAGCATAATTCACATTTACCAGCTTAGAGATTCCTTTCATTATGAACGATCATAACCCCAAACCCAGCCAACCTTTTATGTACATTTAACAATTGTTCTCATTTTAGAAATCAAAATAGGCTCATTAAAATTATAAGAGCTTTTCTAATCTTAAAAGCTGAGGTTTAAGAAAAAACCTTTAGTGTGTTGAGATTGTCACTTACTTTTTATACCCAATTTTCTGTCTTCACTAGTTAGACAATTAACCAGTATTCAAGTTTGTGAAATACTGAGAAGCATGAAATTTACATAAATAAAATAAATTAACACAGTTAAACAATACAATATTGCCTCCTGACATCTCCTTTTTCAGATGTCATCAACAAATAATCAAGATACCAAGTCAGGGTAGGCATTGTTCCTAAATAATTGCTTAGATTATCATAGATTCACTAATCATTACAATATTATTCAGAAATTTGTTTTTAATCCAGTGAACATATTGCTAATGACTGAAACATCTAACAGCATCATCTTTTCTAACAGCAGCAAAATGCCAGGGAATTGATTTTAATTAGGTTTTAGAAAAAGAATTATGTGGAATTCAAATATGTCATTCAATTTGTATGTCAAGGAGACTCTCAAGAAGGATTATGTGGTTAACCGGACTTTGCGATAAAGGGAGGTCTGTGTTTGGAATACTTCAGTTTATTTTGAAAGCTCTTCTCTACACACACATACTGCTGCTGAGTGTCTTAGCCCTTCTGCATTTTCCAACAGGTTGCTTTCTCTCTCCTCCTCCCATAGCAGTAACCACCAAGGCAGATCATTGCAATGGTTCAGTATCAAGAAAAGTAATCACTTTTCCATATCTTCTTTTTTTTAATGTAGCCACAAAGGTCTCAGGCTTTCATTTAGTAAGGCAGTACAGAATTTTGAATCAAGAATTTATTTAATGCGGTTTAAATTAAACAAAGCCTTCCAAGCAGGTAGAATAGAAGGGAAACCAGGAAAATGCCACTATCATTAAAAATGAACTATTCTGAGATGGTTAAATGGGGGACGGGGTGTGCAATTAGATTCGTCCTTATCCTCTAAAATTCTAGCAGCCCACATGCCTGATTACCTTAGATGATACTTCTGGAGATGCCAACAGTATTGTTTCTTGTTCACTCTAGGTATCTTTGCTGCATTGGGACCTGTAAGGCAGGTAAGACCCATTCAGTAAGATCCATTAAAGCTCTCTGGGCTTCTCGAAGGAAAATTTCCTAAATCAACAATACATCAAAGGATGAATAAAACATGTTGTAAATGTTTTCAATTACTCTTTTGAAAACCAATTCCACCATCATAAATATATTCTACTAAACAAACTAACAAACTGACAAAAACCTGTAAAGAAATTCTAACCCCAGTCAGGGATTTGAGCTCCAAAATTCCCTCAAGTCCTTTGGAAACAACCCATATTTGGGGTTAAAAACCCTTGGAAATTCCCTCTGACTTATAAGTGACTACATTTTCAGTTACTGCATATCTCATTACACCACAAGATTTTTAAAATTAATGTCCAAAGCTGATAATGCTTCCACAAAGAAAGGTTATATCTCTCATTATTTATTCATTTCTTCTTTCATTCATTTATCCATCCTTACACCCAATTAATCACTTAAGATTTCTGAATACCTACAGTCCTATCTACACTACTCCCTAGCAGAGGAATAGTTCTCTCCCGAGCTCAGAAAAAGCCAGGATATTCATGCAAGTTCTTGCAAGAGGGCAAACAAACACAGTAGGCAAAGTAAAACATTCTAGAGAATATAGCCAAGTTTCGCAAACGGTACAGGAATTTTTCATATTCTTTAAGCAACGGATTTTCACTACAAGGATTTTACATCTTAGCACCATCAGGACAACACCTACCTCTTCAAATATGGTATTTAGTATTCACCTGGTCCTACAAATGATATAATAAGAAAAGTAGTTGCTCAGTCTCTCAGTCATGTCCGACTCTTTGTGACCCCATGAACTGTAGCCCGCTAGGCTCTTCTGCCCATGGAATTCCCCAGGAAAGAATAGTGGAGTGACAGAAAAAATATAATTTACCAAAACTTACAAAAAAGAAACAGAAATCCTGACAAGCCTGATATTCACCTTGAAAGCACTGAGTCATATCATTTATCTACAGCTGGCATCCATTTGATCAATCAGGTGTCTACTCTGGTTGGCCTATGCCTGTTCCCTAATGTTAAAAATATGAAATATCATCCTGAACTATATTCATAAAATAATTGAATTAAAATAACCTTCCTGCAAAAAAACTCCAGATTCAAATGGCTTCACTATTTAGACATACCAAACCATCAAGGAAAAAAAAATTATTCTAAACTTATGCAAATCATTGCAGAGATGGGATAAAAAGAACTACCCTCTAACTCATTTCAAGAGATTAACAGTTGGTGGGAATGCAAACTAGTACAGCCACTATGGAGAACAGTGTGGAGATTCCTTCAAAAACTGCGAATAGAACTGCCATATGACCCAGCAATTCCACTGCTGGGCATACACACCAAGGAAACCAGAATTGAAAGAGACGCGTGTACCCCAATGTTCATCGCAGCACTGTTTACAATAGCCAAGACATGGAAGCAACCTAGATGTCCATCAGCAGATGAATGGATAAGGAAGCTGTGGTACATATACACAATGGAATATTACTCAGCCATTAAGAAAAATACATTTGAATTGGTTCTATTGAGATGGATGAAACTGGAGCCCATTATACAGAGTGAAGAAAGCCAGAAAGAAAAACACCAATACAGTATACTAATGCATATATATGGAATTTGAAAGATGGTAACGATAACCCTATATGCGAGACAGAATAAGAGACACAGAAGCATAGAACAGTCTTATGGACTCGGAGGGAGAAGGTGAGGGTGGGACGTTCTGGGACAATAGCATTGAAACATATATATTATCATATGTGAAACAGAACACCATTCCATGTTCGATGCATGAGACAAATGTTCAGGGCTGGGGCAATGGGATGACCCAGAGGGATGGGGTGGGGAGGGAGGTGGGAGGGGGGTTCAGGATGGGGAACACATGTAAACCCATGGCTGATTCATGTCAATGTATGGCAAAAACCACTACAATATTGTAAAGTAATTAGCCCCCAACTAAAATAAATAAATTTATTAAAAAATAAGATTAAATTAAATTTTTTAAAAAAGAGATTAACATAACCTTGATAACAAAACCTGACAAAGAGTGCACAAGAAAGGAAAATTAAAAGACCTTAGTCATTACAGTCCATAGAGTCACCAAAAGCTGGATCATCGAAAAAGCAAGAGAGTTCCAGAAAAACATCCATTTCTGCTTTATTGACTATGCCAAAGCCTTTGACTGTGTGGATCACAATAAACTGTGGAAAATTCTGAAAGAGATGGGAATATCAGACCATCTGACCTGTCTCTTGAGAAACCTGTATGCAGGTCAGGAAGCAACAGTTAGAACTGGACATGGAACAACAGACTGGTTCCAAATAGGAAAGGGAGTACGTCAAGGCTGTATATTGTCACCCTGCTTATTTAACTTATATGCAGAGTACATCATGAGAAACGCTGGGCTGGAAGAAGCACAAGCTGGAATCAAGATTGCCAGGAGAAATATCAATAACCTCAGATATGCAGATGACACCACCATTATGGCAGAAAGTGAAGAAGAACTAAAGAGCCTCTTGATGAAAGTGAAAGAGGAGAGTGAAAAAGTTGGCTTGAAGCTCAATGTTCAGAAAACTAAGATCATGGCATCTGGTCCCATCACTTCATGGGAAATAGATGGGGAAACAGTGGAAACAGTGGCAGACTTTATTTTTTTGGGGCTCCAAAATCACTGCTGATGGTGATTGCAGCCATGAAATTAAAAGACGCTGACTCCTTGGAAGGAAGGTTATGGCCAACCTAGATAGCATATTTAAAAGCAGAGACATTACTTTGCCAACAAAGATCCATCTAGTCAAGGCTATGGTTTTTCCAGTGGTCATGTATGGATGTGAGAGTTGGACGGTGAAGAAAGCTGAGCGCCAAAGAATTGATGCTTTTGAACTGTGGTGTTGGAGAAGACTCTTGAGAGTCCCTTGGACTGCAAGGAGATCCAACCAGTCCATCCTAAAGGAGATCAATCCTGGGTGTTCACTGGAAGGACTGATGTTGAAGCTGAAACTCAAATACTTTGGCCACCTCATGTGAGGAGTTGACTCATTGGAAAAGACCCTGATGCTGGGTAGGATTGGGGGCAGGAGGAGAAGGGGACGACAGAGGATAAGATGGTTGGATGGCATCACTGACTCGATGGACATGGGTTTGGGTAAGCTCCGGGAGTTGGTGATGGACAGGGAGGCCTGGCATGCTACCGTTCATGGGGTCACAAAGAGTCGGACACAACTGAGCGACTGAACTGAACTGAACTGAACTGAAGGAACTGAATACAACATGCACAAGAAATGTTAGGTTGCTCTAATATTAGAAAATCAATTAATGCAATTATTGTATTAGTAGATTAAAGGAAAATAATGATATCACCACATCAATAGATACAGAAAAAGGCAGTTGATGAAATTCCACATCTTTTCTTTTCAGCATCAGTCTGGAGGTCTTACCTAGCACAATAAAAGGTGGGTGTGGGAAGAGTTATTATTTGCAGATAATATAATTGTGTAAACCAAAAAAACTATGCACATATATTTTAGCATTTATTAGAGTTTAACAAGTTGTCAGAATATAGGGTCAATATTTAAAAGACAAACTATATTTCCATACACCAGAAAAAAACATAAAATGAAATGAAATTTTAAACACAATTTACTATAGTATCAAATATATGAAATACCTAGAAATAGACATGAAAAAAGATTCCAAGAACTTCTCTTTCCCCTTAGGAAAGAGGAAAATAATTAAGTGTACTGAAAAACATTGATCATGACCTAAATGAATGGAGAGATATTCATTCTTATGTATTAGAAGACTCTATTATAAATTCTTTAATTCTCTCAAATTAACCTACAAATTCAAAGCAATCCCAATAAAAATCTCAAGATGTTTCTTATGTAAAGTAGCAATCTGATTCTAATATTTAAATGGAAATTCACTAGTAAATAACCAAAATACTCTGGAAGATACGTACAAGGTGAGAAGACATGCTATACCAAATGCGATGAGTTATTTCAAAATATAGTAATTAACATATTGACCAAACAAATTGCCTAAAGTAGAACCATAAAATAGCTTTATATATGTATAGGGACTTGATTTATAACTGAGATGATATTTCAGAGCATTAGAAAATAACTTCCTTTTTAAAATAAAATATGCTGATAACATGAGATATACATATGGGGATTCATATCTCACAGTGAGCACAGAAATTAATTATAAATGTGAACAATAAAACTCTAAAGTGTTTGGAAAGTAATATAAATGAATATCTTTATATCCTCAGAGTTTGGGAGGGATTTCTCAAATAAGACATGAAAAAGCTCTAATACTGACACAAAACCAGATGAGAAGATCAATGGAACAGAACAGAGAACCCAGAAACAAACCCACGCACCTATGGTCAATCAACTAACAACAAAAGGGGCGGGAATATACAATGGAGAAAAGACAGTCTCTTCAATAAGTGGTGCTGGGAACCCTGGATAGCCATGTGTAAAACAATGAGTAGAACATTTCCTTATACCATATGCAGAAATAAACACAAAACGGATGAAAGACCTAAATTTAAGACCTAAAACCATAAAGATCTCAGAAGAGAACATAGGCAGAACACTCTGACACAAACAGTAGGAATATTTTTTCTTGGATCTGTCTCCTAAGTCAAAAGAAATAGGGGCAATAATAAATAAATGGGACCTAATTATTAAATAAACTTGAAAGCTTTGGCACAGAAAAATAAACCATTGACAAATCAAAAAAAAATCTACTCAATGGGAGAAAATATTTGCAAATAATATGAGTTGATATCCAAAATACATAAGGAGTTAATATCCAAAATATATAAACAGCTCATACGACTCAATATATTTAAAAAAAAACAGATTAAAAATGGACAGAAGACCCAAATAGACATTTTTCTAAAGAAGACATACAGACATGCCAATAGGCACATGAAAATATGTTCAACATTGCTAATCATTAGTGAAATGCAAATCAAAGGAACAATGAGACATCACCTCACGAACCTGTCAGAATGTCTATCACCAAAAAGTCTACAAATAACAAATGTTGGCAAGGATGCAGAGGAAAGGGAAAGGTGCACACTGTAGGTAGAACTGTAAATTGGTGCAGCCACCATGGAAAACAGTCTGGAGCCTTCTCAACAAACTAAAAAAAGAGCTATCATATTATCCATCAATTCCACGTCTGGATATATATTCAAAGAAAATGAACAATGTTCTTAGCAGCATAATTTTCAATATCCAAGATATAGAAGCAACCTAAGTGTCTATCAACAGATGAATGGATAAAGAAGATGCATATGTATATACATGCATGTACATACATGTACATACAAATACATACAATGGAATATTACTCAGCAATAAAAAAGAATGAAACTCACCCATTTGCAACAGCATGGATAGACGTACAGAGTATTATACTCAGTGAAATAAGTCAGACAGAAAAAGGCAAATACTCTATGTTATCATTTATATTTAGAAAAAGTAAACAAATGTATATAACAAAACAAAAACAGACTCATAGATATACAGAATTAGTGATTACCAGTGGGGAAAGGGATTGGGGAGAAGGGAAAAACAGGAGTGTGGAATTAAGAGATACAAATTACTATGTATAAAATAGATAAGCAACAAGGGTATATGGTACAGAAAAGGGAAATATAGCCATTGTTTTGTGATGATGTGAAGTGGAGTGCAAGCTATCAATTACTGACTCACTGTGTAGTATATCTGAAAAATATATTGTAAATCAACCAAACTTTAATTTAAAAAGTACTAAACTGAAAAGAAAAGATTGATACATTAGAGTACATTAAAATTCAGACTTTTTTCTTTCATGAAAAATCCCATAGAATAGTAAAGACATCCCAGAGATTAGGAAAAGTTATTTACAGAGCACCTACCTCAAAGACCAGCATCTAGAATATACAATGAATTTCTACAATTAAGTAAGATAATTCAACAGAAGAATAGGCCAAAAAAGAACAGATACTTCACAAAACAAGAAATCCAAATGACCAGCAAACATAGATGTACTTCATATGCTCCATGTTGTATCTTCGTGGCCTTAAAACTGTCTCCATGGCCTCTAGACAGTTGTTTCAGTACCAGTCAAGTTTGAGGAGTTGTGACCAACTTCAGCCAGATACACTCCAACACTACCTAGCTTCAGACCCATGCCAAGCACTTCTCACCTCTTTCCCTAGACTTCTTGGTTGCTATCAGAATCACTTAACATCCATATATACAGAGTTATAAATGTATGTGGAATATGTCCCATGGGATCAATCAGTCTTTGACTAGTAAAAGATAGGCGTCAATGAACGAATTCTTCTCTCCTTATAACCAGTTGGCATGAGAAACAACCCTTTACACAGCTTCTCAGAAGGTAGTTCCATGAGACTGACAGTCATTTGAATTTGATAAGAGAAGTGAACAGGTGAAAACATATGCTTGCTTTAGCCATTTCTCCTTCTCTGCCTGTTCCCCGCACCCTCTTTACTGCTCCTTTGGGTTACACCCTTAAATTAAAGCAATAGCAATAGCACATAAGCCTTTACTGCAAGCTCTGCTTTCCAGGGAATCCAAGCTAAAGCAATATGAAACGTTGCTCAGTTTCACTTGGAATCAGTGACTTACCACAAGGAGATGCCAAACACACCTATCAGAGTAACAGAAATTGTGAATTCTGACAGACCAAATGTTAACAAGAATGCGGACAAACAGAAGCTCATAAACTATTAGTAGGAGTGCAAATTGGTCCAACTACTTTGGAATAGTATTTGGCATTATCTCCTAAAGGTAGATATTTGCCTGTTCTCGAATTTAGTATCTCAACTCCTGATTATATACCCTAGAGACACAGTAGATTTACCATGTCGTGAATCAAAGGCCTCTCAATGCCATGGAGCCCCTGCAAGTCTTGGTACTTAATTTGTGTCTGCTTATGTGTATGTGCGTATGTGTATATTTTAAAGCAAGTCTCCAAACTGCATGAGCATAAGATTCCAAAAATGCTGGATCTACCCTTGCCTGGTTAGAGTTGTTCAGACTACAAGTACAACAACCAACATTGTTCCTAATATCCCCAAACTGGAAACAACCCAAATGACCATCAGATGTTGAATGACTGATTGAATGACCATCTATCAGGGAAGTCTGCCTGGGAAAAGGGATTTATTGCAGGAATTCAATCTTTTACTATTGTGGGACAAGCTAGGGAAATAAAGGTCCAGAAGGGGGAGTTGGAGGATCAGAGAAGGAGTTACTACTTAGGCAATCTTAAAAGCCAGTCTAAAGTGGATGAAGGAAGAGGAAAGCTCACAGAGGTGTCTCTAGTAAACTACTGTCTTTAGGTCATCACCTCTCTGGGCCCACAGCCAAGGGTATGTAGAGGTTCTGCTAGGCAGCAGAGTCAATAGTCAAGAAGAAATGGACAAAGAGAAGAGTGTGGACAAGCTAGGGTTACTGGGCACCTCTGTGTCCATCTTCATTGCCATAAAGACTTTCAGAGGATAACAGTTGTTGCTTTATTGCTGCCTTCCAAGTGTCAAGCATGCTATCCTTTTGGCCATCTCTAACTCAGAATCCCATGGGAAGGGAATTCTGGAAAATATAGTTTATGGTTTACCCAAATCAGCACATCACAGTTCAACATAAATGGACACATTGTATAATACACATACAATGGAATTCTATATGGCACTAATTATGAATAAAATTCAGCTACACCCACACACAACATGAATGAATCTTACAATGTTAAGAGAAAGAAGACACTATGAATTCAAGTAAGAATTCACAGAGTATGATTCCATTTATATAAGCCTCAAGAAGAGGCTAAACTAAACCACACTGATTGATGATACATGCATAGGTGATAAAACTAATGAGAAAAGAAAGGAATTAATTATCACCAAATCAGGATAATGACTGCCTTTGGGGAGACAGGGAGGTTATGCTCTAAGAGGGATTCTGGAAAGCTAGCATTATTCTATTTGTCCAGGGTGTTTGTTACACAGGTTTTACTTTGTAATTATTTATTAATTTTACATTTCCATTTTTGCATATATATTTCATAAAATTAAGGGAAAAATCACATTTTATAAGCTGATTTCCACCACTCTCTTCTTCACCACTCTCTTCTTCAGTCTTTGTGGACCAGGAAATCACATATCCCACTAAGTCCTGGAGGAATATGAAGGGAAGAGAGGGAGTATTCCCTTGCAGAAGTTCTAGTAGAGGGGTTCTCACTCATGGGTCTGCTCTCAGCCATTACAATTATTAACAATTCCTCACAAGTTATTATGCCTGGATTTGTAGACTTATGAACATCATCTATTACTAAGTGTATAGATTGAATGTTTGTGTTCCCAAACATGTATATGTTAAAATTTAATCCCCAATATAATGGTATTTAGAGGTGGGGCCTTTGGGTTTTTTCTCAGTATAAGCGTTTTTGCGTTCTCAATATAAAGCAAAATCAATAATGATCATCAGCTCAAATAGTTAGTGAAGTTACCAAGAATGTTATTTGGTAAAGATTTAAATTAACAATTGTTTACATTAAAACTTGCCCTGACTATATCATACATGAATAAAAAAAAATCTAGACTATTAACACTTTCTATTGACATTGAGCTTCTTATTTAACTTCCCTATGGCCTAAGTGAGCTTCCCTGGTGGCTCAGACAGTAAAGAATCTGCCTGCAATTGCGGGAGACCTGGGTTCAATCCCTGGGTTGGGCAGATGCCCTGGAGAAGGGAATGGCTACCTACTCCAGTATTGTTGCCTGGAGAATTCCATGGACAGAGGAGCCTGGTGGGCTACAGTTCATAGGGTAGCAAAGAGTCAGACATGATTGAGCAACTTTGACCTCACCTCAAGGCTTAAGTGGCCTATAAAATTATGGTACATTAAGTACCCAATTCACATGTGAGAATTAAATGGGACAATCCATGTGAAATGTTTAGGATAGTACCTAGGAAATAGCAGACATTCAGTTTATCAGATATCTTTTATAACTTTGTTTTTTTGTGTGGGGGAGGGGAGAGTTGTTATTCAAAGAGTCCATAAACTCCCTAAAGAATATAAGAACAGAGGTTACGTAAAAATTTCAAATTAAGTATTTCTTTTCTGAGGAACTACAAAATCTGCATGAAGAAAATCAAGTCCCCCAAGTATTTAAACCTTAAACAAGAAGAAGAAACAGCAACTTTCCAGTAGATACTATCAGTGTCTGGTGTTAAAAGCACAGAATATACAAGAATACTGGACTGGGTTGCTATTTTCTTCTCCCAGGGCTCTTGCCAACCCAGGGATCAAATCTGCATCTCCTGTGACTCCTCAATTGCAGACGGATTCTTTAATGGCTGAGCCATCAGGGAAGCCCACTTCTTATATAAGGTCTTCAAACACAATGGTAGCAACTTTATATAATACACATATGGATAAACTTCAACAACAGTCTTCAATAGCAAACTTCAATAACAATCTTCAATAACAGCCTCTGAAATTAATCCTACTTTCTTTCACCTTGAAGATTCTATTTTTTAAGAAGCAAGAGAAAATTTTATTTGTGTTTGAAATACTAAAAGAATTTTCTTTTATTTACAAGATAAAAAAACAAAACATTTCAATAACTCAAAGAGAAAACACCCAATTTAGCAAGAAAACAGTCTTCAATAAAGAAGCTTATGATTTTCAATGAGGAAAAAAGATACTGATTTCAATTCCATTCAGTTGGCTTCAAACTGTATCACTCTGAAGTGAAAATACTGTAATATCTACTTGAGTAGATATTCTGCTAGTTTTATCATAGTGCTTAAGCTATAATTCCTGTGCAAATATCACAAGAAACTTTTAAAATTCATAGAGGACACACTATAGCAATCCCCTTTTATATTGTTTAGAAAGGAAAAAAGACTTGTCTCAATGCTTAGAATCCACTTTTTTTTAATTGGAATTTAGTTGCTTTACAAGGTTGTGTTAGTTTCTGCTGTAGAGCAAAGTATACGTATGCATATATCCCCTGTCTGTCACCACAGAGCACTGAGGAGTGTTTCCTGTGCTATACAGTAGGTTCTTGTTAGTTATCTGTTTCATACATAGTAGTGTATACATGTCAACCTCAATATTCAAATTCATCCCACCCCACATTTTCCCCCATTGGTGTCCATACATTTGTTCTGTATGTCTGTGTCTCTATTTCTGCTTTGAAAATAGGTTCATCAGTACCATTTTCCTGCTGCTGCTGCAGCTGCTAAGTCACTTCAGTCGTGTCCGACTCTGTGTGACCCCATAGACGGCAGCCCACCAGGCTCCGCCATCCCTGGGATTCTCCAGGCAAGAATACTGGTGTGGGTTGCCATTTCCTTCTCCAGTGCATGAAAAGGAAAAGTGAAAGTGAAGTTGCTCAGTCGTGTCCGACTCTCAGCAACCCCATGGACTGTAGCCTACCAGGCTCCTCTGTCCATGGGATATTCCAGGCAAGAGTACTGGAGTGGGGTGCCATTGCCTTCTCCGACCGTTTTCCTAGATTCCACGTATATGTGTATTTGTGACCCAGCAAATCCACTATCGGGCATATACCTGGAAAAAACCATAATTACAAGATACATGCACCTTAATGTTCATTGCAGCACTATTTACAGTAGAATCCACTTTTTGACATGTTAGGGAAAGATCTACAAAGATCTCCAGAAAAATTTTTTCTCTTCATGTATGGCATGATTTAGTGACACCTTGCATATCTGTACTTGATTAACATATGCCCAAAGAGTCCGATCTATTTTAATTTTTAAATTAAAATACAACTGAAAGAAAAGACATTCTTTTGGTTGGTTGAACTTGCAGATGCAGAAGTAGTGGAAATGGAGGGCCAACAGTACCACTCTATTTTAAACAAGAGACCTGAGCATCTTGATGTTAGCATCTGCTGGAATCCGGAAACCAATCTCCAGCATATACCAAGGGATGACTGTGTGCTGAAAAGGTACTGAAATCCACTCATGATGATGGAAATGTTTCAACAAGAGCCATCACCGTGCAAGAATCAGACTGGCAAAAATATGAAAAAGCAGTAATATCTATTTTAGGTTAGATGCAAGGAAAGGGACACTTGAATACACTATTGATGGGACTAAATGAAGTGTTTTAAGCAAATGAAGGAGTAAACAAGATTTTAAAAATCTAGGCCAACTTCAAATTTTGCCAGCCAGGATATGACTATGGACTCTTTAAAGGGATAAGACGAATTTCACACAATGATGGCAGTTTTAAAAACAAATAGAAAGCAGCTTTCAACATGGACAGATATTCCCCATTGTCAAACAGGATAGAAAAAAACGATGGCCTGATAAGTAGTAGATTTCACTGTATGTGTCAGTAGTACATAAGAAAATTAAGGGGTTTTGGAGTCTAAGAGCCCTAAATTTAGCAACTCATTAGTAACTTAACTTGGAAGGTTTTTTTTAACCTCTATAAATCTTAGTTTCCTCATCTCTAAAATATTATAGTCCTAACTTGTTGGATTATTGTTAGTACCTAACAGAGTATGATGCTGTGGGTGCTCAATGGATGTCATATCTTTCTCGAGGCCAGAGGGTGGTGACCCCTTTTTATTATATCTAGCTAGCAATTAGGTCTCATATCTCTCTAACGAAGAACTAAGGTTATTTTAGGTCATTTCTGATCCCAGTCATGGAGAAGTAAATCTATTCTTTCATTGATACACATGAATAACTAACAGTGATTCATGTTCAAGTGAGTTAAGTGTCTCATCTTCTCCCTAGGACCTGCACAATATCCTGTCTTTATACTGCCCATTTTCTTCCAGAACAGAGACTATTCAACCCCTACCAATTCAGTGAATTTAACCACCCTTGACGTTCAATAATAAACCTAAAAATAATTGATCTATAATTTCAGTTTAAATGATCTGACATAGCCAAGCTACTTTTAAATGACAGCAAATGGGATTTTTTAATGGAAATATTGATAGGCCCTTAAGTGTATTGGGGAGTCGAGGACAATGACAATGATATTGCACTAATAAAACTAATGCCATGGAGATTGTCTTTTTTTAAAAATGTGTCTTTTCTTTATCACAACATAATACCTACCTTGACAACAGAAATGTCAACAGTTAGGGCTCTATTCTTCAAACCGTCATGCTCTATTAATGCTGTTTTTCAGTGGGATTTACTTTGTCAAGGAAGGAAGGGCCAAAAAGGAAAGTCTGTGGTCTTCCTATTCACTAAATCCTTCTTCTCACTGATGCACAAATGAGTAACTACCCCCAGTGCCACAGAAAGAATGAGAGTTGAAAACAGGCCAAAATCATCTAGGGAACAGGCACAAAAAGCTAGCCTTGTATAAGCAAAGTCATGCTTAGACAAGAAGAAAATAAAACAGAGTAGGTGATAGGAATGCCAAGGAGTGCTCCCCATGCTGTGCGTATGCTCTTTCAGTTACGGGGAGCAGTAGAAAAGGGCTTTACCATGCAAATAAAATTGAGCCCTACTGGCTGGGTCTGAGAATAGTGTCTTAACTGGGTTCCAAAAAAGTCTATGCAGCTTAACCCCCTTAATCCAAACAGGAGGAGGAAAATAAACTAGTTGGCTGGCAGAGACACACAGGGATATAAAATAAGGCTAAGGAGGGGTTAAAAGGATTACAGATGGGGACTCTTCATTGTAATCAGGGGGCCTCAAGAGCAACAAGACAGCAGAAAGGAGGCAGGATGGGGCTTTGTTTAGCTTGGAGTTATTGTGAAATTTGGGTCTAGAAGTAATTTTGGTTTACCCTTTATATTTAGAGAATCATCTGATAAACTTTGATAGAGAATAGCCAGATAAACAAGTTCTAAATAAGGATCCAGAGCTCAGAAACTCCTTAAAGCTTTAAATATCTGAATCAAAAAATCTGCTGTGTCACCCACCCATTTAGTAACTTTCTGTCCCCAAACTATGTTTGCACATACTATCTTTTTCAATTTTCACACAACTCCCATGAGTTAAGCACAGCAGGGTTTATCCTCTTCATTTTACATGTGATGACAACTGAGGGTCATTGAGGGTAAAGACTTCCCCAGAGTGACACAACCAAAAAGGATTTCCTGTGACCATCTGTTGTCAGGTTCTATGTCTATGCCTAAGAATCTCCCTACAGGACATACTTATTTTTCAAAAAGCTTTTAAAAATTATTTCACATTGAGGAAACCTAGATGACAAGGCAGAAAACTCCCCTACTAATGCTTAATTTGGTGAAAAGCAATATTCTACTCTAATTCTAGAATTCACCTAACTTCGTTCCCAAAGTGTTGTAGGAAATAAACATAAAAGTTAGAATTTTTTCATAGCAAGTTGCTGTAGAAGCATAAAACTATCCTTGTGCTAATTTTATTATGTCTTCTCTTCCTGTACAAATGATTGGGCATGTTATGTTCTTTTTCTATCTTTCTTTTATGGCTGATGATTAGGAAATGTTCAGAAAGCATTTGAATTATTGCTACAGTGGCCAAATCCCAATATCTGTGTTTTTGAATATGCACTTATGAATAATATCATTAGAAATGCACACAAGATATATGATCTGCCTAGGTATTTTTCAACATTCTAATGCAAAGTTATGTTCATAAAATGAAAAGCCATGAGACTTTTACTCCCAGCTAAGATCAAATACCTAATGAGGTAACCAGGGCTTGAGAGACAATAATCCAAGAGAGAAGAATATTTCACTGAGGTAAACCCATATTCCTCATGCTGCTTTTTTCTCCTTAGGGAGTTTGCCAGTTCTTTGCTCAGAGGATAAGAAGTAAAATAGAAGATTCAAGGTTTAGCAGCAGAGAAGCCAACAGAACTTTTGGCAGTCTCATGGGGCTGGCGTTGAAGGGAGGTTCAAAGCCCAGCCTCCTGCACAGGTTTTTCCCCTCCCCATTCCCCATCACTCCCTACCCCAGGTATTTGCTGATCAAATGGGCAAGACAGGAAGCTAAGAACCCCAAAAGAAAAACAACTAAAAAGCAGAGTGAAATTTCTATAAAACTCACAGTGTACAAAAAACAAAATAAGAAATCAAGACTCAACAATGAGAAAGAACTCCAGCAAAGTCCCTGGGTTCTCAATTACTACATTCTGGGGGTCAGTGTGAACTTGAAGTAAAACCATGTCTTACAGACTGATAACTATCCTTGAATTAAATTTGTCCCTCTTTGGGTTCTGATGGTGGCTTGCACTTTTGCTGCCTGCCATGGCAAAGGATGAATGTTCTCTAGAGAAAGAAAACATTCAAAGTCTATAAAAGTTATCACTCAAAATGTCCAGCATTCCATCAAAAATAACCAAGCCTGCTAAGAAATAGGATGGAGGTAGGAAAAAGACAGACAACAAAAATAAACCAAGTATCATCAAACAAGGATTTTTCTATAATTATGATTAAGTTAAAAAATAGATAACAAAAATATAAATTTTTCACCAAAGAACTGGAATATATAAAAGTAATCTAGTGAAATTTTTAGAACCAGATAAATATAACTGAAACTATGAATTCAATAAATGGATTTAAAAGCAGATTGGACTCAGCTCAGAAATGAATTAATTAACTAAAAGATAAATCAGTAGCACAGAGAACAAAAAATGTCAAAAAGATAGGAAACGTTGAAAGGGATACAAATATGTGGGACACTGGGGGAATCTGTAAATGTATAATTGGAATCTAAGGAGAAGAAAAAAAGAACAGCATAAAGCTAGAAGTCAAAAGAGAAAAATAATAGCTATAAGAATTTCAATTATTTATGAATCAAGCAACATAATTATACTGTATATCACTCATGGTCAAAGAAATCACAATGGAAATTGGAAAACTCTATGAACCGAATTAATTTAGGATGAGGCTAAAGCTACACTTAGAGGAAAATTTAAAGCCTTACAATGTATGTTTTTAAAAAGAAGGCTGATATCAACGTACTAAGTATACAACTCTAAAAAAGAGCAGCAAGTCAAACCAAAAGATAAAAGCAGATATTAATGAAGTTTAAAATAAACTTAAAATACAGAAAAATCAACAAAACCTACATTTGATTCTTTGAGAAGATGATAAAAATTATTAAACCCTCTAAAGACACTGATCAAGGAAACAGACAATACACTGTTCATCAAAGTCAGAGGCTTGAAAAGAGATGCTATGACTAGATCCTAGGATATTAAAAATAACATAAATAATATTCTGAACGATTTTGTGTCAGTTAATTTGATAATCTGAATGAAATGGGCAAACCCTGAGGAAACGCACTTTCCAAAAACGACACAGGAAGAAATTTTTAAAAAATAAAACTTTTTGTATCTAAAAATACTACATTAAATCTTTAATTAAAGACATACGTACAAGACAATCCAACTTCACTGGTGAATTCTATCAAACATTTAAAGATAAAATAGAACCAAATTTACACAAACACTTCTATAGAAGAACAAAAGAGGTGACACTTTTTAAGTTATTTTACC
This sequence comes from Okapia johnstoni, assembly GCA_024291935.2. Lineage (NCBI taxonomy): Eukaryota > Metazoa > Chordata > Mammalia > Artiodactyla > Giraffidae > Okapia > Okapia johnstoni. The sequence continues at coordinate 64,129,936 of CM044307.1, read as the reverse complement.
GATCTAGAATAACCTTAATTGAAAAGTCTGACAAGGACAGTACAAAAAAGGAAAATTACAAATAACTTTCATTAATAAATATAAATATTTTAATCTAAACAAAATATTAGCAAGTTGAATCCAGTAAGATTCTTTTAAAATTTTATGACCAAGTGGGTTTTATTCAGGAACAAAGGGTTAGTTCTCATTTTGAAAACTTACTGTAATTAACCAATATAAATGAAAAGTAAAGGAGAAAAATGTTGTCATCCTCAAAATAAAACATTTGATAGAATTTATCATCCATTCATAATAAAAAGTCACAGAATTTTTAAATCTGATTAAAAAGAAATGAGGGAAACTTCTTTTAACTACTGAAAAGTTTATTTTATAATTTACCATTGTAATTGTCACTCAGACCAGATGAATTCTAACTTTATATTTGCATATATATTTATAACAGATTTTGTTTTTTGGAGAAGTTTTATGTCACAACAAACCTAAGCAGAAAGTACAGAGACTTCTCACATACCTTTGCCCCTACAAAAACACAGCCTCCCTCATGATCTACAAACAGCATTAGAGTGGTACATTTGTTAAAACTGATTAACCTATATTAACACAGAATTACCACCTAAAGTCCTAAAGTCCTTAGCTTCTACTAGGGTTCACTCTCAGCATTGTGCAGTCCATAGATTTTGACAAAATGTATCCACCACTATAATATCACAGAGAATAATTTCATTGCCCTAAAAATTCCTCTCCATTCTATTATTCTGTCTATCCCTGTTGTTGTTGCTGGTCAGTTGTTCAGTCATGTTTGACTCTTTGTGACCCCATGGACTGCAGCACAACAGGCTTCCCATCCTTCACCATCTCCCAGAGCTTGCTCAAACTCATGTCCATTGAGTCAGTGAGGCCTACCCCTGTTAACTCCTGGAAAACACTAATTTTTTGTTCCTGTTTCCACCCTTTTCCAGGATGTCATATAGTAGGAATCATCGTATGTGGCCTTTTTAGATTGGTTTATTTCACTTAATAAGATGCATTTAAGATTCTTCCATGTTGATATGGAAGACTTGATAGCTCATTTCTTTTTAGCATCAAATAATAATCCATTGTCTGGATGTACCACAGTTTATCTATTTACTTAGTAAAGTACATCTTAGTTGCTTCCAAGTCTTGAAAACTAATAAATCTGCTAAAATATCTTTTGCTGATTTTTGTGTAGACATAAGTTTTTAATTCTTTGGAATAAATATCAAAGAGCATGATTGCTGGATTTGATGGTAAAAACATGTGTAGTTTTATGGGAAACTATCAAACTGTCTTCCAAAATGATTGTACCATGTTGAATTCCTACCAGCAATGAACCAGAATTTCTGTTGCTCCATATCCTCACCAGTATTTAATATTTTAAAGTTTAAAATTTTTACATTTATGGGTGTATAGTGGTATTCAATTTTTGTTTCTTTTAACTTATAATTTCCTAGTGAAGTGAAGTAATGACATATAATGTTGAGTATAAAAGGGGATTTTTAATATTATAAAGAGTAGCTACAGAAACCATACAGCAAATGTAATAATGGCAAACTATTGAAATCTTCCCTCCTAATATTGGGAACAAGATGAAGATGTCAGCTATCACTAATTCTACCAAAATTTTACTAAAAATCCCAGCAGTCAATATAGCAAGAAAAAACAAGATATAAGAAATGGAGAGGAAGATTTAAAACTATAATTATTTAAAGGCAACAAGAAATTCCAAAAGAATCTACATTTAAACTGTCAGAATTATCAATTAAACCTAGCAAGATCCCTGATTCAGTGTCAACACATAAAAATTGATTATATTTCCTTATAGCAGTAATAAGAATTATTGGAAATATTATTTAACAATCTAAACAGTTAAGATACATAATGTTGAAGGATTGAAAGGCTTAATATTGAAAAAGCGTCAGTGCTCCTAAAGTTGATGTGAGAGTTATTGTTACTTCAAACAACTCCTTACAAATTACTGTGTGTGTTTATATGACTTGATACGCTGATTCTAAAATATATACAGATGTACAAAGAACCAAGAATAGTGAAAACAATCTTACAAAATAAGGACAAAATTGAAGGACTTACATTTACGTATCTCAAAAAATATTATAAAACTACAGTAACCAACAATTCTGATATTGGTCCCCAAAATATTAATAGACTAGTGGAACATACCATAGAATTCAGAAACAAATCCATATATATGTGGTTATTTGATTTATGTCAAAGATGGTATTGAAGGCAATGAGAAACGATGGTCTTTTGAATAAGTGTTGTTGGGTCAACTGAACATCTGTATAGAATAAAATGTTGATCCCTACCTCACACTATACATAAAAATCAATTCCAGATGGAACACAGATTTAAACATGAAAGTGAAAACATTATGGCTTCTAGAAGAAAACATCTTGGGAATGTTTTCTTGGGAATGTCTTGCTATCTTGGGAATGGCAAATATTTTTTTTTAATAGTACACAAAATTTAGTTATAAAGAATAAATTGAAAAATTAGACTACATGAAAAGTAAGAATTTCTGTTCATTAAAAGACATTATTTCAAAGAGACAAGTCACAGAGTAGAAGTATTTGCAATACATACAGGACAAATAGCTTGTATCTAACATACATAACTCTAACACATTGATAAGAAAATAAAAAGCCAACAGAAAAAAAAAAAAAGGAGCAAAACAGGCACTTCACAAAGAATACCAAAATGGCTAGTAAATTTATAAAAAAAAAACTTCAACATCTTTAGTCACTAGGAAAAGAAATTCAAAACACAATCATAACAGGCTAAAATTTAAAAGCTAAGTATACCAAGTGTTGATGAGATTACAGAACAACAGACTTGCTCATAAATTGGTGGCATTCCTTTGGAAAATTGTTTGCCAATATCTGCTAAAGCTGAACACAGTCCATGACTCAACAATTCTTCTCCTACACATATACCCAACAGATACGCATACATATATGCATCAAAAAACATTTCCAAATGGCCATCATAGCACTAAATAGCCCAAACTGGAAACAACCCAAAAGTCTTTATCAACAGTTGAATGGACAGATAAAGTGTGTATGGTATGTAGTGCAATACTATATGGCATTGAAAATGAACCAAATTTTGCTACTCCAAACAATATGGGTGCAGCAATATATCTCTCAGGAATAATGTTCAGAGGGGGAAAATAGCATAGACTGCATAATTCCATTTATATACAGCTAAATACAGGTAGAACAAATTAATTATGACATCAGAAAGCTTCTATATACCTTCAGGAGTGTATAGTGAGGACAGAGAAAGGGGAAGATATTGAGGAATGCTGATAACTATTTTCTGAACTGGGTGGTGACTGCATGGATGTGTTTACTTTGTGACAATTTGTCACTTGATAGTTGCTCTGTATGTATATTGCACTTCAGTATAAACTTCACTTTCAAAAAGTCAGAATAGGCTCAAAGGAACATTTAGTTATAAGTAGGAAGCTAATTTAGATTATAAAGAAAAGTGAAAGTGAAGTCATTCAGTCGTGTCTGATTCTTTGTGACCACATGGACTGTAGCCTAGCAGGCTCCTCCGTCCATGGAATTTTCCAGGCAAGAGTACTGGAGTGGGTTGCCATTTCCTTCTCCAGGGGATCTTCCTGACCCAGGGATTGAACCCAGGTCTCCTGTATTGCAGGCAGATGCTTTACCATCTGAGCCACCAGGGGCCCTTCTTAGATTATAAAGGAGAGGATTAAATAAACTCTTTAAATGGATAAGTTTAACCTGAAAATTCCTAAGGATCAAAGCCAAGGCATGTTTATAAATAATTTAAATGACAGAGTATCTAATGAAATTCCCAGGCTTTTTGAAAATACTGTATCTTTTAGGTTGTAGAAAACCCAGTCAACGGGATAAACTGCAGGAAGATTGAAAAGACTTTGAAAGCAAGCTGAATAGCGGTAAATGTGTTTTTCTGTGGTCAGCTAAACAGTAATGCGGGGAATAAAAAGAATAAAGATGTCTTATTCAACTTTATATGTGCATCAGAACATATAGGAGACAGCATTTTCAGTTCAGTTCAGTCGCTCAGTCATGTCCGACTCTTTGTGACCCCATGAATTGCAGCACGCCAGGCCTCTCTGTCCATCACCAACTCCTGGAGTCTACCCAAACCCATGTCCATCGAGTTGGTGATGCCATCCAACCATCTCATCCTCTGTCGTCCCCTTCTCCTCCCGCCCCCAATCCTTCCCAGCATTAGGGTCTTTTCCAATGAGTCAACTCTTCGCTTCAGGTGGCCAAAGCATTGGAGTTTCAGCTTCAACATCAGTCCTTCCAATGAACACCCAGGACTGATCTCTTTAGGATGGATTGATTGGATCTCCTTGCAGTCCAAGGGACTCTCAAGAGTCTTCTCCAACACCACAGTTCAAAAGCATCAATTCTATGGCGCTCAGCTTTCTTCACCGTCCAACTCTCATATCCATACATGACCACTGGAAAAACCATAGCCTTGACTAGACGGACTTTTGCTGGCAAAGTAATGTCTCTGCTTTTAAATATGCTATCCAGGTTGGCCATAACCTTCCTTCCAAGGAGTCAGCATCTTTTAATTTCATGGCTGCAATCACCATCTGCAGTGATTCTGGAGCCCCAAAAAATAAAGTCTGACACTGTTTCCACTGTTTCCTCATCTATTTCCCATGAAGTGATGGGACCAGATGCCATGATCTTAGTTTTCCCAACGTTGAGCTTTAAGCCAACTTTTTCACTCTCCTCTTTCACCTTCATCAAGAGGCTCTTTAGTTCTTCTTCACTTTCTGCCATAAGGGTGGTGTCATCCGCATATCTGATGTTATTGATCTTTCTCCCAGCAATCTTGATTCCAGCTTGTGTTTCTTCCAGCCCAGCGTTTCTCATGATGTACTCTGCATATAAGTTAAATAAGCAAGGTGACAATATACAGCCTTGATGTACTCCTTTTCCTATTTGGAACCAGTCTGTTGTTCCATGTCCAGTTCTAACTGTTGCTTCCTGACCTGCATACAGGTTTCTCAAGAGACAGGTCAAATGGTCTGGTATTCCCATCTCTTTCAGAATTTTCCACAGTTTATTGTGATCCACATAGTCAAAAGCTTTGGCATAGTAGCATTTTACATAGCACTAAAAATCATTGTTGATGAATGAAGGATTAAATGAATGAATAAACAATGGATTGGGACTAAGCCATCAGTTAGAACTCAAGAAAACGTCAAAAGCTAGGGGTTATTACAGACTACAACAGAGATCAAACCAGTCAGTCTTAAGGGAAATCAACCCTAAATACTCATTGGAAGGACTGATGCTGAAGCTGAAACTCCAGTATTTTGGTCATCTGATGCGAACAGCTGACTCACTGGAAAAGTCTCTGATGCTGGGAAAGATTGAGGGCAGAAGAAGAGGGCATCAGAGGATGAGATGGCTGGATGGCATCACCAATGCAATGGACATGAACTTGGGAAAACTTTGGGAGATGGTGAGGGACAGAGAGACCTGGCATGCTGCAGTCCATGGGGTCACAAAGATTTGGACACAGTGGGTGACTGAACAACAACTATAGACTGTTCCCTGAAGAAACAGATGTAATGTGCTAGTGAATTGGGGGTAATATTCCCAACAGCAAAGATTTTAAAAGTAAAATTAGAAAACCTCATTCAACTAAAATTCTTAAAATATGTGAATTTGTTGTTGTTGTTCAGTCACTCAGTCACGTCCAACTCTGAGACCCCATGGACTGTAACATGCCAGGCTTAGGACCACCAAAATATAGAAATAATCCCTCAAAGAGAAGAGTGGGTAGAAAGATCTGAACTGGAAAGATGAAGGTTGGTCAGAAATATAACTGGAGACCATACAATTACTGCTACAATAAATCATCTGAAAATGGTAATAGTTTACCTTCTGATAAACAATGAGAATTATGCAATAAAACAGTAGGCCAGAGTCTATTGTCTTAAGAATTTTTTCTTTGAACCATGTAATTCCCCCGTAAGTTAACCTACAATTTTGTCATCAAAAATTTCTACTAGTCATCCTCCTCCCCGGTCCATCAGCCTGACACTGTTTTAGGGACCTTCTCTTTAACACAGAGAAGAGTCCTCCTCATACTTGCGTTCACCTAAGTCTGGCCCTCACACTCTTGTTCATCAAAAGAAAACCAAAGTTCCTTCCTTAAAAACAATTTTTGCCCAGAACCACAGGCCTCTCCCTTAAATTGTTTAAGAGAAATAAACACCCTAGCCTGGTGAAATGGCCTTCAGATTTTTTTTAACCAATGTCAAAAACAGTCAACATCAAGCTCATGACTTTGAAGTTTGTGGCTAAAACAAGGGAGTTGTCCAAAGCAATCCCTTGCAGAATGAAGAAAGCCTCTCCCTACGCCCCCAAATTAACTCCTGCTCTGCTCTTAGAACCAACTGGAAGCTGGTTTCTGGATATGGGAATAGCCACTTCATCTTCTTGGCTGGTCATCAGAGGTTTAGGAATAGTCAACTCTGGTGGTTAATTAATCAATCCTTAAAGAAGCAAGTAGCCAGAAATTACAAAGATTAGCTGCCAACAGGCAGTTATTTTTTCTGAAGCCTATATATACTAAATTGGGTTTTCTATAGTGGCTATTAACCCCCAAATAAGAGTATTTTAGGGGCTGAGTCAGGGAGGCCCTGAACTAAAAATGTTGGTGTATTTTTACTGCTGAGGGAGAAAAAGGATGGAAAACAAAGTATAAATGAACTTTTCTCCACGTCTCCTCAGGTTCTCCCATAATTATTCAAGATTTGAATCACTGAGAACTCTTCTCTGTCAACTGATAAATGGTTTGAGTACTAGCTGCATGTTGCTAATGGCTAAAGTGACATTCCTTTCAAAGATAAAATATGATGAATAAATTTATCCTCTGCTTGTCCCACCACCTTTCCCATTGCTTCCCAATGGCCAGTTACGCTGTGGCAACACCCTAGATTAGATTGTTCCCTCTAGCATTAGTCTTCATATTTTGCTCTCCAGCCCCCAAGTCTAGACAGATATACCAATGGACAATTCAGTGCCCAAAACAGTCACAGTAGGTCACTATTGCCCCACTGTGGCCAGCAGATGAGAATGGGTTCATTTGGATTATGAAGCAGGCAAGAAAATATACATAAGATACAGAACTCGGATACATATAGGAAACAGAATTTCCACTCATGTGGAAAAATATTTGCAAACATCAAATGAATAGACAACAGTACAATTACATGAAAATCTCACTAAATAAGAGACTTTATCCATCAATCAATCAAGAAGCATTCCTTGTATAACCCATCAATATTCCTAATGTATCACAGCACATGCTGTGAGGAATGAAGAAACTGATGCTTACAGAACTAACATATGAAATAAGTGCTCAGCTATGTAGCTGACTACATGTTTAACAGCATTTCAGAGACAGTGAAACAGCTCTTGTCTCTCTCAGCTACATCCCTTTAATTTCCCTCCCCTAGCCCAGCAGAGACTGTTAGTGATAGCCAAGTGTTCCAGCAAATACTTCAACTTTCACCTATTTGGGACACTGATTTCAGCTTGCTCATTGCTGGCTATTACTCATTCCCTAGGCCCTCTGTTGCCCATTTTTTTTACATCACCTGCTGCCAGATCTCCCTTTTTGGATTCTGATTCTATTCTGTCCACTGGAGAGCATTCCCTTGGACAGAAAACTCAGAAAAGAGCTCACTCATCTGGGGCATTCAAAACAGTGGAGTATATATGTAGGTGAGTGTGCCGAATGTTCTAGTTCTCTAGATTAAAGCTCTGCTCAGATGACTTCTGCTGAGTGAAAATAGACCCCTTTGGGGACATCTAGGCACATTTTGGTGTGGTTGGCTAATATACATACACATAACTCACTCTTGCCAACAAGGTACATCTGGCCACACTTCCAACAACTACACTTAAACCATTTTTAGAAGATCTGGATGTGTTGCCTCAGTTTCCAATTTATTTGGACAGTTTTATGGCAGGCTCAATTACCAGTTGAATCAGAACAAGAAGTATTTTTGATACTGCTGCAACATTTCCAAGGGCTCAGGCCTTAATGAGACTGTATCTGCAACTGGTATACTATACATCCTCATAGGACAATAAATGGACACCCACACAATACTCATACCTATTTGTCACATTCAGCCCTTTAGCTTTCCCAGTGTCCAGACATGCTTTAGCACCTACTGAAGAATGATCTTAACAGTCTCTTGCAGAAGATAGTGAGGAATGGGATGTGGTTCCTGGACCTGAGGTTTATATCCATAATTCATTCACAGGACCTGACCTCCAGAATCTTTCGGCAGAGATAGTCCTAAGTCAATAGCAATATGTTATCTTGGTACAAAATCAAGTTACTTCATTTTTGAGTGACCCACCAATGTATTCCTGGACTATTATCCTTTTTCCTTAAGAGATGTGGATGTTGCCAAGAAAAGTGATAATAGTGCAGAAGCTGAGGCTCACATTACCTTCCCACACACAATCCACTTCCAGACCTTCAGTAACAAGGTATTGGGTCCCATGGCTAGACTCTAACCACTTCTGATGAGAGGTGATGGGGCCAGAGAAATCTTTGGTCCAGATTCCCACAGCTCAAAGGTCAGCCAGAATTCTCAAGAACTCTGAAGCTTGAAATATAAAACAAATAGGCAGGTAATGGATGGGAGCAGAAGTTGAGAAAGAATATAGCCTATTAATGGATCACTTGTCAACTGAAGTTTAATGGAATTTACAAAGAGAAAAAACATGCAGACTTTCAAAAAAGAACAAGGTTATTGGAAGTAGGAGGGAAAGACATGGACCCAAGTCAGGTTCAGTCACAATGAATCAAGGAATATTAGAGTCAATAAATACCAAGTACCCTGTTGATGAAACCCCTATCAACTCTTTGAAACCAAGACCACATCCATTAGATTTTTTTTTCCTGAATTTCTATGAGATAGATATCTGTCCTTTACATTCATAAATGGAACATACAGGACATGTGTTTTGTTGTTTGTTTGTTTGTTTTAATTTATTCGGTTACGCTGGGTCTTCATTGCTGCACACGAGTTTCTCTAGTTGCGATGCACAGGCTTCTCACTGCAGTGGCTTCTCTTGTTGCAGAGGACAGGCTCTAGGTGTGTGGGCTTCAATAGTTGCAGCACATGGGTTCAGTAGTTGTGGCTCACAGGCTCTAGAACACAGGTTCAGTAGTTGCGGTGCACAAATTGAGTTTCCTTGCAGCATACAGAATCTTGCAGGACCAGGGATCAAACCCATGTCAATGACCCCCTGACAATGGAGGGGGATTCTTAACCACTGGGCCACCAGGGAAGTTTCAGGCCATGTTTTTGAAATGACAGGTCCCTAAGCTGTTACATATCTCCCTTGATTTCATGCTTCAGCGGTTTCTTATACCTGTTTATCACATATGTTGCAAATCTAGCCTTCTTGTTGACAATTCACCTGTATTAGTCTGTTAGGACTGCCACAACAAAATACCACAGAACGGGTGGCTTAAAAAACAGAAATGTCTTTTTTCACAGTTCTGGAAGCTAGAAGTGCAAGATCAAGATGTTGTCAGGTTTTGTTTTTCCTGAGGCCTCTCTCCTTCGCTTACAGAGGGCCATCTTCTTGCCATGTCTTCACATAGCCTTTCTTCTGTGTGGATCCACTCCTGATGTCACTTTCTCTTAGAAGTACACCAGTCTTCACTTATGGCTTGAATTAACCTTAACTATCTCCTCATAGGCTTTATCTTCAAATACAGTCACACTGGGAATTAGGGCTTCAATGTGTGAGTTGGGGTCAGACACAATTCATTCCATAATAGCACCTACAGGAAGATACTGGGTTCATCTGGATTCCAGGAAGGACAGAATGTTTAAGAAGCAGAAGGTGCTTTGTACCTTTATTCCAAGTTCTCTTGTATCTGAAATCAGTTTATAGTAGACTTGTGATTCCAAAGTTAGAGTGGCAACTGTTTTATCTCAAAAAAAAAAAAAACTCCCAGAAAAGGGTCTTACTGCAACATGCTTATTTTTGGCTAGCAAGGTGATTTTTGAATCTCTATACAGCACCATAAAGAGATTTTCTGATTAAATCACTGGAGTCCAAGTATCTGAGGGTTTCCCAAGAGTTTGGAGTTGCATCCTCTATTATTTGGCTGACAGCTTGCAGATTCTAGGGTTCCAGATCACTGTTCCAGCACTTTGCCTGGAAGGCATAGTCCTAGAGACCATATTTTCCATGGGATCTGTCAGGAGAATTTCTCGGTCACGCCATTCCAGTCAGATCTACTAAGTTTCATCTGATATACTCAACAGTGTTCTGACACCTCAGTTAGCGATACTTGGTGGAGTTTCAGGACAGTGCCTGGCACACTGTTAAGTACTCAACACATCCTTGAATAAATAAGCGAATAAACCTAATCCATTTGGATGTCTGGTGGCACACTATCAAAGGAAAGTGTTGTATAAATATCCTGTGTCAGTGGTTTAGAGTTGTGTTCATTCTGACTGGCAGACCTCAGAGCCAGTAAGTTGGTGGGTGGGGGGGTGTGTGTGCGCGTTCGTCACTCAGTGTAGTCCAACTCTTTGTGACCCCGTGGACTGTAGCCTGCCAGGCTCTACTCTCCATGGAATTTTCCAGGTAAGAATACTGAAGATTCCCTTCTCCAGGGGATCTTCCCAACCCAGGGATCAAACCCAGGTCTCCCTCATTGCAGACAGATTCTTTACCATCTGAGCTACCAGGGAAGACCCAATAAGTTGGCAAGTACTTCTAATATCACTGCTGTGTATTCCTGAGGTTGGAGATGGGAGTGGTGGAATGCAGGTTATCTGTGTTGAGTTCAAGGATTTCAGAACTGATCAAAGACAGGACTATAAGATGGCAGTATTTCACAATAAACCTTATCAGGCAGAATTTGAAGAGGCTGAGTGAAGAATCCCTCTTCCTTCCAAGATGGGTAAAAAGTTTTCCAGAGACAGAAGTGCAGGGCCAACACCCAGAAGGGGAACAGGGCAAGGAAACTCCAGGGTTGGGGAGAGAAATCAATGACGGGCTGATGTGTCCGAGTGATGTCACTCTGAAGTCTCTGGGCCAGAAAGCTCTAAAGGGCTGCAATAGTTTGGGGTCTTTCATAGCTACAGGGTCTGTCTTACATATGGTTGGCAGATATTGGATGTAATTTTGGGGTGTGGGTGCTCTAAATGGGCTTCCCTGATGGCTCAGTGGTAAAGAATCCTCCTGCAATGCAGGAGACGCAGATGTGAGTTCAAACCCTGGGTCAGGAAGATGCCCTGGAGGAGGAAATGGCAACCCACTCTAGTATTGTTGCCTGAAAAATTCCATGGACATAGGAGCCTGGCTGTCTACAGTTTCTAGGGTAGCAAAGAGTCAGACACGACTGAGCACACATACACGTGCTCTAAATGGCTTAAAATATGTTTATTTGAGTGATATTTAAAGCAACTGGATATGTAAAATTTTGAGGTTTGTACTTGCAGGCTTTGAGCTAACTGTCCTAGCCTCATAAAAAGAAATAAACAAATAAGGGCCAATATATAGGAGCCATCTTTAGACTATACCATATTGTCCTAGAAAACTTAAGTGTCTCTACATTCCTCAGAACCTTTGCAGAGAGATCTTTCCCCCACTTTCCAAAAAGAGTTAGACACCAGAGGAAGAGAGGGTTTCTCTGCAAGCTGGAGAGACAAGCAAGCCCTGGCAATCAGTTGGAGATGGTGAGGAAATTTTGATAGCACTAGTGGAGAGTCCCTGGATTATCTTATTGCTGTGTGAGATATACTGGTCCTATGATCTGTTTTCACCAAGAACCCGTCTATATTTTCTATATCTTAGTTTTATATGGGCCTTTTTAGAGCAGTTCAGGACAAGAGCCACTTCTTCCTTGAATAGCACCAATACTACACTGATAGCCAGATGAAATGTATAAACTGTGCATTGCAAAAGCACCACTGATGCAGTTTTTCTCCTTCTTACAAATGTCTCTTCAAGTCAGGGTTAGTTTAATCTAATCATATATGAGTCCATTTAGAATATAACATTTCATTGAAATCATGTATTTCACACACATGCAAAACCAGTGCTTCCCTGCTTTTATCCACCACTCTTACTTCAAATACAAAACACCTCAAGAAGTCTTAGTCTACACAGGAGGACTTTTGGATTTTCTTCTGATAAATTATACAAATTTTAAGTTTATACATACCAAACTTTACATTCTAGGGGAAATCATTCAGACATCAGCCCATCATAGTGAAACCACAGAAGTGCATCAACTTAAAATAAAGTTCCTGAGCCAGGGAATCTACCTGCTTCAGTATCTACCTTTCACCCACCCATCTCTGTGTCCTATTGCTTTCTGCTATACCCAGGCTGGAAGGAAACAGCTTTGTTCATCATGGATTTGGGGTCTGCCTCAGTGATTAGGGAGGAGGAGCCGAAATACTCTTGTGGGTCATCCTGTACGCTCAGTTTAGTGGAGATTTATTGGTATGTTCATAATGGAATCTTCCTTCTTTTGAGCAATTAGCCACAGGAATCCTTTGTTTGGTGAGTTCATTAAATTTAGTTTAAGCTTGCTTGAGTTGTGTTTCTGTTACTTACAGTTAAGAGTCATGATTAATTTGCGCAGAAACAAAGGCCTATAACTTGTAGAACTAATGATCCATGGACCTTGGAGAATATATGGAAGTCTCTACTATCACAAGTATATTCTCAACTAATAGAAATTTAGTCTTTCTCTATGACCTAAGAAAACCTTAGACTAGCCTTGTTGGTAGGGGTGATAAAAACTGGTTAACAATTTCTGGGATGTCAACTCTTAGTCCCACAAGAGACACTAGACTACAGGTAAAAGAAACATTCCAGCAGATACTTAGCAATCATGCAGTTAGGCCCCATTTTGCCCACATACAACTTTCTCTGGTTTTTGGTTTATCTATTATCAACTGTCCCTAATTTTCTTCTACTTCCTGCTTGATAACTGATTGATCACTTCTCATTTTTCAAAATTTGGCTTCGTTTTCTGGACCTGTTTGTAAATAATTATTCTATATACTCACTTTCCTCGGACCTCCAACATGAGATTTATGATATCAGGTTACATATATAAAGCATAATTCAGTCCCAAGGGTAACCATTAAATTTTTTTTTTGCCTTTAGCAATAAAAGAAGGTTTAGTGGAAGAGCTGGGCTTGGAAGTGGCTTTTAAAAAAGTGGTAAATCAAAGACAGGAGAGAAGAGGAGGAAGAAAACCCCAAGACAAAGAACAATGTAAAGAAAGGTTCTAAGCTCAGAATGAACTGCTCAACAGGATCAGAGACCGTAGGTACGAAAGAAGTTCACAGAGAGAGACTAAATAATAGAGATGCATAAAAGCAAAGGAGTTCAATTTAAGAGTCACTGAAAGTTCTTATCCTAGGGATATTCTGGAAATTTTATTTTGGCATTAAATCATGGACAAAGGACATTACATAACTTTACCTCAACTTCCAGAGAATGCTAGATAAATTAAGTTCATATCCAGGTACATCGACACTAAAACATGCAAAAGCTTGGGCCACCTGTAAAAGGTCTTAGTTCCAGAGGTCTTTTCTTAAGAAAGATGCTCGGGAGTGCATTATCCCTGATAGAGTATTACCCCCTACAGAGAATTTAAGCTTGAGAAAATTCAAGCTAGCCTTTGAATTGCATCAGCCAATTTTTTAAGATTCTAACATTAGTATTACTTCAATGCCAAAAATCTAGATGATATTTGGAAAATTATATTTAGGGTCCAGCAATTCCTAGACCACTTCTCAGACAGTTCCAAATTAAAGATCAATTGAAAACCACAGTCATGCATTCCAAATTTCAGTGACCTAATGGGCCATGGGTAAAGCAATATGTCTTTATTTTTACAGTGATAGAAAAGAAATAGACATTTTGAAACCCTTTCACTTTCTTCATTTTGAACTCTTTCCCTAGAACTGGACATCTGTAAATTTCAAAATTGCCAGAGACTATTCTTTTCAAATACATGGAAGAAATATTGGGATATAACATTTTTTGTGTCAGCACTCCCTGGCTTCTTATTACACATAGGGAGAGGTCAAATCTAGATATTTTGTAATAATGTTACAGAGAAAACTCACTGAGGACAGAGGAAAAGGATGCTCACCTTCATGATTTTACATAGAGACCCTATATAAGAGGAGAACAATTAGGATAAAGGGTCAAGTGGAGAATAAAAAAGTAATGGATTTTTATTAAAAATAAAATTATGAACAAAGAAGCACCCTTAGCCAGTTTCTGCTTTATTGACTATGCCAAAGCCTTTGACTGTGTGGATCACTATAAACTATGGAAAATTCTGAAAGAGATGGGAATACCAGACCACCTCACCTGCCTCTTGAGAAACCTGTATGCAGGTCAAGAAGCAACAGTTAGAACTGGACATGAACTGGTTCCAAATAGGGAAAGGAGTATGTCAAGGCTGTATATTGTCACCCTGCTTATTTAACTTATATGCAGACTACATCATGAGAAACGTGGGGCTGGAAGAAGCACAAGCTGGAATCAAGATTGCCAAGAGAAATATCAATAACCTCAGATATGCAGATGACACCACCCTTATGACAGAAAGTGAAGAGGAACTAAAAAGCCTCTTGATGAAAGTGAGAGAGGAGAGTGAAAAAGATGGCTTAAAGCTCAACATTCAGAAAACTAAGATTATGGCATCTGGTCCCATCATTTCATGGGAAATAGATGGGGAAACAGTGGCAGACTTTATTTTGGGGGTCTCCAAAATCACTGCAGATGGTGACTGCAGCCATGAAATTAAAAGATGCTTACTCCTTGGAAGGAAAGGTATGACCAACCTAGACAGCTTATTAAAAAGCAGAGACATAACTTTGCCAACAAAGGTCCGTCTAGTCAAGGCTATGGTTTTTTCAGTAGTCATGTATGGATGTGAGAGTTGGACTGTGAAGAAAGCTGAACACCGAAGAATTGATGCTTTTGAACCATGGTGTTGGAGAAGACTCTTTAGAGTCCCTTGGACTGCAAGGAGATCCAACCAGTCCATCCTAAAGGAGATCAGTCCTGGGTGTTTATTGGAAGGACTGATGTTGAAGCTGAAACTCCAATACTTTGGCCAACCTCATGCGAAGAGTTGACTCATTAGAAAAGACCCTGATGCTGGGAAGGATTGGGGGCAGGAGAAGAAGGGGATGACAGAGGATGAGATGGCTGGATGGCATCACCGACTCGATGGACATGAGTTTGGGTGGACTCTGGGAGTTGGTGATGGACAGGGAAGCCCAGCATGCTGTAATTCATGGGGTCTCAAAGAGTCGGACACAACTGAGCGACTGAAATGAACTGAACTGAACTGATGGTATGGTAATAAACAACTCTGAAACCCCAAAGACTTAATTCAACAAAAGTTAACGTTTTCCTCATGGAAAATCCAGTGCAGGTATTGGTGCCTCTCCAGAAGCATCTCCAAATAATTGACTACTTAATTTTAATCCTACCGTTACAACTCAAAGTCTCCTTCAAATTTTTCAAGACAATTAGAAGAAGTAGATAGAGGGGTGCATAATAACTTCCCAATTCTTCAACAGAGAAGGGACACACTCCATTGGACAGAACTAGTCATAAAGCTCTGTCCAACTGCCAGGAGGTCTGGAAATGCAGGACACCAACATTGTCCAAATAAGAGTAGTTAGTAGACAACCAAAGACAGAAGGGAAAGGGAAAATTAAGGGAAAATAGAATTTACAGAAGAAGGAGGCAGAAAAGAAATGATTTAATTCAACCACAGATTAGAACCAAATATCTCTAAGTTCTGAGTTCTAATCTCAACTCTACCCCAGTCTTGTGCATTTAGGTTTTCTGAGTCTTAGGATCCTTAGCCGTGAAGAGAATTTAAGATACATGTAAAAGGCAACTTGGAAAAATAACTAGAGAGTGAAGTTCTCTGAAAAGAGAAGTTAGCAACATATACACACATATATAAGCCAGAAACCTATGAGTTAGAAGCTAAAAGCCTCACAGAAATGTAAAGTACTCTGTATTTTATACATAGAAGACAGAAAGAAACTTGAAATTTTCATCTACATTTTCACCTCTAGGCATCAAAACATTCTAAAGAACTTCTCTCCTCAAGAAACTACAAATCTAATACAGACATCTTGGTAAAGAAGGAGCCAAAAGCCAGGGTTAAGACTCAAGTCTGCAAGTCTGTGATAGTAATAGAGCCTAATCACTAACTCTGTCAGCTCTGTAACTGAATTTTCTCATGTATAAAAGAGAACTAATATCAGCATCATCTACTCGCAATTAGAAAAATTTCTGAAGATACATATACCCCAGTTTTCATGGCGGCTCTGAGTAGAATAGCTAAGACATAGAAACAATCCAAATGTCCATCAAGAGATGAATGGATAAAGATGTTGTATACATGTGTGTGTGTGTATGTGTATGTATGTATATATATACATATATACAATTGAATACTACTCAGCCAATAAAAAGAATGAAACAATGCTATTTGCAGGAACATGGATACAACTAGAGAATATTATGCTAAGTGACATAGTCAGAAAGAGAAAAGTAAATATTTACCATATGACATCACTTATATGTGGAATCTAAAATACAATACAAATGAACTTATTTTTTAAACAGACTCAAAGACATAGAAAAAAAACTTATGGTTACCAAAGAGGAGTAAGTTAGGAGTACATAAAATTAGGAGTTCAGGATTATTAGATACAAACTACTATATAAATAATAAACAACAAAATCCCACTGTATAGCACAGGGAACTATATTTAATATCCTGTAATAAACCATAATGGAAAAGAAAAAATAAGAAAGTTTTCTGAAAGACTTAGAGTGTTCTATAAAATAAGCACTAGCCAGAAATTTGCCATCTCCCCAAGGGGGCAGTGGCACCTAGAGGTTCTTTCAAACTCTTGCTTCTAGAAGAATTTTTTAGGTCATGTGGTCGTAAAACCATTAAAATTTTTGGTATTACTTCCTTCCTAACTGGGACCAATCTGACATCATGTGCTCCCTATTTAGAAACACAATAATATCTTTAGAGAGTGTTTCTGTTTTACTGAATTCTGAGATTCTCGTCCTTTAAAAAAAAAAAAGCATGTTTATTTTCATGCTTAAGTGTTTGCATGGGGCTTTCCTGATGGCTCAGATGGTAAAGAATCTGCCTATAATGCAAGAGACCCAGGTTCCATTATGCTTGTCTGGGGAATTCCATGGACAGAGGAACCTAGCAGGCTAGAGTCAGACATGTATATGTACATGTATATATGTTTGCATGCATACATATATGTAAACATTTGTTGCTGGTGTATATGTTTACATGTATGCTCTTGTCTCTCTCCGTGTCCCCTTATTTGCCTCTTCACTAGGATCCAGCCTAGGAGACATGCAGAACGAACACAGGCCGTCTGAATTCAGCAGCCTCATGTATTTGGATGCTCAACAGCAGCAGTCATCTATCAAAGGAAGTGTATTGGACCTAAATGGAGAGATTTTTAATAAGAGGCAAGGGGGTGCACTTTACCTAATAAAAAGAGCATAGAGAGACCCCGGCTGTGGCTAATGTGCATAAAAAATTCAGCCTGTCAGATCCTCACTTTTCTAATTCAGTAATCTAAATAATTTATTTGACATTTTAGCTCAAGATGACCTTTCTTAGGAAAAAATTACTGTTTTAAACTTTTAGCAAGTGCAACCCCAGCCACAGAATCCCTATTGAAGTCTGCATTTTCCCAAATGAGCAAAGGTTAATCTCGCAACGCTCAAACACATTGCTGACCCTTTTAAACAGCTCACAAAATGTCATTTAATTTTTTAATCTAATTTCAATTATATTGTAATATTTAGGTTGAGTATTTGGTGGGGATGGGGGTGGAAATGTGAGATTCCAGTCAGGTTCTACTTAGAGAAGTTTAGGCAAATGATCCACTATAAATAAAGCATGTATCAGACAGGGCCATACATCCTTCTATGGATTGAATATATATGAAATAAAACGATGCACAATATGTAATAATATTGTATACAATTCCTCGAAGGATTAATCAATAGGGATTAAGGTAGTTGATTCTTGTGAGAAACAATATGAAAACCCAAGGTTCACAGAGGTGCTATATGATTGAGGCAATTAGTCTTTAAGCCAAGCCACTCTACTCAAAGGAAACTCTTGCCCTAAGCCACACAGAGTCCAATTTATCTTCAGTCCCCCTTTTAGAACAAATCTGAATCAACCTAGGAGATCAGCAGGGTGATCAGTGTCATGGGCATGTCACCCTCTAATCCATTCCACAAGCAATTTGTGAAATCATAAACTTTTCTCTCAAACTCCACACCTTAGCTTGCTAGCAGGTCAGAAAAACAAACAAACAAAAGAAGGTATAATTGTTAATCTGAGGATAATTGGATCTTCCACTCCACAATAAACTATCATTTCATTGAGAGAAGATTGAGGAGATTAATGAGGAGATATTATTGATATTGAGGAGATTGAGAGATGTTGTACCACTTTGTTAAACAGGCTTTCCTCCTACCCACACTGAAGGATAATAGAATTTGATCCTCTAATTTGACAAACATCCCATTTTCTGCAAAATTGTTCACTGTCACTTTTTAAGCAAGGCCCTCATTGCAACACTGGGTGGCTTAAGCTTCTCAGTTATTTGCAAATCCAAAATATCATCACTGGTAGCTGTGCCAACAATCTGAGTAGATGAACTGATGTGAACATCAAGCTAAGAAATGAAAACTCAGCTCCATACTCTCATTATCCCCTCTCTTGATACAAGCGTCCCCCAGAGATTTTGTGGCTTCTTATTTTCCTTAGCCTGAAATATCATATTTCCCTTAACCAAAAGTGCCTATGGACCACACTCTTACAGAGGTCACCTCAAAAAGGGGAGTTTTGTACCTAACAACCTGCACAAAGATGAGCCAGTCTCCTGCCTCTCCCCTTCCTCTACTTCCAGTGCCAAATTTGTTTAGATGTAAGACACAGACACAAATAAGGATGTTTGCTAATCACTTTCATTTTAAAATCTACATTCTTCTTGGCACTATCATCCAGGAGAACTGTGTGAAGTCTAGCACACCATGCTGTTTCATAAATGAAAAATAATCCACGTCTGTTATTTTAATTATATCCATCCCAAGGGCAGTCAATTCAAGGTCTGTACCAGAATCACCCAGAAGCATTGCTGGAAAAAAACACAAGCTGGGGAGTGCCTCCCAAATCTTAATGAATTGGAATCTACGGATGTGGGCCCAGGCTCATTTTCTTGTAAATAGCTCTACCGAATTGTTTATGCTTACTTATCCCTGGTTAAAAATCACTAACCAGGTAAGTTTTCACATGAGTTATCTGGTATAACTAAAATAGTGAATGAATATGTGACCTGAAAAAGAGAATTCCCCCCATGCCTTAGTTAAGAGATAATCATTAAGAATACCTGAAAGACTTAAATCATGTTCGACACAAAATTTCTCTTTAAAAAATATTCACAATGACACTTTCTTATGATTTTTGTTTATAATTATAAAATATATCATGCCCCCTGGCCCTAATCATAGTTTGAAGCATTTGCTATAGAAATTTTTGTGCACTAAAAAATTCAAAATTTTAAAAAAATTGCTGGCACTTATTTAATTAAAAAAAAAAAAATTATGCAGCACCACATTGCCACACCACTCAGAGGAGTCACGTAAGGAATTTTGCCTAGGAGTTACCATTCAGTTTCTCCACTCCAAACTTCCTGGTTATGATTGAAGTGTAAATGGAATGAATATACTGAAATTGTGTTGGAGAGGAAGCACAGATTACCAAAAGCTAAGTCCTAAAAAACCCCTAGTCTTTTTCTTTTCTCAGTCTTCTATAAGATTCTACAGGATTCTTTCCATTTTGACATCTCATATCCCAAGAGTCCTAGCCATCCCATGTCTTCCTAGAAACAAATTTCCCAAAGCTTGATCCATGAAACACAAGTTCTGCAGTAGTTATGAAACAGAATATTGGTAGGATTAGATACATTTGGGAGAGTCAAATGCACATTAGCATAGTAAGTTTCTGGGAAATTCTTACACAGAAATAAAACCTCTTGAAGGAGGCTTTTCCAGCCTGTGAAATAAGGATCCTTATTTTATATGATGCATTAACATCCAAAGAGAAGCTCCACAAAACATACTTTGAGAAACATAGTAACAGTTGTGAACCAACCAAGATTGCTGTCCTTTTCTACCATGTAATTTTTTAAAATTAAGTGAAATTAAAAGAGGTAGCAAGTGAAAGTCGCTCAGTAGTGTTTGACTCTTTGTGACCCCATGGACTATACATTCCATGGAATTCTCCAGGCCAGAATAATGAAGCGGGTAGCCGTTTCTCCTCCAAGGGATCTTCCCAACCCAGAGATTAAACCCAGGTCTCCCACATTTCAAGCAGATTCTTTACCAGCTGAGCCACCAGGGAAGGCCCAGAATACTGGTGTGGGTATCCTATCCCTTCTCCAGCGGATCTTCCCAATCCAGGAATCAAAATGGAGTCTCCTGCAGTGCAGGCAGATTCTTTACCAGCTGAGCTACCAGGAAGCCCAAAAGAGGTAGCAGAGTTGGTAGCAAATTAATATATCTGTACATTCCTTTAGAATGCTACAAATCAGCTTGAAAACAGAATTAATGAAACTGCAGAAAGAGGAAGAGAGAGAAGAATATGTGCCTGCACAAAATATGCTATAGACTGGGAATATAAATCCAGGAATCCTTTTGCTTTTGAAAAGCTCAGCAGCATCCCAATATAATTAACTGTTGCTTCTTTTTTCTTTACTTTGAGTAAACTTGCTGCTTATACTTAAGCACAAGTTGGGAAATAATTTAATTGCAATGTTCAAGTTTGTCCAACCTATGACATAAACATAGCCAATAAAAATAACATACAGATTTCAATGTCTCCAAGTTCCATTCACTCAGGTGCACCCCAAATGCCAAAAACAAAGTGCTACAACCTTCAGTGAACTACTCATTATGGAGAGCTTTATTGCCAGCTACTGTGCTAACATCTTTACCTACACTGTCTGAGAGATTTAAAATAAGTCCTTAGAACTGTCCAATGAAATAGACATCATATAATCATCATTTTTCAAAGGAGAAACTGAGGTTTAGAGAAGTTCAATAACTTGCCTCAGTACTTGGGAAAGCTGTGATTGGAATTCAGAACTGTTTGGCTTGCAAATGCTCTACTCCACAACTGGAGAAACATAATGCTTGTTTTCAATGTTTTCACGGATTGGCCCAGTGTCAGACTGTCCTGTCTAGAATAATGAAGGCTAGTACTCCATTACCAACCCATTCAATAAACCTGCCACAGTCACAACCACCACCAACACTGCCACCATCCACATAGTCAGCATGATCTGGGTGTTGTTTCCGTAGAGTGTCCAGTGATACTTTGTAAAATAAGAACATTTCCTTCTTCCTTGCTTCTGTGTGATGATAAGTTGGAGCTTCATCACAGCCCCAGTGTTCCAGATCCCTATGAGACAGATTGTTTTTTTCACTCAGACAAGCCTGCCGCCAGCCAAGCTGTAGCTGCCATCTCACCACCCATCAAAATGGAATCCTATACACTCTGTGCCCACCAAAAGACAGAAGCAAAAAAGCAACACTGTGCCTTTGGTGTGGAAAAAGAAGGGAGAAAGAAGACCCTTTCCCTATCATTGTGTATTGATAGCTCCAGAAGGGGGCTAGGTGGCTTTGTCCCAAAATATTCCTGCATTTTGAGAAAGAGCTCTTTCAATAGATACACATACCTGATGGGAGGATGGGTTACAACAATTCCATAAAAGTAAAAACACAGCCCCCCAAAACCATATTTAGCCCCAAGGCCTTGCTGCTAAGTTAGGCTTGTCAGACTCCATCTCCCACCATGAATATAGTCCCTTTCTTTCCTCTCATCTTTCTGCTAAAACATAACTTCCATTCGGCCCCTCTTCACATCTCTACTCTTTCCCATTAGAACATAGTTCCCCTTTAATAGGACTTTTAAACAGGCCCTTCCCCACCCCTTCCCTAGTCTCTATCACCCAAGTCTGCCCCAGACTCCTACCAGAAATGTCCACAAAATGTCTCCAGATAAAATTATTGACTACAAAGGGAAAGATTTCCCCTCTATTCATATGCCTATTGAGGCTCTATCATGCCTGAGGCTATCTGACCACACATACTCTAGATTCCATCTTTCCCTGGAAACTCACTTCATGTCTTCAACCTAGTCCTCTTTTCCAGCTTCTTCCCCTTACTAAGATCCAGGTATAAGACCAAGGTTTATTATGCCCTTGGTCTTTTACCTGGATCCTGTGAATGCCTTATCTCTAACATTCCTTTCATTTTTGAACTCCATCCTCCATCTTTCCTCCAAACCATTCATTCACTCATGCAGTTCATTCATTCAGGCTTCTAAAAGTGGCCTTACAAAACACTCTCCGACATAAATCACAGCAGGATCCTCCATGACCCACCCCCCAGAATATTGGAAATATAAGCAAAAATAAACAAATGGGACCTAATTAAAATTAAAAGCTTTTGCACAACAAAGGAAACTAGGAGCAAGGTGAAAAGACAGCCTTCAGAATGGGAGAAAATAATAGCAAAGGAAGCAACAGACAAACAATTAATCTCAAAAATATACAAGCAATTCCTGCAGCTGAATTCCAGAAAAATAAACAACCCAATCAAAAAATGGGCCAAAGAACTAAACAGACATTTCTCCAAAGAAGACATACAGATGGCTAACAAACACATGAAAAGATGCTCAACATCACTCATTATTAGAGAAATGCAAATCAAAACCACAATGAGGTACCATTACATACCAGTCAGAATGGCTGCTATCCAAAAGTCTACAAGCAATAAATGCTGGAGAGGGTGTGGAGAAAAGGGAACCCTCTTACACTGTTGGTGGGAATGCAAACTAGTACAGCCACTATGGGGAACAGTGTGGAGATTCCTTAAAAAACTGCGAATAGAACTGCCATATGACCCAGCAATTCCACTGCTAGGCATACACACCGAGGAAACCAGAATTGAAAGAGATGCGTGTACCCCATTGTTCATCGCAGCACTGTTTACAATAGCCAGGACATGGGAGCAACCTAGATGTCCATCGGCAGACGAATGGATAAGGAAGCTGTGGTACATATACACAATGGAATATTACTCAGCCATTAAAAAAAATACATTTGAATCGGTTCTATTGAGATGGATGAAACTGGAGCCCATTATACAGAGTGAAGTGAGCCAGAAAGAAAAGCACCAATACAGTATACTAATGCATGTATATGGAATTTGAAAGATGGTAATGGTAACCCTATATGTGAGACAGAATAAGAGACACAGATGCATAGAACAGTCCTGTGGACTCTGAGGGAGAAGGTGAGGGTGGGACGTTCTGGGACAATAACATTGAAACATGTATATTGTCATATGTGAAGCGGAACACCATTCCATGTTCTATGCATGGGACGGATGCTCAGGGATGGAGCGTTGGGATGACCCAGAGGGATGGGAGGGGGAGGGAGGTGGGAGGAGGGTTCGGGAGGGGGAGCACATGTGAACCCATGGCTGATTCATGTCAATGTGTGGCAAAAACTACTACAATATTGTAAAGTAATTAGCCCCCAACTAAAATTAATAAATTAAAAATAAATAAATAAAAGCTGATACGTAAAAATAAATAAATAAATAAATAAATAAAAGTGGCCTTAATCCAATCCCAATTCTTCATATCTGGTGTCCCCAATGACTACTTTTCAGTTAATTTTCTTGACCTCCAAGCAGTTGACCATCCCTATCTTTTTTTTTTTTAGGTAAGAAGTGGATTTATTTAGAGAGAAACATAATCCACAGACAGAGTGTGGGCCAACTCAGAAAGCAAGAGCAGTCCCAAATTACGGCATGGTTAGTTTTCACGGTAACTTCATAGGCTAATGAGTAGGAGGATTATTCCAGCTATTTCAGGGAAGGGGCGGGGATTCCAGAAATTGGGCCGCTGTTCGCTTTTTGGTCTTTGACAGTTGGCCTCAGAATTGTCATGGCACCTATGGTTGTGTCATTTAGCTTGTTGTTGTGTTATGATGAGCATATATTGAGGTTCAAGATCTAGTGGAAGTCCACTCATCCACCACCTTAGATCTATTTGGTTCTAATCAGTTTATGTCCTGTCCTTGCATTATGTCCCTTTTTTAAAGTTTGTGCCCAGGCCCCTTCCCTCCTCTTTCATTCCCCTCTCAGAGATTTTACTCCCATATTCTTATGGGATGCAGAGGGGCTTCCCTTCAATGATATAAAGCTTTTTCACCTGGTTATTTTCTTGCTCCTTGGACAAATGCTCCTTCTATTTTGTTTGCAGGCTCCTTTCACTCTGCCTACTCCTGAAGCACTGGGCCTTCACCTTCATATCACTCTCCTCTATTTCATGGTTTTACTTCCCATCTACATGTTGATGATGCCCACATCCTCACCTCCCACTTAGCTGTCTCCCTTGTCCAGAACAGAACAAAATCTCTCCTTACTCTTCGTACACTTTCTGTCTACAGTGGGAGAAGTATGAAACACCGTCATCTCTTCAGTCACCCAAGAAAGAAAACAGAGTCCTTCTTCTTCAATTTCCATATCACCATCCCATTAATCTCATTTCCTATCTCTCAAATATGTTCTTCCTGCTATTCTCACAGTTCAGGTGCTAACAGTTCACATTTAAACAGCATCCAACTGCAAGTGACATCCAAAATACCTATTCTGAACTGAGTTTGGCTCCTTAGTGCTCCATTTTCTTTAGCACTTCAATGACTTCACCCATTCTTCCCTTTTATTTAAAATATCTTCCTTCTCCTTGTTCATTTGGCAAAATCCTATTTACCCACAAAAACTTCAAAGGGTAAAGTCATCCGTGACTTTACCCTGAAGAGTTCTGTCTTCTTCCTTCATGCCGCCATAGCTCACTGGATACACACTCCCACAAATAGCAGAGTCCTCACTGGCTTGAAACTTTCTCTTCACATGTCTCCCACTGTAGACAGAGAGAATCTCACAGAGAGGGAGAAAGTGTGCTCTGTTCATCTTCAGATCGCCCAAATTTAACACAGTGCTTGAGTCACAGTGAGTTTTTAATGACTGCTGAATGAACAAACGTGTCTGTTGTGCTCTAAAAGAAGAGATGGAAATCAATATTAAGAGAGAAGGGCAGAGCTTTCCAGTTAGGGAAGCAGCAGGGAACAGTATGGAAAGAATTCTGGATGGGTAGATAGTCGAGGCACTTGAGTTCTCTCGTCCAAGCACTGCCGTTACCTGTGCAACCTAGATTAAGTCAATTGCTGCCTCAGAGTCTCAATTTAATCACTGAAAAATGAAACAAATACATACACAATTCAGTTACCTCCAAGATTCCTCTCATCTCTGTTTTAAATACAGAGAGTTGGCCAGAAAAGAAAGGGAAACTAAAAGACAATCTGGCATAACACTAAGGTCTGGTTCAAAGCCTGGCTCTGCCCATTACCAGCTATAAACTTAAGGAAACTCACTTCTCTAAAATAACCCATGGGGACTTCCCTGGTGGTCCAGTGGTTAAGATTCCACGCTCCCAATGCAGGGGGCCCAGGTTTGATCCCTGGTCAGGCATGACACAATGAAGATCAAAGATCTCATGAGCTTCAAATAAAGACCTGGTGCAGCCAAAGTAAATAAATAAACATTAAAAAAACAAAAACCAGCCCATGTTTCTCCATCATGGGACTATGGGAGAATTAAAAACTGTCATTATATATATGGCATTAGAACAATATCCAATATGCAAAGCACTTAACAGAGGACAGACCAAGAATGAACCTAGATTTAACTACTCAGCTTGTTGGTGGAAGGCTGACTAGCTGTGTCCTTGGGACTCCCCACATCTTACAAGTCAATCCACCTGTGAGTACAAAGCTAGTCTGTATGTTATGTCTCAGATCTGTTGTTTCTGCTGAAGAACCAGTCATTCTTCCATACTAGTGATACAAAGAAATCTGGCATTGCATGAAACAGGATTTTCATGAAAAACATGTGTTTCCGGAAGTCTGTCTTGACATTTTTCCTCCGCCAACCCCAGAGATGCCAATAATCAGTTTCCCTCAATTCTGCGGAGAGGAGGCAGAAGATCAGAAGGCACTGGGGGAAAGAAGTTGATGTCTTCTAAGCTGGAAGGATGGATGCTGAGGCTAAAACTCTAATACTTTGGCCACCTGATGAGAAGAGCCAACTCATTGGAAAAGACCCTGATGCTGGGAGAGATTTAAGGCAGGAGAAGAAGGGGGCGACAGAGGATGAGATGGTTGGATGGCATTACTAACTCAATAGACATGAGTTTGAGCAAGCTCTGGGAGTTGGTGACGGACAGGGAAGACTGGTGTGCTGCAGTCCATGGGGTCTCAAAGAGTCAGACATGACTGAGCAACTGAATAACAAAAAAAGCTTCATCTAGAGAGTAGTGGGATATGTCATAAACCTGCTGTTTCTCAGGAGCTAAAAGTGAAAAGAAAGGAGTAACTCCAAGGAAACACATTTCCTTCATTTTAGGCCATCACTTTGACTAGTGATACCATCTTCTCCATCAAACTCCTTCCTTTTCTACCAAGCCAATCTCTTCTAGTGAACTTTCTAAGAAAAGTCTTTCCCTCAGTCTTAACAGACCAACAAGTAACAGAAATGGGTGGACAGGTAACTCTGATTTCCCTCTTGCTGGATCAGATTGAGAAGCTCCCATCCCCATCCAAAGGCTAACTCACTCTTTGAAGAAACTATAAAATTATCCACCCATACATCATAGTAATACCCCTGTAACTTAATCCTTCCCCATACTGAGTGGCACAACACATAGATGAGAAACACAGCACTCTGTTCAGAATGCCTTGAGAACAAGCCATGCAGTTGGCAATGGGATCCCCTAACCATTGCTAAGAGAAGAAGAAAAGCAGATGGGGGCTTTTAACATGTGCGAGCCCTGGCCACATCATTATAGTCACTGACAAAGAAAAGGCAGGACCGGAGATTTTGGCTACAGGTTGCCACTCGTCCAAATAAGTAATAGAGAACCTGGAAGAATCCAGAGCAATGCTATTAGTCCTAGCTGCCCTCATTATTTTTAATATGCCTTTGTTCACTTTCATTTCCCTCTAAGAATGAGGAAAAAAATCCTTGTAAGAATTCATGATTTCCTATCCTAATCTGCCTATCTATAAAGCAGTACCCCTAAGATGGCACTGCCTCACAAGACACTTGGCTCCTGCACAAGCAGACTCTGCCAGGTGAGTCACTCCTCCTCCGAGTCCGACAGGAACATTGGGAGAGAGCTAGAAGTTGGCAGCTCTCACCTGACCACAATGGTACACCTCTAAAAGGAGAAGCAAGCAGCCTAATTTCATTTTTTTCCCCTCAAGGCAATGGTGAGGGGTTTTGATCTTTCCTGGGTTTGTTTCTCAGCCAGCCCTCTTCCTTTGTCTCGCCCCTTTCAATGAGGTTCTGCAGTTTTATTTTTTTCTAACCAGAAAATGTAGTGTGATTCTGTAAATGTTTTCTTGCTGTTGTACTTTGCAGACTATTTTCTTCCTTGTTTTTTGGGGGCCTGAATCTGCCTTTGGTCACACTATCTGCTCCTCTATGGTCACCTCAGAGAAGATTAACCCTTTCATTAAAAAAGCCTGGCCAGGGTCAAACTACCGCCTGGCTAGGGACTCTTACATCCCTTTGATCTCCCAGCTATGGAGAAATTATTAGCAAATTCTAAGCCTTCCCATGTGATTTGTTTTTGTAAATTTGTAGAAATTATTCCTAATCCTATTACGTGGCCTAGGGCAAACCTGCATTAAATATAGGAGACTTTTTGTTATGTGGCAGATGGATAATAAAGGAATGCTGAATGCAGCTCCATTCCAAGTTATGGGAATCTGGACACTTCATCAGCATTCTCTTAATCCTCTGCCATGGCTCCGCCTTTGATGAATGCTCTCATTTATGACCACTGATGCCGCTCACTTAATTTCAGAGAAGAAAAATAATACCTAGCTGTTAATGTGAATATTTGAGTTTATGGCTGTACAATGAATAATTGTGACATTATCAAAGGAACATCTCCTTATACATTATTCAGTTGTATAGACCACATTAACCAGAGATTGGAAACTTGCAATTTTGCATCTTCCATCTTCTTTGGAACGGAGACACCACGCAGACAAAAGTCAGTGTCTCAAACCAAATTCTACCTGACAATGCGTATCAGCCTGCACAATATTTTGCTCATTGTGGTGCCAATCTCCTATCTTACCAATGACATTTTTTCAAAGAAAGAGGGGATTTCCTAGAGACTCGACCCCATGCAACTTCCATAGCTTATTATTGAATAGGAAAATGTAGTCCTGGTTCCTGCTTTAATACTGATGCCATGGAGGATGTCTTGAGGGTTAGACTGAAAATTAAGACAGCACACCTTTGCTGCTTATACTTTATATATAAACTGAGGGTCTTTTCAATGTATGTTTTCACTTAGAAAGCAAGGGAGAATGTTTGCAAGTCATCCATGAATCACTGGGTCTTTGTTGGGTTCAGCCAGGCAGAGACTGTGCTGGTACCATTAGGAACAGACATGCAGTATCACTCACTTCTCCGTTACAGAGATAGATGTGTCTCAGCTGCTTCAGCATTTATGCCTTTGTTTCTGGGTAGGTATGGGGTAAGGCACCAGGAAAGGAGGTAACGAACAGGATGGAACATTTTCATTGTTAAAGACTCATTGAGCTGGATTTTTAACTAAGACCTATGTATAGGATATGCACAGACATGTCATTTAAAAATACCAGGAATATTTTATAAAACAGCAAATTTTATTTTATAAGACAGCAAATACCTTTGTCAGACTAGGAATGACACTCTTGGGCTATTGACTTTTTAAAAATGCATCCATTTTCATTTAACTTCAATAATGCTTGGTAAATAAACTTTAGGGTTAAGATTAGATTTCCCTAAAGATGCTTTTCTGAGTCAGTATTTGGGTAATCCTTAGGAGATCAGTTATGTTCATTGATAGCAAAACACCTGCAAATAGGTCTGTGAAACTTGGAATGTGCACTCAGATAAACGAAATCAGCAGTATGTGTCATTTTTCCAGTTTAGTAAGCCATAAGCTGAACATTTTCATATCCCACTAGTTTCTACATGATAGTCAATTTATTGGCACAAAGCACTAACTGGAAGGCTGCAGGAAAAAGTATTTTAGCCCATTTTCAAAAAATTCATTATAGAAGTATACTATCCTGGTGGCTCAGATGGTGAAGAATCTGCCTGCAATGTGTGAGACCTGGGTTCAATCGCTGGGTTGGGAAGATCCCCTGGAGGAGGGCATGGCAACCCTCTCCAGTATTCTTGCATGGTGAATCCCCATGGGTAGAGGAGCCTGACAGAATACAGTCCATGGGGTTGCAAAGGGTGGGACACAACTGAATGACTTTCACTTTTTTCACTGTCATAGCATATATGATTGCTCAATGCCAGAAAGACGTATAAACAAGGCATAAACAGTCCTATTAAAACTGGATATGACTTAGTAATATAGGATGCAAGCAATACACAAGACTTCTAGGCAGTTAAATGAGGGGCTGTAGTTGGTCTTAATTTTAATATTATATGAAATTAATGAATGGAATACCAAATTTGAACTTAATAAGCAAACAAGGGGCTTCTCTGGTGGCTCAGATGGTAACAAATCCACCTGCAATGAGGGAGACCTGGGTTCAATCCCTGAGTCGGCAAGACTGCTGGAGAAGGAAATGGCTACTCACTCCAGTATTCAGAGAATTCCACGGACAGAGGAGCCTGGTGAGCTATAGTCCACAGGGTCCCAAAGAGTCAGACATAACTGAGCAACACACACACACACACACACACACACACACAAGCCTTCCTCACCGAGGTCTCCTAAGACTGATAACACTAATAAGAATCAGGTGTGGACTCTCAGAACCTCTGAGAATGATACACATTAAGCCAAATACCATCCACTGCTGCTGCTGCTGCTAAGTTGCTCCAGTCGTGTCCGACTCTGTGCGACCCCATAGACGGCAGCCCACCAGGCACCCCCGTCCCTGGGATTCTCCAGGCAAGAACACTGGGGTGGGTTGCCATTTCCTTCTCCAATGCATGAAAGTGAAAAGTGAAAGTGAAGCCGCTCAGTCGTGTCCAACTCTAAGCGACCCCATGGACTGCAGCCTACCAGGCTCCTCCGTCCATGGGATTTTCCAGGCAAGAGTACTGGAATGGGTTGCCATTGCCTTCTCCAACCATCCACTGAGGAAACTACAAGGTATGTCTATAATGGTGACTTGGCAAATCTCCTCAACCCACAGGTCAACATTTTGTTTGTGTTATCTTCAACAGATAAAATTGTCTCTAAAAACAATTCTACCAGCATTTACTACGTGTTCATTCTGAATTATTTATCCCAGGAAAATGGATGAAAAAAAGAAAAACGGAAACTTAGAACAGCCTAGCAACTATATTAAGGACCAATAAATACTGCATCTGGTGCCAATTTAATACAAATGTCTTCTGTTTTATCAGAACTGTCTTATTACTAACTGGAATAGAGAGAGGGCCCATCTATGCCAATGGCTCTTAATGCTGGGCATCAGAAAACTGTGGTCTTCCAAAAACTACCAGTGCCAATTTTCCATCCTATATCTATTAAATTAGATTTTCTGAAGTGGAGATCTAGCACTGGAATTTTTTTAAAATTCCACAACAATGCTTCTGATCCACAGCCATGCTTGTTAATCACTCCTGTATAATAATAAATGATGCCACATTTAGCTTTACTTTAAAGGCATTGGAGTAGAGGGGAAAGGCATCAGCTTTGAAGCCAGACAGCCCTAGATTCACATCCTGGCACACTCTCACTGGCTGTGTGCTCTAGGACAAGGTATTTTTGTTCTTCAACTCTCAGTCTCCACATCTGCAAAATGGGGATAATCCCACTTACTTCACAGAGCTACTCCAAATAGTAAATAGGACACTCTGGGACCGAGTAGGGACTCAACAACTGTGGTGTTTATGTAAAGTTGGGCTAGCTCCCCATTACACAAGGAGAAAGATGAAGAGAATAGGAGGGAATGGGGATCAAGTTTGCCCAGGCTTTCTTCATTGAAAACGAGTAAACTGGGAATTCCCTGGTGGTCCCGTAGTTAGGACTCTATGTCCCATTGCCAGGAGCCCGGGTCTGATCTCTGGTCAGGGAACTATAATCCCACAAGCCAAGAGGTACAGCCAAAAGAAAAAAAAAGAAACTTTACTGTCCAAATAATTCAGTGTTCACTTGTATTCTGAAAACAGAACAGCTTTTCAAGATAGCTCCAATTTTTTTTTCCTAAAAACAAAAAAATGATACCTTTAAATAAACTTGCTAAATTAGAATTGTCTTTATTGTCATTTAGACTGGCCAGGGAAGAGAGAGGGAAAGAAACCATCCTATCAGTTAATCTAAGACCTTTATTTCCTTTTGATGAAAATCTAAAAGGATAAGACAAAGCCAACTGAGACATCAGAAACTAAACTGCATGTATACATTTTCTTTCATATAGGAAATGAAAGAAGAAAATGCCATGTGAAATTGAATTAAGATTGCATGCTGAAATCAGAGGAGCTTGCCTGGGCAAAAATACAGAGAGAGACATACAAATGGACAGACAGACACAAACACATAAAAACATACATACATACAAACAAACAAACATGACACAGTAATAGTGAAAAATGCACTCTTCCCCCTTTGAAGCTAGCACCTGTATTATTTGGGATTTTGACATCAAATAAAGCCAATCTCTTGGCCCCACTGAAGTTTTTTAAAGGCAGAACAACCACTCCAGGACTCCAGAACTACAGACTAAAATTTCCTACTTCAATCCAATATGCCTAGTGTCAGTTTTCTTTTGTGCAAACATATCCACGGCAAATGGGCTGGAAAGCTCACCATCTATATCATATGCAATAAATTATACTTTCCTGAAATGTTGCCTCACTAAAATATGCTAAGAAAGCTGTGAACAATATTTACAAATAGTTCAGATGTCACAACAAAACACCCACCACTCATGCATTCTTACATTTCACTATAATAAGTGTGGTAATAAAGGATACCGCTCTTAAACATTAGAAAAGTATTCTTTATAGAGACATAATTGGGAGAAATTCTTTAAATTTATACAAAATCCCGGGGTTTTTCCCCTTCCTGAAGAGTCTGCTCTCTCAACTGTCAAGACAGCAGCCTCAATTTCACTCGCTTCAGCATCTCGTCACACAGCAGGCTGTTAGTACTTTTTATTTCAGTACATTGTTAATTCTCTGACAGAGCAGAAAACTTTGTTTTTTTGCTATTGAATACTATTGACATTCTTTAAAATTGATGCAAACTAACAAACGCTATGTCATTTCAGGGAAGGAGAAAAGAGTTGCCTTCCATATAAGCCCAACGACTAGATTCTATTTTAATCTGGAAGGCAAGTGATGGGTAGGGTCATTGGAAAAAGCCTGAGCACAGTGAAGTAAGTGTGTCTAAAGGCTTAACAAGTAAGAAGAGCCTATATTATAACTCAGTTTGCTTGACTCTAGAACCCATATTATTTCAAAGCGAGACAAGCATGAAAAGGAGCTTTCAAAGTAAATACAGGATACTAGTGGGAGATGCTATTTTGAAAACAGCTGAAATAATCCACAATGAGAAAGATATCATAAGATATATGAATATTAGGCATTCTTACAGTGAAAGAGATCCTTCTATGACATATGAGAGATATGAGGAAAAAGTGTTACACCAAAGAAGTACAAAAAGTTTTCCAATTTGACTATTCATGATGTTGTTCATAAACCCACAATGAATCTCCGTATTGCGGTGCTTAAAAATCTGTAGTCCGGCTACTAATATTATTTTTCTCTACACTGGAGAATCAGCCATGTGTTATGTTGGTATTTTTTAATGAGAAGTGATGCACATATAAAGTGAATCACTTTTTTTAATCAGGAAATCAAATAATTTTTAAAATAAAGCATTTGGTTCATCGATTCATTTGCAGCTACTTTGCTATTTAACGACAAAAACCTCCTTTACTTCTTTACTCTCATTTCTAAACTCCACCATTGAGTATTTTGTCCCTTTTAATTAAATTAACCCTCCTTTTATATTCTAAAGGTGGTCCTTGAGAGAGAAAACCCTCAATTCTTAATTCCCACCAATATAAGCACCATTCTGTCAGCTGCCTTTTTGGCATTGTAAGTACAGAAAACAGAATCAGATGAAAAATAAATGTGTTTACCTACCATCAAAACACCTTTCAAGTCCAATACACATTTTTGTTCTATTAATGCCAACACGAATATGCAGGCATGGTGGTAAGGGGTGCTTTAAAATATAGCTAGACAGACCGATTAAAACGCATTGCTCTCTCCCTGCCAAATTTCTGCCTATGGGGAGCAATTAAATGTGCTGTCCACACATTCAAATACTGAATAAGAAGTGAATCTTGTATCTCTGCCACTTAGAAAAGTATAATTCCAATGGAAAGATTTATTAACAACTCATAGGCAATTTGGGGTTTGGTTTTGTTTGTCAAACTGCACAAGCCCTCACACTGCATCTGGACTCTGTTACAAAGTCACACAGGGACAGGAACCACAGGAGAAGGGCGTTCATTTTGGCTGACGAACAAGCAAATAAACCCAAACATCAAGGAGGCAGCTTTGAACAAATAAACCACTCTGCCTAGACTGAACACACATAACATTAGCCAGGAATATAACTCAACAACAGAAGAGCTACTTTATTGTGGCTTCTCTGCCGTTAGAGAAGTCAAATGTAATTGCAGAAGCCCGTAATTGAAATTTTTTTTTAATGTAAATTCATTCCACCAATGCCAGATGAAATCACCAAAGGTTTCCCGTATGACGAAAGACACCAGCATTTAAGGATAGTTGAAAAATCATAACAGGATAACAAACTAGTCAGAAACAAAACGAATCTAGAAGAAGGGCACTGACTTCTTTTTTATTTTTAGGTTTTAAAATTTTTTCTGCTCCATTGATTATTTCATGTGTGTCGGTGTGTGATTGCCAGAGAGATAAATGGTTGACGGCTGTTATTACACTGCCCCAGTTACGACACTTCCACCCCAACTGCCTGCCTTCAGTTTTCTTTGGGAGATGACATTTCAGCTTTGGCCTGGGTCCTCGTCAGCCTCTGAGGCAGAGTCCAGGCAATGATCTTTCTGCGGACCTGACTAAAGCCTAGTTAACTACAAGGTTGCTCACACTGGAGCAGGTCACAAAGAAACATTCAAGCTCCCAGATGTCTTTCTTCTTGCCTCAAACAAAGCAGATGTCTTAGATTTTGCAAGGCTGTGTGTAATCTATTTTGGCTTTGCAATTAAGAAACTATATATTTACCATGTCTTTGGACATTTTGTCCTTGTTATTTCAAGGGGAATTTCTCTTTCAAGTGCATATAAATCAAATAACATTTGAAACTTTGCAAGCAACGTAAGCTTCTTCATATAGATTTAGTATAAAACATGGGAGGGCAAACTGTTTTCTACTTTACTGATCTGTTTATTCAGATCACCGATATCACAAGATTCTTAAGCATTGTGTTTTTAATAAAAGGCAAATTTGTTAATACTACTGAAATCACTGAGGATTTCTATTTGGATATTTACTTTTGAGACTTACATGCAGATGAATTCACAGTAGACTGAGAACTGGCAGACAGATTAATATTCCAGAGCTTTGTTCTTAATGAATTTTGAAGTTTCTGTTTGAATATATAAAAACAGTTTCACGTGACCATAAAAGAAATATCTTGGTTTCCTGGGAACAAAAAAATAAATAAATAAACAATAAATAGGTACCTTAATTTGACATTAAAAATATTGTAATAAAACTCAATATTTATATAGGTTTTATGTATATACATAATACATATGACAAATATATAAATATGGGCATCACATTCTAAAAGGAGTTCTATCATTTCAACTAATTTGATCCATCTTCACAGAATCTATTCAAACACACTTAGAAGTTTTCTAGATATGTTTTTTCATTTCATTCTTTATGGTTCCAAACATCACAGCCTAGCCGTTAAGTAACCACTGTCTTTAAAGCATTATAAATATTCATTTTTAGACAATAAAGTCTTTAAAAATCCTCTCAAAGAATTTCAAGCTATTGCACTTGGATAAATCACTACATACCTAAGTCTGTATTTGCATAGTTAAATTATGTATTGTAACTGTGCAGTCTTTTACTTCTATTATATCGAGGCACGCACAGATATGTTTCCATGAATCTTTCCTTTAGGGACTGCAGCATTATCATAATAAAGTTAAATATCCAACATGGTACTATAGGTGCTCCATTTTCACCTGGGAGGGCTCAGACAGAAAAAAACAAAATGTACCAGCCCAGGAGTCTGAATTCCTTTCACTTTGGTGCTTTATGTCATCTTCTTTGTAGTAATAGAATTGCTCTTGTTCTATGGATTAATTCTAGCAAACTTTCTCTTATTGCCAATAAAGGCAAAATTAAAAGTACTTTTGAAATATATATTATTCTATCATCACTTTCTGTTCTAGTTTTGTTTCTCTTTTTTTTTCTTTCTAAAAGTACACAAGTGCTTTAAAGCTTTTTCTAGACTGTAAATTTTACAATAAAGTTTTAATAAAAAGAAGTTATGCTGCCCTGAAGTGTCAACCACAAGGGCTACAGTCACTCTTCTTCTTTAAATTTAAAACACTACTAAAACAAGCTTATTAAAAGTTAAGATTTTAGCCAGTTTTTGAGAATTCATGTATATTTATGAGATTTACTTTTGGGGGTGGAGTTGTCTTTAATCTGAGGCAATCACTAAAGCATCAACTGAGATTTCTCATTGTCTTCATAAATGTCTAATATTATAATAGGCTGCTAGAAGAAACAAAATTTCCATCAAAAGAATTTGTATAAAATAAAATAACAAGTTCATATAAAATATCAAATTTCTAAAAGATAAAATAATCCATAGACCACAGTTGTCCTTAAACATAATATATTTGTATCTTTGTTAAATTATTAGTGTGAAGCATTTTTTTCTATTTTTATATTTATTACTTTGCTTTTGTTTAGTTTCTGTTTTTATTTTTATTTTGTCTTTAAGTAAATGCATGGGAGGAATTTTACATTTTACATGACTACAGACTTGATTTTTACTTCTGGTGTTCTGAGAAATCAAAGGCGATTCAGAGCATAATAAAGAATAAAAATGTGATCAATTGAATAAAGTATTTCTATGAAGTCTGAACAAAGTGGAAATCTGAATTGCAGCCCCAAGTATTTAAATAAGCTATTACAAAAGGCGTGCTAGAAACCATTATATTGTGTGATTTCCTGTGAATAATAGAAATGCTCTCTATCATGTATTTTTGTTTAAATGGAATAAATGTTTGAGAGAGATGATGTTCAGACGTTGTAACATTCCACACCACTAGTATTAGTACTGTTACAACTTCATCTTTTGAAAAGCAGACATACACTAAAAATAAATTCACAAATTTAAAAAAGAAACACAATTTAAACCTATCCTCTATCTCCATCATTTGCAAGTGGATCATTTCTTCTATAAGGACACTGATGATGACTTTCAAGCATCCTTACCCTGAGAATTCTCCTGCCAGAGCTAAACAACATTACAGCACCCTTTTAGGATAATATATCTCCTCCAATTCAGAACGCCATGCATTGACAGCGCTCTCAGAAGTTCTTAAAGAAATTAAAGACAGGTTTACTATAAATAGACTGCCAATGCCTTTTTATTAATTGAGTTTGCCATCTCTCAAAGACCCTTTGGAATGGTTAGCTAAAGGGTAATACAATTTGACCACTATCCACTTAAAGTAATTTAAATACAATCTGCGTTGCATAGAATTAAAATCATATTTGGCAACAATATTCATCAATAAGGACCATACCTAATCACACTGGATTGCTCCCAATTTCTCATTTGTAAATAACATTTCCATCTAGGGTGGAAGGAGGCTCCCCTCTGGTTAAGGGGCTGGTGGCAGTCCTGAATCACCACTATGTGTGTCCAGACAAATGCTAGCATGTCTGTGGATGATCCAGAAGGCTCTCTACTCTCCTTCAGTGACATGTCCCATCTAAGTAAACTTGGATAGGAGGACCTTTCCAGAAGACAATGTGGAATACAAGCAGAGAGAATGTCGTTATACAGCAGATCTTCAGAAATAGTGTTTTCCCAAGTCAGTGTGGATCAGCCAGAGTCCAATTTTGCTATCATATAAAAGGTTAAACATGCAAAGTTTTAATCAAAGTGAACAGAAAAATACAAGGATATTTAAGATTATTTTGATATTTAACCAAAACATTACCATTTTTAATTTATTATATTTTAAATAACTTCTAAAAGAAATTCTGCACAATTTCTCAGAGGACTTGTAGGGCTAAAACCACCAGAAACCATTTTCCTCAGAAAATAACAGACAAATAAAAAGAGTCTTTTCATTGTTGCCATTGGTGTTTGAGTATTTTTGGTCCAAAACATAAAGTAAGTAATTGACAGGAATCTAAGTATCAACAGGAATCTCTTCTGAAGACCATAGTTAAGATCCAAAAACTTTTCCACCAGTGCTTTTTATTTGACTGCTTGGTGGTAAAATGCTAGCTACTGTTTACAGAGAATTTATGTGATCGTTCCCAGGATATGAATTATAAGAGAGAAGTAGTAAATGCATTATATGAGAGAAGTATTAAATTCTTCTCACTAGCTAAGGGAATACCTGATTTCTGGTAGTTTATTCCTCTACTCACTATACCTGAAAAATCAGAGTATGGGAACACAAGCAGTTTCACCCTCTGTGGGACAAGGGGATCACAGTTGCCAAAAGACAGAACTTGACTTCACACCGCAAGCTTCTTTTCCTTCTTGTTAATTCTCTAGTTGCTGCCAAAAACTGTAAACCTCCCACAGCAACTCACAGTATTTTCTTGAAAATAGTGATGCTATTAGAACACAATAAATACATAAACAAATCTATAAGGCAAAATGACAGTTTTGAA
The DNA here is from genome assembly GCA_024291935.2 of Okapia johnstoni. Classification (NCBI taxonomy): domain Eukaryota; kingdom Metazoa; phylum Chordata; class Mammalia; order Artiodactyla; family Giraffidae; genus Okapia; species Okapia johnstoni. The sequence goes on along the minus strand of CM044307.1, from coordinate 64,091,648 downwards.
TCATCATGTCTAGATCGCAGAAAAAATGATCTCGTCCTCAAAACATATAAAACTATTTGAAGTTTTCAGGAAGAATTTTTTAGTTTTCTTTGAATTCTTTTTATGTAAAATTCTCTCAGTAATGAAATTTATTAAAGATCAACATACATTCAAACAGAGTGGACAAATGTAAAACTGCAAAACTGTAAAACTTCCTCATCCTTGTTAACCTTTATTATATCTGTGCATCCTTACATCTTGCAACTAAATACAAGTTTAAAATTTTCTGGCAAACATACATTATGGTTTAAATTATCCCGTATATTATTATTTTGTGAAAATCTGAAAATTAACTACAAGATGTATCAGGTTTCTCTCCCTAATTATGCATGCAATGTTGCCTGTTTAGCATGCAGTGGCTGCTTGATCCAAACTTTCCAGCAGATTTCAAATGACTCTGTCAGCTACGCAACCAAGCTAGTTCAAAGAGACCAAGAAGCACTTGCATCCAAATGAAATCTATATTTGGTAATTCTTAAAATACCATTTTTCCAAGGCTCATAGGGCACATTGCTTGCTCAGATAATGTGCATGCCTTTCTTGTGAGGTACTTTTTTGAAATGTGATCTTGGGTCACTTTATGTTAAACTTACTTCCTCTACACATAGGATGAGTAGTGCCAGATAACGTACTGTCATTAAAAAGTATTTTTATTAAGGGGATTTGGAGAGAAACCCTTTAAGCAGTGTTATCGAGCTCTTTGTTGAACCAGGTGGGATATCCATATGAATAGAATCTCTTCAAACCTAGACCTCAGCCACAGCACACCTGGTCTATGTTTGAAAAATAAAGTCACTCTTGTTTGGCTACAGAGTCGGCTACAAAGAGCCAAGACAACCTTAATTTATCCATTAAGAATAGAGTCCCATATTTAAGAGTCATCAGCAATAAAGAAAAATACACTGATCATTTCAAGTGCATGCTAATCATTTAATGTAATAAATGGAGCAACTCTAATTATCTCCCAAGGAAATGATTTCACACTAAAACAATGGGAATGAAGAGGTTACTTCAGGAGCATAATACAAGCCGAAAATTACTCATGTGAATCTGGAGAAGATTTCTCTTGCATTTAAAAGAGAAAGAGAGAACTTTTCCCCCAGGTACTCCTAATTCAGTACCTCTCTAATTCTATGGATATAGTAAATAGGGTTGAACCAACCCCGTGGTGTTCTTGTTTTATAACCCCAAACAAAGCTCCCACCAGGCTCAAGATCAGTGTCCATCAAAACTGCTTTGAAGGCTGCTCCCTAATAAGAGGGTATCTGACTCAAATACAGCAAAACAAATAAATTAGTCTACAGGCCACTCTACCCTCACCACTTCCTGGTCCTCTTCCCCGTGAAAATCATCAGTTTGCCACCTACACTAGCCGTTACAAAAGGATATCCAGTGAGCTGCTTAAAACTGTTTTTCCTTTTTTTTCTTTGACCTGTTGTGAGTAATTTTTTTAAAAAATAGATTTTTTAAAGTTATTTCTGCTTAGATGTATGTTTCATTTTCTTTTACCATTGCAAAACTGAGCTTAAAAATGTAACAGAGGATCTGTGGAAGAATAAAAGGTTTAATGATGTGATCTGGCCCTTTGCAAAAGCGGAGTTGCACCATAAGCTCTAAATGGCTTGCTAAACTCCATATTTCTGTCACCTCATTGTTCCACTTCTGATGAGACAAACAAAATGAGCACTATCTTTTTAGATACTTAAAAAACATATTCACATTAAAGAGAATAACTGCAGTGGACAGGCATACAACCCCTCAACACTGGGTAACAATGATTTTGATGTCTTTCAAATCCTTCCCTTCAGTAGCCACAATCTAAAAAACAACAAAAATAAATAACAGGGACATGATTTTTGAATAATTCTTCCCTCAATCTCCCACTGCTTTGATTTAGGGAATAAAGAGCAGATTAGAAAATTTTTTTCTAAATTCCTCTTCAGAAATAGCAAAGAATTAGGGAACTATATCTAAGTTCTGCATATAACCTAGGTACGTAATTCTAAGTACATATTTATCAACATAAGAGGAGTGAGTGTAAATAAATTCACAAAATTTATTTCTGTTTTGGTTATATTCAAAGCATGTTGAATAAAGAATCAAATCACTGTTAGACTGAAATTAGTAAACAAATTATAGAACACAAAAAAACTACACAAAATAGAAAACAACCCAATGCCAAGCTGATTAATTCTCTAATCAGTGTAAAAAAGATAAGTGGAAATCATAATTTTGAGGGGACAGATTTGCATTTATTTAAAACTGACATCTATGTTTCATAAAAGGGAATGCTGTGGCTTTCTTTTTTACCTTAGGATCACTGCTCTCTGTGTACATGAAAACAATTGATATCAGATATGAAGTTAATTGGAATCAACTGTGCCAGTCTTTACAGGCACACACCGGAATGTGTACCTCTCGGGCTCGGCTTACCATAATATTCTCTACGGAATAGTTGACCACAGGATTCTCATTCACAAACAGCCAGGTTAAACAGTTAAATGCTAGCAAATCCTGCATAGCCCTGTGGGAAATTTCACTTTAATCCCAAACTTATAAGAGGACAATCAAAGCCCAAAGCCTGGTAACAAATCTGATCCTCTGTTGCAATCTGCATCCTCATGGGAAGGAGAGAGGTGCTCTCTGTACAAGCCCGAGATGGATAAATACCTAAATGATGAGATAGATGGGGAATGCAGAAGAGGCATCTGGCCTTAGCCATTCGCTTCCAATTCCATATTACACTGTGAGAGGCAATTCTTGTGCAGCTCAGGAGCAGCCAGTCCTGATTACTAGAAGTTGAAGTGTGGCTTAAGGAATGATTAATGACAGTGTCGGGAGAAAAACAAAGCACAATGAGAGTTATCTCTAATCCACCTGCTTGCAGATGCCCTAGTAAGGGAATGAAAATGGCCCCAGTGAGCCCTGATGATAAAAAAATCAAACTAGAAAGGTGCAAAGCTGCAGATATGTATTAATCTGATATATAAAAACTAGGTCTTAGCTTGAATAAAAGCATTAGGCATGAATGGAGCCCCATAGGTGATAGATACTGGGCCATAGTGGACTTCACATTGTCTGTATTTTTTAAATCAAACACAACTGTTCCCTTCAGTATTGCCTCTGACATTAATAGGTTGGTATTTGAAAAGTCACAGTTCACTAGATGAGCAGGCTTGTGAGTGCAAGCTCATTAAACAACCCCCCTTTTCTTGTTGTTCTTAAAAATATAGTGACACCATACCACCACCTTGTGGTCTCTCTATGCATGTACATGCCACCCCGAGAGAGAGGTCTAAAATTCAATCACATTTTCCAAACATATAAATCCAGGTGGAATGTAATTATAAGATCGATGGTATATTTTATAAGCGAGCTCATTTATGAGCAGCTTTCACCTAAGACAACACATTGCCGATAATATCACTGTAGTTTCATAATGCATTTTTGAATGCAATATGAGGTCTCAGCCTGGTCATTCCAATTATGTCTATTCTAATTTCAGGCCACCAGAGCAAAGATCAGGAGATATCAAATATCCATCTGAATAGAATGAATAAAAGCCTTTTACCTACTTGTTCCCCTCCAAGTAGCCACTGATTTCCGAAATTTGACTTAGCTAAGTAACAATGACATTTAAGCTTTTCATAATTTCTCTAGGTGTGGAAAAGACTGTAGAAAAATGAAATGCATACATGCTTTATTCTAAAACAAAGGCTGTTTTTTGTTCATGTCCCCAGATATATATTAATAGAATTCTAAGGATCTTTATAAGCTGAATTTTCATATTCAGACTTTTTGGTGGTTCACCATGAATTAGCCTTTTGATAGGAACTTAATTCCATGGATGTGATAGCATTTAGTAATTCCATTTGGGATGTAGTCACTCTTGTTAGAAGGTAATGATGGATGATTCCATGATCTGTGAGGCCTCTATAGACCAACTTACTCCTGGATTTGGGAAAACTGATTCTGCTTTTGTCCAAAATGCTAAATGCCTATTGCAGTCTCTCCCCTTTAATCTAACTAGCAACAAGTTAAATGCTAATTCATATTTCATGCAAGTTTTTTAATATTGAAAGTCTAATGAAGATTTAGTGTTCCGTTTTTTAACAAGGCTGACATTACTGTTGAAAGAAAGCAAATACATTATTTTAATTAATATCAATTCATAAGTGCTCCTGGTTTATATATTAAACAAAGAGAGAAAGTGTCTTGTCATACACTACAATTGATCCTGTATTCAACCATCATTTACTCAGAGCCCATTTCCCCCCTTCTTCCATGGGAAATGCATGATGGAAGCTGCCATGTAGAATTGTGCATCTCTCACACGCCGTTAATACTGTGCTGTGATCAGCTCGCCCCTTATTTTCTTATGACGAGCTTCGAGTCAGTTCTAGCCAACTGTGCTTGTCTCCCCCTGACATCTCCTACTATCAAATAAGCAGCTTCTATTGTTTTAAGCTTAATGCCTTTGTGTATGGCGTAGCCTTCCAATAATCGCAGAGAGCCTGACAATACGTGTGTTATAAAGGCATAATGTTAGGCCAAAGGAGGTAATTAATAATAGCAGTTTTATGCAGCTGGGAACAAGAATTGCCTTACACAACCAAAACATCTTCAGCCATTTAGCCAAGTACAGAATTAGCAAGATGACAAGGGCCTGAACAGAGAAACAAATATCCTGCCATACGTATAAAGACACAGTTGGCAGTTGGGAAGATTCCAGAATTTTGGAAGATGTTCTGATCCCATCAGAACATCATTAAGTTGAGCGATTATCTAATAACTAAGTTCTGTAGGATTTCTGTCTTCTTCCCTTCAGTTCTCTCGATTGCCACAAACGGTCTTCTTCTACAGTCAAAAATCATGTTTTCCTCCTGTGAAACTCTACCCCAACGTGCAAGGCTCTCATCTTACTTCCTTATGTCTCCCCAGTCCCATGCCCACATATGCACCCTGAAAGTTACTATGTCAATTTCTAAAGAAATATAATTTTTTTTTTATGTAGGAGACACTAAAGCACTTCACATTCTCTGCTTTGAATAAAAAATATTTTTCTCTGAGATATACTGCTACTTGCCTGCCCCAGAAAGACCCTAGAGATAAAGACAGAGTTCAGAAAATATGCTGTGGGTGGACCAGTGGGAAGGGGAGGAGCCCCAGTACTTAAGTAGAAATGTTTTTAAGCCAAAGAAAGGATTTTATTTCTTCTTAATTGTTGGGCTGTGGTACAATCCAGTAATTATTTTGTCCCCAGTACCTCGACAAAAGAACACTTCCCTTACTGCTTTATGCTTGAATCACTCCAACCCATAATGCTGGCTGCTGTTTCTGGGGAGAAAACATTTCAAAGCCCCAAGTCAAGATATTAATCCCACTCCATTTTAAGAGAAAAATAAATCATTTGCCAAGGGCAAGACAGTTGGGACCATGAGAGAGGACCTGACCCAGAATACCAGCCAAATTCCTCTCCAGTTAAACCAGTTCCTTCATTCAGTCAGTTTAAGTCTCAAGGTATGCATGTCTTTCTGGACTGTATCGAGGCTCCATCTCTGGCAGTGGAATGGCTTCCTCCCCAAACTTCCTGAAAGGTAAAATGGCCTGAGTGTGCCATGCAAGTATGTGCTGCTCTACAGGGTCAGCTAGAACTTCTAAAACATGCTTCAGAAACCAACATGCAAATGGAAGTCCACCCCAACAGGAATGCAAGTTAATTTTATGCTTTATTAAATCAGACCTCTCCCCATTTGTTTACCCTGGCATTGTCTATTTATCTGGCTTTATACTGCAGCAGCAACCCAGAGAGTTGCTTTGTAGTTAACTCTGTCACCACTCTGGTTTTGCAGTAACTCTGTAAATAACTTGTGTCACTATTCTATGTCCCATTTCCAGATGGAAGATAAGATATTATTTCTACTTCAGTGCAAAATCTTAACAGCTGATGTAAGGAGGTGTTCAGATTCCTATCTAAATTACATGCCAAACATTCTGCATTAGCATTGTTAGGTGGAATATTTATCTAAAACCTGAATATATTTCCAGGATATCAAATGATGACTTATAAGCTATCTCCTATGATGTGATATGCAAGCCTACAGCAATATAAAGAAAAATTTTAAAACCACTTCCACAAAGCTTATAAAAACAGTTTCAACATTATTTTATTTACCTTAACTAGCACAAATCCTAGTCATATTTGTTTAGAACACTGTGTTAGTGGCTACATGAAACAGTTATGAAGCTGCCTACAAGGCCACTGGGTATGCAAGGAAAACTACACAGTCATTACTACCCAATAGAGGGCTAACACATTGGATTTTATTGCTAATTTGGACCAAATCCCTGTAATTTGGTGTTTAAAGATTGTACATGGGTTATGAGCATACAGTTGTTGAATAAATGTACCATGGTATGTTTTTAGCATCTGTGGATGCTTTAATTGAATAATAGTCTCTTTTTTTATAGCTTAATGAAATGGATTTTGTATTTGGGAATTCAAACAAGATATAATATTTGGATAAGAAATCAAAAAAGAATTTGCTTATACTGTCTAGAACTCCCATACCTTGCTAGCAACTGGAAGGGGAAAAAAATATTAAAACAAAAAAACTACATTCAGGTGGATAAATGCTTTTTGTTTTTTGTTTTTCATCGGCTCTTCAGCCTCCCTTTGTTAAGAATGAAGCTCTATGCCTCCTCCACCCCACTGCAAGGTTGTCTCTCTCCCCAAGTAGAAGGTAGTTTGGGCCAGTGTGTTGTGTTATTCCATTAGTTTATGTTTTAAGACTAAGAAGAGATATTTCTGTGTTATAAATTATTTATAAACACAAGAACAAAGGGAGGCTGTCAGAGTTGCTGCTACTTTGAGAAAATAAAAAAGAGATGATGAATTTATGGAGAATCCAATTTGATAAAGAGGGAGGAGATGCAACTGCTAATTATTAACATCCATCTGCAGTCAGAGACCTGAGAGCAGAGAATTAGATGGATACATTTACATCTGTCTATCACCAAAAGAAATCTCACTAATGGTATTCCTCACTGTCACCAAACTCTCCCCCTCCAGCTTAGAGAGCCTTGGAGACATGTGAAGATATTTTAATCAACAGCAGAGCACGGAGGAGAGGTGAAGAACTTCAAAAATGGACATTCAAAAACAACTTCACTTCCTTCTGTACTCTTTCTTCCTTTCTCAAAAACAGAAAATAAAAAACAAAAATTTAAGTGGCATAGCCTTTATCTTTGTACCTAGTTGATATGGAAGCCAGTAAGTTTTGAAAACTTTTCTATTTAAGCAGCTCTAAGCCACACCCCCACTGATATCAAGCACAGTGTGAAAGCAAAGGCACAATGAAGAATGTCCAGCAAAAAAAAATGGTTTATGATGTGAAAAATATATATATTTTATATATTGTGTCACTGAGCCTACTTCTTGCTTGTCTCCTGGACATTACTTTCATCAGCAGGAGGGAACTGAAAATGGGATGCTTTTTTGAAAACTCATGATCCTGGGCTGATGCCTTCCTTTCTTGAAAGGACCAGAGGGGAAAGATAAATATATTAAGAATTCGTCAGAAAAAAAGAAATGCTCTGTGCCTGTGTGTAGCTTGCTAATGAGGAGGGAATCAGCTCTCTTTCTTGAACATTAGCTTAAGTCTATAGATTCTTGAAAGGGGTCAATTTCAACTTCACCCTTGTCGTCTTATTTTCAGTAGCAAGGTCATCTATACTGGGAGGTTTCAGATCACCTTTGAAAAATTTAGGGCACTATTTTTATCTGTCACCCTTCTACACACAAGCCTTGGGCCAGTTCCCATATCTTCTATTCATAGATTTGGCCGTTTTCAGCCTGGATTTTTGATATGTTGTCCATCATGTGATTTTTCCCAGTTGGTCTGAGTTAGCCAGACAGGGTATGGGAAGAGGGTTTTTTCCAATTCTCTTACTTTGTCACATATTTTTAAATCAGGCAGGAGGAAAGAGTAGTGTGAACTCTTTTCAAAATTTTGGAGATGCTACTGTATTTATAGTTTTTTGCACTGAGGAGACTTTTGTAAAGGAAGACTTTCTGACAAAATCACACAGCTATTAGTGAAAACCAGATTTTGTTTTTTCTTTAAACATGATTGTGTTTTTAAATTAAAATTTTACCAGTTAATAAAGCTGTTTATAAATTTTTATGAGCTCACTTAAAAAATTTGGGAAACATGAATTTAAGAAAATTGGAAAAGCTATCATTCCTAAAATTTCTATAAATTTTTCATTCAGTATTTTGTGCTGGAAGTAAATATCCACAGGAAGCAAAACTAATATCAGAGACAAAGACAAAAAAAAAGCTGACCATAACTTGTGTCCTTTCTGCATGGACACTACCCCAAAAAATGGGACAGGTGTACAAACTGGTATATATTTTGTAGTTATCTACAAAATTGATTTTGATCAAGTTTTCAAACATTTTGTAATAATCTACAAGATAGAGATGTTTTAAAAGTATTTTCCCTTGTGTTCAGTTATCATTAAAGTCATTTGTTTTTACCAGGGAAGCTAAATGCTGGAAACAAGTCTGCAAAGCTTTATAGAGTCCTATACAACGAAAAGCTGGCCATGAATTTAATGGGGTCACATGTGGTGAATTGGAATAGATGGGCCTGTTTCTAATAGCAATTTTGTTAGAAAGGTACAGAGAGGTCAGCCAATAAATCAATCTAAAGAAAACTTTTGAGAATTGTTCATTTCTAATTTTTCCCAAATACTTTTTATTTATTATCTGGAATGTATATAGGGATGCATAGAAGAAGCTTTTCCTACACAGTTTACCAAATGTCAGAGTAAGACCAGAGAGCTTGGAGACCAAAGGTTCATGAAATGCTGCAGAATGGAAGGACCAGTGTAGGAACACAGGGGCTGGAGAAGTGGCTCACAAAGGGAGATCTATTCATGTCTGGAATACAAACTCTGTCTTCCAAAGGAGCACAGTCCCTGTTCTCCAAATTTGTGAACATTTGACAAAGAAGGAGAAAATAACTGAGATATGGGGGAGTTGGGCAAGAAGTAAAAGGAACAAAAGTCGATTAATAGATGAGCACTGAGGAAGGAAGAAAATGACTCTGTGGGTCCATGCCCTGAAACACGGCAATTGAATCCAGTTTCCCTTTATCTAGAAAGCAAATGTCCAGAGGCACATCTCTGGCTCTCATATGAAATTCAGATCCTGGAGTTCTGAAATTACCTCCTTAAGCTTAAAGACAAGCAAGAGATCCTGATGGAAAAGAAGTGATGTTGAATTGAGAAGGAGGAAATTTGCCTCCCTCACTAAATTCGCTTGTGACTTGAGCAAAAAGCTTCACATTTCTGGGCCTCCATTTCTTCATCATGTGTGTAAAAAATTTTAATAACAGGCCTCTCGTAAAAGAGTCTTATTATTGAGGGCTGCATTCAGGTGGTGAAGCAAGAAAGTGAAGAAAAATCAACAGCATTAGCTCTTAAATTTTTATATTCTTAGGATTTAGACTCTCTCTCTATACACATGGACATTTGAAAAATAACCCACAGATTTCTTTTTGCTATTATTTATACTATGTATTACAGAAAGGTAATTTTTCAGTGTTTCTTGTTTTTTCTCATATAGGTGCATTTCACAAAATAAAATCACAAAGATTGACAATAAACAAACACTTTATCAAGTTTTCTTCACCTAATTTTGAGAGCCCCAATCAGTTTTTTCAAAAATTAAACTGTAGGTCTGCAGAAAGCACTGAATTCTCAGTATAATAGCACAATAAATGCTTGATGAAGGCATCTTGAGCCCTGACAATGGGAATGATAGGAAGGGAAATGTACGTTCTTAAAAAGACTGATTTTTCACAAATTTATGGGAACATTAAGATAATAAATTTGCTAAGCCTTCTATCTAACCTTATTCAAAATTATCACCTTATCTTTACATATGCTTCTCTCACAGGCCACACACTGAGGTTATTTGCTCCATATCCATTTTCTTTGTTCACACTAGTCCCCGCACCCATAGTATTTTTTACTGATTCTCCTCTTCCCCACACCCAGATCTATTTGTCCCACAGGATCAGCTCCCACACAGGGTAAATATATCTCTCATTTCTCCTATAACAGTTCTAGTTTATATCTATTGGCTCAGTATAACCATTAATGGATCTCCCTTTTGCTTTCTATTTTAGACAATAAAATATGACTATTTTAGTCACTGTGTCAGTTATCAACTTACTGCTTTTTGGCTCCAAATACACCCTTCTTTGCTCTGATTTGTGATGCTGGACCTGGACCCTGTAAATGTTCTTCTTTACCAGGCGCATCAGTATTTGGCCTTGTCGGTAGAAGACTCTAGAGAGACAAGACCTGATGACTGCTGCTCCTGATTCTGGTTTTCTCCTTTCTCCCACCACAGGGGCTTTCTGGTCAGTGGTGTGCAGCACTCAGAAGCAGACACCCTCCAGCAGGTTCCATCTATATCCAGGCAGGTAGCTTCTTCGTGAGTTTTGCTGGCACCCAATACACTGTTTCCTGCTCACCAACACCTCAGCAAACCTCTCTGACATCCAGGTGGGCAAAAGATGAGTTCACAAGTCTAGTTTCTAGCTCTTACCAAAAAAGCCTAAATTTAGCACAGTAGACTAACTCCTAACTGCTCCCACCCTAGAAAACTTGTTCTGGGGTTGAAAATGGTAAAGAAAAATTTTAACATAAAATATTATAATAAAACATATTAACAGGAAAACACACCTTGGGCTCAGGAAATATAAGGTGTGTGGGTTTTTTTAAAGATAAATGTACAAAGATATCTTTTTTAAAGATAATGATACAAAAACTAGAATACAAAATCAAAGCTATCTAATAAACTTAAGTAGAAAAAGTTTTCTAGAGTGTGGCCTTACAAATGTATATGTCTATTTGGCTAACTGATTGTAGGGTGGACCCCCTTATCCTCGGGGGACTTGTTTCAAGACCCCCAGTGGACTCCTAAAACCACAGATAGTACCAAACCCTCTATATATAATATTACATAGTCTATGTTTTTTCCTATATACACATACCTATGAAAAAGTTTAATCTATAAATCAGGCACAGTAATAAAGCAACAATAACAATAAAATAGAACAATTATAACAATATACTGTAAAAAAAAAAAAAGGCTAAGTAAATGTAGTCTCTCTCTCAAGATACAGCTGATACTTGAACAACATGGGTTTGAACTGCATGGGTCTATTTATACACTGATTTTTTTCAATAAATATATTGGAAAATTTTTGGAGATTTTCATCAATTTGCACAAACTCACAGATGAACCACATAGTCTAAAAATACTTCAAAAATTTAAGTAAAATTAGGTCATCATAAATACATAAAATGTCTATCTCTATACATATAGCATACAAAATGTGCATTAATCAACAGTTTATACTATCAGTAAGGCTTTTGTCAGCAGTAAGCTATTAACAGTTAAGTTTGGAAGGAGTCAAAAGTTCCATGTGAATTTTCAACTGCATGGCAGGGGTCAGCACCCCTAACTCCCATGCTGTTCAAGTGTCAACTGTATCTTGTACAAACTTAAAGCCTCTTCTGTATTAACTAAGCATTTATCACATACTGTGGCCATGATTTCTGAAGTTTGAGGTGCAACATCAATACTAACACAAATTTTTTTTTCCTCATAATTTTCTGAACAGAAGATTCATTCCTACCGTAGATCTTAGCAACTTCAACATATGATTTCATTTTCTTAAAATTTCTTAAAATTATTTTCTTTTTACTTTCATCTTTTCACTTATAGGAAGCATTTTATGGTTTCTCTTTAGTATATCTGAATTGCCAGTATTATGTCCCTTGTGCTTTGAGAGTCATTATTAAGTAAAATAAGCGTGACTAAAACACAAGTACTAAATACCAGGACAGACAACTCGATAACTGAAAGGGCTACTTAGTGACTAATGGGTGGGTTACAAGGGACAAAGGGATGATTCACATCCTGGGCAGGACAGAATGGGACAATGAGGTTTCATCACCCTACTCAGAACATCATGCAATTTAAAACATGAATTTTCCATTTTCAGATCATGGTTGACAGTAACTGAAACCACAGAAAGTGAAACCGTGGATAAGGGAGACTACAACACATGTTTTTACACCATGGTATTGTAATTTCCCTTAAGATACAGCTGGCATTTTTAACTTAATGATTTGCACCTAGTATTTGATAAGAAAATATTGATTAAATAAGAGGCATGCCAAATAGCACTGAAATTTGGGAAGAGGGAAATCTTTCAGTTTTCAAACTCAAACTGTTTTTGTAAAGTCAAATTCTTACTGATAAATGGATAAGAAGTGCAAAGTCTAACGGTTCGTTGAAGAAAGACAACATGCTTGACTATCTGACTTGCTTAGGATACATGTAGGTAAGTAGTAAAAAAGTATCATTTGAAAGCCAAGACAAGCCTTTCCGAGTGTCTGGTTGGTCATTCCTTCTTTTCCTGTACCACAAAACTGACCATATATACACTATAGATGTGCCTTCATCCTGATTCCCAAAGTGAGACAACATGGAACAGTTACCCCACAATGGACATAATTAAAAAAAAAATTTGTGGTTATAAGCCATGAAAAATTACAAGTTGTTACCACAGCACTTATTCTAACTAATTTCAAAAAGCACTTAAATAATTGGAATTGAAGTTAAAAAGAAGAATAAATACTTAAATAAACAGATAAATACCTGAATGACAGGAAGAAGAGTGGAACCCAGGAAGATCATTGCTCTTTGCCAAGAACATCTTCACAACACAAGTCTAGGCATCCTTTTTTGAATGATTTTACCCTGACTTATAAATTGCTATTTTAATTACATATTTGACAACCCTCTATACCTCCATTAATTAGAGTTAGTTAAAGCATGAAATATTTTATATTCCGTATATGCATATAAATCAAGTATGTGAGGTACAGATATACATTAACAAAAGAATTAAGGCTATTGATATAAAATCCAATAGAAAATATGAAAATATGATGGTATGCTCATACTCACCGATACCTGAGAAAGACAAGGTAAGGTACATTTTACCTTTGTCCATAAAATTTGTATATATGTTAATAGGAATTTATATTTGAGTCTAAAAATGATGGCATGTTGATTATATTGAACAAGTCACGAATACATCTCCCTCATCTATAAAGTGAGAAGATTATTAAACTCTTTAACACATGCAAAATATTATTGTAAATACATATAAGAAAACAGAACACATTTGGTGCAACAAGGTACAGAGGCATAAACTAATCAAGATTTCAGTGTTCTACAGTTTGTCAATTTTGGAGGAATTATAAAACAAAACAAAATGGAAAAAATTACTTAATACCAAAACTATGTTGAATACAATTCAGTTTTGTGAAGATTCACATGACACCACAGGATCTAGCAATACCTCATAATCATCATTTATTATAACCCTGCTAACGGTGGAAAGATGCAGAAAGCATATCCTTTGAGAGTACAGTGTATTGAACATAAAGTCAGAAGACCTAGATACACGTCTTCACTTTGTCACTTATTAATAACACTCTATTTTCTGAGAACAGTTCCCTTTAGTGCTGTTGAACTGACTTATTTAATCATGAATCTATCCCAGCTAAACAACAAATGATGGTCACCTGACTTACATCTGACCTTAAAGAGCCATTTAAAATATCACAACTCTGGTTTCCTCAACTATAGACCTTAGGATAAAATTGAGATAATATACAAAAAGGAGATTTTTCAAGCTATTGATATTAAGCACTATATACATGTAAGGCATCATCACCATTATTGGAAATGTTTTGTCTATAAAATACCAAATAATAAGATATGCAAAAAGAATGAAGGAAGGAAGTATCTCTTATACAACCAAAGCTGCAAGAAAGATCCCCATGTAACCAAGTAGCATATAAAAATAGCAATGCTACAGGATCAACAGCTCCCTCCCTTAGGGGAACTATAAAAGAAGAACCATACACAAGGGTGGTCTCTCATTCTGGGAACCCCCTTCACAGGCTGGAAGGTCTATCAGGATGGATAGAGGAGATATGCATGGGTGGTGCATAGGTTTGCTGTGACTACACAGGCCTCGCTTGCTTCAGCAAACATATCCTTGGGGATAGAGCACACACTCAAAGGTAATAAAGCCTTATCAAATCTAACCATCAGAACTTCCACTCCAACTTCCTGACAAAGCTGTGACAGCCACAGAGCAAAGAAGCCCAGCCCAATATGCAGTGTAGGCTCTGGTCACTGCACCACCAATCACAACTAGCATCCATACCAAAAACAGGCCTTGCACCAAAAATATTAGATTCATATAGTCTACACACGTATACTCCCACATAAAAAAACAATATTTCAAGACCACAGTAGATATCTATTTCTCCTAAATTCACAGAGACAGACATTTAAGTGAACTGGAAAAAAAAAAAAAAGAGGAACCACTCCAAATTAAAGGAAAAAGAGAAATCCCTTGAAAGAACAAAAAAATGAAACGGACCCTTTCAGTCTACTAGATTCAAATTCAAAAGGGGGATAATAAAAATGCTAAAGTGATACAAAAGATTATCAACAGAAATGCAGATTAGTGTAACAAGGAACTAGGAACTACAAAGAGAAACCAATCAAAATTAGACAACCCAACTGCTGAGATAAAAGCAATGAAGAGCAGACTAAATAATGCAGAAGAACGAATAAGTGATCTAAGAGACAGAATAATGGAAATCACCCAATCAGAACAGCAGACAGAAAGACAAGCGAAAAAAATGAAAGCAACATAAGAGATCTATGGGATAATCTAAATCATGCCAACTTGTGTATAATAGGGGCTCCAGAAGGAGAAGATAGAGAGAAGGATCAAAAATTTATTTAAAGAAATTATGGCTGAAAACTTCCCAAACCCAAAGTAGGAATCAGATATTCAGATACAGGAAACACAGAGGGTCCCAAACAAGAGAACCCAAACAGATTCACATTATATCATAATTAAACCATCATAGCTAAAATGGCAAAAGTTAAAAAGAGGGTTCTAAAGGCAGAAAGAGAAAAACAAATAGTTAATTACAAGAGAACAGCCATAAGGCTATGAGCTGATTTCCCTACAGAAACTTTTCAGGGCTGGAGGGAGTAGCATGATCTATTCAAAGTTTGAAAAACCTGCAACCTAGGGTACTCTACCCAATAAGATTGCTATTTAAAATAAAAGGAGAGACAAAGAATTTCTCAGATAAGCAAAAACCAAAATAATACAGTAACAGTAAACCTAACCTAAAAGAAATACTGATTCACTAAATAGAAAAGAAGCAAGAATACATAGGAGAGGAAAGAACACAACAGAAAGGGCAAATGTATAAAAAGACTGAAGATGACTTAAACAAACCAGTATGTAGATTAAAAAACAATAAAAAAAATTTTGAAAAAGTGATTATAACTACAATTAACAGCAAAAGGATAGACGTGAAGATGTAAAATAGGGCATCAAAATCACAAAATGTGAAGGAAGGGAGTAAAAAAATATAGATTTTTTAGAATGTTTCAACTTATACGACTATCAGTCTAAAGTAAGTAGATATAGTTACGGGTTAACATACATGAAAACTAGAGCTACCACAAATCAAAAACATACATTCACCCAAAAAAAAAAAAAGATAAAGGAATTCAAGCATAGTATAAAAGAAAACCATCAAACTGCAAAAGGAAAGACAAAATAAGAAGAAAGGAATAAAAAAAGAACCATGAAATCAACTGGAAAACACTGTTTACAATGGCAATAATTACATACTTATCAATAATTACTTATGGACTAAATGCTCTGATCGAAAGATATATAGTGAAATATTAGATTAAAAACAAGAACCTATATTGCCTATAAGAGGTTTACATTAGAGCAAAAAACACATAGATTGAAAGTGAAGGGATAGAAAAAGATATTTTATGCAAATAAACAGTAAGAAAATGGAGATAGCAATATCCATGTCAGACTAAATATACTTTAAAACAAAGTCCACAAAGAAAGACAAATAAGAACACTATATAATGATAAAAGGATCAATAGCAAGAAGAGGATATTACACTCATTAACATGTATGCACCCAATATAAGAGCACCTAAATATATAATACAAATACTAACAGACATAAAGGGAGCAACTGACAGAAACACAATAACAGCAGGAGACATTAACACTCCATTGACATTAAGGGACATGTCTAACAGAAAACAATAAGACAACAGAGGTCCTACATGATACAATAGAACACTTGGACTTAATTGACAGCTATAGGAAACTACATCCAAAATTAAGGGAGGATAAAAAAACAGAATACACATTCTTTTCAAGCACACATGGAACACTTTCAAAGATAGACCACATACTCAGACACAAAACAATCCTCAACAAATTTAGGAAGACAAAATATTTCAAGAATCTTTTCTGACTACAACAGTATGAAACTAGAAGTTAACCACAGGAAGAAAAACAGGACAAAAAATTACATGTATGCTAAAAAAGCAATGCTATGAAAAGTCAGTGATAAAATCAAAGAAAGCAGAAAATACCTTGAGACAAACTACAACGAAAACATGGCCTGACAAAATGTGGGATGTAGCAAAAGTAATCCTAAGAGGAAAGTTCATAGTGATACAAGCCTTCCTCAAGAAATGAGAAAAATCTCAAATAACCTAACCTACCACCTAAAAGATTTAAAAAGAAGAACAACAACAAAAAAAGTCAAAGTAAACAGAAAGAAGGCATAATAAAGATCTCAGGGGAAATAAATAAAACAGAGACAAAAAAAAAAGGAAAAAATTCATAAAGCCAAGCACTGGTTTACTGAAAAGACTTTTAAAAATTATCAAACCTCTAGCCAGGATCACCAAGAAGAAAAGAGAGAGGACATAAACAAACAAAATAAGAAATAAAAGAAGAGAAAATAATAACAATATTGCAGAAATACAAAAAGAAAATCATAAGGAAATACTATGAACAGTTACATCCCAATAAATTGGACAACCTAGAAGAAATGAACACGTTTCTATAATCACACACCCTCCCAAATTGAGTCAAGAAACAGATAATTTGAACACACCAATCACTAGAAGTGAAACAGAATCTGTAATTTAAAAAAAAGAACAAAACTGCCGGCAAACAAAAGTCCAGGGTCATATGACTTCACTGGGGAATTCTACCCAACATACAAAGAACTTACACCGATCCTTCCCAAACTATTCGAAAAGAATGAAGAGTAGGGAACACTTCCAAAGTCATTCTATGGAAGACTGATACCCTGATGCCAAAACCAGACAAAGGTACAACCAAAAAAGAAAATTACAGGTCAGTATCATTGATAAATATAGATGAAAAAAACCTCAACACTGGCAAACTGAACCCAATAATACATAGAAAGGAACATACACCATGATCAAGTTGGATTTATTCCAAGGTCACAAGGATGGTTCAAAAACGCAAATCAATCAATGTGATGAATCACATTAACAAAACAAACGACAAAAATCACATGATCATCTCAATAGATGCAGAAAAAGCATCTGATAAAATTCGCCATCCATTCATGATAAAAACTCTCACCAGGGACTTTCCTGGTGGTCAGGTGGTTATGAATCTGCCTTGCAAGGTAGGGGACAAAGGTTAAATCCCTGGTTGGGGAACTAAGATTCCTATATGCAGAGGAGCAACTAAGCCCACACACCACAACTAGAGAGTCTGTGTACTGCAACAAAAGATACTGCATGACGCAACAAAGATCCCGAGTGCTACAACTAAGACCCAACACAGTCAAATAATAAACAAATATTTTTAAAAGCTCTCACCAAAGTGGGTGTAGAGGAAACATATCTCAACATAAAAGTGGCTGTTTATGACAAATCCAAAGCCAACATAATACCCAGTAATGAAAAAAATGAAAGCCTTCCAGCTAAATTCTGGAACAAGACAAGGATGCTCATTCTCACCACTTCTATTCAACATAGTATTGGAAGTCCTAGCCACAACAATCTAACAATTAAAAAAAAGGGAAAGGTATCCAAATTGGAAGGGAAAAAGTAAACTTGTCATTATTTGCAGATGACATGATACTTTTATATAGAAAACCATAAAGACTGCACACAAAAGCTGTTAGAAATAATAAATAAATTCAGCTAATACAAGATCAACATACATTTCTTTACACTGATGATAATATATGGTAAAAAAATTTTTAATCCTGTTTAAAAATCACATTAAAAATAAAATAAAATACCTAGAAATAAACCTAACTAAGGAAGTGAAAGACATATATGCTGAAAACTACAAAATGTTGATAAAGAAAATTGAAGATAATTCAAAGATGAGGAAATATATTCCATACTCTTGTATTGGAAGAATATTATTTTTAATAAATGGCCATATTACCAAAAGAAATCTGCAGATTTAACAGGATCCCTATCAAAATACCCATGACATTTTTCATAGAACTAGAACAAACAATCCTAAAATTTATGTGGAACCATAAGAGACACAGAATTGGCAAAGCAATGCTAAAGAAAAAGAACAAAGCTAGAGGCACAACCCTCTCAGACACCAGAAACACTGCAGAACTTCCAGGAATCAAAACAGCATGGTATTGGCATAAAAACAGATATGTGAATCAATGGAATATAATAGCAAGCCAAGAAATAAATCCACACACCTATGGTCAATCTATGACAAAGGAGGTAAGAACATACAATGGAGAAAAGATAATCTCTTCAGTGGTATTGGGAAAGCTGGACAGCCTCATGTAATTCAAGGAATTTAGAACACAACACTCCTCATCATACACAAAATCATAAGCTCAAAATGGCTTAAAGACTTAAATACAAGGTATGGTACCATAAAAATCCTAGAAGAGAATATAAGCAAAACATTCTCAGATGAAAATCATAGCAATATTTTCTTACAACAGTCTGCCAAGGCAAAAGAAATAAAAGCAAAAATAAACAGATGAAACCTAATCAAACTTAAAAGATTTTGTAGCAAAAGAAAGCATAAACATAAACAAAACAAAACAACAATCTACAGAATGAGAGAAAATATTTGCAAAGGATGTGACCAATAGGGGGTTAATTTCCAAAATATACAAATAGCTCATACAACTCAATATGAAAGAAAAACTCAATCTGAAAATGGGCAGAAGACTAAATAGGCATTTCTCCAAAGAAGACATATAGATGGTCAACAGGCACATGAAAAGATGCTCAGTATTACTAAACATCAGGGAAACGCAAATCAAAACCATAATGAGGTATCACCCTACATCAGTCAGAATGGCTGTCATCAAAACGTACACAAAAAATAAACGCTGAGGATGAGACGGTTGGATGGCATCACCGATTTGATGGACATGAGTCTGAGTAAGCTCCAGGAGCTGGTGATGGACAGGGAAGCCTGGCGTGCTGCAGTCCATGGGGTCACAAAGAGTCGGACACGACTGAATGATTGAACTGAACTGAATAAATGCTGAGAGGGTGTGGAGAAAAGGGAACCCTCCTACACTGTTAGCGGGAATGTAAACTGTGCAACCACTATGGAAAACAGAATGGAGGTTCCTTACAAAACTAGAGTTACCATATGATCCAGTAATCTCACTCCTGGAAGAGATGAAAACTCTAATTCAAAAAGATACATGCAATCGAATGTTCATTGCAGCACTATTTGTAATAGCCAAGAGATGGAAACAACCCCAAATGCCCATCAACAGAAAACTGGTTTAAGAAAATGTGATATATGTAACTGAGATATATATACAATGGAGTATTACTTAGCTATAAAAAGAATGAAATACTGCCATTTGCAGAAACATGGATAGACCTAGAGAATATCATACTAAGTTAAGTAAGTCAGATAAAGACAAATACTATATGATATCACTTATATGAGCAATATAAAAAATAATACAAATGAATCTATCTATGAAACAGAAACAGATTCACAGACAGAGAAAACAAACTTAGGGTTACCAAAGAGGAAAGGGAGTACACAAATTAAGAGTACAGGATTAACCGATACAAACAACTATACATAAAATCAAAAAGCAACAAGGATTTATTGTGCAACACAAGGAACAATAATCAATATCTTATAACAATGTATAATAGAAAATAATCTGAAAATATATGTTTTATATATATATATATATATAAATGACTTTGCAGTACACCTGAAACTAACACAATATTGTAAATCAACTATTGTAAATCAACTAGGTCAATTAAAAAAAACAGGCTTTACTTGTCTACAGATTTTATATTAATGCCTCTGTAAAAATTAATTCTGTTGGAAAAATCCAAATGAATAAAGGAAAATCTATTTTTTCCAGTTAATCGGGGAGACAGCTAATTGCAAAAAGGCAAACTTTTCAGATCACTCTGCAACTCAGTCCATTTTGGACAGAAGCTAAAATTCAAGAATCCTAGTTCACATCCATGCTCTAGTCAGCTCATTATTTTGTTTTTAAAGGATTAATGGAAATTCCTATAGTGTCCTTGATCTTACCTCAAGAGATCTCCTAGTTCATCTTGGCCTCTAGGCAGGATTGCCCTTAAAGGCAAAACAAAAATAAGGCTAATCCTTGCAATTGTGAACAAACTTGGTCAGTCATGTTTATACTGACTCCACAAACCAATCTTCAGGATGCTATTTTCAAGCTTTATGGCCTCATCTTCAGAATTTTATGATCTGCTATAGTCCTATAGATCTCAAAATAGTCTAACATTCTTGGTTAAGAAATGGAGGACTTTGAAGGGAAATAAAAGGAAGAAGGGAAGTCTTCCATAATTAAAAGTCCAAGCAAATCACAACTGAGCATTTTTTGGCAAAGGATCTATGAAGGTAAGTTTTGGGGCTGAATATAAATATTAGTTTTTTTCTGCTATATGCTGCAGCTATCAAAACAGAAGCTCTTTTGGATACTACTGTATTACTATACTATGAATACAAAGTATATATTATTATACTATGACTAAACCAGGGCTTCCCTGGTGGCTCAGTTGGTAAAGAATCCACCTGTAATGCAGGAGACCCAGGTTTTAACCCCTGGGTGGGGGAAGATCCCCTGGAGAAACAAATGGCAACCCACTCCAGTATTCTTACCTGGAAAATCCCACGGACAGAGGAGCCTGATAGGCCATAGGGTTGCAAAATGTCAGACATGACTTAGCAACTAAACCACCATGAATACAAGGGGAATAAGATTTTGAATCACTAATATTATACACACCTAAATAAATGTGTATCTTCAGCTTAAAAAGACCAGGTCAGATCTTAACCAACTCTGTCTTTCACATCCCTTCCAGGTTCCCAAACCATATTTTAATTAGATTTATTCTATGGGAGTCAGAAAACATCCAGACAAATTTAAGTCCAATTCCTGTCCTGATGCAACTATAATGCGTTCAGAGTGCTCCGAGTGCCCTCTTATGGCGTGAAGAGAGAATTGCAGTCCCCTTCTATTGTCAAAACACTTTGGAAAAAGAATGTGTTTACAACCCTTTACTTATGAGCAAACCACAATGATGACTAGACAAGTGGAAGTTGCCTCTAGTCAAAGCATTTCTGCTTTCTGAAAACCTCATTAAATGAGTTTCATTATACACTCCTCTCAACCCTGGTTGGCAAACACTGCTCATTCTTAACCCTCAGTTGAATACTAGATTTTAACAGCTATTTGTCAGGGAACACATGGTTCTCTGTTTTATAAGCTGCCTCTGAGGACAGTTTGTGGCCATCAGTTATCTGTCCTCTTTTTCTCTCCATTCAGCACGTCTTTCATCCTGTCCTACACTACAGTGAGCTATTTACAAAATAGCTTGTCAATTCCATGAGGAAAAGTAAATTTGTGAGTAGCTTTCCTTCTAGGGCTTTTCGAACTTGAACACAGCAATAACGACCCAATGCTATTAGATGGCCTAAGTGTTTCAAAGGCAAGAAGAGATATTCAAAGTTTTATGGTCCCTTCCTAGGTCTCTGCCTTTAAAAAACCTGCAGAATATGTAATGTGATGTCAGTTGCAACACTGAGAATTCTGCCTTGCCAAAGAGATATACAGTTGGTTGTTCACAGGTAACAAATTCAAAACCTACCAGGTCAACATTAAACCCTACAACATATTGTCATAGAAAGCATCCTTTGTTTGAAAGATATCCTTGAGCAAATCTTAAGATATCTTGAGCAATATCCTAAACTAAATATTTTCTCAGGCAATATACCCATCAACTTCTCCATTGTGAATAGTGCTATAGGTGAGTAAAGTGGATGTTTGGAGATGCCTACTTAATAGGTTACAGTTAAAGTTTTTAATGTGACATATATATCAGATGTTATGTCACATATTTACTAAATATGGGCTTTCTGAAATTCCAAAAGACGAAGTTGTCTGTATTCCATATGCAGCCTAAATCACAGCACAAGTCCATAATAATCACCTATATGACCAAATGAAGTTTTATTACCAGTTACCTCAAAAAATGTTTTTGAACTGTGATGTTGGAGAAGACTCTTGAGGGTCCCTTGGACGGCAAGGAGATCCAGCCAGTCCATCAGAAGGAAATCAGTCCTGAATATTCATTGGAAGGACTGATACTGAAATTGAAGCTCCAATACTTTGGCCACCTGATGCGAAGAACTGACTCAGTAGAAAAGATCCTGATGCTGGGAAAGATTGAAGGCAGGAGGAGAAGGGGACGACAGAGGAGGAGATGGTTGGATGGCATCACCGACTCAATGGACATGAGTTTGAGCAAGCTCCAGGAGATGGTGATGGACAGGGAGGCCTGGCGTGCCACAGTCCACGGGGTCACAAAGAGTCGGACACGACTGAGTGACTTACTGAACTGAACTGACTGACCTCAAAAGAGATTTGAACATGTACTAGGCGCACTTTGGTCAGAGAGTGTCATCTTTATTATGAATTGGAATTTACTGAGTACCTACCAGATCCAGGACAACTTGGCAGCTACTTGGCTAGAAAGGCCACATAATCCGCCAAGGACCATGGTCCCCAACAAAGAGGACTCAGTCCACCTAACTGGCTGAATGGCTGACATTTACAGAAAGTAGTTGAAACACAAACCCAATTAGAGACACCCAATATAATAATTGAGTAGAATAAAACCCATTAGAGCAAGATGGTAATAGATGGCACACTCAAATCTACTTGATATCTGCAAAGAAAAAATGTATGACAAAACAGTGAATCTTTTCAATGATTATTTGTTAGAAGGGCTATAAAGAAGGTATAAATCACCCCTGCCTTTCCTTAGTCCAAGAAGGCTTTATAAAGTAAATAAAATAGAAGCACTGCTTTCAGTTAAAAGCTGTGGCAAAGGATCAAGACTACAGTGTCAATGGATCTTAAAAAAATAGTGTAGGATACAAACAGAACAAGTATCTTTGCAAGAAATAAACAATTTGACAAGTAAATTTAAAATCTAAAATTGTACCTCTTTTTT
Organism: Okapia johnstoni; assembly: GCA_024291935.2. Taxonomy (NCBI): domain Eukaryota; kingdom Metazoa; phylum Chordata; class Mammalia; order Artiodactyla; family Giraffidae; genus Okapia; species Okapia johnstoni. Next base: position 64,068,073 of record CM044307.1, on the reverse strand, counting down.
AAACTAATATTTAAGGAACTCATGACATTTTTGAGGAAATGTGACATAGTAATACAATCTAATGGGACAAAGTAATTAGTGAAGATTTTTATAAATTTCATAAATTTCTTTCTAAAACCTCAATAGATAAGAAGTAGAGAGATTTATAAATAGAGATTACTAGTCTTTAAGGCAATGAGCCATCTCCATTTTTAAGTCTTAGCTCTAAAATATATCACTAATAAAAACAACTTTGCACAGTTGATAAAACTTTGATATCTACCTATACCCATATATGTGCACATAAATATAGACCTGTATGTGTAAATGTGTATATATATACACACACTTAATCATAAAACACAGTTGCCTGAAAGAAATATTCAAATCAAGGTACAAACCCATAAATTTCTTTTGCAGAAACTATTTGCTAGCATTTCCCCTAAACATATACTCAACAAAGAAAATATATTATATATGATATATTTATTAACATTTCCAATTTTGTTCCAGGTTTATAAATTTTCTCTCTTGGCTGAAGCATTCTGTATATGATTATCATCTATAACCATTTAGTTAAGCATAAAAAGAGGTTTTGTGAAAAATATGTTCAGTCCTAGAGTTATTTGACAACAAGTGAAGAACCTCACTGCTGCTGGATCATCCACTGCTTCATAAAGTCCTCGCTGTGGTGGTATCTACCATCTATATAGCTATCATTCTAGACCTAATTTAGAACATTACCTAGTCCAGGGGTTCATAACTTTTTTGGGTTCCTTTGATGATCTGGTGAGATCTGTGGATACCTTCTGAAATAATATTTTTAAATGTGTATAACAAAATACATTTTGTAACAAACAAACCAATTATATTTAAGTATATTAAAATGTTTTAAAATTTAAATTTACCATTAAGTAATATATGTGCTTCTTTAACTTATTAAACATCAATATCTAGTGGTCGATTTAATAACTACTGTGGGCTTGCAAAGAGTCAGATATAGCTGAGCATGAGCACACACACACATAATTTCATACAGTGACATATAAATGACATTTTGAGATAGCCACAACAACTCTAGTATGCTATAATAATATCTGTGCTATCTCTTGGTGACAAGTTCACAAGTGTTGATAAAAACTAATATGCTTTATTGCTTACATTGATAATTGAGAGAAATGCTGTCTCTGTGAGACATCAGTGAAAAGAAAGATGTAATTTTTTCCCCTATCTACGCTTAGAGATTCCAGTATCTTAAAAATCACCTGATGTAGGCTTACAGTACTTACACACAGATCTTTAACATCTGATTTGGGTAAAGCAAGAGTAATACATAATTTTAGTTAGGAATGAATTGTGTGTCTATATTCCCTCCTATGTTATTGATACAACTTACATAAATCTCAATAACGCTGAACTTAGAAAAAGTTACACTTAATGTTATACACTTTAAGATCATTAGTGGAATCGTCAAGATATGCGATGACACCACCCTTATGGCCGAAAGCAAAGACGAACTAAGAGCCTCTTGATGAAGATGAAAGAGAAGAGTGAAAAACCTGGCTTAAAACTCAACATTCAAAAAACGAAGATCATGGCATCCGGTCCCATCACTTCATGGCAAATAGATGGAGAAACAATGGAAACAGTGACAGACTTGATTTTCTTGGGCTCCAAAATCACTGCAGATGGTGTCTGCAGCCATGAAATTAAAAGACGCTTGCTCCTTGAAAGAAAAGCTATGACAAACCTAGACAACGTGTTAAAAAGCAGAGACATCACTTTGCTGACAAAGGTCTGTCTAATCAAAGCTATGGTTTTTTCCATAGTCATGTATGGATGTGAGAGTTGGACTATAAAGAAGGCTGAGTGCCAAAGAATTGAAGCTTTTGAGCTGTGTGTTGGAGAAGACTCTTGAGAGTCCCTTGGACTACATGGAGATCAAACCAGTCAATCCTAAAGGAAATCAACCCTGAATATTCATTCATTGGAAGGACTGATGCTGAAGCTGAAGTTCCAATACTTTGACCACGTGATGCAAAGAGCCAACTCATTAGAAAAGACCCTGATGCTGGGAAAGATTGAAATCAGGAGGAGAAGGGGACAACAGAGGACAAGATGGTTGGATGGTATCTCTGACTCAATGTACATTATTTTGAGCAAGCTCCAGAAGATGGTGAAGGACAGGAAAGCCTGGCGTGCTGCAGTCCATGAGGTCACAAAGAGTCAGACACAACTGAGCAACTAAACAACAACAAATCAGTAAATCACTGAACAGTTCTTAGATCTCATGATACAGAGGGAGAATACTAGAGAATTAAATGACAAAGAGGTAAAATAAAAAAAAATGGAGATCAAAGGTATCTGGGTATTTTAATAGATGAGTGAAAGCTTAAACTCAATGGTCATTAAGTCAGGGTCTGAAGATTTCATATACAAAGGTGTTCATTAACCACTGCTCCCCAAAGTTCTTCTACGGCTGCAGTGTTGGGATTGAAGAGCATGCACTACAGAGCTAGATGTAGGTAGAGCTTGAAAACGCTAACTGAGATAAATATTAAATAGAATAGAGAGAAAGCAGTGCAAGGAGCCTGGCTTGAGAGAAGAATTAGGGAGTGAAATAGGGACAGGATGATGATAGTAAGGAGTGGAGTTAAGTGCAAGAAGAAATTAGGTTTGAAAATCTGAAACAAAATTGAGGTTTCCCATTCTCACCAAATCTACTCTCCTCTGAGTGGCATCTGAGACTCTGCAGTACACCCCTAACCTCGAAGTTAAACTATTCACCGTTCTCTAAGCTTGTTAGTGCACTTTCTCATCAACATTCCACATCTTTGTTAGTGCTCTCTTTCATCTCTAGTTGTAAAAATCTTACTCATTCTTCAAGATTAAGCTCAAATGTCAATACCTTGAAATCTTTTCATGTGAACACTCCAGTTAAAATTCATCTCTACTTGGGTCTTTCATCATTCTACTATCATCATGCACTCCATTGGGTTAGTTCTGTAAATGACTGGTTAGAATGACCAGATTTTTATGGCAAAAGATTGTAAGTTCCTCATGTTTGATGTTCTTCATAGCATTTACTATCATGCCTGTATTATAATAGGTATTTAGTAAAAGTTTATATATTATCAGAGATATCAACAAGAACCAAATTCAACAAGTCCGTACCATTCATGGAGTCATGCTGCTCCTGACGAGTAGAAATGCTCAGAATGAAGACATAATTCTTTACGCATTAGATACCAGCTTCAGAAATGACCTCACCAGCCATACACTACTTTTGTCATTGTTTAGTCACTCAGTCACATTCAACTCTGCAATCCTATGAACGGTAGCCTGCCAGACACCTCTGTCCATGGGATTTTTCAGGTAAGAATACTGGGTGGGTCACCATTTCCTTCTCTAATATACTACTTTGCTGTGTTTAATGATGACAAAATTAAAGTCTGTAAAATTTTGCTTATTACTGAATATCACAGAGCATAAAAAAAAAATGTGAATTTCCTAACATCCAGTCCACCAATCTTTTGGCTTTACCCTATGATATATCAAGAGAAGACAACAGGAGCTCTGATTTAAAAGGCCATAAATCTCACCATATTGAATTTAGCTCAGGAGAGGGCAGTTTGTGTTTTCCTGGTTTGGTTTGCTTTTTAGTAACTTTCATATTAAAAATAAATGAAAAAGTAAACAATATGGCAAATACTATGTCACAGGAAAAACTGGGACAGTTCTGAACTTGAAGGTGAAAGATATCAGTGAACAAGCTATAAAGAGCTGAGAAGGCAGAAGCAATGTGCTGGTAGGAGCTGAAAGCTCCAAACCAAGCTCAGACCAAAAGCCTTAGGGTCATCTCTTGCTCTCTTTTTTCTCACCTTCTCATTTCCTCACCTCCTCATCAGCACATCCCTTTGGCTCTACCTTCAACATACAGCCAGAATTTGACTATTTCTCACCACCTCCACTGTCATCTCTTGTCTGGACTCTTGCAATATCCACCTAATGGTCCCTATTTCTGCCTTTGCAGTCTATTCTTAGCATAGCCATCCGGGTAACGCTGCTAAAATGTTGGTGAGATCACATCACTTCTCTGCTCAAAGCACTGCAATGGCTCTCCTTTGGCCTCAAAATAAGAGTCGATGTTTTTACTGTGACCTACAAGGCTTACAAGATCACCCCTCACTCCCCGTTAATTCTAACCTCATCTTCACTAACATCCTCACTCACTCAGTTCCGGCTACACTGGCCTCTTCTCTAGCCTCTCTAACCCAGACTCATGCTGCTTCAATGCCTTTGAACTTGCTCTTCTGGGAAAAGGAAAAGCCTGGCCACAGACTAGTTCAAAAGTCACATACCTATATAAACTGAACTCCCCTTCCCCTTGTGATTCATTTGCCCTGACTGTTCTTTTAAATTCTTTTATTTCCTAGCATTGAATTTTACTTAATTGTTTTGTTTACAGTCCAATGTCCAAATAAAATGCTAGTTCAATTAGGGATTTTTCCTTTTTTTTTTTATCACTGATACATTCCTAGTACCTAGAATATTGACTGACAGCTAGTTGGTACCGAGTAATATTTGTTGAATAAACTAAGGAATAAATGCACAAAACACACTCTGCTCTTAATAGGTTGTTAATATATTAAGCCTTGCACCTACCTAAAGGAAAACTTTATCCACACTCTAAAATCATTTAAAACTAAACAAATTCTCTAACATGTAATAAAGATATTTTTCTTTCAGAGAAAAATTAGACAATTTTCTTACTGACTAAAGAACTCCCTACTTGATCACTGAAATTTACTAAGCATACCAAATTCTCAGATTGCGCATTAGAGGAGGAGGGTGTGTGTGTGTGTGTGTGTGTGTGTACACACACACACACACACACACAGGAAAGGGGACAAAAGAGACATGCATTTGGAGACAGACTAATGTCCTTCAGGCAGCAACCTGGGTTCTAATCCAAGTCACAGCATTGTGAACGCAGTGGCTTCCCAGGGGCTCAGTGAGTAAAGAATCCGCCTGCCAATGCAGGATGTGGAGGAGACACAGGTTTGATCGCTGGGTCGGGAAGACCCCTGGAGAAGAGCATGGCAACCCACTCCAGTATTCTTTCCTGGAGAATCCCACGGACAGAGGACCCTGGAAGGCTACAGTCCATAGGGCCACAAAGAGTCGGACACTACTAAAGCAACTTAGTATGCAATGTCCTTCAGATCTAAAGATTGGTAAACACGTGACTGGTGGGCACCAAATTATTTGGTTACTGAGAAACCAGAATAAAGAGTTATGAACACTTTTGCCAAAACTGGAATATAAATTTTAAAAATCTCCAGGAAGGACATAAGCTACTATCTGGAACTCAGAAGTTGTCCTTCTGAGTCTTTGGAACTTAGGGTATAATTCTCATTCTAAAAATCAGTTCCACAATGTTTCATACTATTCATTTCAGAAATTCTCTGTAAATTTCAGGCATCTTTATGATCCAAACTTGGTGAAATTATGCTAAGAATAAGTGGCACCTAGAACCTAGAATATATTTTATAAATATCATTAACTAATATTGAATAGAATTTTACTGTTCACAAGTCATATTAATGTATAATTTTGAAGTACATGGACTACATTTCTATATTTTACCCCCTCCCAACCTTTATTATCCACTGTATTTGTATTTTCCCTAATCATGAATTTCATCTATTTTTTTATCCTTAAATCAAATATGGAACAAGGTAAAAAGAGCAAACAAGGTAAATATAGAGAATGTGTTAGTGCAAAGTTTCATCTTCCATATTTTGCAGGTAAGGAAACTGAAACTCAGAGAGTTTAAGTGAATATGTCCAGGGCCACATACCTCACTAATTACAGAGCTGAGATGCATTCAGAGATGATATGACCCATGCTTTGTCTACCAAACCATTCTTCTTTTCTGTGATACACCATTCAAGCTAGTTCAATGCATTGTACAAAACACTAATCTAGTATAAAATATCACCTTGTATTGTGATCACTTATACAAAGCTGTACTTCCAGCTACAGTATGAACTCTTCAAGTTTTCATATGTAAGTATGGAATGCCCAGTCTGATTGGCCTCTCTGCACTTAGACCTGTACTAAGTCCAATGCCTGGCACACTGATATTCATCTCGGCTGAGAGCATGACCTTGTGAATGCACACACACTCAATCTCTCTACCTAGTGCCCTGCCCTTTGTCTAGTCTTCACCCAAGGTCCACTTGTAAGCATATCCAGCTACTATCTGAAGGAATTTGTTGAACATAAATTAAGGACTTTGGGGCTATCTTATCCCTAAGCAGTACTGGCATATAGTGGCTATTTAGTAAGAGAAGTTTAATTGCTTAAAATAATTGAAATGTTTAAAACAAGGGATATATGTGACTTCTCTGGTGGTCCTGTGGTTAAGATTCCGTGCTTCCATTGCAGGGGACAAAGGTTCAATCCCTGGTTGGGGAACTAAGATCCTGCATTTCAAGTGGCACACTCAAAAAATAAAAAATATAAAAATAAAGATAAAATGAGGGATATATGGATTAGAACATGGACATTTATATTATACCCAGTATTTGTGGCATTCTGGTCATAATAACACCCCTAGCAAGATTTGATCAATAATGACATCATGAAACTTATTATAAAATCGCAATGCATCAGGATATTTCCCACCATAGCCATTAGGTCAAATGAGGGAAGCTTCAGGAAAGTCTCTCAGAGGGCTTGACATGCAACCTGGGGAGTCTGAGGGACACAGAGCCTGGTGGCTGACTCTAGTTTGGAAAGAGTCCAAATATACAAAGCTTGCAGGAACTGCTGCCTTTTTTGGCCAAGGAGAAGGGAGTGCTATGGTGAGAGCAGCCTGAACTTCAAGAAGTTTATGGGACAAAAGAGCCAAATGTTTCCTTTGAACCAGAATGGATGCCGAGGAAAGTAGCAGGACTCGAGCTGCCACCAAAGGGTCATGTCCAGGTTGTCACCCTCCAGAGTCAGGTGACTCCAACAGCAAGGATCAGAACCAGGGTCAGCCAGAGGGTGCAACTCCTTTGTCAGGGAACAGTGCTACAAAAAATACATCCCATGTGCCACGCAGAGGGCTACAAAGTCACATGACCACTTTAGTAATTAACTTTACTCCTTCTCTTCCTCTCCCTCACCTCACTGTGACCCTAAGGAGTGAGCAGGACAAGATGGAACATAGAAAGCAAAAATACAGCATATATCCTCTTCCCAGTGCAGGTCTCTGAGCCTGTTCCAGGCTGGGAGTTATGGGGTAGAGATGAGGAGAGGATCTTTAAACTGAATTAGAGATTGAATATTCGACATTCCAAATCCTGAGCTTCCCAGATGAGTACTCTTTCTGTGCATTGTGCTGTTTACTCATGGCAACTTCCTGTTTTCATATATCCATTGTTCCGAGTTCAAAAATTAGTAACATGTATTTAATGTTTCATATGGACACACCAAGCTTAATATTTAAAGATACTAAATAAAGCAGCACTCAAAAAGAAAAATTTTAGTTATCAACATTTATAACTCAAAACACATGATTTTTACACTATCGTGGAATGTTGGTTCAAGTGATCACCCAAAAATCATGCCTAGCTGAACCACACCTAGCCAAATACCTAGGCAGTGTGTCCCTTTTGGTAATAATTTATTGCCACTTACATCTGAATCTGTGGTTTTCAGCCTCAATGCACCTAAGTTTTACCTGGGGAACTTAAAATTTTTTGATGACTAAAAGTGAAAGTGTTAGTTGCTCAGTTGTGTCTGATTCTTTGCAACTCATTGTAGCCAGCCAGGCTCCTCTGTCCATGGAGTTCTCCAGGCAAGAATACTGGAGTGGGTTGCCAGGGGATCTTCCCAACCCAGGGATCAAACCCTGGTCTCCTGCACTGCAGGCAAATTCTTTACTGTCTGAGCCACAAGAGAAGCCCCTTTGATGACCAAATGCCATCCTAAATCATTTTAGTCAGAATGTTTGTATGTGGGTTCTCTGGATATCTGTGTTAATTTCCTTATTTCACCATATGTATGCTACGGTAGCTATGGAGAATCAAAACCAAACACAAATGCTATATAGGTGATTTTAAGCCAGGATTGAGAACCATTGCTCTATTCTAGATGAGTGTGAACTCCAAAAGGCACAGGTTAGTAAAATCAACCTCTCTCTCAATGTTTTGAGAGTCCCCAACTTGACCCTGTTCTACTCCATGGAATCATTTTGTTCCAACATGAATATGAACCAGAATATGTACATTATATTAATTCCACCTGTATATAGACAGTCAAGTGATTTCAATGCTGGAAGGAAAAGTTCAGCTCTTGCAACCTTGGAAAATGCCCAACAATCTGTCCTACAAAAAGGGTGAAATGTCAAATGACGTTGCTTCCTACAAAACTGAATTAGAGCATGACCTCAAATGTTAATGTATTCAGATCTTTCCTCTGCCCTTAGAAGGTCAAATATTCACAACAGTCATAAAATCTACACTGCCCTATCCTCCCACGATTTCTGAAGCTATAGTAACACATTATAAAATAAAGAAAAAGAAATCCCCTATTAAAAGAAAGTTATAGCCTAAGAAAAAGTACAACTTCATGAAGTTGCGGCTAAACAGAGAAACGTATCATCAATTCCAAGTTAATACCTAATAGTTATGCCATGTTATACAACTTACAAAACTCTTTTGTATCTGTCAATTGATTTGATCCTCATAACAGTTGTATTTGATGATCATTACTCATGTTTCTATTTTATATAAAATAGAAATTACAAGCAGTTAAGTGACCTGTATAAAGTTAATAGCACAGACTAAATTTAGGTCTTATTCAGGAAACCTTGAGTCCTTTCAACTGTCTTTCTGTGTCAACATTTCTTAAACCCATTTTTCTGTTCACACTACCCAAAATAAAAACTTCCTTCCCAGAACAAGTAAATGCAAAATCTGTTTTAAATTTTATTAATATATTATACCACTCAGCAGTCAGAAAGGATAAATTCATTCATTAAAATAGTATTTTTCATCAAAGATTACTGGAAATTTTTCAATTTTATATTCTCATTAACAATGATTTAAAACCAACAGTTTCACCATAGGGCCATTTTGGGGCAGAGTTCCTAAGTGCTAGATAGATGGAATACTTTTTCAAAACTATTTTTTTCAGTATTTAGCTCTCATGTAAGTTATATAAAGTGTAATAATTATGAAAAACCTAACCAAACAGATATGACTGCAATTATTCCTAGCAGACAATTCTGAGTCAAATGAAAAGGCACAAGAGTTAAAGAAGAAAGAGCTCTTTACCATTTCACCTAAAAATCTGATCTGACAAACAATGCAGTAATGGTAACCCACATAAAAGGCAGTACTGTGAGTCAGTGATGAATTTGAAATCCAGTCAAAGCTCCATTTTAAATAACATCTGTGGCTCCTCATAACCAATAATAGTAAAATGATTCTCTTTAGTTTGTGTTCTTAGGAAAAGGTTTAGGGGGAAATAGTCCTCAGAGTAACAGGATGGCAGGGACACCCTCGCCTTTCATGTTATTCCCCGAGATACCAGCCAATCATTATAGAATCAAACAGCCAAATGAAGACTGGACAGAATAAGAGACCAAGGGCAAGAGAAAAACAGATGCTTTGGCGAGAAGGCAGACTATAAATGTTGGTTTCCCGGGATTTTGATAGCAGGAGTGTTTATCTTATTGAAAGCAGAGTCTAATTGAATAAAAGAGTTTTTAAAATACTGAGCCATTAATTAGGCGGCATGGGGTAAAGCACAGATTCAGTAATGTATGAGGCTTCTGGGAGGCTTCAGGCTGCACTCATCGATTCTGTCAGGGTGCCAGAGAAACAAGAGAGCCGAATGTTTCGCCTCTTCTGGAAACCTACCTGATACATTTGGAAGTGGCTTCCCCATGCATTGCCTCTGCTCAAATCATCCGATAATTACTCTGGCACTGTACACTGCGAACTTGGCGGGCTCTGAGAGATATCAGATGTTTTTCTCATGCTTGCTGAACCTCTCTTAGACAAATTTTGCATTGTTTTTTGTGTCAGTTTTATCGTGAAACATCGTGTTGCCATCTGGGAAGAAAAACAACATGGTAGAGGAGCAGCTGGTGAATGGTAATGGCCAAATAAACATTGGCAGGCACCCGCCATTAGGTGAGATAAGAGGGGTGGGTGGCTGCCAACACCAACGATCCCTCACCGCTGGAGCATCTTTCACACTCCCCTTCTCTCTTATCTTCACTCAAATTCATGGCAGTTTTTCATTCAGAGACTCAAGCTCTCCAAGTGTCAGGTGTTGGGCTTTCCCTGCTCTGTCCTGGAGGAACTAGACAGATCTATAAAGTGCCCCACCAATTGAATTTCTCTCCTGGGCAGGACAACAGACTTCTTGAAGCAATGGGTAAGTTTCTGATACCTTAACAGGAAGCCTCCCCTGAAGAATGAGAGGATACCAAGACCCTTACCAAGCTTGTCAACCAGTTTGATGGCCCTTATTTTGGCCGTCACCCCAAACAACGTCAGAATTTGTGGCTCTCAAACCCTTAAATAATTTAAAAGGCCATATGTATGATAGTTCAGTTCGGTGGCTCAGTCGTATCCAACTCTTTGCGACCCCATGGACTGTGGCATGCCAGGCTTCCCTGTCTATCACCAACTCTCAGAGCTTACTCAAATTCATGTCCATCAAATCGGTGATGCCATCCAACCATCTCAACCTCTGTCGTCCCCTTCTCCTCCCACCTTCAATCTTTCCCAGCATCAGGGTCTTTTCCAATGAGTCAGTTCTTCGCATCAGGTGGCCAAAGTATTAGAATTTCAGCTTTATGTATGACAAACCAACATAAATAATACCATCATGCCTTTAGAAGCAGGGAAGTGAGGGGAAGTAAGTTATACCTGATTAAAAAAGTTGTACCTACACTTTCTTGTTTATAAGATAAAAAATTTTTCATTGCAACACTTCTAAAACTGAGATTCATAGAATAGATTCTAAAAAAGTATCTGACAATCTCCAGGCAGCAGAATAAATTGTGAAGTGCCAATAGTCATCATTGCCTTCATATGTGCAAACTGGTGAATATTTGAAAGTAAACATTTATCCAATAACCTCAGTTGTGTTATTTCTACTGTAGGAGCCAACATGGTTAAATTTTTAACTTAAATTTGGATTCTGAGTTTTGGCTTAAAATATCCTCAAACTATCACATTGTAATGTAGCACTTTTTTATTTGTTCAGTTTGCAAAAATTTGTTTCACAGAGACACTGTGATCAGAGGCAATAGAAATTGCTGAACCACTCAAAATAACTCAAAATTTTTTAAGCTAATAGAGGTTGGAATGATCAGCATATGTGTCATGGAGATTGACACACATGCTGGTACATCTTCCTGGCAAAACCCTCCAACTAACTTTCAATATACAGTTCAATTATATAGAGTCATTAAATATTATATTCACTAAATTATATATTCAATATATTACATTCAGTATACATTATAATCAACATATTATATGTTCAACACATGTTATAGTAAATATATATTCAATATATTTTACACTCAACATATAATTCAATAAGGGAAATGTATGTATTGAAATATAATTGACATACATATAAAATTTCCATTAATTGAATTATACATTTAATATAATCTATACTGAATATATATGACATATAATTTTTCATATGTATGAATTTAACCAAAAATGAAATAGAAATACAAACTAAACCCTGGAACTCTTGACAAGATGTTGCTCTAGGCTCTAAAATGGACGAGGTTACAAGAAAAGAGCAGTGCCCCATGCCACGCTATTTACAAAGGCCAATGGCTGACTCCAAACTTTGAATGCTGGAGGATAAAAGGCTAAAATACAAATCTCACTTGTGAAAGTTATGAAAATGGCCTGAAATTTTATGCATCATTGATTATTAAAAAATCAAACACAAAACTTATGCACAGTTAATATACTGATAAATTCAATAAAAAAACAAAAATTAACATAATATAGGAAATATGGTAACTTTCAGAATCACCTAATTCATCCCTTTGTTTTAAAAAATAAAATCCTAAGGCCCCACAGCTCACTTGCAACAGAATTCAAAATAAAATCGTGAACTAAGCAGGCAGATGTGAAAGGGAAAACAGGAGAGCGTGAAACAACAGGCTTTGACCTAAAGGACAGGTCAAATTAGGACCTGCCAGGAACTCGCCTTAAACGACATTAGAACAAGTTCTCTGGAAAAATTCCTGCTCTTAGATCAATGGTCACTTATACAACTATGACTGAACACAATCAACAAGATTGCAGGGAAAATCTAAGAGAAACTAAAGCATAAGAAAAACTTCCTAAAAGTCTATTTAGATTCATTTCAATATTATTCATGAAAAAAGTCAGTCACTCTGAATGTTTCAATAAATAATTTATGTGTAGCCACATTCTTTTGTCAATATGCTATTCATTCTTTTGATATCTGTCAGGTAAGTATATGACAATTGCTATTACCCTCATTTGAGCTCCAATGAAATTAACTGAATGAGTCTCTCATTATACTGTTAATTGAGAAATTTTGAAGCTGTAATTCATTAGTCCATAATCCTTAATCCATAAACTCAATAAAATTTTGCCTACATACCACTCAATCAACATTTATAAGAAACTTGATCCTAAAACAGCAAAGAAATACTTTCTAAAATAAACCCATCATTGGAAAAAAAAAAACTGCAAATACTTTCTCCTTCTTTCTTAAGCATCTACTGTGAAACACTAGATGGACCCTATGGCGATGTCAAGAAAGGTCACCCTCGGCTCCATTTTACAGATGAAGAACTGAAGGCTACAAATGATAAATACTTAAATAACTTGCCCAAGTTAAAGCAGCTTGAAAATCCAGAAAATCCGTCTCTAAGACCTATAACTTTAACTGCTATGCTATGATGCAAGGTGTTCAATAATTAAATACTAAACCAGCAGTGTATAACTGATATTGTGACTTTGAAGTAAGTTAAAGTAGTTCAGATGGCTGCAAAATAAATAGGGTCTTAAAGGATAAATAAGCTTGGTAAAGGTAGGTTTTGTCAGAATCAGCAAATAAACAAATACAACTAAAGAGCAACTACTGGACAACAAGAAAGGGAAACTCCAAAGGGAATAGTTGGAATTTTGTAGAAGGCCTGCAGGAGAAGAAATTGAAATTGGAATTACACGTTGGCCAAGGCAGTGCAAATCAATTTGTAAACGATGGATGTCCTTTTGGAAGGCTTCCAGGGAGACACAGCAGTACGGACAGGAAGTAGCCCCCTCTTGATGAGTAAGCCAGTGCCTTCCTGAGAAGGGTAATAGCCTCACCTTTCAGAGGGGCCCAGATGACAGAATGCAAGAAGACGACAGAGCTAATATGATCATTGCATTATAAATTAAAACATTTAACCACATGGATATTTTTCACCCCAGAAGACAGGATCTTGTCACTTAACAGGATCAATGAAGAAAGAAGCATATTCCTGGCCACAGAGACGCAGCCACAGCTGCTGTATCTCTGCCTTGTTGAGAGTAAGATGGTTTGGCACAGCTACAAGCTCATCTTCTGACCTACCAGAAGATCTTTGTTAACAAGAAAATTTCTTCTACAAATAGAATAAAATGTAATCATTAAGTAAACCAAACTCTGAAAATGCAACAACAGGGTTATGTAAGTTAAAGCTCAGGGTTTGAAGAGCACAAATTTGTGATATCCAGGGCAGAAAAATCTTGTAACACCAACATTAGCAAAAGGGGCACACAGAGTTTTAAAAACTAAATAAAGTATCCTGTCACAAATAGAAAGCAAAAAATAAAACCTTCTAATATTGTACACTTAGCAATATTAGACAAAACAAAGACAGGCGTGGGGTGAGAGATGAGGTAAGTGTTGGGAGGAGAGGGGGAAGTCGTGCCACAAAGTGGGCACAGGTGTAATCCTAAAACCTACAGAATCTGTTTAAATATGGAAGGGTATTTATTCTGACCTCTAAATGGACCACTTGGAACAATGTCAAGTACTTCAGGTTCTCAGAGTGGGAGCCTGAACTTTGGGGAAGTGAATGCCAAGAGCACAGAACTATTGGACCTGACAAAGAACTTCTTAAAGAAGGGGATATTATTTTATTTACATCAGAATTTCCAGTACGAAGCACAATGCCTAGAAAATACTAAAAGTTTAACAAACATTTGATGGCTAAACAGAGGTATGATGTCCCTTCTAAGATTCTGTAAACTGTAGATGATACAGAATAAGCCTCACCCTGGGATAAAATGGACGTCACTTAGGTGATGTTATCTGAGAAGAGCAGAGGGCCCCTTCTTTCACTGAACATCTCCAACAGCCTTCATAGCAGGCTCAAATGTGATCATTAGAGGGGCAATTCTCAGTGGTAGGCATTGCCCTCTCCCCTAGAAGAGTGACCCTGGGAGCAGCAAGCTCATGAAAACAGTACTAACATCTAACTGATCTTGCTCTCTGATGTACAGGCAGTATCAACAGCCTGACTGGGAGATACCAAAAGCATGTCAAAAGACAGCTTTAGAATGTGTGGGAAAGAGAATTTTCCTTCACTGGGGTGACTGAAAGGGCTGAAGTTACGCATGGTCACTTCATCACCAAGAGAAAACCAATCTGAATTAAGTCAACCCAGGGGAAATCTGAGCTGAGAGATGCATAGCTTCTGAGTCTGGATGATGCTATTAATTCCCTGGACTGAGCTCTACCCAAAGGAAGTTCTCTGGAGCCTTCAGTGAGCAAAGTACATTCCCATTTTTCCTAAGCTAATTTTACGTGGCTTTCTGTCTCTGGATTAAAGCAGGATATCAATTGGAAATTTTCAATTTCTCCAATATTACATGAAGACCAAAGCTGAAAACTAAGGTATGCTAAGATTCTCATATTCTAATATATGGGAATTCACTAACAGACTTCCTTGGTGGCTCAGATGGCAAAGAATATGCCTACAATTCAGGAGATGGTTCAGTTCGATCCCTGGGTCAGGAAGATCCCCTGGAGGAGGGCATGGCAACCCACTCTAGTATTCTTGCCTGGAGAATTCCATGGACAGAGGAGTCCGGTGGGCTATAGTCCATGGGGTCACAAAGAGTTGGACATGACTGAGAGAATTTCAGTTTAGTAAAACAAGTCTTACTTCCAATCATTACCATCTTTCCCTGGGCAATATAATAACATAGAGGGCAGTGAGGAAGGGAGCTGTTTTAAGTGACACTATTCCATGAAGGAGAAAGAAAATGGGTTATTTTGTTACCAAAAATTAAGGGAAGAGGGTTCAAAGGGAATTCATGTTGAGAACAGGGAATGATTACATGAAAGGAATGTGGGCAGTTCATTTTCCAATTTTGGCAATCTGGCCAACACACCTCAGTTACCTAAGCGCCAAGGAAAAGACAATTAAAGAACAAGGTGAGATGGGCAAAGAGGTAGCCAAGAAGCTATCTATCCCATTATTTGACATGTCATGGGTGGATGAATTTCCTGAGGGTTAATAAATGAGGAGACAATTTGCTGAATTCTGTCTTCCCAGATTTCACCAAGAGTACTGATCACTAGGAAAAGGGATCTCAGTTTTGGGGTGGGCACCTTTTGGAGGGACTAAGGGAGTGGAAAATGCAAAGTCAGGAAATATGCATTAGGAAGGGAAGGACTTTGGGGATACTCAACAGAACTCACAGGTGAGAGGACCAGCAACTACATCCCTGCCACACAGAAGATATTAATGATTACCTTGAGCCAAACCAATGAGAACAGCTAGCCAAACAGAGAACTCAACCTCACCACAGGCAGTTAAATAAGGTGTTTGCTCCATCCCTCTTCTTCTATGTTGCATGAACGTGATAAAAGATAGAGGAGGGAGAAGGGAGTCAGTTTTTGTAGAATGAAGAGAGGAAAAGAACTTGAGTTTAATTTAAAACTTAAAACAACAACATAAGACTATTCTAATAATTAAAAGTGACTGGAACATTCTGAAATCTAGCCAACACATTATTAGTTCAGTTCAGTTTAGTCGCTCAGTCGTGTCTGACTCCTTGCGACCCCATGAATCGCAGCACGCCAGGCCTCCCTGTCCATCACCAACTCCCAGAGTTTACCCAAACTCATGTTCATCGAGTCAGTGATGCCATCCAGCCATCTCATCCTCTGTCATCCCCTTCTCCTCCTGCCCCTAATCCTTCCCAGCATCAAGGTCTTTTCCAATGAGTCAACTCTTTGCATGAGGTGGCCAAAGTATTGGAGTTTCAGTTTCAACATCAGTCCTTCCAGTGAACACCCAGGGCTGATCTCCTTTAGGATGGACTGGTTGGATCTCCTTGCAGTCCAAGAGACTCTCAAGAGTCTTCTCCAACACCACAGTTCAAAAGCATCAATTCTTCGGCACTTAGCGTTCTTCACAGTCCAACTCTCACGTCCATACATGACTACGGGAGAAACCATAGCCTTGACTAGATGGACCTTTGTTGGCAAAGTAATGTCTCTGCTTTTAAATATGCTATCTAGGTTGGCCATAACTTTCCTTCCAAAGAGTAAGCATCTTTTAATTTCATGGCTAAAATCACCATCTACAGTGATTTTGGAGCCCAAAAAAATAAAGTCTGACACTGTGTCCACTGTTTCCCCATCTATTTCCCATGAAGTGATGGGACCAGATGCCATGATCTTAGTTTTCTGAATGCTGAGCTTTAAGCCAACTTTTTCACTCTCCTCTCTCACTTTCATCAAGAGGCTTTTTAGTTCTTCTTCACTTTCTACCATAAGGGTGGTGTCATCTGCATATCTGAGGTTATCGATATTTCTCCCGGCAATCTTGATTCCACCTTGTGCTTCTTCCAGCCCAGCGTTTCTCATGATGTACTCTGCATATAAGTTAAATAAGCTACCCCACGTCCGAGGTCAGGGGCAGCAGCCGAGAGGAGCAACCCCACGTACAAGGAGCAGCGGCTGTATGGGCGCAGGAGGGCTGAGAGGAGCTACTCCATGTTCAAGGTCAGGAGGGGCAACCGTGAGGAGCTACTCCTCATCCAAGATAAGGAGCAGCAGCTGCACTTTGCTGAAGCAGCCGTGAAGAGATACCCCACGTCCAAGGTAAGAGAAACCCAAGGAAGACTGTAGGTGTTGCGAGAGGGCATCAGAGGGCAGACACACTGAAACCATAATCACAGAAAACTAGCCAATCTGATCACATGGACCACAGCCTTGTCTAACTCAATGAAACTAAGCCATGCCGTGTGGGGCCACCCAAGAGGGACAAGTCATGGTGGAGAGGTCTGACAGAATGTGGTCCACTGGAGAAGGGCATGGCAAACCACTTCAGTATTCTTGCCTTGAGAACCCCATGAACAGTATGAAAAGGCAAACTGATAGGATACTGAAAGAGGAACTCCCCAGGTCAGTAGGTGCCCATTATGCTACTGGAGATCAGTGGAGAAATAACTCCAGAAAGAATGAAGGGATGGAGCCAAAGCAAAAACAATACCCAGTTGTGGATGGGACTGGTGATAGAAGCAAGGTCCGATGCTGTAAAGAGCAATATCGCATAGGAACCTGGAATGTTAGGTCCATGAATCAAGGCATATTGGAAGTGGTCAAACAGGAGATGGCAAGAGTGAACGTCAACATTTTAGGAATCAGCGAACTAAAATGGACTAGAATGGGTGAATTTAACTCAGATGACCATTATATCTACTACTGTGGGCAGGAATCCCTTAGAAGAAATGGAGTAGCCATCTTGGTCAACAAAAGAGTCTGAAATGCAGTACTTGGATGCAATCTCATAAATGACAGAATGATCTCTGTTCGTTTCCAAGGCAAACCATTCAATATCATGGTAATCCAAGCCTATGCCCCGACCAGTACCACTGAAGAAGCTGAAGTTGAACAGTTCTATGAAGACCTACAAGACCTTTTAGAACTAACACCCAAAAAAGATGTCCTTTTCACCACAGGGGACTGGAATGCAAAAGTAGGAAGTCAAGAAACACCTGGAGTAACAGGCAAATCTGGCCTTGGAGTACAGAATGAAGCAGGGCAAAGGCTAATAGAGTTTTGCCAAGAAAACGCACTGGTCATAGCAAACACCCTCTTCCAATAACACAAGAGAAGACTACACATGGACATCACCAGATGGTCAATACTGAAATCAGATTGATTATATTCTTTGCAGCCAAAGATGGAGAAGCTCTATACAGTCAGCAAAAACAAGACCGGGAGCTAACTGTGGCTCCGATCATGAACTCCTTATTGCCAAATTCAAACTTAAATTGAAACACATTATTAAGGTACCTGTTATTAACTGTTTGCCTACAACGAGGCAGTATGGTACTTAATTGTACCATAGTCCAAAAAAAAAAAAGAAAAAAAGCAGTAATTGGAAGCTTAAATTCAACAGAACTGAAACTCTTCAACAAATGTATTTAGTTATATCGTCCCATGCTCTCATCCTCCTTTAGAAAGAAGACAGCAGATTGCCACTTGCTGTTCTCTCCGTTTTGCTCTCTTGTCGGGATTACATTTTGGTTGGACATTTAGGATACTTACGCCTTTTGGTATCTCTTGTGTGTGTGCTCAGTTGTGCCAGTCTCTCTGCAACCCCGTGGACTGTAGCTCACCAGGCTCCTCTGTCTATAGATTTCCCAAGCAAGAATACCAGAGTGGGTTGCCATTTCCTTGTCCATTTGGTATCTCTTACAAAGCACAACAACAATGACTCAGAAAAAAATGTCTAAAATGAGAGTTCTCAAAGGGTCTCTATTCTACCGGTTCAATGCAAGAGTTCAAATATGCCAATGGGCTTATTTGTGGACTATGCCAGATGATTACAGAGCCTTTGTCAATGAGAAATCACCACATGGAGTGAAGATAGTCACATAAGCCTTCTGCAAAAGAGCCTTGGAATTCCATGGCTGTGTGAAATATGGAGGGAATTCACCTCAATAGGAGATACAAGATGCCTATTTCTGTAGAGGACCAGTGGTTAGTTTTACAGGTTATCACAAGCAACATTATTTGTACTATCTCCCAACCTCATTCCCATAATAACTCACACCAAATTCCACTAGAAGAAGTGATGAAATCAAAGGGGTGGGGAGGGGAATTAGTAAAGTAAAATGAATTATAATCAACAAGCACACAAAGGAAGTTAAACTCAAAATCAGATTATTGTACAAAATTGTCATAGTTGGCATCATCAGAGTAACACAGCCCAATAGGGTAACATTAATTTCAAGAGTTGTACCACCATAAGGCCATGAGAAATCCTGTGGCCTGCATGAAAGGTCACCCACCTCACCAGGAATTCCAGCCTAAAGAAGAGAATTAGAAGGAAACAGAGCACAGATTGACATCAAAAACATATGTAATAAATAGTTATTAAAATGAGAATAAATTATGAAATACAAGGACTTTTAGGAAGCCTAGAGAATATGAACTACTTTGAAGAGTCTGCCAATAAAAGGGATTTCACAGATTAAACTGATAAGGATTTGGAAAAAAAAAAAAAGAGTACTTTCATAATACTTCCCTTTAATCCCTATTAACCTTATCATTTTGCTTATATTGAATCCCCAGGCTAATTGTGATCTGGAAAATTTAATAACCTAAAATGAAGATAAGTATCAATGGTTAAAAACTTAGCATTTGTATTTTAAGTGAGCCTTTCAATATCTTAGACCAAAGTCATATGTAACACGGAAATGTCAGATAGCACTACAGGGAGAAGAGGAGCCTTCTGAAGATAGACTTCAAATGTATAAAATTCCTAACAATACTGGCAGCCTGTAACTATACCTTGATGTGCTCTTCTACAAAGCTGATGTTTCTGACCAATGTTATCAGGGAAATGTTTTGGTGTTTTTCCTGTTTTTTATAGTAACTGGTGATGAACTTGAGCTGATCTAATACATGGATCAAACCTCCTTGGGACCACTGAGTCAAGGAAACTGTATCCTCATGATGCTCATATTGTTCTGCTTTTTTTTTCTTTGTATTACATGAAATTTCCTATAGCCAATGAATAAAACAAATTGGCAAGTGCTGTTTCTGACTAGACCAGCTGAATATTTAATATCCAACTATTTGTTATGAAGCTCTGAAATGATCATGGAAATCTAAACTGATTACTTCTCCACTTTGAATGTTTTGCTTGGGAAAAAAAGCAAAGTGAATCTGCTGCTATAGGAGTAATATGAAGTTGAAACTTACAGCATTCAAAACTCAGCATTACTTATTAGTTGAGAATTCAAAATATCTCTGAGTATTTTTGGAAATTGACGAAGCAATTGGACAGAGATGCCATATCTAGCTTGACTAGAAACAGCACAACTGCAAAGCAAATAATGTGCACTTTCACCCCCAATGACCTGGAAATAAGCACAAACAAAATATTCAAGGGCTTAAATTTTAGCTGTGGGAAATCTACTGCAGCTAAATAGAGAAGAAAATAGCTGATCCCAGGGGAAGCAAGTAGATGGCCATGTAGGATGCAATTAAGAGCAGTGGCAAAGTCATTCACCATTACTATGTGCTTAACCCAGTCACTCTGAGCAAAGGTAGCCACAACGAAGAACTGTACTCTCTACTCAGTATCTGGGGAATCTAGAGGTTTCCAGCACAAAGACCCATCAGTTGAAGGGCTATGTGACAGAGGATTCAGGGAGATTGGTTGGCTAATGGACAGGGGAATAAATTCTCCCAGAACGCTCCCTGTTCAAACCATTGGAAATGGAGTCACCCTTCAGATCATCTGTATGCCTGTTTCTTTTTTCCATTTTCAATTTATAATAACAATAACGACCTAGACATAGGACATTTCCTGGGCTTTAATGACTGTCTGAGGTTAATGGCCCTCAACTACACCTCAGGCCATCAACCCCTCCCAGCTGGTCATTAATCTCCAGGAAATATCCTGTTCCAGGGTCATTATTGTTTCAATATCAACTATACCTTAAAAGCTTTATGGATTCTGCAAATATACATCACTTGCCAATAAACGTTATAAAACCTGTTTAGAATTCTGAAATTATCTGGAGTTTGACCTCTCAGAGATGTTTTGTTCAAAACTAAAATTGGCCTAAGAAAACATTCAACTTCAGACTGTGTTTCTAGTCTAAGACAGAAAGAACACAAAGTTAGAAGAATTAAGAAGGGATTATAAAACTACTCTTGCCTGAAAAATTCCATGGACAGAGGAGCCTGGCGGGCTGTCCATGGGGTCTCAAAGAGTCAGACATGACTGAGCAACTGAACATATGCACACACATAAAACTACATCAGGGAATTCTCCAGCTGTCCAGTGGTTCCCTGGACTCTGTGTTTCCACTGCAAGGAGCATGAGTTTGATCCCTGGTTGGGGAACTAAATCTAACAAGATGTGTGGTGTGGCCAAAAAAGAAAAAAAAAAAAAAAACTACACCAAATTTCAGTGTAAATTTTTTATGAAAGTTTGAATGCTAGTTACCCTTTTTAGGAATCCTCCACTTAGTGATCACTTTCTAATTGTAAACTTTTAATTAAAGCTAGAGAAGCAAATTTAAAATAAAATGCAGCGTGATCAGAGACCAAGTGTTGGTTACCTTAAATGACTTCACTGAAAACAAAAATGATGCCACTAAGATGTTACACTGAATTATACCATATTCCATAATACCAGTTCCATATTATAGCTGAGGAAATACTCTCTTCCTACTGTCCTTTCCCAGGCTCACTGCAGAATGAACCAGAAAATATTGAGGGATGTGGGCACAGATATGGGAGTTTTTTTTAATCTTTTAATCCCAGCAAGATGCTTAATCCCTCTTGTCCTTGTCTTCTTATCTGGAGAATATAAAGCAGTTGACTCATATGCTAACAAATAGGAATTCAAAAATGGTAAAAAAAAAAAAAAATAGAAGTATATATTTTTAATATTTTGCTTAGATCTGAAAAATATAATAAGACTACACAAGTGTTTATTTCTTTATTGCTGTTATAATAGCAATGATGTGATAGATTTTTAAATATTTAATGTTAATGGTACCTTCTCTCTCCTTTTTTTTTTTCTTTGCCTTCACATTTGAGTTCAAGTTTCTGCTTTTGAGAAAGTTATTCTGAAAGAAAATTCAAAAATATTTTAGCAACCTAAAGATTATACAGAACACAGAGATGTATACACCTTTTTGAGTTCGTATTTTTGTTTCCTTCAGATAAATATCCAGAAGTGGAATTGCTAGATCATATGATAGTTCTATTAAGTTTCTGAGGAACCTCCATGCCATTTTCCATAGTGGCTGCATCAATTTACATTCTCACCAACAGTGCACTAGGGTTCCCTTTTCTCTACATCCTCACCAACACTTGTTACTTCTTGTCTTTTTGTTAATAGCCATCCTGACAGGTGTAAGATGGTATCTCATTATGGTTTTGATTTGCATTTCCCTGATGATTAATGATGTTGAGCATCTTTTCATGTGACTGTTGGGCATCTGTATGCCTCCTCCTTTGGAAAAAAATGTTTATTCAGGTTATTCAGATTTTCTGCCCATTTTTTAATTGGATTGTTTGGGAAGGGGGTTGATACCGAGTTGTATAACTTCTTTGTATATTTTGGATATTAGCCCTGTTAGTGGAAATAGCCACTAAAAGTAAGTAAGGACTTGAAGAAAATAACATACTTGATTCTGTATTCAAAAAATAATGAATGATCTAAAATGGGATTCTAGAGCCTTGCTTGGATATGAGCTTCAAAACCAAGCTCATTTATAAAAAACATCCAAAGATTTTGCCATAGTAAAAGTGAGGACAAGTGAGGTGTGCAGAAGGAAAAGCTCTCCATCCCTGTGAGGCAGCAGGAAGAGCCAGGGAGAGCCCAGCCAGCTCCCTCAGGACTGTCAGGCAGCTGCTCAGACTCCCTGTGGCAGAAGGGTGAGACCCAGCACACAGAGCCTGAGTCCCCAGAATGGAAAAGAGCACGTGTTTTCACAACAGACTTCCACACAAAGGCCACTGCATTTCTGACAGCAATGCAGCAAACCTGACATGTCTCTCAGCAGCTCTTCTGCATGGGGCAGGGCTCAGCACACAAACGTTGTTAGCAAGGTGATAACAGCTGCCCTAAAGCTGCACAAGGCATTAATCAAGCACCTCCTGAAGAGCAAGAAGGATTATATCAAGGACCTTAACTTGCCCCTAAGGCCCTGTGTTTACCTTGATTTAGCAGTTCTCCCTATAGCAATCTGTTGTCTTCATCCCACACAGGCCCCAAGCTTGGGGTTCTGTTGCTCCTACAGGCTTGCTTTTGGTAACCCCTCAAGGAGAAAAGCTCCCCAGGAAGGAGATAGAGCTTTATTTTTATCTCAGTCAAAGTCCCTATCCAATCCATTAATAGTTACAATAACCTTGGTCCAGGGCATTTCCTGGAGAAGCCATAACTAGCTGGGGTTAATGAACTCTCTCTACCATTAATTCCTTGGAGAGGCCATTGGCCTGAATTGTTACTTAATTACTCTTCTGTGTACAGCTTCATAAAGCAACCAAATGCCTTCTTTCAGGAAGAAGGGAGATGGTAATGGGGGTCATCAGAGGCCATTAATTTTACAAATAGTTTATTAGAAACTACAGTATGTTAAGAAGTCACTCTGGCCCACAAATCAACTCAATGCGGTCCTTATTAACTCGAGATCCAAAACTTCCTAGGTTTCCATGATTCACACACACAAAGTTACAAATGGTGCATAATCTGGTCAAAACGTACATACCCAGGTGTACAGAAGTATATTCTTTATATTCTGCAAATGATCTTATCTTCCCCTTTAGCTCTGACTCCTTAAGTTGGCAGAAAAGACTCAATGGGACCAATTCAAGATACCATAGACTTTTCCTGGTTAAAAATCTCTTTCAGGCAATTTCTCAGTCTTGGGAGATTCTCCTTCTCTAGAGCTCTCCTCTTTCCCTGGAGAGTGGCAGGTGCAGGGGAAAGCTGTGTATCCTTGAGGTGGATTGAAGGAGGAGCTTTGGGTCTTCATACCTCCACTTGTTGCTCCTGGGTCTGCTGGCCTTTCAGGATGCATGCTGGCCCATGCTCCTGATGACCATGGCTTTTACTATTGCCCATGTGGGGTCTCTGGGTTCTGTGTCCACTTCAGCACAACCTAAGGTCTTCCATTCACTAGCCATCTTAATGCAGCTACATCCACACTTTCAGGTCTGGGGGTGCTCAGCTGCACCGCCCCGTTTACACCTGTAACAGCTTCCCTCCCACCCACATAAACACACTACATCTCTTCTCATCACCTTCACCCATTTATGTTTCCTTCCAGTACTCTTCTCTTTTGTCATACCAAATAAAATTAATTTACTCATCTATTTTGTTGTTTGTGTTATCACTACCCCACACACACCCCTCCTAGAACAGCAGTCCCCAAAACTTCTGACACCAGGAAACAGTTTCACAGAAGACAATTTTTCTATGGACAAGGGTAGGGCAAATGGTTTCAGGATGATTCAAGGCATTACATTTATTGTGCACTTTATTCCTATTATTATTACATCAGCTCTACCTCAGATCTTCAGGCATTACATCCCAGAGGTTGGGGACCCCTGCCCTAGAACGTAAACTCCATGAGGGCAAGTGTCTTGACTGTTTAGTGTACTCTCTCTAATGCTTAGAACAGTGCCTGTAATACACAGGGGCTCCATCAACAGCTTCAGTGTTTGTCAAATGAATGAGTAGTTAGTTGACTACATGATGGGATTAGACTGCTGGCCTTAGGGCTCAGACTTTCTATATTAGTTACACTTGGGCAGTGAGAGAGCACAATCTGCCAGAGAAGTAAGAAACAGGGGCTACCCCATTCATTCGGCCCAGAAATCAGATCCATTCAACTACTGCTGCCAAAGGGAAGACGTGGCCATGAAACACACACACACAGCTAGGCTCTTAAGTTTCCACAGATGGTGAGAAACCGTTGCCACCCAACCCACTGTGACATGCTGCTCCGCCCTCCCCATGTCAACAGCAGAGTCATGAAGGTTCTGAGAATCTATTGGACAGTTCCACTGGGGAAAGACTTGATGCTTCAGCAGCTAACTGCCTAGGGCAGAATCAGGAAGACCGTACACATCAGAAGGGAGGTAGAGTTTATGGAAGAAATGGAAATAAAGGAGAAACCAAGGAGGCACAGCAAGCCAAATTATTTACTTCTGCTTGGTTTTTCTGAGACCTATTTAATACTAAGATCTTACTTAATATCTGGAGATTCTTATAGACGCCAGGCTCGAGAGCACAGAGATTACTTTTCAGAGAAGTTATACACCTACACCTGTGTCCATGAGCTCTTTAGGAAAGCAACTGGGCCTGAAGCAGAAAGGGACTTAAGAACAATTGATAACTGTTGATCCTTATTGCAGCATATAAATTCCAAAGGATTTTGTGTAGGTGAACTATCTCCAAATATATCTGCTAGCAGGATATATGCTGAAATATGCAGTACATACTGTATCCTCACTGCATCCTTACTGAGGCATAATCAGATCATGAGCAGAAAACCAAAAGGCTAAATTCTGTCATGGCCAAAACGTGAAGTTGGTGAGAAGAAACCAGTTAATTTTGTTTCTGTATTTGGGGGCTCTAAGCTAGTTACTCTATTTCATAAATGGATCCATTTCCCCAATTCATTAGATACATCTCTGTGATATTTTAGGGAAATCTACAATGGAAGAACAAAAGGAAGATCAACTAGATTATGAGTAAGTAATCATAATTATACAAAGCCACATCCAAGGACCAAGGTATGAAGAAGGCCCGCTGTTGATGTCTTCCTTCATGTCCTAGTCTTCTTCTCTCTCTCCATCTACTACCTATCTATCCCCCACTGCATTCCACCCCAAGCCCTTTGTGCCCTGCTGAAAGGATAGCTTTTATAAATTTTCCCTTCTAAGTGATAGCTATTATAAAGTCCTTCCAAGGTAGGACTTCCTTTTCCAAAATCATCCCTCATTCTTACTCAAAAATCTCTCTGCCTCACTAACTTATTTATGGCTAATTATTTAAAAAGCAAACTACTTAATTGATATAAGAAAAAGAAAAGTTTACTGAAAGCTTCCCATGTGCCCGGTACCCTTTTTAGACCACTCCAGTGTTAACCTTTATTTTATTCAAATTTACTTCAAAAAGATGTTTGCATTCTTGAAAGTGTATGGATGGGTCACATCCGTTAACTTAATGGAGTGACTGTCATGGTACATTTTCAAGCTTTGTAGCAGGCACTAGAGCAGAAGTTTTGAGATAAGGAGGAAGGGAAAGACTGAAGCCCTCCCTGCCAGTGGAAATCACTTGTGCCTCTGCATGAGGCCAGGCCCAATCATTAGGAATGTGCCAGCTACCTGGATGAAAGTACTCAATAAAAGTGGATTGCATGAGCAGATTCTGTGAACAATTTGTCTGAGAAACCAGTACAGAGGGCTGTTTAAGGAAGCAAGACTTCTCCTGGAACCAAAGTAGAGGTGCACTAGTATATCAAGCACTTTGGCTGAGAAAGCCGAGAAAAATCTCCCTTGCTAACCAAGTTGAGACTTATTGAAACAAATTGTAGAGCATGATTAAGAAATATAATTTCCTAAGAATGAAAATGGAAAGATATGTTCCCAGAAACAGCCAGGTTAATGAATTTAATGCCTTTTAGATATGCCCTTTAGTCCAAACATTACTGACCTTAAAATAACTGGCCCTTGTTCATTTTGGGGACTGAGTCTATAGGTCAGAGAAAGAGGAAATCTTAAGATTGGCCCAGTCAAAGAAGAACATTAACAGTTTGAATATGGACCTTGAAAGGGATATGCAGAGAATAGATGAAGCAAATCAGGACCTTCTTGTCAAAATCCATGAGAAAGAAAATGAGATTCAGAGGTGAGTGTTGGGGTTCCATGTGGAAAGTACTCAGTCCAGAGGATGGGATGGGAAAGAAGAGACAAAACTGAATTTTCCAGTTTGTTCTAGAGATCTAAATCTTGCACAGCAAAGTTTCTCCTTCATTCTGCAGCATTTCTCTACAGCTCAAACCTGAACTTCAGCAAGTTTCAAGGAGATTCCTAAAAAACTGGGTGATATTTACCTGAGTTGAAAGAACATTGAGGTATTTGACTTGGGAATTAGAGGAATCCTACTTTTCCTGCCTTGAAAGTGATTCTGAGTCTAAAAATCCAGGAAAGAAGGGTTTCCAACTTGAGATTCATATTTGTGGTCACTGAGGTACCCTTGAAACTGATATACATGTTTTATCAGTTCTGAAACTGAGTTCCTCACAGTGTGTGCTTGTGTCAGCCAGGTTGGAAAATGAGATCACTCAGACCAGAGACCTGGCAGAGAATGAGGAGTGGGAGAAGGAGAACAGCACCACGATGGAAAGGGAAAGAGCCTTGCAGGAGCTGGAAGAAGAAACTGCCAGAGTGGTAAGCAAGAAACTGGGAAGTGCTATTCAACAGGTTATATTCATCATCCTGTCTCACATCAAATGTCAGATAAGTTGCTGTTGTTGTTGAGTTGCTCAGTCATGCCTGATTCTTTGTGACCCCATGAACTGCAGCACACCAGGCTTCCCTGTCCTTCACTGTCTCCAGCAGTTTTCTCAAACTCATGTCCATTGAGTTGGTGATGCCACGCAATCATCCCATCCTCTGTCACCCTCTATGCCCCTTGCCCTTAATCTTTCCCAGCATCAAGGTCTTTTCCAATGAGTCAGTTCTTAACCTCAGGTGACCACAGTATTGGAGCTTCAGTTTCACCGTCAGTCCTACCAACGAATGAGATAGTCTCTCCTTTTTACATACAATGTGTAGTCAATTCGAAAGTTGTGGCAGGATGTGACCATGCATGGAAAGGAATGTGTGGAGGTTAGGGTTTCTTTGGTAATATTTAGTACTGGAAAGCCCTGTGTGTGGGCATCTCTGTCCCTGGTAAGTTGGCATGTATGTACTGAGATCAAACCACAGATTCCTAACTTGACATTATGCAGTAAGATAGAGTTCCTGCAGGAAAAATCACTGGAGTGAAACGGAGAACAATCAACTGAAAAAAAAAAAAAAAGATGATGATGCGCACATGCCCACTTACACTCTGCTTCTTTCTCTCAACAGGAAAGGAAGAATGAGACCCTGGTCCACAGCATAGCAGAACTTGAAAGAAAGGTGGGATAGGGCTCTTGTGTTCCCCAGTGTTCCCGCTGCATCTGCAGTCATCAGAGAGGCAAGGGAACCAAAATGACCATAGGGGATTCCACGCGTCAGACCAGCCTGTGCTGGGGTGGGAACTACTCTCCTGAGACTTAGCGCAATAACATAAATAAACTCCACAGATCTTCCCTACAAGTATCAGATGAAAGAAATGGGTGGGGTATTCAGGATATTTGGTGATACAATGGGTTCTTCATTGTGTTATAGGGAAAAGGATTCCAATAGACATTTTGGAAGTGATTGGCTGGCAACTTTGTAGTGAGAATTAATTTTACTTTCAATAGAGACTTCTAAAAACACTTAATTCTTAAGGATTCCCTTTTCTTCATCTAGACATTCCCTTTATCTTAACTCCTGCTCAGAATACAGTGGGCTTCCTATGTTTATCGTGCTTTCTGACCCAGACCTACAGCCCTGAGTAACCCAGCATGGATTAGGAGTTTGGAAAAGTACCCCTGTCTTGAGCAGATCTAGCTTTGATGACCAAGACTAGTGGAAAGAAATTGGAGGCAGAATAAAAATGTTTTCAAGGGCACCAAGTATCCACCAAAGGACCATCTCCTGACAGCTTTTATCAAGGCCAAATTACCAGCCCACACACACCACAAAATGTCTTTGTCTTTTTTTTTATTGGATGTATTTTTTATTTGCAATCAAATTTTTTTATTTGAAACTGTAGCTTACAAGGAAATCTCAAAAGGCAACAAAGTGTGAACAAGATAATCTAAAGGGAACCCCAGAAGAGTCAAAGGTAAATGGAAAAGCAATCTTGAATGGGTTTGGACTATGTGAACAGGAAACAAGCCTTCAAGTGGAAACAACTGTCAAAGTTGAGATAAATTCTTTATAATTTTACCCATGTCGGGCATAAGCCTGGGCCATTGAGTTCTGAATTTTCCTATGCTCTTAGTCAGGAATTTTGTTCAGAAGCCATATATTTTGTTCTTTCTTCCATGAGGAAGAGCAGAAACACAAATACATATATAACACTGGAGGCAACTGAAGTCCCTAATTTAAATCCTGGCCCCAGTACTTAGTGTGGTATATGAAGGGCAATTTAATCAGTCCCTCCCAACCTCAGTTTGAAAATTGAGTGAAATTGTATACATAAACTATTCTTTCCCTTTTTTGGACAGCTAAAACCTGAAATCACATAATTTTAAAGTGACTATTTAATAAGAGTCTGGCTAAGGTATGTGTATGAATTCATAGAGACAGAGCCAGGATCTGTAAATCTACTGTATGCTGGGAAATTTACATATCCTGTAATGGGATCCAGTCTAGGAAAAGAAATCACTAAATTGGTCATACAAGTATCTAGTGAGTTTTACCTACTAAGTAAGGTGATTACATGCATGCTAAGTCGCTTCCGTCATGTCCGACTCTTTGCGACCCTATGGACAGCCACATAACTTCCTCATCCACACCAAAGTTCACAGTCTTGGCCCTTGTTGTAACCTCTGCATGGAATATATTTCCTCCAGATCTCCATATGGCTAATATTTATCATTTAGACTTCAACTCAAGTATCATCAGAGAGGCCTTCACAAACCACCTATACTAGCTCTTACTCCATCACTCACCCTCAGCACACTTCTGTGATTTTCTTTCCTTCATAGCACTTATCATTATCACGTTGACTTATTTGTTATGTCCCCCACCTAGAATGTCAACTCTGTGAAGCAGAGAGCCTATCAATCCTGCTCATCACTGTATCCTCAGTACTCCCCTTGCCCTGTCATTCCAGTAGAGTGGCTGATATAAAATGGTTTTCATCAAATATTCAAGGAAGGAAAAGAGGAATACAGGGAGGAAGAAAGGAGTGAGTAATGAATATATAAATGCAAAGGGGATAGTGACGTTTTCAAGAGTGATTTTTTCTAAGAGAAATAGCTAAGGAAGAAGGAAGCTAAGAATTGAAGCTTAAGGATGAAGGGAGCACTGATGAAGGCTCAGTGGATTCACCAGGCAGCTGCACAGGATGCTTTGACTGCTCTCCATCAAAGAGATATCTGAAATGTGCCTAATGCACTTCAACCACCTGTGAGATAAACTTTGTGATAGCATTTCAGAATGAAATTCTGTTTTTGCCTTGCTGAGTTACCAGCCTCCTTTCCTGTCTATAGGTTAAGCTACAACAACTGGAAGCCTCCTGTGCAAACCAAGAGAAGGAGCTGGCCAAGGTAACCACAAACTTCAATGTTACTTCTCCCAAAGGAAGGGAAATGTGATTCTTGGTCCAACAATCTAACACATTCTTCAAATAATTGAGTTATAATAACGTTCTACTTCCAAAACTACATGGGATCAGGAGGGTAAGAAAGAAAGGAGGGTGAGTATAGTATTCTAGGTTACCTTCTACTTAACATTTTTACAGGATACATTCCATGATGTCTATTTTCCACAAATTAGTATCTATTCTTCTCCCAACTGTCCCCAAATAATCCCCATGGGATTATAAAGTATAGCCTTAGAAAATGAGCTTATATGTAGAAAAAACATATTTAGAAAAACTAGAAGCCTACATTTAGGGTCTTGTACACAGGAGGAAACAAGTATACTATTGTTCTTTTAGAAATTCCCTGAGAAAATTTAAGACAAATAAATTTTGGCTTCCCAGGTAATAGAAGACTATGCATTTGTGGCCCAGCTCTGTGAAGATCAAGCTCTCTGCATAAAGGTACAGCCTCTCAGTAAAGAGACAGAAAAGGGTTTGTTCAGGTACACAGTGAAATGGAAATAGGTTTTTCAGAGAACACCATCTGGAATAATTTTAACTCTTCAAGGTGTCACTCCAAAGGGACTTTAGAGTCTTTGACACTCCACCACCAGTATCATTCTTTTACTTCCCTGGTCTCCCAGCCCCTAGTGCCTTTAACTTAATGATGAGCACTTTTCCTATTTATAATCCCAATTATTCCCAGGGGCCTGTCCAATGGTGAAATGTAGTGAGAGATCAGTAATGGTGGAGTGAAGGCTAGGAAGGAGGACAAGTGGCGGTGGAAATATCAAACATTTATGTTACAATGTAATAATATGTGTTTATTATGATTAGGAAAAGCACAGGGCTTTAATTAGTAACTGTGCTTTCCTTTATTTCTCTTTGAAGAAGTACCAGGAAACTTTGAAGAAAATACAAGAAGAACTAGAAACTCGGTTCCTTGAGAGAGAAGTGTGAGCTTTGACAAACACAGGAACATCCTGGTTTTAGTGGTAACTCCATCTCAGCCTGGGTCAGAGCAAACATCTCTCTGACTAATTCCAATTTGGAATTGCATGAGCCCCGACACCACATCTCTTTCCTCTCCATAGTGATCAGGTCAACTCCCCCTACACTACACCAACTTTATTATTTTTTTAAGGCAAGATAAATGAATTCATATACTGTTACTGTATAAATACACAATTTTTTTTAAACAGCACCATTTTCAAGTGTATACACAATATGATTATAATACACCAAATTTAAAATGCAGGTCCTTTTCCCAGCTTTCTTATAAGACTCTAGAAATGCATCTCCTTTCCTAACTTTATCATACTACCAATTATTTGGGTTTATATTAAGGCCAGGAACATGTGCCTTAAAAGGGGCTAGTGATCAGGCACCTTGATAAGCAGAGCATGCCTTATATTTCACAGAAAAGGCCTTATAATTAATACCATCCTCACTTACCCCAAAATACAGAAATTAAACCATATGGGATAGGCATGACACTAACTTTCAGACACCCGCTAAGGCTATCATATTATGAAACTCAAACTGTATACTATTATACTATATTAAACATAAATAAAAGAAAAGCCTCCCTCCCCCCCCAAAAAAAGACTCCTTAAGTTTGTCAAAAGAGTTTAACTCTTTTGTGGTTGTTGTTTAGTCGTTAAGTTGTGACCGACTCTTTTGAGATGCTATAGACTGTAGCCCTCCAGGTTCCTCTGTTCATGGGATTTCCCAGGCAAGAATACTGAAGTGGATTTCCATTTCCTCCTCCAGGGGATCTTCCCAGCCCAGGGATCGAACCTGTGTCTCCTGCATTGGCAGGCAGATTCTTAACCACTGAGCTACCTGGGAGACACTTATATTCTTTAGTTTAAATCAAAAACTTCACTTCGATTTCTTGACCCTCTTTAGAAGTTAAATCTTAATTCAGTCAAGAAGTATCTCTATTTATTAAATATTTTGGAATCTTAGGATGAAGAGACTACATAAAGCCTCTAAATAAGCAGGCACACATGGTGGCCTGGTGTCCAAGGCACCAGGACCTGGAGGCTCTCACCCTTAAAGGACACCTTCAAGTCTCCCAAAATCCTTCCTGAGTACTAGGTATGGCTTGACTGCTAAGCTAAGTTTCTAAACCAAGACTATTCAACAAAAATTTATATGCTATCTATTAAGTATCCACTAAGCCATTTACTGAGTACTTGAAAAACAGGTAATATGACTGAGGAAATTATTTTTTAATTAATTTAAGTAGCTGCATGTAGCAAATGGCTACAATAGTGGACAACATAGCATTAGAATAGAAAACTATTTTAAAATAACCACCATATAGTATGAATCTCTGCGTGCACTTTATCCAGTCTCTGTCTTGGTTCTTCTCCCCCTAGGTCAAAAGTTATGTGCATGAACTCCACAAGCAAAGAGTATAACAGCCAAAATAACAAGGTAAGTACCCACTCCATCTTCAGCTTCTTTAGCATCATTGTCTTTCAAAGGAGTTTCCAAAATTACTATAAGCCACAAAACATCTATCAATCTTCCCATGTGCATTTTCCAAGAACAGTACTAGATGTACAAAGCATTTCAACCTTAAACCAAGAAGACACTAGGAACAACTGTTTTCCCTCCTACAGCCATGCAAATGATGTGTTCTCAAAGAAACCAGTCCAAGAGCATAGAGAGTTTAGAATGGAAGCAAGAAGGAACAGTAACTGAGGGTGCACTCTATGGAGAAAAGGCCAATATATACACCACCGCTCTGCACCAATCACAGCACTCTTTCCTGATGATCCCAGCATGGTCCTGAATATTTCACTGCACAGAATGCCAAGGGCATCTATCACCGTCTAACCAGAATTGGCCTATGAGTTAAAACATAGGAAGTAATTGTTTATTTATGATACAGCTTCCATGTTTGTACATCTTTAACATCATGATGCTACCAGCACATATGCAAAGGTCTGAAGGAAACAGATGTGGACATAGAGCACCAGACCTCTGGGCCTGCTTGGTGTCTTATGGCAGCAAGTACATAGATAAATCTTACTGGACTTGAGTTGTAATTTATATTTCCTTTAGAACCAAGGCTGACATTCATCAGGAATTTTATATTGTTGAGATATACAGTCTTTATAATCTTGAAAGGAGAAGTCATCTCTTCTTAGAAGCAAATATCAACAATTGACTATTATCCTTGAAGTCCTCCAGATGTTTGAATATTTATTAGACTGTATGACTGTAGTTCTCACTGTTCTGAACAGGTTATTCTGGTCCCAAGCTTATGTATTCCATTCAGCAAGCAAAACTCCTGAAATAAATGAAGTCCACCTCTCTAGAAACAAGCCTGGCATGCTCCCCAATGTGTCCCATCATCTAATTCCAGTGACTCATTAAATTATTCCTTCTGGCCACCTATCAGAGAAACAACAGGGTTGTCTTCAATAAGATTATGAGAGTACCATGAGATGGTTCAATGACCTATGAGGTTTGAGCAATCCCTGTGGAGAGGCTACTGGAGGAGGTGATACCAGCTAGCATGCCACTTAATCTCACTCAAGCTGTAGAATCAAATTTGTAACCCAGAAAGCTACTTTCTAATTCCAGTTCTGCAAGCCTCATTTCCACAGTTTTAAAATGTGATCATGATTCCTCTTCCTTTTTATCTCACAAGGAAGTTAAAAGGAAAATAACTGAGAAAACATTTGGAAGAGAAATGTCATAGAAATCCAGAGTATATCCTCATATTTACATTTTTATAGCTTTCAAATTTTATCTCTTAGAATATGTTTGTGTGGTTTGTATAGCCTATAAATTTCTCTAAGGATCACTGGCTAATCCAAAGGTAAGGGTGTAGTTGAGAGAGCCCAGAAAGTGGACTCAGAGGACCTGGGATCCAGGACTGGTCCTACCACTTGCTAGATGTATGACCTTCCCTTTCTATGTCTTCTTTCTTTCCTATCAGAATATAAAAAGGTGATGCAGTTACATATATGTATGTATGTGTGTGTGTGTGTGTGTGTGTGTGTGTGTATGGGTTTCCCAGGTGGCTCAGTGGTAAAGAATCCACCTGCCAATCCAGAAGACACGAATTCAATCCCTGGGTCGGGAAGATCCCCTGGAGGAGGAAATGGCAACCCACTCCTGTATCCTTGCCTGAAAAATCCCATGGACAGAGAGACTGGCGGGCTGCAGTCCATGGGGTCACAAAGAGTCAGACATGACTGAAGGACTGAGCGCACACACACACATCCATATATACACACATATATTTGGCACATAAATTTGACACATAAATTTGAAAATTTCATCTCCTGATGTGTATGAAAAAAAACCTGTAAAACTTTATCTAAAATAACATTTAATTAACAGCTCAATGAATATTATTTGGCAGTGATAATAGCCTCCAGAAATTGTTTATTTATCACTGTCCTTTCTTCTCCTAGGATAATTCTCTCCAAAAGAAGAAAGCAGGGTTCTGTAAAAGGTAAGTAAATATCTTTGAGCAAACTTCCCAGAAAACTAGGAGTTCTACTTAGCTACTCTCACAGAGAGCAAAGTCTAGACACACAACCACACACACACACAGAGTCAAGCTAACAATGACTGCATTTCTCAGTCAATATTATGACTTCCTTGTCTGAAGGTGACTACTAATCTCAACTTTCCAGTATTAGAAGCCAGTGGCCCAGCAGTAATTAGAAACAGGAATATTATTACCTAGAAGAGATGTGTTAAGTCTCTTCTTACTCCTTTTTCCCTTTAACACTTTCAACTAGTTTGATGTGTCTGGCTTTCCAGTAACATCAGTAGATTAGAAATGGGGAGATCCTTCTGTGATTCATAAGCATGACGATTGGGTTTTTACACTATTGCGTGAGATATGCCTCCCTCAAACTTTGCTACATCAGCATACTACCTCTTAATGTGAAAAATAAAAATAGGGAGAGAATTTCTAAATGCAAGGATATCACTGCCTAACAGCAGATAAAAGGGAGAAAAAATGATTGTGAAAAAGAGATAGCACCTAACGGTATCCAGCATACAATAACTGCTCAAAAATCTTGTTAATACAAATAAGAACTCAAAATTCAAAGAACTGAGTGGATATTAGCCCTTAGGGAATCACCGTGATTGCAAAGTAAAATTAGTATTGAAGCCCCTTCATTTTTAAGAAAAGGTCAAATTATGTTCAATATGTTTAAGAAGGCATAGAGAAACATAAATTTAAAGTGGTATGAAATGTGTTTTAGAAAGAGTCCCATCAAAATGGTTAACATAAAATTATTGGTGCTTAAAGACCAGCTCCAATTGTCTGGAAAATTTGTTTAAGAGGGATACTCCTTCATACCAGATAAGTGAAGTATTACATATTCCAATATCCCTAAATACATATTCCCAGAACAACTAGAAGAATTTCCCCTAGAACTCCTAGGCCACCTTCACCGATAATTCAAAAACCAGTGCCCAGCATGGAACTGCCCATATGAACTCCTGGGATAAAAACTGTCTGCCTTAAAGAGAGTTAGTAGCCTACAGAAAAGTTAGTAGCCTAAAGTCCAGCAAATCTTCCTTATCATATCAAACTGCAAATGCCTTTCCTCTTGTCCTGATCCACATCCTTGGGACACTGGTATACGTGTGCTGATAAGAAAGCAAAGTTGTCCCTGAGATTGTCCCTCGGCATGTCCTCCCAGAGATGTCATCCCGGACCCTTCTCATGAATACAGTTATCCAACATCAAGGAGAGTGGTGGGAAGAGGATTGTAAACAGCTTTTGATTCTCATTTTGACCAAGATCCTATACTAGAATGGATCTTGTCACCAAGATTAACTCTGCAGGAAAACTTCAGAAAACTGGAGGGGAAGAGGCTGTTTTTGACTGGTGAGTGGAGTTGGACAGTGAATTTGTCCTGGGGCAGAATGCAGCCTGCCACAGCTTGATGAGGGTAATATACCAAAGTAAACAGGGGAGGTTTGCTCATGTCAATCATATTAAAACCACAAGTGCAAAACAATTAATCAGTTAAAAAAGAAATCAAGACTACCATAAGGAAATTTATAGAAATGTATTAGGAAATATTAAAGGTAACATGAATGAAAGAAGAGAATACCAAGATCATGGATAGGAGGCCTTAATATCATAAATATATCAATGGTCTCCAAATAATGAATAAAATCAATTTAATTCCAAACACCCCAAAAGATTTTTCATGAAATTGAATAAAATGATAATAAAATATAGTATATATGGGAAGGTAAAGGGTCAAAAAATGACCTGGGCAATTTTAAAGGAGAGTTAAGGAGTGAGAAACATGTCCTTTGAGATATCAAGACTTACTAAGAAGCTACAGTAATTATGGTGTGGTGTTATCACAGGAATAGAAAAGTCAACCAGTGCAATAGAACAAAGAGCTCAGAAACAGTGCATGTACAGAAACTTGATATATGACAGTGATTATATGTCAGAGGGGAAAGAAAGGATTGATTGTTCAATAAATATGGTGGGGAAAAAAATGGTTATCTAAATGAGAAAAAATAAGATTGAATCACTACTATACAGTATAACAAAAATCAAGCCCAGATAAGTTAAAGATGTAAATATCAATTTTTAAAAGCTAATAAAACTCAGTATTAGTCATCTATTGCTACATAACAAATTGCCCCAAAATTCAGTGATTGCAAACAGCATTTTATCAACTCACATTTTCTGTGCGTCAGAAATCTGTGAGCTACTCAGCTGGGTGGTTCTAGTTCAGGGTCTGTTATGAGGATGCAGTTAAGATGTTGGCTGAAATTACAGTCATTAGAAGGCTTGGCTGAGGCCAGAGGATCTATTTCCAAAGGAGTTTACTCACACAGCTGGTTGTTGGCAGGAGGTCTCAGTTCCTCATAACAAGGACCTCTCCACCAGGCTGCTTGTGTGTCATCACAAACTCACAGCTGGCTTCCTCCTGAAAGTAAGGAGGAAGCTGCAATGCTTTTAGTACATAGCCTAGGAAATCACACACTGTCACTTCCATGATATGCTGTTCGTTAGAAGCAAGTCATTCAAGTCTATTCTATACTCCGATGGAAAGGAAGTTCTCAAAAGGAGGAGTACCAAAGAATTTGTGGACATATTTTTAAACTACCATAAACTTTTAATAGAAAATAGTATCTTTTAGGCCAAGGGGTAGAGAATGACTTTTCAAACAAGATATAAAAAGCATTCATTCTAATTAAAGGAAAGGTTGATAAATTAGACTTTATTAAAAATAAATTTTGAAAAAAACAACTTTTGTTCTTAAACACTTTAGAGCAAGTGAAAGTTATAAACTAGAGGGAAAATATTCAAAATATACACAATGGAAAACGATTGATATCAATAATATACAAAGTTTTCCTACAAATTAATAAGAAAGGCCCAAACAGCAAAATAGATAAATGGGCAAGAGGAATCACATAAGACCAATAAA
The DNA here is from genome assembly GCA_024291935.2 of Okapia johnstoni. NCBI lineage: Eukaryota > Metazoa > Chordata > Mammalia > Artiodactyla > Giraffidae > Okapia > Okapia johnstoni. Next base: position 64,030,141 of record CM044307.1, on the reverse strand, counting down.
CGTATGAACAAATGTTCAGCACCATTGTTCACCAGGGAAATGCAAGCTAAGACCATAGTGATATATTACTTTATACACATTTGATTGGCAAAAGCTTTAAAATCTGATAATACAAGACGTTGAAGAGGCTGTGGAGCCGCAGAAACACACCCTGTTAATAGAGCATATATTGGAGCAAAGACAATTTTCCAAAATAAAAATAAACAAAACAAGATAACTTCAATTAGTGATAATGCTGAAAGATAATTAAACATGGTGATGGGAGAGAGAGTAGCCGGCAAACCAGCATATAGGAAGAGGTTGCCTTTTAAAGGGGTTGTTGAGAGTAGAGACATTTGAATATTGAAGAATCAGACATGTATTTAGGTATGACTGTTTTGTTCCAGGTTTTCTAACCTCTAGTTAACAGTTTCTCGGCTTTCTCTTTGCAGGATTTTTCAATATTTCTTTTTCACCACCCTGTTTTTCATCAGACTGCTGGGCTACTTGTTGTTCCATATAAGTTTTATAAATCCAGATCTCTTTGTCAACATATTGCCCAAGATACTGAGCAGGAACATCTTGTGGAAGCTAAGATGTTTCCTCTTTCCATCTCTCACACTTGAGACAGAGGACATGTTACCCCACTGATCCCCAAGAAACATCCTTGAGCAAAAGAAGGCAAGTAGCATCTGAGTCCACAGACTAGGAGACACAGAACTTGTGAAGGGAGAGGTTTTCTTCAGTTTTTCCCTTGAGGTTTGCCTACTTCATTACCATCCCTCCTTGCGCTGTCTTTCCAAGATTAACCTTGTCCAGTAAAGAGCTCTGTCAATAGATTTCTGTGGTTATGTGGACAAGCTAAATAGAACCAGAGAGTAAACAAAGTAGACAATTTTTGGAATAATATCATAGATATTATTAACAAAATTAGAGTTGATCAGTTCTTCTGGTGAATCTTAAAAATTTAAGACACTGGATCTCTGCAAAGCAGAAGATTGTTCATTACTTATATTAGAACTCTTTGGTTGCAAACTGCCTTAGTTTAAGTTAATGTATAAATCAATAGCACACAAAAAAAGTATTGCCTCATGGAACTAAAAATCTGGGACTCCAGGCATGGCTGGATCCAGAAGTCTGAAAGCAATGTCATTGGAGCTTCACCTCTCTCTCTTCTCATTGAATGGGCATTTTCCATTTAGTAAGAAGATGGTACCAACAGCCTAAGCCTCATATTACCAGAGCTGCATCCTTAGCAGAATGAAACCATCATTTCTAATAGCTCCAGCAGGAAAGTTCACATAAACTGATTTAGTTGGGATCAACTATCTACCCCTGCCACACAATCAGTACAGCCAAATGGATGGGAATACTCTGATGAGTCAAGCACGAATCCATGAACCATGTCCAACCTCTTGAAAGGAACAAGATAGGCAAGGGAACAAGAAAGAGATAAGGAATCAGCCCCATGTAAGCTATATGGAATGTGTTTCCCAAAGGAAAAGGGGCACTGAATTTCAGAGAAGGGGAAAAGGATATTAGAGGCAAAAACAGACCTTGACTTAATCACTAGTTTTAGCCTTACACATAATGGACTGTCACCCACCAGACTCCTCTGTCCATGAAATTTTTCCAGGCAAGAATACTGGAGTGGGTTGCCATTTCTTCCTCCAGGGAATCTTCCCAACCCTGGGATCAAACTCATGTCTCCTGCATTGCAGGCAGATTCTTTACCACTGAGCCACCATTTCCAATTAATTGTTGAACCATGCACTTGCCTTATTAACAGTACATACTCAAGCTTCCTCTTGAATTTCCCCACCCTCCTAAATGATCAGGAGCCTTGACAGCTCTGAATTCCAAGAGCACAAAGGGGTCACTGACTTCCACACCAGCAGGGAATGAACTTTAACTCTTTGGTTCACTGTCATTGCTTCTTGAGGCCACACGATGTCACTGTTGGAAACGTGTCCTACACAGGCTGAATAAGTAATTAATCATCTCAATGGAGACACATCTGATAACAGGAAAGGACACTCTTAAGAATTATGTCAGAACAAGAGAAATCAGACAGGACTGTCTCAGCAAACCAGGATGTATGGTTGTGTGCTTAGTCGCTCAGTCGTGTACAACTCTTGTAACCTGCCAGATTCCTTTGTCCACGGGATTCTCCAGGCAAGAATACTGGAGTGAGTTGCCATTTCCTTCTCCAGAGGATCTTCCTGACTCAGGAATTGAACCCAGGTCTCCTGCATTGCAGGCAGATTCTTTACCAACTAAGCTACAAGGGAAGCCTAGGATGTATGGTTACATATATATATATATGTATATATATATATATAATCTAAAATCTTGTTGACATGGTATATTTTGCTAGCACAGTTACATCTCATTTTTCAGTGTCAAGGGTGACCATGCTTAGGACCTAGTGCCAGAGCTCAAGCTGCACCTCTCGTATCTTTCATACTTTGTACCTTTCTTGTTCCTTTCAAGTACCCAGACACACTTCCAAGGTTAAGTTCCTAGAGGATTAAGATTGATTCCAGTTTCTGCTACCATCAGCCTTACTTCCACAGGGATCCCCGCAGTCTGGGAAGTCAGCCTCCTCTTAGGAAATCCACCTATCTGGAGGTCAGGAGGTTGTTCTGAAGACTCAACCCTCACAACACAAGGGCTCAGTGACATGCTCCAAAGGAGGCTTCAAGGTGCATACCTTCCCTTCCAAGCACTTTCCAGACTTTTCTGCAACTTCTGCCCCTTGAGAAGAAAAACATTCTACCACAAGCCTTAAGATGTCTCAGCAGACTCAGAAAGAGTTTGTCATGACATTTACTCAGCCCCTTTATAACAGACATGATGTTCACGATCATGAATTCCATTTATTAAGCACTTATTATGTACAAGGCCCCTTACTAAGTATTTCATGTACATCACTGTATTAAATACAACCTACCTAGTTTACAAATAGCCAGTTTTGAGAGCAAATAGAACAACCAGAGTTCTGAGTTGAAAGAACCAGAATTTGGGCCTGTGTCTGGACCCAAAGTTTGGCCTCTAATACCTCTGTTGTTTCTAACAGCAGACATTGATCTCACAGCTGGCCAGTGAAAGGCTGAGGCATAGTCCAGCACAGTGGGATGTTCATCCACCTGTGAAGTGGGAAATCCCAGCCATGGCTACCTTTCTGGAAGAATTTGGGAGACTCTCAGACAAATTACAGATTTATAAAATTGGCAAGGAATTTAGGAATTAGTCATCCCAACTCAGTGAGGCACTTTCCCCCAAATCACATAACTAGTTAGTGACAGAATCAGGATACAACTAGATCTCTTGAGCATTTTTCAGTGGCCCTTCTGGGAAACTAGCATTTCCCAACTCTTTACAGTCAGGCAATAATATAATGAAGATGCTGCTGCAATTGTTGTTTAAAATCAAAATCAACTGCATCCTCCTGTCTTCTAAGGTAAAAGCATAATTCTTAGCTCTGGCGAAATAAACCACTATATCTCTCTCCCTGCACCTATCAGGGGAAGTGGAGAGAAGAAAGAGTGACACTTGGTACACATGAACCTTTTTTTAGCAGGGCGCATTAATAAACCCCGAGTTATGCAAAGTGTGAATTGTGAGAGAGTGATAAGTGCTAAAACTGAAATGCTTTTCATAATAATGAAATACACAAATTTTTTGTCACGTCTGAGAGAAGAAGCGGCAAGGAGAGAAAGCTGAACAAAATGATGAGACACTGAAATCCAAGCTGGTGGAAATGAACCAAGGAAGAGAAGAAAAGCTGATACTCAATTTTAGATCATTTTCTAATAAGTAGTGCTGCAGTATTTGCTCTTACATGCTTACTTCACTGGCCAGTAAACTCTACCAGATATGGTTATAGATATTTGCCTGTACAAGTTGCCTTTTGTTAACCCTTACAAGTGAATTTTGGCAGAAAAGAAGCTGTTCTCTTCTGAATTAGAAATAAAGAAACAGCCGTAAGTTATAGAATAAAGAAGTAAGTAGGAGAAAACATTTGCAGAAATCCTCAGAAAAAGAACTAAAAAACAGTACGTGAAATGTGGAGGATGGTAGGAAAAGCAATCTAAGCCAGCATCAAAGATAGCGGTGGCTCCTGGTGACATCTAGATTGTAGAAGAAATTTCTACCTCTCTTCTTTCCTCTTGGTTCTCTCTAAAGAGATTAATATCAAGGATATTTTCTCATATGTTTTCTTCTTAGAGTTTTATAATTTCATGTTTTCTTCTATGAATTCAATAGTTTTATGTTTAGGTCTTTGATCCATTTGATTTAATTTTGTTTATGGTGTTAGGTAAGGGTCCACCTTCATTCTTTTCCATGTGGATATCTAGTTTTCACAGTACCATTTTTTAAAAAGACTGAAATTTCCCCATTGAATGGTTTTAACATCCATGTTGAAAATCATTTGAGTATATATTGAAGGGTTTATTTCAGGAATCTCTTTTCTGGTACATTGGTATATATGCATGTCTTCATGCCAATACCACACTGTTTCGAATACCATAACTTTGTAGTAAGTCTTGACATCAGGAGGTGTGAGTCCTTCAATTACGTTCTTATTTTTCAAGATTGTTCTGGCTATCTACTATATCTTGAAATTCCACATGAATTTCAGGATGAGTTTTTAAATTTTTTACCCCTAAAAGAAAATCATTCACTGGGGTTTTGTTAGGGGTTTCAATGAAGTTATGAATGGCGTTTTCTTATAATGCCTTTGTCTGGCTTTTTGATATCAGGGAAAAGCTGGCCTCATAGAATGAGTTAGGACTTTTCCCTCCTCTTCAATTCTTGGAAAAGTTTGAGAAGGATTAGCATTCACTCTTCCTCAAGTATTTGTTAAAATTCAACAATAAGCCATCAGGTCCAGGCCTTTTCCTTTTTGGGAGACTTCTTGATTACTGATTCAATCTCTGTACTTGTTAAAGATCTATTCTAAGAACAGGTTTTTTACTTCTTCATGATTCAGTCTTGATAGGTTTTATGCTTCTAGAATTTGCCCATTTCATCCAGGCTATCCAATTTGTTGACATACAATTGTTAATAGTATCCTCTTATAATAATTTTTATTTCTGTAGCATCAGTGGTAATATCAGTAGTTATCTGATTCCTTTTTCAGTCATCTAACTAAAAGTTTGTCAATTTTGTTGACCTTTCTGAAGAGCTAACCTTTTATTTCATTGATTTTTCTCTATTTTTCTACTCTCTAATTAATTTATCTCTGTTCTAATCTTAATCTGAACCTAAATCTGCACTTCACATATCAGCTGTCCCACTCAGCTTCCTGGTCATACTTAAGTTTGAAAAATGGCTTTCTACAGAGGAAAGTTCCATAACATGTCCCTTGAAAGCCCCCACCATGGCATTAGTCCATGCTCAGCCACAAGAAGCTGTTTCAATCTGAAATCCCAGATATATTAACATTCACAGCTGCAGGAGCCAGGTCAGTTATGGAAAAGAGGAAAAGAGAGGTAGGGGCTTCCCAGGTGGCTCAATGGTAAAGAATCCACCTGCCAATGCAGGAGATGCAAGAAACTCAGGTTCGATTCCTGGGATGCAAAGATCCCCTGGAGTAGGAAATGGCAACCCACTCCAGTATTCCTGTCTGAGAAATTCTATGGACAGAGGAGCCTGGTGGGCTACAGTCCATGGGGTGGCAAAGAGTTGGACACAACTCTATAACTGAGCATACATGCAGAGGGCATATATAAAGGCAGTACTGAGTGGTGGGTGGCAAGGACTGTTCTATACATTTCCTATCACTTTAGTAGTTCATCGAAGAGAGGGATGTTGGCATATCCTGATTTTTTCCTTGACTCCATAAAATTTCTACAATCACAGCTCCCCATTTTAAGTGCTAGTAAAACTTTTTCTCTTTGGAGTTGGAAGACTACACAAAGAAAAAGACTGGAAGGGTGATCTATTAGGAGTTAAATGGGGCTAGTTCTTTGTAAGCAACCGCTGCCCCTACCTTCACCTGTTAGAGCCCAATCCCAACACACACATACAAGTCAACTTGGAAATGAAGAAACAACCCTTCAGGGAGAAGCAGGCTTGCCCTTCTCCAGGGATCTTGGTGCCAGCACACAGGAAAGGCCACTATAGAGGTACAGATCTTTCTCCTCTCTTTGCCAGCCACTCCCACCATGCTTGTAGCACTTAAAGCCACAGTCGGTAGAACTGCTCTATATTCTTTTCTCCTCTTCATTCTACCATAAGAGCCAGGAGAGGAGCTGCACCTCATGTTCTCAACCAGGAGGCAAACCATGTGGTTTGGTAAAATTCTTTTGTACCCCACCACCAAATTTTACGTCTCCTCCTTTCCTCTGATTCAGTCTGCCCCTCTTGGGTAATAAAGGTCAGAAAGTTGCCTCAGAACAGACCCTGGTGTTTCTTACAGAGTCCAAATTGGCACCATCCACTTTAGAGTCCAGACAGCTGGTCAACTAGCCATCTAAGGCGCTCACTCATTGGATTCTTGTTAAGTGCTGCTGGCAGTCTAAGAAGATGGGAACAGCAGACATTTCACCGGTTTCACTGAATAAAACTTGGTGAGTTTAATGTGGGTGCCTTCTAGGCCAATGGGCAGAGAAGAACAGAAAGTGTGGTTTGGGCTTCTAAACCTCAAAATATCCCCTCTACCTGTCATAAGACCAAGTCTCACCAGCTGCCTCTTCTATTTGTGTAATCTAAATCTTCCACTTAAAATGTTTTAAAAGCTCAGGGGGATCTTATTAAGCATGCTAAATAGCGCTTAGGCAGTGTAGATGATGCCAAATGGGACAAATTACCAGAAGTATACACAAACAACTTCTGGAGAAGGCAATGGCAACCCACTCCAGTACTCTTGCCTGGAAAATCCCATGGACGGAGAAGCCTGGTAGGCTGCAGTCCATAGGGTCGCAAAGAGTCGGACACGACTGAGCAACTTCCCCTTCACTTTTCACTTTCATGCATTGGAGAAGGAAATGGCAACCCACTCCGGTGTTCTTGCCTGGAGAATCTCAGGGACGGGGGAGCCTGGTGGGCTGCCGTCTATGGGGTCGCACAGGGTCGGACACGACTGAAGCAACTTAGCAGCAGCAGCAGCAGCAGCATACACAAACAACCTTCAAAAACACAGTGCCTATCAACAGCAGAAGCACCCTTAACTTTAAGGGAGAACTGACAAAAGTTGGTTAATGGTCTTCTGTAAGTCAGCCCATACCTGATGCTGATACTGATAACAATGGCAACCACAGGCACAATGATGCAAGTCCAGATTATTTTCACACCTGGCCCTAGACACTGGCAGCTTGCTAATACCTGTGATTAGGGAGATAACACAAAGTACCACTTACCATTGTGCCTATATATCCCCCTCTGGCTGACTATGGACTTCTGACCATTTTACATGTTTAAAATCCTCAATTATAGAAAAGAGCTATAAGAATATTATCCCTATAATTTCATTCATAAAATATACATCTTAATGGAGAAGGAAGGAAAGATCCTAGCAAAAGTGCCCATTAAAATGAATGAGGTCATTAGATTGCCTAACTTACCCTTGAAATAGCAAGGAGCTGGATCCTAGGATCTCATGGCATATGAGACAAGTGTTGACAAAAGCCAAGAGTTGAGCAGTCATAGGTTCCGGGTCCAGTGACTTGGTCTACAAGCAAGAATGAGTCTGGAAGGATTTTCCCATTTATCACAGATCAAACATAGCAAAGCGATGGCTCACAGGCCCATTCAAATTGAGTGGCATTTCATTTGACTCAAACTTTTTTTTTTTCATTTTCACGTATTGCAAATTCTAGAGATGCCATCTAAAATTCTAGATTTGGGACTTCTCTTTAAAAAGTGAAAAGTTTTGTCACCACTGGACAGAATTCTCATGTGACAGTAATTGCTCAAAGCTGAGAAATAAGAGCTGAGTCAACAGCACATGGCCATTTGTTCACCGTAGTCCTCATCACCCCGACTGTGTCATACCTGGTCTATTTACTCATCTGTGCCACCACACATCCCTGTAAGTCCTAACTGACCTTGATTTCTGAGGGCGACACAGAAGAGAGAATCCCTGAAAGAAAGATGATTATACCAACAGTGATAGGAGCTACCAAAAGACTAACAACTTTCTGGCAAGAACAGAATCAATCATACCTGACATAACTGAAGTAAACACTTAGAAAAAAAGAGATAGCACAGCTCATACCTCAGTAGGAAAGCACAGTGTTTCCAGGACTCAGAGCAGCATAAGGAGGAAAGACAAGTGAAAAACCATATAATGTGATGAGAAAGTGTTTCTTAATCTCAGCTTTTGATTTATGAAGCGGCAAACCACAGACTTACCAATAAGTCATATGAACTTTAGAAATAGCCCTGTGTGGCAAGGATGAAGCCTGTGTGCTCACTTTCCCACAGCTCATGGATGAGGAGCAATGGAACTGAGCTGCAATAAAGGAAGACTGGCTGAGGCTGAAAATCAGGAACAAATCATGTTCTAGAATTATATATACATTAAACTCTGAGATAACCACACAGAATTATAAGTTATTTGTGCTTAATCAATTTGTGCACAAGTCTTAATTTATAAAGGTGACTGAGGAATGATACAGAAAGGTCCGTGTCACTGAAAAAGAGTTTCTTGTTACAATTCCCCAGAAATGAGAGGCACATGGGGAAACACCAGTGGGTACAAGCAGGAAGGAGAGGAAAACATGGCCTAGAGCCTTAACTGTGTTTTCTATGGGAAAGGCAAGGCAGGGAAGGGGGAAATGGTCTAAAATTGGCTAGTTTGCATAATATTGGTGCCCTCTGCTCTATAGAGGCGGTCTCTAGTTGCCTGGTACCTGGCCTTAGGCAATATGGCAGGTTGAGGACGTGAACACTCCCATGGCTTCTGAGTACCACCTGCAGGGAACCCGGAGAAGCTCCCAGAGTGCTGAAAAACTACTTCAGGCCAAGAGGAGAGCTGACTTAAGGGGAGAAGCTATCAGCATGCCAGAAACATCCACCATGGCTATATTCAGAGAGGTACAGAAGAGAAGGTGTAGGTATCAGCACGCTGGCTACAGAGATGATGGGGGGAGGAAAGGAATCAACATTTTCTAACCACATTTGCCCTTTCTTCCATAATTAGACTCTAGAACTCATTTTTTTCAGGAAGCATGTGTCCTTGGAGAGAAAACCAGATGAAGGTAAATAGAATAGTGCTGGTGACTAGGTAATCTCTGTAAAACTAGAAGATCTCTTCAGGTTCTATTCTAAAAATCAGTATGAAAGAGGACACACTAAATACTAATAGGCCTCTATCATCTGTGGGGCAGAATCTAGGCCAATACATTTCACACAGTGCCAGGTATGAGGTCAACCCCAACACACACACACACACACACACACACACACACACACACACACACACACAAAAACAGCGAAGAACAATTCACCTCCAAATGAGGTTACCACCTGAAGTGATGCGTGTCGTAGGAGGACAGAATGTTCAAAGTGTAGTTGGAACCATGACAAGGCATCACCATCTGCCACCTGAGTTCCATCCCCCTAGTCCTTTAACCATCTGCACACCTGCTCAAGCATGTCACACAGGGGAAAGGATGGCCCTGCCATCATTAGTGCAGTGGCAATAAAAACAAAAGCTCAAGAAATAGCTTCAAAGCCTCTGACAGCATTACTTCCTTATATGTGGACTCTCCTTCCAAGAAGAACTCTGTAGAAAACAGAGTCACAGCCTAAACTTTAAATCTACACAGAGCTGAAGTGCCTGTGTGATCTGAATTTTTAGACTAACAGGAAATACACACACACACACACACACACACACACACACACAAATCAGTAAATTGTTAAAGGCATAGAATAGTAAATGTTAAGCAGAACCTAATTTGGTATACATTACACATTTTCATTCTGAACTTTGATCAACACAAGAATCACTTCTCTCTACCTTCATATAGATTTCATCTCTAGATGCACTTTTCCCAAGAAAGCTAAAATAAATCCATCCAAAACTGGTTATGAAGAAGTGCCTCTAAGCACTCAAAGCAATCAGTTCTCCTAGAGCCTGGCACATAGGGTGGTGGTTGTTGTTTGGTCGATAAGTTGTGTCTGGCTTGAGACCCCATAGACTGTAGCCTGGCAGGCCCCTCTGTCCATGGGATTCTCCAGGCAAGAATACTGTAGTGGGTTGCCATTTCCTTCTCCAGGGGATCTTCCTGACCCAGAATAGAACTTGTGTCTCCTGCATAGGCAGGCCGAGTCTACCACTGAGCCACCAGGGAATTCCCTGGCACATAGGGTACAGTTTGGCTATTCCAGCTCTTCAGAGCCCCCACATCAGAGACTGCTGCTGCTGCTGCTAAGTCGCTTCAGTCGTGTCCGACTCTGTGCGACCCCATAGACGGTGGGTGTATGTAAATGTGGCATACCAAAGAGGAATAGACCCCATCTGGGATCCATTCTCTATGGAAGGCTATTTATCTGGTCTATATTCTCTAGGCAAAAGATCTTGATTCTAAATGTTAGATGAGGTCCTCCCAGTTCAAGTGTCCTTCCTTAAAAATAACTGAAAATTCCAAAATAACTAAAATTCTTTTAACTTGAGAATTAAAATGATATCACAAAACACACCATTAATAAGAACTCACTGAACATATTATATGCCATGAAATGAATATACCCTTTTCTAATTATTCAAGTTAAAGAAATGGCAACCCACTCCAGTATCCTCGCCTGGGAAATCCCACGGACACAGTCTGAGTCTGGTGGGCTACAGTCCACAGAGTTGCAAAGAGTCAGACATGATAGCAGCTGAGTGCACACAAATACATATGAAACTATGGAGAGGTAATACAACATAGCAGTTAGATAGATGAGCTCCGAGGTCAGACTGCATGGGTTCACTCCGGCTTCATCACTTGCTGTCTGTGTGACCTGAGACAAGTCATCTAAACTCTCTGAGACTCAGTTTCTTTGTATATAAAAAGAGTAGTGATAATTCATATAGATGAAAATACACGTAAAGTGTTTACCATAGCATCTAGAGCAAAATAAGTGTTTTAAAATGTTAGCTATTTGTGGCAAGCTGAAAAATGTTCCCCCAAGCAGGAAAGGGTGAGACAAATTGAGAAAGTAGCATTGAAATATGTACATTATCATGTGTAAAATATTCATAGATAGCTAATGGGAAGTTGCCATATAATGCAGGGAGTTCAACCTGGTGCTCTATGACAACCTAGAGGGGTGGGATGGCGTGGGAGGTGAGAAGGAGTTTCAAGAGGGAGGGGACATACGTATACCTATGGCTGATCCATGCTGATGCATGGCAGAAATGAACACAACATTGTAAAGCAATCATCCTCCAATTTAAAATAAATAAATTTTTAAAAAATATTCCCTCGAAAGATATCCACATCTGAAAACCTGGAGCCTGTAAATATTATCCTTCTGTGGCAAATCTTGAGATGGGGAGCTTATCTAGATTATTTAAATGCAAGCAAAGGTATCCTTATAAGGAGGCAGAGAGAAATTTCACACACACACATACACACTCACAGAGTGGGGATGAGGAGAAGCCAATATGAAGATGGAGCAGAGAGACTTACAGGTGCTGGCCTTGAAGACTGGAGTGATGTGGTCACAAGGCAAAGAATGTCAGCTGCTATCAGAAGCCGGAAGAGGCAGAAAAAGATTCTCCTCTAGAGCCTCCAGAGACAGTGCAGCCCTACTAACACCTTGAGTTCAGCCCAGGGATAAAGACTTTGACTCTGGACCTCCAGAATTTTGAGAGAACAAATTTCAGTTGTTTTAAGCCACCAAGTTGGTGTTAACTTGTTAGCACAGCCATAGGAATGTAACGCTTGTTACCTATTTATATTGATTCCCCACTGCTATGTAACAAAACTAGGGGTATTTATTTATTAAACATTTACTAAATAATATATTAATAACAAATTAATAATGAATTAAATGCCATTTAATAAACGTTATTACTTCACAGTTTCTCTGAGTGTGGAATATGGGAACAGCTTAACTAGGTATCTGCCACACTCTATGCTTCGAGGGTATGATCAAGGTGTGGGCTATGGTCTCATCTTAAGACTTGAAGGAAACATCCAAGTGGGATTCAGTCCTCGGTGAGGTACTAGATTGAGGGCCTTAGATTCTCACTGAATGATGAGAGGCTGCCCTCAGTTCTTTTCACATGTGCCTCTCCATAACGCAGCTCACAACATGCAGCTGGTTTCATCAGCGTAAGCAAGAGCGAGTTGGAGAGGGAGGGAGCTGAAGTTGACATCCTTGTTAACCCAATCTCAGAAGTGATATCCCATCACTTTTGCTGCATCATTTTTCTTAAAACTGATTCATTAGGTCTAAGGCCTTTCACTACCCAGAGTGATTACTGCACATGGTAAATACATGCATATGCCAGGAAGGTGACACATGTCAACTGCATGGGAACATAAGTTCCTGTGCTGAGGATCCTTCCAGACCTTGCTCTGGGTACCTCTTTATCCGGCTGTTCATTTGTATGTGTTATAACGTCCCCTGTAATAAATAATAGTGGTAGTAAAGTGCTTTCTTGAGTTCTATGAGCCATTCCTTCAAATTATTGAACCTGGCAAGGTGGTCACGGGAATCCGCAATTTATAGTCAGCTTGACTGAAGTACTGGTAGCTCAGACTTGAGACTGGTGTCTGGAGTTGGGGTAGTCTTGTGGGTGTGAACCCTTACCCTTTAGGGTCTGTGCTAACTCCGGGTAGTGTCAAAATTGAACTAAACTCTGGAACACCCAGTTAGTGTCCACAGAAAATTGGAGAATTGCTAGGCTTAGAAAACCTACACATTTGGTGACAGAAATGTTGTGGGTAAAAACAGCCCATTACTGGCTGTAACAAATTACCACAAACTTAGTGGTTTAAAATAATATAGATGTATTCACTTACAGTTCTGGTGGCCAAAAGTCTAAAAGGAATCTTCTGGGCTGCATTCATTCTCTGTGCTCTGTGGGAGAATCCACTCTTTTTTCTAGATTCTAGAGGTGAGCTGCTTTCCTTGGCTGCTGACCCCTTCCTCTACCTTCAAAGCTAGCAGTGTTATTTTCTCCCTGACCTTGCTCTTGTCCTCACATCTTCTGTCTGATATGTCCTACCTGACTCCCTTTTACAAGGACCCTGTGGTTACAGTGGATCCACAAGGATAGTCTAGGCTATCTCCCTACTCGGATATCCTTGATTTAATCACATCCACAAAATCTCTTGCCATGAAAAGTAATATATTCACAAGTTCTACAGATTAAAGTAGGAATCTATTGGAGGCCATTATTTTTTCATACAATCCTTCCTAAAATTAAAGTGTCTTGACTATTACCTGGTTTTTGCTTCATGTGTATTTTCTTATACAAAAGGATCTCAAAACCTATCTAACCAGTTTCCAAGATGTCCAAATGAGCCACCAGATTACCCTTAGGTTTTTCTTAAGTCCCATAATTTTAATTCATTTTCACCCTTAAATAATAAAATAGACAATAATCCTGCTTCTTTGTACATGGCAGTAGAGAAAGTGGAATACCTAATTAATTCTAGGGCGTTTAAAGATTCTCAAGGCAAAGATAGCTTTCAACTAGAATGCAGAGTATCAAAATGGAATTAGGGAACAACACTGAGATATCACTACACAGCTATTAGAATGGTCAAAGTCTGAAACACTGACATGCCGAATGCTGATGAGGATGTGAAACAACAGGTGCTCTAGTACACTGTTGGTGGAAATACAAAATGGTACAGTCATTTCAGAAGACAGTTTGGGAGTTTCTTACAAAATTAAACTACTATCAAATTATAGGATTATCAATCTAGAAAACCCAAAGCACTAATTAGGGTAGGTTAAGCTGCTGTAATGAACACCAAAATGTTAGTTACTTAAAAGATAAGTTTATTTTTAGTTCAAAGGAAGTGCTACAGGTTCACAGACAGCTCTTCATGATGTAATAAAGGAACTTAAGACACTTTCACCCTAGGGTTCCACCATCCCCTGGGGACTTAATAGTAATATGCATGGCAATGCTTGCAACAGATATATGAAGTGTTGGTTTCCAAAATGTACAGAGTGGCACCAAATCAATAAAGGCTTTCCGATAGGTAAATGAACCCTCCTTGGAAAACAATTCAGAAATCACCTATTTTATCTAAAGTAGGTTCATTTGGAGGTACCTTCTCCACCTTAAGAATCTTACCAAGTATTTTTCCATCAAAATAGTTGTTTTCTAGGGTTTTGGCAAGGGTTTGGGCAAGAATCACTCTAAGACACAGTAGACAAAGATATAAATTAATTACATTAGTCACATTTAAAATGCTCCTGGCCTTAGACACAGGTATAACATATTTAGTAATCTATTTTATAGAAATATCAGCTCAAGAACATTTTTAAAAAAACACTACTGGATTGACTGAAACCCCCTGCTTGAAACACATTCTTTACAGGTATCTGCTTCCTCTATCCCCTCACTCCTTTTGTCTTTGCTCTGACCTCATATTTTCAGGAAGATTCTCCTAGACCAGCAGTCCCCAAGCTTTTTGGCTCCAGGGACCAGTTTTGTGGAAGACAATTTTTCCATAGAAGGGGGTGGGAGGGATGGTTTGGGGATGACTCAAGCACATTACTTTTACTGTGCACTTTATTATTACATCAGCTCCACCTCAGATAGTCAGGCATTAGATCCCAAAGGTTGGGGGCCCTTGCCCTAGGCCATCTTATTTAAAATTGCAACATCCCCATTCCCCTTTCCTACTTGATTTTCTTTGTAGCACTTACCCTCACCTGACATTCTGTATCATTTATTTTTATGGAGGTTACTAATATATTAACCTCCATTTTTGCCATTGTTCATTCCTATATCTCCAATGACAAAACAATTCTTGCTGTTCAATAAGAATATGTCAAATGAATGGGTGAATTTCAGCATCATTTGTCATAGTGAAAAGAAAAAATTACAATCTTGCTGCTGTGCTGTGCTCAGCCTCAGTCATGTCCTACTCTTTGCGACCCCATGGACTGCAGCCCACCAGACTTCTCTGTCCATGGAATTCTCCAAGCAAGAATCCTGGAGTGGGTAGCCATTCCCTTCTCCAGGGGATCTTCCCAACCCAGGGACTGAAGCCAGGTCTCCCACATTGCAGGCAGATTCTTCACCATCTGAGCCAAGGAAGTCCCCATATTTACATATACCAACTAATAAACATATCCATGACATGTTTAGGAGAAGGAAATGGCAACTCACTCCAGCATTCTTGCCTAGAGAATCCTGTGGACAGAGGAACCTGGTGGGCTGCTGTCCATAGGGTCGCACAGAGTCGGACACAACTGAAGTGACTTCACATGCACGCATGCATTGGAGAAGGAAATGGCAACCCACTCTGGTATTCTTGCCTGGAGAATCCCAGGGACAGAGGAGCCTGGTGGGCTGCTGTCTATGGGGTCGCACAGAGTCAGACACGACTGAAGCGACTTGGAAGCAGCAGCAGCAGCATGACATGTTTGGATAAAAGAAAGCAATTATTGAACAATATATGAAAACTCCTGGAAGAATATACCATCTATTCACAATGGTTACCTCTGGAGAATGAGACTGGAGAGTAGGATGAAGGAGAAAGAAGAGGGAATTGAGGTGTCCCTATCTTTTACCAGGTGCTGAGCTTCACTCATGCTGAAAGATGTGAGGAACAACATTCTACCTTGAGTTGAGCCCAGTGCCACCCTTAGACCCATGCAAAATGGGTTCCCACCAGCACTGTACCTGTCATTTAGATGGCCCCTCTCTGACCATCTTTGGGGCTGTGCCTCTTAAAGGGCAAGGAGTTCACAAGGACATGACAGTATGGTGCCCATGCACTCTCATTAGACTAGAGTCTAGGTACCCAGAACCTTTGAATTCCCTGAGAATAGCCATGGGCTCATTCCAGGGCCTGCCTGGACTGCTCAGGACAGATCTCCTGAGCAAGAACTGGGCCAATAGTTTCCTCCCCACTGGGCCAGAATAGCAGCCAAAGGCAGCTGTCAGGATTTAACAGACAAAGATGAGATGTGTGGATTGGGGGTTCCCCAGGACACTGCCTAGTGCAGAGCAAAACCAGGACTGAGAGGACAAGGGGGAAAATACAGGCTGGGGGCCTCAATTCATCTTTTTGCTTCAGGTTTCACAAAGGTCAAGAGTGGCCAGCCTGAACTTAACGATATCAACTTTCTCTACCAAAGCCCAAGTGTTTCAGACACTGGAAATTTTTTCCAATCGTGTGTTGGCCTAACTGCACTTCCCATTCTTTGGATTGAACTTTCCTAAAGCAGAAACCAATTTGCTTTCTGAAGGCTACAGTCCACTGACCAGGACACAAACAACAGATGTCATCCTGTCTCAGACACCACCAGGGCCTAATGGTTCTGCCAGTCTAATAGATGTTTGATGACAGAAATCCAGTCAGCATCTTGAGGCCAGTTAATTCACCCATGCCTGTCACTGACCATCATCCTTCACCACTACACAACATGCAAACCCCTCTGATCACATGTCCTTTCTTCTATGCTCACCTCCATTCAGTTCCTCAATGCTCACTCCCAATATCCACCTACTATCCTTCCATTACTGACATGTCCATCAGCCCTTCTGGTGTCACTATCTGGGATTCCCACTCTTTATACCTATCATCCTCCCATTATTGACATATCAATCAGCCCTTCTCAAGTTACTCTCGGGGATTCCCACTCCTTATAAACTATCCTTGATTATATCTACCTTTCTCCCAAACACTCCATCTACTTGCTTGTCCCCACCTCCAAGTCTTAGGTTGCTCACTGTCTCACTGCTCACATAAAGAGAGAATGGACACACATCATACTTTTCTTGCTTTACATTGCCACCTTCAGATAACTACCCCTCCTCCTTTATATAAATATTCTTCCATTGAGGGTTATATCATCTGCTATAACCCCCCCTCTTTCCCTTGTTATTTTATCATTGACTTTCTAGGTGACACTCACATTTATTACAGAACAGAGCACCCGTATCATACTTATCACCTTCCACTCTTCTCTAGGGCTGTCACCATTCCAGGTCCTAGGTGAATCTAATGTTCATGTGCACAATGTACCTGACATCACAGTTCCTCAATGTTCCACTCTACTGCAGCAATTTACTCTTCTTCCAAATCCAGTTCTTTGCCATTTGCTAAAATCATTCCACTTCTTGGGCTAAAATCTTGATAGCTACTCTCAAATCACATCTTCCCACATTTTCTTACTTTTCATCTTCAGTATCCCTATTCTTACACCTCATCAATATCTCTAAAATTTTAATTCCACATTTCTCCCAGCCTGCTTGCCCCTTTCTATTGAACCAACTTCCTGTAATCCAGGGATCCCCAACCTCCGAGATCTAATACCTGATGATCTGAGGTGAAGCTGATGTAATAATAATAATAGAAAATAAAGTGCACAATAAATGTATGCACTTGAATCATCCTGAAACCATCCCCACACCCTCTAGTTTGTGGAAAAACTGTCTTCCACGAAACTGATCCCTGGTGCCAAAGTGGTTGGGAACCACTGCTTAATCTTCCAGTCATCACTGTAAACAAAATTCTGACTCTGTGCTCTCCTACTTAAAATTCTTCAAAGACTCTTTGTAAGTTTCAGAAATTTCAGATTCCTTTAATGATGTCTTTTATAATTTGGCCTTGACTGACCATTCCAGCCTTATTCAACACCCAACATGCATTCTGCACTCCAGTTTTATTTGGCTGAGTTTCAGTTACATTTGTTCATCTACCTAGAATGCCCTTCTCTACTATTGCCTCTCAACTAACTCAATCTTAAAAACAGTTTAATTTTTAAACTAAACATTTTTACTTTAAGATAATTATAGATTCACATGCAGTTGCAAGACATAATATAGAGAGAACCCATGTACCCTTTACCCAGTTTCCCCCAATGCTAACATCTTGAATAACTATTGTATAATATCAGAACCAAGACATTAATGTTGATACAATCAAGACAATAAACAGAGAAGAGTTCCATCACCACAAAGATCCCTCATACAGCCCCATAATAATCACATCCACTTTCCTCTCATCCCTTTGCCTTTCTTAACCCCTTACAATCACTAAGCTACTCTCCCTTTCTATAATTTTGTCACTTCAAGAATACACCATGATGATATTAATATTATACAGTTGGTAACCTTTTGAGATTGGCTTATTTTACTCACTGTATTTTCTGGAGAATCATCCACATTGTTGCATGTATCTGTGTGTGTGTGTGTTTGTGTGTGTGTGTGTGAGTGCACACGCACACGCTTAGTCGCTTAGTTGCGTCCAATTCTTTGTGACCCCATGGGCTGCAGCCTGCTAGGCTCCTCTGTCCATGGGGATTCTCCAGGCTAGAATACTGGAATGGGTAGCCATTTCCTCCTCCAGGGGATCTCCCGACCCAAGGATTGAACCCAGGTCGTCCGCCCTGCAGGCAGATTCTTTACAGTCTGAGCCACCAGGGAAGCCCTCATGTATCAGTTGTTCATTCCTAATTATTGCTGAATAGTATTACATGGAGTGGATGTACCTGTTTATCCATCAATCCGTTTAAACCACCTGGGTTGTTTAAAGTTTTTTGTTTTTTTTTTTTTTTTCTATTACAAATAAAACTGCTAAAAAATATTTTTGTAAAGGTTTTTGTGTGAGTGTAAGTTTTCATTTCTTTGGGATAAATATCCAGGAGTGTAATTGCTGGATCACAGGTCATTATATGTTTAGTTTTTCTTTGTTTTTTAAGAAACTGCTAAAATGTTTTCCAGAGAGGCTATGACATTTCACATTCCAGCAAGTTATGAGTTATCCAGCTTCTCTACATCTTCACCAGCATTTAGTGGTGTTATTTTTTTTTTAAGTCATTCTGATAGATGTAAGTGATACCTATTTGTGATTATAACTTGCATTTCCCTATGGCTAATGATTCTGAGCATCTTTTCATGTGTTTACTTACCTGAGTATTCTCTTCAGTAAAATTTCTCTTCATGGATTTTTCCAATCGTTGTTATTTTAACTGTTGAGTTTTAAGAGTTCTTAAAACTCTTAATTCTATATATATTCTAGATATGTGGTTTGCAACTATTTTCTCCCAGCCTCAAACTTGGCTATTCATTGTATTAACTGAGACTTCCATGGAGGAAAAGGTTTCAATTTTGATTAATTCCAATTTTCAAACTTTCCTTTTATGGATTGCATGTTTAAAATCAAGTCTAAGAACTTTTTATCTCATCTTAAATCCAAAAGATGTTTCTCTTAAAGTTTTATTTTTCTTAAAGTTCTATAGTTTTACATTTTCTATTTAACTCCATGATCCATTTTGAGGTGATTTTTGTATAACGTAAGTTTCCTCCACTGAAATGATTTTTCACCATAGTCAAAAATAAGCTGGACACATTTGTGAATATTTATTTCTGGGTTCTCAATTCTGTTCCATTGATTTTGTGCTTATCCCTCCATCAATACTGCACAATCTTGATTACTGTAGCTAAACAATGTCTTGAAATCAAGAAGACTGATTTCTCCAACTTATTTTGCCTTTATCAAAACCATTTTATCTATTCTGGTCCTTCTGCCTTTCTTTATAAATTTTAGAATAATCTTGTCTATATCTACAAAAACATCTTGCTAGGATTTTGATAGGGAGTACATTAAATCTGCATATCAACTTATAGAGAATGACATTTTTATTTTTGTTGAGTCTGCTAATCCATAAAGATAGTATGTCACTCCATATAGTTAATTTCTGTGATTACTTCCATCAGCATTTTATAAGTTTTAGCAAACAAGTACTACATAAGTTTTGTTAGATTTGCACCTTCAGTTTTTATTTTTTGAGTGATTATAAACAGCACAGTATTTTTAATTTAGTGTTCACATGTTCATGGCTAGTATATAGAGATACTATATGATTTTTATATGTTGATCTTGTAACTACTACCATGCTGAATTCACTTATTAGTTCTACCGGATATTTTCTCATAGATTCCTTGAAATTTTCTACATATAAAATCATGTCATCTGCAAACAGGTACAATTTTATTTCTTCCTTTTTGATCTGTATGTCTTCTTCTTTTCTTGCCTCATTGCACTGGTTAAAACTTCAATCACTATGTTGAATAAGAGAAGTGAGAGCAGACATCTTTGTCTTATTCCTGATCTTTGAAAGAAAGTATTCAGCCTTCCACCATTAAGTATAATGTTAGCTATAAGTTTCTCTACCGATGTTCTTTAACAAGCTGAGGAAATTACCCCTAGCCCTATTTTTCTGAGAATTTTTATCCTTAGTGAGTGTTCAATTTTGTCAAATGACTTTTCTGCATCTGTTGATATAAGATTTTTCTCCTTTATCTTGTTGACATGATGGATACTGCTTGATTTTTTAAAATACTGAACACAATTTTGCATGCCTAGAACAGATGCAACCTGGAAATGGTATGTAATTCTTTTCTACTTGGGCTCAAAACTGACTGCGGATGGTGACTTCAACTAGAAAATTAAAAGATGCTTGCTCCTTGGAAGAAAAACCATGACAAAACTAGACAGTGTATTAAAAAGCAGAGACATCACTTTGCCAACAAAGGTCCATATAGTCAAAGCTATCTATGGTTTTTCCAGTAGTCATGTACAGATGTGAATGTTGGACCATAAAGAAGGCTGAGCACTGAAGAACTGGTGCCTTCAAACTGTGGTGCTGGAGAAGACTCTTGAGAGTCCCTTGGACAGCAAGGAGATCAAACGAGTCAATCCTAAAAGAAGGAAACCCTGAATATTCATTGGAAGGACTGATGCTGAAGATGAAGCTCCAATCCTTTAGCCACTTGATGCAAAGAGCCAACTTATTAGAAAAGATCCTGATGCTGGGAAAGATTGAGGGCAGGAGGAGAAGGGAATGACAGAGGATGAGACAGTTGGCTGGCATCATCGACCCAATGGACATAGTTTGAGCAGACTACCAGAGACAATGAAGGATAGGGAAGCCTGGTGTGCTGCAGTCCATGGGGTCACAAAGAGTTGGGCACAACTGAGTGAGTGAACAACAACAACTTGTCAGTATATTGTTAAGAATTTTTGCATCTATATTCTTCCTATATTCTTAAGGGACATTCATCTGTAGCTTTGTTCTTTTTTCACCATCTTTGTCCAGTTTTAGAATCAGGGTAATTCTAGCTTCCTTAAAATGAATTAAGAAACACTCCTCCCCCTACTTTTTTTTTTTCAAACTTTAAACTTTTTATTTTGTATTAGGATATAGCCAGCTAATAATATTGTGGTAGTTTCAGGTGAACAGAGAAGGAATTCAGCCATACTCCTCTTCTGTTTTTTGGAAAAGATAATATAGAATATATTATCTTTAGATATCTATAGAATATAATATTCTATAATATTATAATTATAGTATAATATTATAGAATATAGAATATTATCTATAGAATATAATATATAGAATATGATGCTAATTCTTCTTTAAAAGTAAAATTCTCCACTGAAAACATCTGGGTCTGGAAATTTTTGTATGGAGAGTCTTTTCATTTCAAATTCTATTTCCTTAATAGTTATAAGCCAATGTAATTAACTATTCCATATTGTATGGAAGTTTTTGTTTTTTGAGGAATTGGTCCATTTTGTATAAGTTGCTAGTTTATATTTGTTCAGTTTTCCTTTATTATCCTTTCGATATTTGCAGGATCTGTAGTGATATTGCCTGTCTCATTTCTGATATTGGTAATTTATTCTTATTATTTCTTAAGCAGTTTTGATGGAGGTTTGTCAATTTTATGGATCTTTTCAAAGAACTAGCCTCTTTATTAAAATGGTTTTCTCCATTGTTTTATGCTTTCAATTTCATTGCAGTTGAACTCATTTCTGCTCTTATTGTTATTATTTTCTTTGTTTTGCTTGTTTTGGGTTCATTTGGTTCTTTTTCCCCAGTTCTTCAGCTGGAACCTTGAGTAATTTCTTTGAGACCTATCTTCCTTTTCTAAAATAAGCATTTAATGATATAAATTTCCCTCAGCACTGCTTAAGCTGTACTTCATAAATTTTTATTTTATTAATATTTCCATTTTCATTTAGTTCTATATTTACTTTTATTCAGCTTAATTTTTTCTGTTTTTCCCCTATTATCTGTCATTTAATTGATGCATTTGAATTTACATTTAGTGTAATTATTGATATTGTTGCTGTTTAGTTGCTAAGTTGTGTCTGACTCTCTGCAGTGCCATGGACTTGTAGCCCACCAGGTTCCTCTGTCCATGGGATTTCCCAGGCAAGAATACTGGAGTGAGTTGCCATTTCCTTCTCCAGGGGATCTTCCTGACCCAGGAATCAAACCTGCATCTCCTGCATTGGCAAGCAGGTTCTTTATCACTAACCCAAGAGAGAAGCCCTGTTATTGATATATTAGGGCTTAAACCTGTTAACATCATGACATTTTTTGTCTTCTGTTTGTTCTGTTTTTTCACTTCTGTTTTCTTTTTCTCACATTCCTATGGATTGTTTGAACATTTTTTTAAGAATTCCATTCTGATTTTTCTATAAGATTTTTGAGTATAGATTTTTTATTTTTTGCTCCATGTATTACATTATATATATACACATATATATAAAATGTGTCATAGTCTACTTAGTCCTTTCACCTGTTTAAGTAAGGTGTATAGTCCTTTCCACATTTACACACTTTTACCTCTTTTGTTTATAATTACCTTAAATAACTCCTCTATGTACACTGAGAACGATGCCATCAGTGTCACAATTTTTGCTTCAACCATCAAATATAACTTAGAAAACTCCAAAGGAAGAGGGAAGGCTATTGTATTTACCTATATTTTTGCTTACTGTGTTTTTTCTTCCTTCCTGATATTCAAAGATTCCTTCTTTTACTATTTCTGTGACAGGAAGAAAGAAAAGATGGCTAAAACATCAAATTCTCTTAGCTTTCCTTAATCCAAAAACATCTTGATTTCCTCTTCATTCCTGAAGGATATTTTGCTGGTTATAGGATTCTGGGCTGACAGTTCTTTTCATTCAACACGTCAAAAAACTGTTATATCAGTTCCTTCTGTCTACACGGTTTCTGATAAATAATTGCTATCATTCAAGTCATTCTTCCCCATAGATCAGGTGTAATTTCCCTTTCACTGCTTTCGAGTTTTCTCTTTGTCTTTAGTTTTCACATTTGATAATGATGTATCATAGCATGTTTTTTGGTTTAGGGTTAGCTCAGCTTCTTGGATCTATAACTTTATTATTTTTTACCATATTTAGAAAGTTCTCAGCCCTTTTTTCTTCAGGTAATTTTTATACACGTCCCTCTTTCTCCTTCCCTTCCAGGACCCTGATGACACATTTGTTACAGTCCCACATGTTCCTGAGGCCCTGTTAATTTTTTTCAGTCTATATTTTCTGTTGTTCAGATTAAGTAACTTCTATTGTTCTATTTTCCAGTTCCCTGATTGTTTTCTCTGCCCTCCCCCTTCATATATTGATTCCATTACCTGAGCTTTTCATTTCAATGACTATATTTTTCAGTTGTATAATTTTCATTTGATTCATGTTTATATCTTCTATTTCTCTGTCCTGAGAGGCTTTTTTTTTTCTCATTTATTTCATGCACATTCATAATTGTTCATTTAAGGGTTTTTATGATGATTCCTTTAAAGCTTTTAGTGAATCATTCTAATATTTGTGCCATCTCATTGTTTATCTTTTTCCTATTCAAGCTGTTAGTTCACAGTATCTATTGATTGTCTTTTTTCATACAATAAGAGATCTCCCTGGTTGTTGATATGACAGGTGATTTTTCAATTAAAATCTGAATATCTGAGGTATAGTCTTGAGACTCTGAATCTCAAACTTTCTGTTTTACCTGGTTTCTTCTGACAACACTCCAACAGGAGAAGTTGGAGAGGGTAGGAGCAGGTATCACCAGCTCATTACTGCTAGGTGTACAACTTCTCTGTTGTCTTGGCAATAGTTTGATGATCAAATATGTATTATTTTTTCAATCAGAGAAAGTAAAATATGCATTTTGAAAGACTTAGTTCTTTCTTCCAGAAACTTACCATCAATCTCAGGTTGGGAGTGCTCCCTCTACCTGTTGGCAGGTCCATGTATACTTGTCTCATTATAGAATAGTCATACTATTTTGTAGATGCCTGTCTACTTGTCTGTCTCCATTAAGCTGCAAGCTTGGTAATGGCACAGATACTGTCTTATCTGATATTTAACCCCTACACCAGAATAGTGTCTGACATGTAATTGTCACTCAATAAGTATATTTTGGGAAGCTATCATTTTGCTGTCCAAAATGTTCAGGACCTTATTAGTAACTTTAAAAGGAAAGTTCACACTCAATTGGTTATTGAAGACTTTGCAGTCAGGCTCTACTTACCTTTAGAAAGGAAGTTCCCACCATCACCCTATATAAGTTCTTTCTTTGACCAAAATGCTCACCTGTCTCCAGAACCCTCCTACCAGCCTCATTTCTACCTATCAGTTTGGAAGATAGTGTGGTTGAAGGATCTTATCTGATGTCTTATCACCTTTTTCTTTTGCTAACCACACTGACATACATTTTCATATTATTTGTGCATTGGAACTATCTTTGACATATTCTGACTCATTTTATTTCTTTCTAAGTATATCATTATTCCCAGGATCTTCACATTACAAGGTCCACACAAGTAAGATCTTGTATTATGACTTTAACATATGGTATAGTATCTTGCATCTCTTGAAAATAAGTACTCAATAAATATTTCTTGTTGAAGAAAAAGAAAAATTAAAATTTACAGTACTTTAAGAGGATCCAATATTAAGCCACAATTTAAGAAAACTGGCTTCTCCATCTAACGTAGTTCCTTACTCAGTGTAGCATAGTTCCTAGGTCCAGTCACTTAACACCCTATTCATTTTATCAGTAAAATGGGAATAAAATTTGATAATATATAGACACTTTGAAAGATATTTGAAGTTTGAGACCAAGTAGTGTTCAACAGAACTGTTTTGTCTGTGTATTTGTTAAAGATATCTCCAATAATCAGTTTTATAGGTAACAGGCTGAGCAAGTGAGTTCAAGAGTTCAGAAGTGAATTGCTAGCTCCACATTAATTCAGCCTGTTTCAAGCCTCATTATGTGACAGCTGCAGCATGGGATAAGCCTCTTACTTGAGTGACTGGCTCAGGCAGTGCTGATGTTCCATTCAATATTCTCAGAAAATGCCATCTTCCTGTGCAAACACACTTTTGCTCACAGGTTAACTTTTCTATGAATTGTCTCAAACACAAATATTTTGGAAGAGGGTACAGCACAGGATCTGTTTGCAGAATCACTTTTGGGGGAAAAATACTCAAGATAATTGTGGTTGCATAAATGGTTTCTTCCAAAGGGACAGAAAATCAAGCATTAACAATCAGTGGGGGATGGAGTATACAGAACAGCAATGAGAGGTGAGAGGCAAGGGACAGGGCAGTAAACAGCTTGAGAAAACTGCTTATGCTGCTTGGAAAGGGTCTTGAGCTCATTTGGTACAAAATGATGAGTCCTACTAGACTCCAAAATTTCTTCCACAAGCTCACAGAGTGGACCACAAAGGAATTCTTTGACACGAACAGAAAGTAAAACAAGAAAGTCAGAAAAATCATCCAAAATGGAGATTTATCTTTGAGCCTATACTCCCTGGAACTTAAAAATAGAACTCAGGATTCTAGAGAAAGACTGTTACACTGTTCAATAGAAAATAATTTTAGCAGTTTCTGTAGGAGGAAAGGAGGAAAGAGAAGTAGATGAATCAGACTAGCTTGGGTGTATAAAAGGACCAGTGGGAGTAGTAATGATCTGGAATAAAGTGGAGAGAAGAGGGAGCCAAATGGAGAGTTATTTGGCTCTCCGTGTTTGACATAATTTTAACTCTTGACCTCCAATGCCAATTAGGTCTCAATTAGGACTGCTATTTTATATATATATTATCTACATAAATACACACAGAGTGGTTCTCTGCTGATTGCTCACTATTCCAAGAAGTGTAATTCAGGAAGTTGGTATTGTAAAGCAGATTTCATCACTAATTCAATTCTCTCAGAACTGAGAAGCTTAAAGAGAAAAGTACTGAATAACTGATGTGTATTTATAAACATGAGGCTTTTATACCATTTGAGGGCAGGGGGAATGTAGTGCCCTACTGGAGGCAAATTTGCTGCTACAGAACATTTTGGGTTAACATATCTCAAGTAAGAATTGACTTTTCCTTTGCCACCATATAAAACCTCCTGGAATTCACTCCATTGTCTTCTGAAGCATGTAAGAACTCATTACTGGTTTGCCCTTGAGTTAGAGGGAATCTTTATAAATCTTAGGACTTGTTTTATTTCCTGTTCTCCAACCTCCACAGTAAAAAAGGAGCTATTCTACATTTCCAGACTCCCCTCTCCCCAGGGTCTGTGACTTAATTTTCAGAAGATTTAGAATAAAGTCGACCTTATAAAAAGAATGTACTTCTCCCTCTAAAGTGGAATCCCAGTAACTGGATCAGGGAGACCCAACCCAGAACTTTTACCTCATTTCTGGTCATCATATCCCTTCCTGCCTTCTTTTGTGCCTGTCAGTCACAGATGATCAAGTTATAATCTTGGGCATCACTCTAAATTCCTCTTCCTTACCTTCTAACTAATAATTATCAGATTCTATTAGTAGCAACTTTAGCTCTTAAATATCTCTTGAGTTCAATTCTCACTGACCACAGTTTGTGCCACCATCAATTTGCACCTATATTATCATGGCCTCTCAATTTCTTTCTCAGCTTCCACATTTGCTGATTTCAATTATTTCCCAAGTGGCAGCCAGAGTAATCATTTGTAAGTGTGCATTCTCTCCTTAAAGCCCTTGAGTAACTTCCTGTTGCTCCCCAAGTAAAGGTCAAACTTCTTAACAAGAAAAAGGGGCTCATCCTGATACTGGACTGACTTTGTGGGTGGACCCCTCCAACCACACCCACCTCCAAGCTAGACTCCAGACACACTAAATTACTTTCAGTTCCCCAAACACACCATTCTCTTCATCATTTCTCAGCCTATGCTCATGCTTGAATCATTATCCTTTGTCTACTCATTCTTTAGGTCCCTGCTTAGATGGCAAGTCCTCCAAAAGTCCTATCCTGACTCTCCCAGATGAGTCATGTGCCCTCCTAATGTTCTCATAGAAACCTCTACTTTTGCCCTATTGTAGAAGTTATTATGCTAGAGTGTTACTGCCCAGTTACTAATTTCTATGTCCCCTTGAACAGTAAGCTGCAGGAGGTTAGACTATAGTAGGTCTTCTTACCTTTGCATTATCCCATCTGGTACATATTGTAGTACATCCGAGCTCCCCGGTAAACAATGGCTGAATGAACTAACGCACACTCAGGCCCTAGGAATGAGGTCATGCCCCCAGCAGTCTTATGGCCCGACTGCTTGAAACCTTTCCAAGTCTTCTTATTGTTCTTAAAAAAAAGTCTAAAACCCTTGATAGTCAAATGGGCCTTAGAAAGCATCACTACGAACAAAGCTAGTGGAGGTGATATAATTCCAGTTGAGCTATTTCAAATCCTCAAAGATGATGCTGTTAAAGTGCTGCACTCGGTATGCCAGCAAATCTGGAAAACTCAGCAGTGGCCACAGGACTGGAAAAGGTTAGTTTTCATTCCAATCCCAAAGAAAGGCAATGTCAAAGAATGCTCAAACTACCGCACAATTGCACTCATCTCACACGCTAGTAAAGTAATGCTCAAAATTCTCCAAGCCAGGCTTCAGCAATACGTGAACCACGAACTTCCAGATGTTCAAGCTGGATTTAGAAAAGGCAGAGGAACCAGAGATCAAATTGCCAACATCTGCTGGATCATCAAAAAAGAAAGAGAGTTCCAGAAAAACATTTATTTCTGCTTTATTGACTATGCCAAAGCCTTTGACTGTGTGGATCACAATAAACTGTGGAAAATTCTGAAAGAGATAGGAATACCAGACCATCTGACCTGTCTCTTAAGAAACCTGTATGCAGGTCAGGAAGCAACAGTTAGAACTGGACATGGAACAACAGACTGGTTCCAAATAGGAAAAGGAGTACGTCAAGGCTGTATATTGTAACCCTGCTTATCTAACTTACATGCAGAGTACATCATGAGAAACACTGGGCTGGAAGAAACACAGGCTGGAATCAAGATTGCTGGGAGAAATATCAATAACCTCAGATATGCAGATGATACCACCCTTATGGCAGAAAGTGAAGAAGAACTAAAGAGCCTCTTGATGAAAGTGAAAGAGGAGAGTGAAAAAGGTGGCTTAAAGCTCAACATTCAGAAAACTAAGATCATGGCATCTGGTCCCATCACTTCGTGGGAAATAGATGGGGAAACAGTGGAAACAGTGTCAGACTTTATTTTTTTGTGCTCCAAAATCACTGCTGATGGTGAGTGCAGCCATGAAATTAAAAGACGCTTACTCCTTGGAAGGAAGGTTATGACCAACCTAGATAGCATATTTAAAAGCAGAGACATTACTTTGCCAACAAAGGTCCATCTAGTCAAGGCTATGGTTTTTCCAGTGGTCATGTATGGATATGAGAGCTGGACGGTGAAGAAAGCTGAGCACTGAAGAATTGATGCTTTTGACCTGTGGTGTTGGAGAAGACCCTTGAGAGTCCCTTGGACTGCAAGGAGATCCAACCAGTCCATCCTAAAGGAGATCAGTCCTGGGTGTTCATTGGAAGGACTGATGTTGAAGCTGAAACTCTAATACTTTGGCCACCTCAAGCAAAGAGTTGACTCATTGGAAAAGACCCTAATGCTGGGATGGATTGGGGGCAGGAGGAGAAGGGGACGACAGAGGATGAGATGGTTGGATGGCATCACCGACTCAATGGACATGGGTTTGGGTAAACTCCGGGAGTTGGTGATGGACAGGGAGGCCTTGCGTGCTGCAATTCATGGGGTCGCAAAGAGTCAGACACAACTGAGCGACTGAACTGAACTGAACTGAAAACCCTTGATATGGACTGAAAACTCTATTCCATCTAGCCTTGTGGTAAGCAACTTCCAAGATGGCCCCAGAGACCCCAGCCTCCTGGTATTCACACTCTTGTGTAGTCTACCCCACATTGTATCAGTATTGGTTTGTGTGAACAACAGCATACAGTAGATGTGATGAATACAACTTTTTAGGCTAGATCATGAAAGTCACTGCATCTTCTGTCTCTATTTCTTCTGTGAATTGCTTACTCTGGAGAGAGTTGCTGCCATGTTGTGAGAAATCCTATGGAGAGACCCACATGGTGAATAACCAAGGTCTCTGGTTTAAAGCTAGGGAAGAACTGAAGACTCCATCCAATAGCCAAATATTAGAGTCTCTTGGAAGCAAATGTGCCAGCTCCAGCCAGTCCTTCAGATTACTATACTTCCATCCAATATTTTGATTACAACTCCATGACAGAGACTGAGCCAAAACCACTATCAAAGCCACTCCTCAATACCTGACCCACAGAAACTATGAGATCATTAGATTTTTTGTTTTGAGGCCCTAAATTTGTTATATAGAGTCATTTGTTATACAGCAATAGACAATTAGTATAACACTCTTGCCCCACCACTGCCCTCTGCTGCATGCTAGACTTCCATCATTTCCAGAACCATGACAGGCTCCCTCCTGCCTGTAGGTCTTCTCACATGCTGTTCCTTTGCCTTTTGTCACCATGGCAATTCTTTTTTTATATCAACCTAAATAGCATTTCCCCTGGAGCTTTCCCTGTCCCCTAGACAGGTTAGGTCATATTACTTGCTTTCAGGAGAGCAGGGATTATCCCTTTTTAGCCCTTTTAATATATATCATATCATTCAGTAACTATTCAGTAATCACCAACTATTTGCCAAATGCTGTACTATGTAAGAAACAAAACAAGCATTATCCTGCCCTCATAAAGTTCATAATCCAGAATAATTCTTCACTTAATTATTCACACAATTGTGCATATAATTATATAAATTTTGTATTTACAATTACTTGTTAATTTCTGTCTTTTCTGCTGGCATACAATCCCATGGGGGATTATGCTTTGCTGTTTTCCAGGTATGCCCCAGCTTCTAGCCATGATTTCATTCATTCAGATCCTGGTCAGAGCACTGCTCAGCAAACCAAGAGTAGAATTGTTAGGAAACCACATCAAAAAGCTCACTCTCCCTTACTTTTCTAACAGATTTCTTTGTCACACTTTCATATGCTTATTGAACCCACATCTCCTATGTCTCCTGCATTGGCAGGCAAGTTCTTTACCACCAGTGCCACCTGGGAAGCCCTTTCATCTACATACATATGTTCTATCAGCCTATTATATAACTATTCTGTTTTAGGACTTCCACTGTCCCCCACTGCTATAAAACAAGTCAGATGCAACATCTGTCTCTCTCCCCAAGCTTCCCCATGCCCAGCTCATCTCCCAGACCCCATCTCTCTCTTTCTCTTTCCCTACCCCTAACACTTCCCAGGGACCTCTCTCTCTCTCTCTCACACACACACACACATACACACACACAGCCTACATTCCAGTCACTCTCCATCTTTGGAAGTCTTTCCAGGTCAGAGAATAACATTTTATCTTTATATTCTTAGTTCCCAGCACAGTGGCTGGCACAAAACAAAGTGATATGATTGTTAGATGAGTGAAAGAATGAGTGCCTCTGGGTAAAACAAGAACAACTGGGGCATGTACTACCTTAGCACTTGCTTCTAAGTAGAAACGAGAAACTACATGCTTCTAGTTTAAAAGACACTTGACTAGAGACACTTAAGAGGGGAATTCAGAAGGAAAAGAGTGCTAAACAGAATCTGATGCCTGTAGAGAGGCTTGAGAGTTGAAGGAGACTGAAAACCAGCTGAGTCACTGGTATTTTTTATGGAAGCAGCAAGGAGGTGTTAATGTGGTATTTAACATGAACAACAAATAATAACAAAGAATGAATGGGAGTAGGCAGGCCTAATGCTGTGAAAATTACCCAGCAAAGTTTCTATTTAGGAGGAAGAGAAAAACAACAAATATTCAGAATCAGCTCTATCTCATATTAATCCTCATGTATGCCCTTTACACTTATTTATTTAGAACCTTGCTTTTCAATTTGTAATTGCAATGTAAAATTAGCTAATTTCTGTTTGGGTCCAAGTTAACAAGTATATGCCTTTATTAAATGGATCTGTGAAGCATTAGGAATTATAATTGCAGAGCCTGAGGGTTGGCAGCATGATATACCCAACTCAGGAGGGCCAAGGATGCAGACACTAGAAAAGGCAAACCAAGATAGTACTTGTCATCCAGAAAATTTCCACCAGCTGCCAAGAGGAGTAAGTGCAGAACAGCAAGTAGAGACTCAAGGACTTCTGTCGTGGGATTGGAGAGACGAGCAATGGAATGGAGAACTAAGGCAACGTGACAGTGTAAGGTCCCAGAAAATTGTCCAAAGTCAATGGAATCAGCTATGTAAATACAAACTTCATCCCTATTGTTCTGCAAGCACTTTTTAAAAATCAATATAGATAATGAAAAGAAGAAAAATGGTGAG
This sequence comes from Okapia johnstoni, assembly GCA_024291935.2. NCBI lineage: Eukaryota > Metazoa > Chordata > Mammalia > Artiodactyla > Giraffidae > Okapia > Okapia johnstoni. The sequence continues at coordinate 63,998,481 of CM044307.1, read as the reverse complement.
AACCTATTCACGGAAGGAGTTACCCCCCCATCCTGTCCAAGTAATCTTGTTTCCTAGAAAACTTGTTTTATGATGTACATCACCTAAAAAATGATTCCATCCAGCCTATCTCTACTGCCTATGACCGGAATATGGATGGCACTATTGTGAACATAAGGAGAAACACAGTTGATTCCACTCCTAGCAAAATAATGTATTACTTTTTGTTTCTTAATGTGATAATTGGTATGAAACACGGAGAAATAGAAATGCTACTCTGCTGAGTTATCAGACATTCATTTTCCATTAGTTTCAACAGCTCGTTTCCCCTAACCAGGAAACTTCCAAGTCATCTGAGGTAAGTCAGTGTAGCTATAAGCTGTGTGACTTTTCATTTCAGTTACTGCACATTGAGTCATCTAGATAGCGCTTGAAATTAAAATTGGATCACAGTAGAAGTAAAAAAGGTATTCCACATGGGTCTCTGTGCTACAGGATAAAATCCAGTTCACTCTCCTCACTTAAGTCCACCAAGAATTAAGTGTAACAAAACAAAATGGTATGACAAAGGCAGTCAAAGATTCACACCATCAGCTGTCTCCTTCTATTTGGGGGCAGGTATAAAAGAACACAGGCTTTCACTGAAGAGTAAGGGATTTATGTGAGCTATAAGTTAAAATTTCTGAGTGTAAGAGTTGTTAAATATAGAAATGGATGACTAAGAAAGATGCAACAGTTCTAGGTGGTTTCTAAAATAGAACTGCTGTTCACCATGCTGGGACTGTTTGGTTATTAAGTGGCTAATGAAGTGCAAGGGAAAGCTAGTATCAAGTTCAAGCTTATGTCTGCAAAGACGGAAATTAGAACTATTCCATGGCTCTGTCAGGGCATGGCATCAGGTTCATGCCTACTCTCTCATCCCTATGATCCCTAATAAATACTAGTACTCATCATATAAAGTACTATTACTCTGATTATTGTTTCTTCCTGGAACAGAGTTTGTAGAGATGCATGTGTTCCCCATAAGTCAAGCAGGCAGAGTGCTTGACTTCTTGCTTCTGCCATTCTTTTTCCCATACTAGAAATTATAGCCCATGTATGGATTACTTCACAGTCACCAAGCACATAACTGAACTTATATGACAGTTTAACCTTTATGATAATCACACTGATAAAGAGGACATTTGCCTTGACAAGTTAACACAGTAGTACCCAGCTCAGATTATACAATGGAACCAAATTCTAGACTTCTGAATTAATGTTCTAATGCTGCCTACAAATCATGACACACTTAGCTGCATGAAACACCACCTATTTATGATCTTGGTTTCCATGTAGCAAATCTAGGCCCATCTTAACTGGATCCTCTGCTCAGCATTTCACAGGCTGCCATCAGGGTATTAGCTGAACAGCGTTCTCGTCAAAGGCTTAACTGGGGAAGAATTTACTTCCAAGTTTATTCAACTTGTTGGCATAATTCATATCCTTGCAGATGAATTCATTTCATTTTGCTAACTGTTGTTCTCAGGTCCTAGGGCTACCAATAGTTCCGTGATACATGGGTTTCTCAAACCTAGTTGCTTACTTCATCAAGCCCTCAAGGAGAGTCTCCAGTCTGCTAAAATGAACTTTTCCGTAACACAACATTTCACCAACATGACATCTCATCACCACTGTCATATTCTATTTGTTAAAAGCAAGTCACAGGTCCCACCAAACTCAAAGAGAGGAAATTACACAAAGACGTGAACACCAGAAGGCAAGGATAACTAGGGGTCACCTTAGGGTCTGTCAGCCACAACTTCTGTAATGATGTCTTGAAGACCTGTTCATGCTCCGTTGTGTCCAACTCTCTGTGACCTCAAGGACTGTACCCCACCAGGCTCCTATGTCCATGGGATTCTCCAGGCAAGAATAATGGAATGGGTTGCCACTTCCTCCTTCAGAGGATCTTCCTGACCCAGGGATCAAACCCGTGTCCCTTGTGTCTACTGCATTGGCAGGTGGGTTCTTTACCTCTGTGCCACCTGGGACAGGGGCTACATAACCACTGAAGAGCTCACCAGGCTACAGCTTCTGGCATTCTCTAGGAATCATAATCCTACTACCCTCTGAGCAAATGGAGTTACCATATGACCAGCAAGTCCACTGCTAGGTGTATTCCCAAGAGAAATAAAAACATGTCCACACAAAACCTTGTATGTGAATATTCATAGCAGCATTTTCATAATATCAAAAAGTGGAAACAATGCAAATGTCCTTCAACTGACAAATGCAAAAATAAAATGCAGGACAGCCATACAATGGAATACTATTCAGAAATAAAAAGGAGTGAAGTACTGAAACATGCTGTAACATGGATGAACCTCAAAAACATTGTTAAGAGAAAGAAGCCAGGTACAAAAGACCACATACTGTATGATTCCGTGCATACGAAACAGGCAAATCTATAGAGAGAAGAAGTAGATCCATGTTTACCAGCAGCTAGAGGGAGGAGAGCATGGTATATGACTGCTAAAGGATTTCTTTACAGGATAATAAAATGTTTTAAATTAAGGTTGCAATAATGGTTGCACAACTCTGTGAATATACTAAACACTTTATGTGGGTAAATAATATAGTATGTGAATTATATCTCAATAAAGCCACTTTTTAAAAAAGGCCCAGCAGAGTATTATTTTTTTAAAAAATCTAAGGTATATTATTTAGATTCTAAAACATAGAATATTAGCATTTCTCTGGCATTTAAATAATTCATTGGCATTATAAATATTCAAAATTGGGTCCATCTCAGAAAAATGCTGTAATAAGATCTTTTCACAGTATCAACATAGAAAGGTAAAAGCAAGGCATATGGACGGTAAGTGGTTTTCCCAACAGCCCTGCAAAAGTAAGTTAGAATTCCAGAGCTTATGCCAGAATTCATTTCCACATTATTTGGTGAAAATCTCCATTCTCTTTTGTTAACTCAAATATTAAATAAACTCTCATATAGTTTAAGAAAAATAATAATTTCCCAAAATATATTTTTCTGTGTTTCAAAATACAGAAATTCAAGTGATATATATCAAAACATCAAGTTTTACAAGAGTGGGGAGAAGGAAAGAGGCTGGGATAAGATAAGGATAGGGGTTTAAGAGATACAAACTAATAAATAAGCCACAAGGCTATATTGTACAACACAGGGAACAAAGCTAAGATTTTATAACTTTAAATTGAGTATGACTTTTTAAAATTGTGAATCACTATGTTGTACATCCAAAACTTACAATACTCTACATCAACTATATCTCAATAAAAAAATAATAATAATTTGAAAAAAAAAAAACACATCTTTCTCTCAGGCTTGTTAGAGAGTTAAGTGAGGCTTTAAAAAAAGAAACACAAAAAATCAAGCTTTACATCTTAAATACACACAATTTTTATTTGTCAATAATGTACAATAAAAGAAAATTCAAGAGAACAGTCAAGCAATAGTACTAAAGTTATCTCCTCCTCATCTGGAATAACAAAATCTCCAGAGAATCCCTTTAAGGATAAAGTGTAACTAGTTTTCAAGATGACATTTTAAGCAAGGATACAGAGAACTAACAGTGTGCTGTTGTTGTTTAATGGCTAGGTTGTGTCCGACTCTTTTGTGACCCCGTGGACTACAGCCCTCCAGGCTCCACTGTCCATGAGATCCTTCCAGGTAAGAATACTGGTGTGGGTTGCCATTTCCTTCTTCAGGGACTCTTCCTGACCTAGGGATCGAACCCATGTCTCCTGCTTGGTAGCAAATTCTTTACCATTGAGCCACCTAGCCTTCAGACGGGTGGAAAGTGAAAGCCTATTCTTTCCAGATTTCACGAAACATTCACTTGGAATTTTGACAATCTTCAAGTGTTTTTAAAATTCCTAAAGATAAAACCAAATTTTTATAGGATCCTCTTCATAATCCTTCAGCGTAACCTTCTTATTTAATCACACACACACACTCTCCTGGTATAGACCATCCCCTCAGAAGGGCCTGGATTCGACACGCAGGAACAAACAGTGAGGAGGAGGGGTGCGGGAGAGGAGCTGGGGCCCAGAGAAGGCATCTGCCAGAGCCTAGAAATCAGAATTGCAAAACACAGTTCATCAAAGCCCCCTGAAGGGATCACTGCAACCCCCTGAAGCTCTAAAAGCACCGGCATTCCCACTCCTCAGTAGCCGCAAGCTCTGGGGATGCTTGCATTACACAGTCTCAGGGAATCTCAGCCCCGACATGCTGTCTCCTGTTCCGCTTTATTGTTCCTCTCAGGCCAGCTGCTTACAAAATTATGTTTGTCCTCCCACTTCCTTTGTCACTACTTCCTCCAGGAGCCAAAACAAACATGCAGCCTTACAGAAACACACCAACCCCAGCACCAGAAAAAAAGACACAGAAAAAAAAACATCACAGCACATAAGAGGCACAGGAACACAAAAGCTCAGTTTGGGGGCGAAAAGAGACAACAGCTATCCTCTGTATCTGTTTTTCTCCCCTTCTTCCCCACCCTCATCTTCCTTCCCCATACCACATGGATAAACCCAGAGGGTTTCTTCAGCTGGGATCCTGGCCAGAGGGTCAAGGACACTAGATGTTCCAGGCTCACAGTCCTTCCGGCCCTGCTCCATCAATCACTTATGTTCCGGTGGGGCTGGGCAATTGGGAGGCGGGCTCAAGGTCGGCCACACCAGAGCCTGTGTGTGTCCTGGTGTTGGAAGCATTGCAGTGAGGCTTCCAGGAGCTTCACTTGTCCAAGGTTTGATCTTTCCTCACAATGGCTCCACTGACTGGACTTAAGAAATGGTCATATACTGCTTGCAAAGGAACACTCCGCGCTAGGAAAAGGCCCTTCACTGGGAGGGAGTTGACCTCAATTCTGACCAGTCTCCTAAATCACTGGTTCCCTCTTCACTCCAGCATGGGTGAAGTTGGGCTGATCATTTAAGCCAGCAGGCCTTTGTAGAATGGGGAAAGCAAATACTGACCAGACTAAAAGGAAAACCAGGGCTCCACGACATCTTGAGGTCCTTCTGGCTCCAGCATCAATGACTCCTTCATAGCCTAACCCAGGGACGGCAAATTCAATTGCCAAGGGACAGGTGACACAAATAGGTGATACCAGCTGGAGAATGAGCCTGTGTCTAAAGGGGCAGCCACCATTTAACTCCAGCTGAATTTTGGCATTTAAGAATGTAGGCTTGGTTTCACCAGAAATTCTGTATTTCAAGAGAAGGCAGAAATATTTTTTTTCCTATGATATATTCTGATTTAAAATTTTTAACACCTACTTTGAAACTCACAATTCTGTGAAAGCCCAACAAAACATATGTTCCACACTTTCTACTCCCCACCAGTTTGTAACCACCTATGTAGAAAGTGGGGCTTCCCAGGTGGCTCAGTGGGTAAAGAACCTACTTGCAATGCAGTAAACATAGGTAGACACAAGTTCAATCCTCAGGTCAGGATGATGCACTGGAGGAGGGCATGGCAACCCACTCTAGTATTCTTACCTGGAGAATACCATGGACAGAGGATCCTGGCAGGCTACAGTCCATAGGGTCGCAGAGTCAGACATGACTGAAGCAACTGAGCATGCATGCACATGTAGAAAGTGATTCTCAATTAAGTATGATCCAGTTGGGGTGATATGGGGGAGCTTTGTATTAAAATCTCCTTGAGGGGCTTTTTCAACTAACCACTTACAATGTATTTTGAGGCTTCTACCCCCTCTCCCCAATGCTTGCTTTTGCCCTTGAAATTTATTGAATGACATGATGGGAGTATATTATGCATGTGAATGTTTTGGAAACAGAAAAATATTGACAGTTATTAGAAAGGAAGTGCTTATGTGCATTTGGACCATACAGCATTACAAAGTGTTTTCATGTACCTTTGCTCATTGTCATCCCTTTTAAAAAAAATTGAGGGAGAGAAAAGAAAAAAAAAAAAAAGGAAATTATAGCCCAGGGTAATTAAGTCACTTGCCCAAGGTCACAGGGTTGACAAATCATAAACACGGAATTTGATCCAAGGTCTTCCAACTTGGAACCCTTGAGCAGCCCTTAGTACCTACCTATGGACCTCTAAGTGACAGTCGTGGTCCATGCTCCCTTCTTCTAGACCCTGGCCTGGCCTTACTACACTCATGTTCTTCCCTACCCTGATGTAACTCCTTATCTTCCAGAACGTTTGGCACTCGTAACACTACCACCTTGACCACAGTTGATTGAAAGAATATGTACCATGGCCAGACCATTACATTCTGAGAGTATAATGGTTTGTCAAATGAATTAATGTTCCCACGATTAATCATCCTGAGAATGAAAGGGGTTTAGGAGAGAAGAATCAGATTTTGGACATGCAGTTCAGTTCAGTCGCTCAGTTGTGTCCGACTCTTTGCGACCCCATGAACTACAGCACGCCAGGCCTCCCTGTCCATCATCAACTCCCGGAGTTTACCCAAACTCATGTCCATTGAGTCAGTGATGCCATCCAGCCATCTCATCTTCTGTCATCCCCTTCTCCTCCTGCCCTCAATCTTTCCCAGCATCAGGGTCTTTTCAAATGAGTCAGCTCTTCACATCAGGTGGCCAAAGTATTGGAGTTTCAGCTTCAGCATCAGTCCTTCCAATGAACACCCAGGACTGATCTCCTTTAGGATGGACTGGTTGGATCTCCTTGCAGTCCAAGGGACTCTCAAGAGTCTTCTCCAACACCACAGTTCAAAAGCATCAATTCTTCAGCGCTCAGCTTTCTTTATAGCCCAACTCTCACATCCATACATGACCACTGGAAAAACCATACCCTGGACTAAACGGACCTTTGTTGACAAAGTAATGTCTCTGCTTTTCAGTATGCTGTCTAGGTTGGTCATAACTTTCCTTCCAAGGAGTAAGTGTCTTTTAATTTCATGGCTGCAATCACCATCAGCAGTGATTTTGGAGCACAAAAAAATAAAGTCAGCCACTGTTTCCACTGTTTTCCCATCTATTTGCCATGAAGTGATGGGACCAGATGCCATGATCTTAGTTTTCTGAATGTTGAGCTTTAAGCCAACTTTTTCACTTTCCTCTTTCACTTTCACCAAGAAGCTCTTTAGTTCTTCTTCACTTTCTGCCATAAGGGTGGTGTCATCTGCATTTCTGAGGTTATTGATATTTCGCCCAGCAATCTTGATTCCAGCTTGTGCTTCATCCAACCCAGCGTTTCTCATGATGTACTCTGCATATAAGTTAAATAAGCAGAGTGACAATATACAGCCTTGACGTACTCCTTTTCCTATTTGGAACCAGTCTGTTGTTCCATGTCCAGTTCTAACTGTTGCTTCCTGACCTGCATACACAGGAAGGGATCAAAGAAACTACCACTAGGATGAGGCGGACTAGCCCTTTCAACATGACGCTGCCAGTGCAGAGGCTGAAGGAAGACAATGAGAAACCACTTGCAAAAAGCATAGTCAATGGGCTCAGGATTTGGGGGGGGTGGGGGGCAGCATACAGTTGAGTGACTTTTCTAAGGTTGTTTAACATTTGCATTTTTCTCATTGTAAATCCCTGTTATCCTCAGGCTTTCAGTAAAATATGTTAAATGACATGTTGTTGTTCAGCCACTAAGTGGTGCCTGACTCTTTCCAACCCCATAGACTTGCAGCATGCCAGCCTCCTCCCATCCCCTTCACTATCTCCAGGAGTTTGCTCAAGCTTATGCCCATTGAGTTGGTGATACTATCCTACTATCTCATCCTCTGCTGCCCCCTTCTCCTGCCCTCAATCTTTCCCAGCATCAGGGTCTTTTCCAATGAGTCAGCTCTTCGCATCAGGTGGCCAAAGTATTGGAGTTTCAGCTTCAGCATCAGTCCTTCCAATGAATATTCAGGGTTGATTTCCTTTAGAATTGCCTGGTTTGATCTCCTTGCAATCCAAGGGACTCTCAAGAGTCTTCTCCAACACCATAGATGGAAAGAATCAATTCTTAAGCATTCAGCCTTCTTTATGGCCCAACTCATATGACTACTGGAAAAACCATAGCTTTGACTATATGGACCTTTGTCTGCAAAGTGATGTCTCTGCTCTTCAATACACCATCTAGGTTTTTCATGGCTGCAGTCACCATCTGCAGTGATTTTGGACACCAAAAAAATAAAATCTGTCACTGCTTCCACTTTAAATGTCATTATCTTGCCTTAATTACATTATTTACATTTTTAAAAATTACAAGAGGGATACTGTCCACACTTAAAATGAAGTAATTCAAGGAAAATGAAAAACTCAATGCTGAGTGTCTTCTGATTGCCAGATTTCATCTCCATCCTCCTCTACCCTCTGTGCCCTGTGAGACTGAGCTGCATAGACTGTATATATGGGCTTTCTTATTCCCAGGCTTCTGGTTGGGTTTTCCAAGGAGGAGATCAGAGAGAGGGGAAGATGAATCTGAGATTAGAGCATTTGTTCCTCAAGTTCTCTCATCATGGGATTGAGATGTACTACATCACTTGACCAAAGATCCCAGCTTCTGACAAAATCTTCTCCATTTGGCACATTTGGATCCATCACATCTGGTAACTGCTCTCTTCTTTTGCCTCTTCCTTATAACAGTTCAAGGAACTCAGGATACAGTGCTGAGGTACTACACCCTACTGACCCTTTTTTAAGTTGACCTTTTATTAAACTCTCTTCAAATCACCAAAATGATTGTAAATCTGTTTCCTGTTAGGACCCTGACTGTCACAATCACTTTGTTGCTGTTGTTTTATTGTTGATGCTAACCAATCACATTTAGGAATAAATTCCATAGATAAAAAACACCAATTTTGAGTCCACTTCAGTAAACACAGACAGTGTAACCAACACTTCAGTGAAGATAAATGAAACTTCCATCACTCAAAAAGTACCCTCATGTTCCTATCAAGGCTACCTTCTCTGACCCTAAAGAGGCAATCACTAGATGAAACCACTTTTCAAAAAATGGAAAGAAAAAGAGCAAGAACAAATTTTGGCAGATTAAAATAGATATGTAACAAATAGAAAGGATTCATATCTGAAGAGTAAGTATTCTTCAGATAGGACCAAAAAACTAATTAGAGAAGAGAAGCTAATACAAAATGTGCATCTATAATAATTAGTGATCTCTTTGGGCTTGTCTGTGAGATGTTATGAAAAACCCAAATGAACTTTTCGGCCAAGCCAATAGAAAATGGCTCAGTTACCACAATGGTCAAGAACTAGGCTAAGAACATCAGATGCCTATTCCTAAGAAAATGAAATTCAGAAATCACTGCAGAATCACCCCAGCTATTTCTGTATTATTAGAATTAATGCTACCAATTTGTCCAGAACAACACTTCCATTCTCTGTGAGGCCTGGAGAGGTGGGGGGACAAAGTATTTTTTTTTCTTATCATTACAATAAACTCCCAGTAATTTATGAAACTTGATTTATCTCTATTCCATACCAAGTGAAAGAGCCTAGAAAACTATAAGCAAGGTTTATAACACAGAGAGATCATAAGACAGAGGCCAGGAGTCATCAACTCTGTGTGGGAGGAACTGGGTTTATTTCCCTAAGGTCTTCAAATAAGTCTGGGCAGGGAGGAAACTCCAATGAAAAGATTGCTGGATATTGGTTAGTCGTGGTTTCTAGCCATGACCCCCTCCCAAATGAGAACACTTGGGAGCCTTGGAAGGTGTTGCAGGAGGTTCACAGTAAGGGCCAGGATCTATGCCTAAGATTGGAGTGTGGGTAGTTGTATCAGTAATTTAAAGAGGGAAACATACTGGATTTTGAAGAGAGAAGGTGATACAGATCAGAAACAAGATTTGAAAGGCAGACAAATTATCTTAAGCAAAGAAAAGGAGTCATTCATTCAACAAACACCGTTGACCCTTGAACAACACAGGTTTGAACAATGCAGGTCTACTTACATGCAAACTTTTTTCAATAAATATACTGTTAGCCATCATATCTGTGGAGGTAGAATCCATGGATATGGGGAACAACTGTGGGACTTTTGCACCGATGGGTTTTGGTATCCTTGGTGAGTCTGGATCCACTCCCCCAAGAATACTGAGACACAACTGTACTGACAAATACTGTATTATGTTTGTCAAACCAAAAAAAAAGAGAAGAGGGGCACATGGTTCCTGCTCTTGGGGAGCTCACAAGGTAATCTGACAATTCTGCACTGATTTTACTATTAGTAATGATTGCAGTAATATATAACCTGTGTGTGTGTGTGTGTGAATTAGATAATCTATTAAACATACATGGTACATAAGTACTTAGTGCATGCTTTTATGCTAAGTCACTTCAGTTGTGTCCAACACTTTTCAACCCCATGGACTGAAACCCACCAGGCTCTTCTGTCCATGGGCTTCTTAACAGACCCATCACAAGCACGTAAATTGAAACTGTAATCAGAAATCTTCCAGCAAACAAAAGCCCAGGACCAGACGGCTTCACAGCAGAATTCTACCAAAAATTTAGAGAAGAGCTAACACCTATCCTACTCATACTCTTCCAGAAAATTGCAGAGGAAGGTAAACTTCCAAAGTCATTCTATGAGGCCACATCACCTTAATACCAAAACCTGACAAAGATTCCACAAAAAAAGAAAACTACAGGCCAATATCACTGATGAACATAGATGCAAAAATCCTTAACAAAATTATAGCAGACAATCCAACAACATATTAAAAAGATCATACATCATGACCAAGTGGGCTTTATCCCAGGGATGCAAGGATTCTTCAATATCTGCAAATCAATCAATGTAATACACCACATTAACAAATTGAAAGATAAAACCATATGATTATCTCAATAGATGTAGAGAAAGCCTTTGACAAAATTCAACATCCACTTATGATAAAAACCCTCCAAAAAGCAGGAACAGAAGGAACATACCTCAACATAATAAAAACTATATATGATAAACCCACAGCAAACATTATCCTCAGTGGTGAAAAATTGAAAGCATTTCCCCTAAAGTCAGGAACAAGACAAGGGTGCCCACTCTCACCACTACTATTCAACACAGTTTTGGAAGTTTGGGCCAAAGCAATCAGAGCAGAAAAAGAAATAAAAGGGATCCAGATTGGAAAAGAAAAAGTAAAACTCTCACTGTTTGCAGATGACATGATCCTCTATATAGAAAACCCTAAAGACTCCACCAGAAAATTACTAGAGCTAATCAATGAATACAGTAAAGTTGCAGGATATAAAATCAACACACAGAAATCCCTTGCATTCCTATACACTAACAATGAGAAAACAGAAAGGGAAATTAAGGAAACAATTTCCTTCACCATTGCAATGAAAAGAATAAAATACTTATTAGGTAGAATATATCTACCTAAAGAAACAAAAGACCTATATATAGAAAACTATAAAACACTGGTGAAAGAAATCAAAGAGGACACAAATAGATGGAGAAATAGACCATGTTCATGGATCGGAAGAATCAATATATTGAAAATGAGTATACTACCCAAAGCAATCTATAGATTCAATGCAATCCCTATCAAGCTACCAATGATATTATTCACAGAACTAGAACAAATAATTTCACAATTTGTATGGAAATACAAAAAACCTCGAATAGCCAAAGCAATCTTGAGAAAGAAGAATGGAACAGGAGGAATCAACCTGCCTGACTTCAGGCTCTACTACAAAGCCACAGTCATCAAGACAGTATGGTACTGGCACAAAGAGAAATATAGATCAATGGAACAAAATAGAAAGCCCAGAGATAAATCCACGCACCTATGGACACCTTATCTTTGACAAAGGAGGCAAGAATATACAATGGAGAAAAGATAATCTCTTTAACAAGTGGTGCTGGGAAAACTGGTCAACCGCTTGTAAAAGAATTAAACTAGAACACTTTCTAACATCATACACAAAAATAAACTCAAAATGGATTAAAGATCTAAATGTAAGACCAGAAACCATCAAACTCCTAGAGGAAAAGATAGGCAAAATACTCTCCAACATAAATCACAGCAGGATCCTCTATGACCCACCTCTCAGAATATTGGAAATAAAAGCAAAAATAAACAAATGGGACCTAATTAAAATTAAAAGGTTTTGCACAACAAAGGAAACTATGAGCAAGGTGAAAAGACAGCCTTCAGAATGGAAGAAAATAATAGCAAACAAAGCAATGGACAAAGAAAAAATCTCAAAAATATACAAGCGACTACTGCAGCTCAATTCCAGAAAAATAAACGACCCAATCAAAAAATGGGCCAAAGAACTAAATAGACATTTCTCCAAAGAAGACATACAGATGGCTAACAAACACATGAAAAGATGCTCAACATCACTCATTATCAGAGAAATGCAAATCAAAACCACAATGAGGTACCATTTCACACTGGTCAGATTGGCTGCTATCTGAAAGTCTACAAGCAATAAATGCTGGAGAGGGTGTGGAGAAAAGCGAACCCTCTTTCACTGTTGGTGGGAATGCAAACTAGTACAGCCACTATGGAGAACAGTGTGGAGATTCCTTAAAAAACTGGAAATAGAACTGCCATATGACCCAGCAATCCCACTGCTGGGCATACACACCAAGGAAACCAGAATTGAAAGAGAAACGTGTACCCCAATGTTCATTGCAGCACTGTTTATAATAGCCAGGACATGGAAGCAACCTAGATGTCCATCAGCAGACGAATGGATGAGGAAGCTGTGGTACATATACACAATGGAATATTACTCAGCCATTAAAAAGAATACATTTGAATTCGTTCTAATGAGGTGGATGAAACTGGAGCCTATTATACAGAGTGAAGTAAGCCAGAAAGAAAAACACCAGTGCAGTATACTAACGCATATATATGAAAATTTAGAAAGATGGTAATGATAACCCTGTATGTGAGACAGCAAAAAAGACACAGATGCATAGAACAATCTTTTGGATTCTGTGGGAGAGGGTGAGGGTGGGATGAATAGGGAGAATGGCATTGAAACATGTATATTATCATATGTGAAATGAATCGCCAGTCCAGGTTCGATGCATGATACAGGGTGTTCAGGGCTGGTGCACTGGGATGACCCAGAGGGATGGGATGGGGAGGGAGGTGGGAGGGGGGTTCAGGATGGGGAACACATGTACACCCATGGCGGATTCATGTCAATGTATGGCAAAACCACTACAATATTGTAAAGTAATTAGCCTCCAATTAAAATAAATAAATTTATATTTAAAAAAACAATATTTTTTAAAGAATACTGGAGTGGGTTGCCATGCCCTCCTCCAAGGGATCTTCCTGAACCAGGGATTGAACTTGTGTCTCTTATGTCTCCTGCTTTGACAGGCGAGTTCTTTACCACTAGCACCACTTGGGAAACAAGTACTTACTAAATGGTTCAGTTCAGTTCAGTCACTCAGTCGTGTCTGACTCTGCAACCCCATGGACTGCAGCACGCCAGGCCTCCCTGTCCATCACCAACTCCCAGAGTTTACTCAAACTCATGTCCATTGAGTTAGTGATGCCATCCAACCATCTCACCCTCTGTCGTCCCCTTCTCCTCCCGCCTTCAATCTTTCCCAGTATCAGGGTCTTTTCAAATGAGTCAGTTCTTTGCATCCGGTGGCCAAGTACTGGAGTTTCAGTTTCAGCATCAGTCCCTCCAATGAATATTCAGGACTGATTTCCTTTAGGGTGGACTGGTTGGATCTCCTTGCAGTCCAAGAGACTCTCAAGAGTCTTCTCCAACACCACAGTTCAAAAGCATCAATTCTTTGGCACTCAGTTTTCTTTACAGTCCAACTCTCACATCCATACATGACTACTGAAAAAACCATAGCTCTGACTAGATGGACCTTTGTTTGTTGGTAAATGGTAGAAATTATTAATATAGTCACTATTTTATTATAGGAACATTTTGGTTTTTGCTGTTCCTCTGTCCCTGTCACCTTGAGAGAATGCCCCATGACAAACATCACTGGCTGCCTGCACAGTAGCCATCCCCTTCTTCCTTCTAAGCTAACAGAAGCCTGATTTTGTCTGGGACAGCAATATATTAAGACTGATCTTCCAAAGCAAAGCCCTCATAGTCATTCTTTTCTTTGCAACTTTTCCATTTCCCAAGATCCTCTGCAGCTAGGAGTTACCATGTGACCCAAATCTGGCCAATGAGATATCAGGGCATGTTTGTCAGGGGAAATTGAGAGACCTGAGAGAGAGAGACTTGCGAGAACAACATTTTCTCTTTCCCCTTCCAGGTGTTAGGGTTTGTATCAGAAGCTACCACAGGACATGAGTTAGTGCCTGCACAAAAACAGATAGACATTTTATGATTCTGAAATGACAAACACAAAGAAGGGAAGTCAGCATGCTGAGGAAGACCCGTGAGGTAAACTCGTTACCAAGTCCAAGCTTGCGCTGCTCACTGTATGACAGGCCAATGAATTGGAGATGAAGTGTTGAGGCAAAGAATACAACTTTATTCAGAAAGTCAGCTGATGGGAGAAGATGGCAGACTAATACCTCAAAATAACCATCTTGTCTGTGTCTGGATGCCACGTTCTTTTACAGAACAGAGTGGTGGAGCAGATGAAGAATCAAAGTAAAAAGTCCATTAATCTTGCAAATATCTCCAGGAATGGCAAGCCTTGGGGAAGGAATGTGTTAATTTCTTCCTTCCTATAGTCATCCACAGGTGGACAGGGTCCAGAAAAAAGGCACTTCGGTTTAATATTCAGGCAGAGGGGCAGCGGTCCCCAACGCACATTATGTATAAACAGTATCCTTTTAGTGAATATAGCAATGGGAAGCAAAGGTTAAAGTAAAAGAGATCTAACATGGAGTCATTTTTTTCCTATAACAAAACGCTGTCAAGATCTGGAGCCCTGATGACATTTTTAGTTCTCTGAACAACCATCTACCTCCAGTATCCTTGTTAAGTAAAAAAAAATAAACAAACAACAAAAACACCTTCCCAGTTGAAGCCTTCTTTAATAAGTTATTCTGTCATTATAGCTGATAACAAATTTTTGTGATTTTCAAGAAACAGTATCCCTGCATTGTATCTTTCATCTTGAGCTGCACTGTTCAATCCAGCAGGCATAAGACAGATATGGCCACTGAGCATTTGAAATATACTTAGCCCAAACTGAGATGTTCTATAACCATAAAACATATGCCTAGTTTCAAAGACTTAATAAAAAAAAGTTCTAAAATACTTTGTTAATAATTTGATATTAATGAAACATTTTGGAGTACTGGATTAATACCTGTTTCTTTTTGCTTTTTTAATGCAGCTACTAGGAAAGTTAACAGCATGTATGTGGTTCATTATATTTCTATCAGACAACAGTGTCTAGTATAAACACAGGGCCACAAGAGTATTTAGCCGTGTTGGGAAAGTAGAAATAGAGGAAGAAATGGATTTTAGGACACAATAGTGGTGACTTTCTCTATGAGATGAGACCAGTGAAGCTTCTTTGTATTTTCTGTATTTCTATATTGACTTTTATTTCTATGCATTGGGAGAAACAATAAAGTCAGAACTTGTACTTCATAATGCATATAACTGATTTGTCTTACTTTGACTCTTTCTATCACTTTACCAACATTTTCAATAATTTTCCTCTCAGTAGTTGAAAGGACATATGACCACAGTTCTTTGTAAATTCTCCATCTTAACACTATATTAAGTCACAGATCAGAGCTACACCAAATGAGAAAATGGAGATTCTACCTATCTCTGCCTCCCTCACTCTCCTCCTTGTTCTCCTGATGCTCTCTGCATTCCTGGAGACCTGCAATGTCCTACCCTGAGCTTGACTCCACATCAAGTTCCAAGTTTATTTCATCAGAATGTTATCTCTTTACTGCAGCTGATTTCAGTTAAGTATACAAAAGAGATAATCAATCTGAAGTTGCTTTAAGGTACTACTCCCCCTCTGGCATATTTGGACTTTGCATTTTTTAAACAGATTTCCAGCTAACCCAAATGATTTGCTCATTGTTCATTTCAGAGCTAAAGCAGATCCAGGCAGTAGGGTGGAAATGTTTTGACACAGAAGGTCACTTTCATCAGCTGAAACGAGACTAGGTAAGCTTTTATCTACTGGGCCTATGCATGATGCAGTTCCTGCTAATGAAACTAAGCGTGTTCGTGCCCAGTTGTGTCCCACTCTTTGTGATCCCATGGACTGTAGCTCACTCGGTTCTTCTGTCCATAGGATTTTTTAGGAAAGAGTACAGGAAAGAGTACTGGGTGGGCTGCCATTTCCTTCTCCAGGGGATCTTCCTGACCCAGGGATCAAACCCACGTCTCCTGTGTTTCCTGCACTGGCAGGTGGATTCTTCACCACTTGAGTCACCTGGAAAGCCTATGAAGATGAATGCAGACACTAATTACCCTCTGTCTTAGTCCACTTAGTCCAGGTGGTGCTTCAACAACAATACTACAGACAGGTAGTACAGCTTATAAACAACACAGGTTTATTTCTTACAATTCTGGAGGCTAGGAAGTCCAAGCTCAAGTTGCCAGCAGATTCAGTATCTAGTGGGTGCCTGTTCTCTAGTTCATAGACAGCCATCTTTATATTGTGCCCACACATGGCAGAAGGGCAAGGGAACTCCCTGAAGTCACTTTTACAAGGGCACTAATTCCATTCATGAGGGCTTCATCCTCATGACCTAATCTTATACCAAAGCCCCCATCTCTAGATAGTATCACACTGGGGATGAAGTTTCAACATATGAATTTGTGGGAATAAGAACTTTAGTCCATAGTGCCTTCCCAAGACACAAGCTTATTTGACAAAAGAGTAAGTCTGGCCCTTTTTATACCATTCAGATCAATTAACAATCTCCAACCTTGACCAATACACACAGAAAAAGAAGTTGCTTCAGTTCAGTTCAGTCGCTCATTCGTGTCCGACTCTTTGCGACCCCATGAATCGCAGCACGCCAGGCCTCCCTGTCCATCACCAACTCTCAGAACTTACCCAAACCCAAGTCCATCGAGTCAGTGATGCCATCCAACCATCTCATCCTCTGTCATCCCCTTCTCCTCCTGCCCCCAATCCTTCCCAGTATTAGGGTCTTTTCCAATGAGTCAACTCTTCACATGAAGTGGCCAAAGTATTGGAGTTTCAGCTTCAACATCAGTCCTTTCAATGAACACCCAGGACTGATCTCCTTTAGGATGGACTGGTTGGATCTCCTTGCAGTCCAAGGGACTCTCAAGACTCTTCTCCAACACCACAGTTCAAAAGCATCAATTCTTCGGCGCTCAGCTTTCTTCACCGTCCAACTCTCACATCCATACATGACCACTGGAAAAACCATAGCCTGGACTAGACGGACCTTTGTTGGCAAAGTAATGTCTCTGCTTTTAAATATGCTATCTAGGTTGGTCATAACCTTCCTTCCAAGGAGTAAGCGCCTTTTAATTTCATGGCTGCAATCACCATCAGCAGTGATTTTGGAGCCCAAAAAAATAAAGTCTGACACTGTTTCCACTGTTTCCCCATCTATTTCCCATGAAGTGATGGGACCAGATGCCACGATCTTAGTTTTCTGAACGTTGAGCTTTAAGCCAACTTTTTCACTCTCCTCTTTCACTTTCATCAGATTTTCTAAAGTGTAGGGTGAACTGAGAAAGCAGTTGAAAACTAGGTTTCAGCTTGGAATCTGAAAAACATAAAATCTAATATCTTCCTAAGAAGGACCAGAAGGCATCAAATGGGAGTGAAATTCTTCCAAAGGACTAGAGAGATACAGATAATGTTCAATTTTAGATCTTGTGCTGTTCCTATCAACAACATGAAATCCAGTTGACTATTTCAGCAGCATATACAATTGGGCTAATCAGAAAAATATGCAAGCCACTGAGCAGCTGTCTTCTAGACACACTTTAATATATGGATCTGGAAATCGTCCCAAATTCTGGGGCAAAACCAAATCAATCAAAAAGCCATTAGGGTTATCTTACTACATGTCAACAAGGCAGTGCTATTTTCAAAAGTAACATCTTTTGGATCCAAATGGAGGTCTCTGGAGTTTCCCTTTATTGCAAGAGAAAAGCCATTTTTCTTGACTCCCCTCTGCTTCACTAATTCCATGGTCTTGAAAAAATCATTTCACTCTTCCAAAAGACCAAATATAGTCCAAAGTCTCATTTAACTCTAATGTTTGATGATTTGATTTTCCTGATTGGTTTTTTAACTTCTACTAATAGCTATTCATTTAAATTTGGGTAGCTCAGATGGTAAAGAATCTGCCTGCAATGCCGGAGACCCAGGTGTGATTCCCTGGGTTGGGAAGATTCTGTGGAGAAGGAAATGGCAACCCACTCCGGTATTCTTGCCTGGAGAATTCCATGGACAGAGGAGCCTGGTAGGCTACAGTCCATGGGGTCATAAAGAGTTGGACACAACTGAGCAACTAACACTTTTCAACTTTGCAATAGATATTCATTTAAATTTGGGGAGGAATTAAGAAAAGGTGAGTTAACATTTGTATGCCTAACCTATGAACGAACTAGAAAGATATATACCAAAATGTTTAAAGTGTTTCCATCAAGTTGCTGGGATTGAGGATGGATTTTTCTCCTTTACACTTAAGGATGGGATAATGAAAGGGATTTGTATCTGTCTAGTAAAGAATTTGACCTTGCTCAAAGAAAACATCAACCTAAGCCCTCAACTTATGGGAGGAAATCTCTGAGCCCTCCAGATAGGAGTGTCTTTGTTTGGGAGCCTTGGGTCATATTGGACAATCTAGTAATGTGATTTAGGGGAGGGCTGGTCACCCCATCAGTCTGGAGGAAGAGAGAGGAGCTGACAAACACTAAATATGATTTAGGATTGAAGACTTTGGGTTATGCAGGATCAGTCACCTGGAGACTGAGATCAACCATGTGGGCAGCAATGAATCATACCTATGTAATAAAATCCTCATTTAAAAAACTGGACACTGAGGCTGAGGTGTGCTTTTCTGGTTGGCAACACTTTGGGCATATTGCCACACACTGATGCCAGCAGAATGATGTGATATCCTCTTCCTGACTCCACAGGGCAAGGACAACAAAAGCTCTGTCTGTGGTGCTTCTCCTGGACTCTGCCATACAAGCTTCTTTCCTTTACCAATTTTAATCTATATCCTTTCCCTGTAATAAATCATAACCGTGAATATAATAACTGTGAGTGAGTTCTGTGAGTCCTTCTCAGGAATTATCAAACCAGAGGATAGCTTTTGGGACCATCTAAACTTGGAGTTGCTACCAGATGTAAAGACTATGCTCTCTATTTTGCTGTTAGCCTAAATTCTATGCAATATTACAGTGATGAAAAAAAATTTAACAGATATTCTTCCTAAAACTCCAGTAGCTTTTGACCATTTCCCACAAACCAGCCAATACCCTCCCAACATGTTATTTACTCTTCCTCTTTCTGTTCTCTTTATCACTCTCCCAGGTCTCTCCTCTACTCTTCTCTTCCAAAGAAATTCCTATTTTTAATGAAAGTCATCTTTCCTATTTCTCTTTATTTTTGAATTTTACTTATCTATTTTGGAATTTTACTTTCCTATTAACAGTTATCTTTGTTTATTCTAATTGCTTATGTGTATATTCAAAATTTCCTACCTACCTATATATATACATATATATTCAAAATTTCCTACCTACCTATATATATGTATATATATATATAAAATATTGTAATATTGCATAGAATTTAGGTCAACAGCAAAATAGAGAACAAAGTCTTTAGTAAAAATAATCTCCTCCAAACCAGGCCCACATATCTTTCCAATCTTGACACATATTCACACACAAAAATATAACTCTCCAGCAATAACAATTGATTGAAAGCAATTTATATATGATAGTTTTTAAAATTCTCTTTTACAATTTTCAACACACCAATATAGTTTACATTCCAACTTCTAATCCCTCCAAATTTTCTCTCCTCTCTCAGAATTTGCTTGAAACTTGTCCTAAGCTCTTTGGTCTTTCCACCTCTTCCTCTCTTTTTTTCATCTACTGTCTTCTTTTCTACCAGTTATTCTCTAACCTTTTCTAAATAAATCCTGATATGCTATTTGCATTTTCCTCTTCTTCTCACAATGGAGAAGGCAATGGCACCCCACTCCAGTACTCTTGCCTGGAAAATCCCATGGATGGAGGAGCCTGGTAGGCTGCAGTCCATGGGGTCACTAAGAGTCGGACACGACTGAGTGACTTCACTTTCACTTTTCACTTTCATGCATTGGAGAAGGAAGTGGCAACCCACTCCAGTGTTCTTGCCTGGAGAATCCCAGGGACAGGGGAGCCTGGTGGGCTGCTGTCTATGGGGTTGCACAGAGTCAGACACGACTGAAGCAACTTAGAAGCAGCTTCTTCTCACAAAATGCCTCCAATATATCTTATAAATGAGGACCAAAATCATTTACATCCACACTGTTTACTGACCATAGTAAGATAACTTTACTATTCCAATGTGTTTCTCAATATAACTTTATTATTTCAAGAAACCTGCCCCTGCCCAAATAAAAGTTACAAATGGCTTTCTGAAAGGACAATCCAGTGACTTTCTGAAAGGACAATCAATTTTTCAATAGAAACTGTTAAAGAACAGTATACACACGAAAACTCTTGGACTCCATCTTCAAAACTCCCACCTTGTTATATTCACAAATCCTAGACTATTATATCTAATCCTAACCAAACCCCTTCACTGAAAGTCCCACCTTCATCTAGGTAGGTCTTTAAAATCTCAAAAAATATCCTGATTTTGCCCTACCACTTCTGAGGTTTTATTAAGACTATATCAAGTTTATGTTCTCCCTTACCAGAGTAAGAACAAACTCAGCTTTGTGCTATCGAAGGTATTTTTGGGAGCCACGAGTATTCGACATAAGGACCAGGAGTAAAGATAAAGTAGTAAACTATGGTTTTACTTTGGGACTGAATGTTTTTATATAGACCTTTGGTGGAGGGGGCAGTAGGGAAAGGTGTTGCAGGGTAGTAGGGAGGAGAAAAAAACGTATAGTTGTATGCTACTTTAAAATTATAAGAGACTGTCACAACCAATATCTCATTCGATCCTTATGATAATGCTCTGTGGTAGAGCATATATTATGGACCTTATTTTAAAGATGGACACACTAGACTTACAGAGGTTAAGTGTGTTTAAGATTTGGGACACATAACATGAAACAGCTAGAGGAAAATTTTAAAGCAGAGGTCAGCATACTGTATTCTGTAGGCCAAACCTGGCCCCATGGCCTGTTTATATAAGGAAAATTGTGTTGGAACACAGCCATGTCCATTTCTTTGCATAATTGTCTATGACTGCTTCAGTGCTACAACAGCATCGGCGAATGATTCTGACAGAGACCATATGGCCTGCAAACTCTAAAATATTTACTATCTAGCCCTTCACAGAAAAGGTTTACCAGCCTCTATTCTAAAACAACATGTCACAAAGTTAATTCCCAAATAAATGAGATAAAATGATTAAACACTAAAGGTTTGAAGAAATCAATCAGATAATTCATCATCAGGCAAAGGGACAGTTGATGATATGAAGTGATAAACTGCCAGTTTCTAAGGTTTCTATGGGCTTCCCAGTGACTCATTGGTAAAGAATCTGCCCGCAATGTAGGAGACCCTGGTTTGATCCCGGGGTCAGGAAGATCCCCTGGAGGAGGAAATAGCAACACAACTCCAGTATTCTTGCCTGAGAAATTTTATGGACAGAGGAACCTGGTGAGCTACAATCAATGGGGTCACAAAGAATCAGACATGACTTAATGATTAAATACACACACACACACAAGGTTTCTATACCATAGGAAAGAGTCCTCCTGTGTAGTTCTCAACCCAGGAAAAAAAGTATGTTGATACGAATTGAAATTGTGTTGGAAAAGAATGATCGACTGGCCAGCACTGCAGGCATCCATGCAGCAGAAACTAGGAACACAAATAGATACAGTAATAAAAATATTGTTGATGAAATTCAAACTTTAGAGACTTTGAGCATCAGAAAATATTAGGAGACTGTCCTCTAATCACTGAATCAGCAATAGCTGAGAAAGGAAACCAGTCTGACATGAGCAGGTATGAATTATCAGGAAATACAACAATAGCTTAGAGGGTAACAGAGTCAGCTTTCTGGGAACTTACAAGGGTTATGTCTCCTTTTTTACTTTCTGTTTCTAACTTGAACTTCAGCCTCTACACAGATCCCCCTGCTTCCAGGGTTGCAGCCCTATTGTCTCTTCTCCAAACAAAATGGTCCTTTTTCAACAGCACTTAGATCATGTTACTGCTTTGCTAGAAGCCCTCCAAAGGCTTCACATTTCACTAGAGGAAGGTTTTCCTTGAAGCTAATAAAGCTGCAGATTCAGGAACCTCACTTGCACAGGGCCCTCTGGAGGAGGCCCTCACAGTGTATTCACATGGCCTTTTTTTTCTTTTAATTTGTAATTGCGAGGTATTTTAACTACAACTGTCTAATTTTGAATTTCCTTCTGTCACAATTCTCTTTGAGTCAAGTGGAGCTAGAAAACACACAGACACTTTGTGATCTAGTTAAGACTTTCCTAGTGACTCAGATGGTAAAGAATCTGCCTGCAAGGCAGGAGACCTGGGTTCTATCCCTGGGTTGGGAAGATCCCCTGGAGAAGGGAATAGCTTCAGTATTCTTGCCCACTTTTGCCTAGAGAGTTCAACGGACAGAGGAGCCTGGCGGGCTACAGTCCATGGGATTGCAAAGAGTCAAACACAACTGAATGGTTACCACTAAAGAGAACACAAAGGAGAAGTTGAGTTAGAAAAGCATTTAGTTTGAGTTGCTGGGATATATTACAGAAGTTCAAGGTTACTGCAATGTAAAGTGAAATCGCTCAGTTGTGTCTGACTCTTTGCGACCCCATGGACAGTAGCCTACCAGGCTCCTCAGTCCATGGAATTTTCCAGGCAAGAGTACTGGAGTGGGGTGCCATTTCCTTCTCCAGGGGATCTTCCCGACCCAGGGATCAAACCCGGGTCTCCCGGGTTGCAGGAAGACGCTTTACCGTCTGAGCCACCAGGGAAGATACTGCAATGTAAAGCTTTCATTGACATAGGAATGGCTTCTCGGAATACATCTACTATCCTCAGTGCCAACATATATTGTGACATTAAAGCTCAGGCCTAGGGATCATAAGATAGGAACTTGTCTTCATCACACAAGAAATATGTGGCTGGTGAAGGAGAAAAGGAACTTGAAACATGGAGCCAGCAGCTAGTCTGTGGAAAATTCTTACAAATCTTACAGCAGCTCATGTGAAAAAAGAAATTTGAAAAAAACTTCCCCAAATTTAACAATCATTCTAGAAATGTAAACAGCATTACCCATAATGTGTTATGAAAACAAATTTTTCTACGCTACAAATAAAAAAATTTTGACCAAGTAAGATAAAGGAAGTTTCAATTATCTTCCTAGTCTCCCTCTAAATAATATTACAAAATAATATGTAAAAAGGTAATCAAAGAGGTTTTAGCCAGAAATAATGAAGGGAAATTATGTAAGACAGAGGGATGTCATAGTTAATTAGTAAAATTATTATGGGTTTGTTTTTATTTTTTTAATTTTGTGTCATGTGTGGTATAGGGGAAGGAAAAAAGAAAACCTTTTTCCTTCACCCTCCCAGGTTCTGCATCTGAGGCCCTGGGGAATAAACTGACAAAAGACAGATTAACAAGAGAAAATAAGTAGAGTTTATTAACAGAAGTAATGCACAGACACATGGAAGAAACTAAGTAATGAATAACTCAAAGGGGTAGTTAGAATGTGGGGCTTACCTGCTATCTTACCAAAGAATAATAAATTTGTATAGAAATGGCAAGACAAAAGAAAAGGGATTTGGCATTTAGGGACAGCAAACTGGGAAGGTAAATATACGGGGGAAATGAATAGAAGATAAGGGTTGTTTTAGTGTTTTGTTATAAAGATCCCTCCCTATCTCTGGGCTGATAAGCATCTCTAATGATTAAGAGTCCTTTTGCCCTTCCTGGTGTGATATGATAGTGAGGAAGTCAAGATCTTTTTTCTATTTTTGGCCACATCACATACCACAAGTGATCTTAGTTCCTCCACCTGCAGTGGAAGGGAGGCATCTTAACCACTGGACTGCCACAGAAGTCTTGACAAGAGCTTTTTTGCATCTGCTGTTCCTTACTGTCTTCAGCTTACAACAACAAACCTTATGCCAAAGCAGTATATTTGCAGGGTGGCATATTCCTATCCCCTCTATTGGTATTTGGCACTTTTTAAAAACTGATGATTTCTTGTAGGTTGTTTTTTTTTTTTTTCCCATTCCAAGTAAGTATTCAGGTTTGTGTCTAATTTTGTATTCATTTATATTTACCAGGCCTCAGGGACTAAAATTCCAAATGGCACAACTCCTGGAGACACCCTTAAATCTCAGAGCTAAATACAATGCCCTGATAATTAGCCTGGCAAGGCTTGCATGACAGGCCTGCTCTCCTCTCCAACATTCCCCACTACTCACGTCCCACTCAAACCGATGTCGCCAGGCTGTTTCTGAGTCAGACGCAGAACATTCCCACTACAGGATTTCTGCACTCACGGTTTCCTCTGTCTAAAATGCTGTTCCCCCAGATATCACTATGACTTTCTCTGACTTTCTAAAGATCTGTGTTAAAGCATTGCCTTAACAGAGTAGACTTTCCTGATTACCTTTGTAAAATAGCACTGCCCTCCAGCATCCATCATTTTCTATCATCTTTCCTTGCCTTATTTTCCTCCTTAACAATTAGCACCATTTAAAGCTCTAAACTGGAGAGGGAAATGACAAACCACCCTAGTATCCTTGCCTGGGGAATCTCATGTACAGAGGAGCCTGGCGGGCTGCAGTCTGTGGGGTCGCAAAGAGTCAGATGTGACTGAGCAACTCAACAACGACAAAAACTCTAAATAGTTGGGTACTTTTTTAAATCAATTTCCCCAAGTAGAGTGTAAGCCTCAAGGAGCCAGAGACTCCTGTTCTTTGTTTCTTTGTTGTATCTCCATCACCTAGAGAAATTTATGGCTCATAGTTGGGTCTTTCAAATTATTTGTTAAATGAATGAACAAAAGAATAAATGAGTGAGTAGAATTATGAATACCTGAATTTAAAAGGATTAGTAAGTGCAAGACTAAGTTATGTGTGCGTGTGCATGCTAAATTGCTTCAGCTGCATCCTACTCTTTGCAACGCTATGGACTGTAGCCTGCCAGGCTCCCCTGTCCATGAGATTCTCCAGCTAAGAATATTGGAGTGGGTTGCCATTCCCTTCTCCAGGGGATCTTCCCAACTCAGGGATCAAACCCAGGTCTCCTGCATTGCAGGAAGATTCTTTACCATCTGAGCCACCATGCAAGCCCACATAGTTGCAAATAAAAGGCCAAAGTAAAGAACTTTTCCAAGTGTTACTAAGGACAAATAATTAAACTGCATGGACAGAATTATGACTCTTTCTGAGAAGGTAAACCAGGCAAGCAGTATTTTTACCAAATAGCACCTGTTGGAGGCCCACTCCTATTGATTAATAACATTCCTTTCACAGTATCTTATACAAACTGTCTTTTCAAAATGTTTTTAAAACTGTGACTTATTTCTCATAAAATTAAACATAAGACCTCACATCCTACAAGCTGGAAGAAGTTCAGAGATTACTGGGCCTGGTGGTTCCCAAGCCAGCTGTGTATTAGGGTGAACTTGGGAGTATGTTTTAAAAGAGAGAGAGATTTCCAAGCCCAAAAGCTAGTGTATCAATCTGGCTGTGGAGTGTGCTGAGCTACATTTTTTAAAACAGGCTCTCCTCCAATTGTTATCCAGGCTTCTTGACTCAGTGTTTGGAAGCTACTGAATCTGTTTGCTCCCCTTGTTCACTGTATCTCACCAAGTGTATGCAAACCTTGAATAGGAAATACAAAAAAACATTGAAAGCGTGGTTCTCAATTTGACTAAACAAGTAGAGTCACCTGGAAAGCTTTCATCCCACGGGCTAGGCTCTCCCCAAGGCTTACTGTATCCAGATCTCTGGGTGGGAACTATGGTATTGCTGTTTTAAAAGCTTCACAGTGAGTCTAATGTGTAGCCAGGGATGAGGAGCCCTAATCTAGAGGAAAATAATTTCAAACACCAGAGAAACTATTCTTATTTTCTTCTTAGGCACTTTCTACTTCCTGAGTTTGCAAATCATACTGCCAAAAATCAACTTGGAAACATCTCATTCAACCGATGTTTTTTTAGTTGAGGATCTTGGATTCTAGAAACTTGCCCAAAGTCAAATCATTAGTTAGAAGCTGATTTAGAACCTGAATCCAGGTATCTCTTCTGAAAGCTGGTGTCGTTTTTACTACAACAAAATTTTCTGGTCCACTGTACTTCATTCTGTAAACAAGCCTACAATGACCTGATGAAATCTTATTCAATCTCCTAGTCATACTAGGGCTTTATTTCTGCAGTGAATCACTGACAGGAACCAGTTACAGATCAGATTAAATGGCAGGCTAGCTAAGCAGCTCCAAGATATCAATCTCTAACAGTCTTTTCCAAACTTGGCTGGTCAAAAATTTCATGTGAGGAAATTGTTAATAATACAACCTCCCAGGGCTCTACACTGAAGAGTCTGACTCAGTAACTCAGCACAAGACATCAGAACATGTAAGTTTAACAAGGGTTGTAGCTCATTCATATGCTCTGCAAGTTTGGGAAAGATTGTGCTAAAATATGATAGGAATAAATGATATTTTTATCTCACTTAATTCTGATTATCTCACATGGCTCTTTATATGAGGAGTCAGAAAACTTTTTCTATAATGGGTCAGTTAGATTTTGCAAGCCATGTGGTCTTATTTGCAACTATTCAACTTGCTCTTACAATATGAATGCAGCCATAGATGATATAAATGAATGGGAGTGGCTATATTCCAATACAACTAATTACAAAAACATGGTTTTTGTTTTTTTTTTTTTTCTCTGGTTCTTTTCTCTATAAGATATGGGGAGCTGGATTTGACTCATACACTATAATTTGGTAACCTGGATTAGATAACTACCAAAATGTAAGTTTATAATTGTATCATTTAGAATATTTGCCTACAAGACATAAAAACAAATAAAACCAACAGTGACTAAAACAAATGAGGGTTTATCTTATATAGCAAATTTAGACCCAAGTATTTGCTAATATTAGTTTAGCAATTTAATAATATCTTGGAAGTACCAGCTTCTACCTCCAGAAACCTCTAGAAAACATCTCCTTATGTATCACTGGCTAGATTTGGATCGCATATCTATATAAGGTCTTTGACTAAACTCACTATCTCTGAAACCAAGGGAATTCTACCTAAAATGTGTGTGTGTTGGGTGGAAAGAGAGGGCACAGATACCTATTAACAAGGAATAAAGCTGGGTACGTAGTGCTTTTTGGTAGTCAACTAATAGTGCTCACCACTGTCCACCCCTTTGGCAATCTAATTTCCACATACATATCCTTTTTCCAACACAAACAGTTCATAGAGGTGTATGCACATCCTCCCCAAGAGAGACAAACCACAAAGTCACATCTAGCTACAACATCCAGGTCCAAACCTAGGATCTCTAGGTGATACTCAGTTTTCCTCATTTGGTCCAAAGCTATCTACTTACAGATCTGGAAGGTTTCTGTAAAGAACAGGTTATCTGCTAGCAATCCATTTAATATAAAAAGATGTGAAAAGACTAAATCAATAGTTAATATTTACTGTCATATACTCCATGTTGTTAGAAAGTACTAGTTGGAAATGCCTATCCTCTCAACAGAGAAGGCTTTTTTGCTAATCAATCTGACAGTTCTTAGTTATGTTTGTTAAAAATCTATTTTTCTTCCATAACCTCTGGTTCTTTACCCTATAATATATTCTTTAATCACTATTTTTAATATCTATAGCTGAGATGGGCATTCAGGAGGAAGTTCTTTTCTAATTTTAGCAACCTCCACATGTTGGTACAAGTTCAGACACTTCAGGATTGCCTTGTAGGTTCAACAATTACATGCAGTTGTTGGTGGGGCTTGCTTTATCTTTAACAATAAAGTCCCTCTAAAAATCTTAGTAGATTCAGTCTGCTTACTTCTGGTCAATTCCTTGCCTTAGTAACTGCAGCTAAAGATTTTTGTCTAGATACAGACTTTCAGGCTAAGAATTCCTGTTTCCCCGCTGCTTGATCCTGTACTCGTCCAAATCTTCCTGCATTTAACACACTGAATCAGTTCTTTGTGGTAAGAAGCTCCAGTTTTATCAGTCTTAAAGGTTCCACTTTCTTACCTCTGTTTGTTTTAACTGTTTTAACTTGGGGTACGGAAGACACCATCTATAACCTTGCAAGGGGATAAATCATGGGACTCTGTTCAGTTAGATTGACAATCATAGTCAGAGTACTTTTGTTTGCAAAGTCATTCTTTCTTTGCTCACTGCTTCAAGATTAGCTATTTAGCTTAAGTTTGACTCTCCTAATAGGAATTCCTTGCTAACAGAATCCCATCCAGTATCTGAACCCAATTCAACCTCTACATTGTTCCTCACGTATATCCAGGGAAACTGGAGAGATCCTTGCAGCATAGTTAGAAAAATCATAGATAAAAAACACAATACCATTTACAAGTAAATTATCTGAAATTAGACCCCATGTAAATTACTTATTTTGACTGGCAACTGGGTAGTATGAGGGACAGCTAGGAGGGTTTTGTCAACGTCATCTCAGGTCCAATACTCCTTATCGTTTGCCCAAGTGACATGGAAATAGAGTGACCAGCGCCTGAGAAAACCAATCAATATATTTAGCATAAATTTAAGAAAATCTGCAGTAAAATATTTCAGTTATTTTTCTTTTTCAAAGCTGCTGCTGCTAAATCGCTTCAGTCGTGTCTGACTCTGTGCGACCCCACAGACGGCAGCCCACCAGGCTCCGCCGTCCCTGGGATTCTCCAGGCAAGAACACTGGAGTGGGTTGCCATTTCCTTCTCCAATGCGTGAAAGTGAAAAGTGAAAGTGAAGTCGCTCAGTTGCGTCGGACTCTTCGCAACCCCATGGACTGTAGCCTACCAGGCTCCTCCGTCCATGGGATTTTCCAGGCAAGAGTACTGGAGTGAGTTGCCACTTCAAGTGAAGATAAATCCAAGAAGAAAAAAATAAGTCCAAACTTTCCCTGATGGCCACATTTATTTTTTTACGCTGTTGAATAATACATGTATATTTTCAAATTGTTTTTGGAAAGAGGTGAGAAACAGAGTAGGGGTTCTGGTTCATGATGGTGACATAAAGGGGTTCTGAATTTAACTCCTCCCGCAAACACACCAGATCCACAGATATATACGGAACATGGTCCTATGGGGGAAAAAAAAACCCTGAAAGCTGGCTCAACAACTCCTACATGTCAGGCCACTGAGAGAAAGCGCACATTAAGAGGGTAGGAGAGGCTGAGACATCACCCCACACTGGGAGCAGCAACCCACATGGCGTGGGAACTCAAAACCGGAGCTTCTCCCTGAGGAGCAAGGGGTTGGATCAGCCAAAAAGGGCATTTTAAGACCTGCACCTGAGAGACATGCCTCCAAAATGCCTAGTGTTGAAAATCAACAGGGCTCTGTGCCCGGGAGACCCACGGCTATGGGGATCTGAGAATGGGCTCCTGCTTGGACTCACCTGCCCCGGGGTCCAGCACGGAAGCAGCGGATCCAGGGCCGCCCAGAAGGTGTAAAAGAAACTCATTTGCTTTGTGCTTGTCCTAGAGCTTCAGCCTGAGGGGCAGGCAGCAGATGTGACAGACCCTGAGGTCCTGCGGGGTACCCTCCAGCTCGGAGACACAGGCGCCATCTTTACGCTCTGCACGCGCTCCATGCCAGGTTCCGTGGGGGAGGGGCGGGAGGAGCTTTTTCACGCGGCAGGTGCACCAATCTCTGCAGCTGCTGCCCAGAGAACAGCCCGCTGATCACCTGTGTCTGGAAGCTGAGGGGACTGAAGGGGCTGCGGGGCTTATGCTTGAGTCGCACAAGACTGTATAGAGTTGCTCACTTTAAAAGCCGTTGCCTGAGGAGCCAGCTTCCAGTCAGCCCGAATCTAGGACTCTACTCCTTTGGGACCTTGACGGGTCTTGCCCCTCAGCACCCCCTTAACTCCGGGGACCGTTAAAAGGAAAATAGGTTGCTTGGGCACTCACAGATGTTTCAAAGACAACCGAAAGCTGGGGCAGGGTTGAGCGATAAATTTCAACTCCTACACAAAACCACTCCTTCAAGACTGGGAGAGGTAAGTGACTTTTCTTTCCTGCGTAGAAGCCAACACAGAGAGTCAAGCGAAAATGAAGAAACAGAGTGAAGGAGGGAGGCAAGACAATGCAATGTCAAGACGGAAAAAGAAAAGCTATGTGTGATAGAACAGATCAAGATCCAGGGGTCAAAATGGATAGATTCAGCCACTCAGTATCTATCTATTAAATAATTTTATTCTGGGCTTTCCTGGTGGCCCAGATGGTCAAGAATCTGCCTACAATGCAGAAGACCAAGATTCAACCCCTGAGTCAGGAAGATCTCCTGGAGAAAAGAATAGCAACCCACTCCAGTATTCTTGCCTGGAGAATCCCATGGACAGAGGAGCCTGGTGGGCTATGGTCCAAAAGGTCACAAAGAGTTGAACATGACTGAAGTGACTTAGCATACAGGCACATAACCTAATCTTGAGTTTACTACTAATCCCTTTAAATTCAGGTATCCATGATTCTACTTGTTGGAACCTCATGCCTGGTGCTGGGGGTACAAAGATGGAAGTGCTGCCCTGGTTATGCCCACGAGCTGATGGAGACAGGGCTGTGGTGTTGCAGAATTTCAGAAAATGCCCTCTCAAGGCACACAGTAAGGTGGTCTTGGGTGGGCACACTAGACTTGAAAAATGAAATAAGTCCTATAGGAGTCAAACTCTGGGAGCAAAATGGCAGTTATTAAGACAGTCTAGGTGAGTTAGGGAAAGCCTTATATAGAAGGTGATAGCTGAGCTGACTTCAGAAAATGAGTGGAGGGTTGCCAGGCAGAGAAAGGAGAAGGGTCTGCCAAGCACTGGATAAGATAAACATGTGTCAGAAATATAACACTTTTCTGACGCCTAATATCTCTGTGTTCCATAGGATACCTATATTAAAAACAAACAACCTAATGTGTAAGGAACTTTTAAAGTCACACAGTTCGTGAAAACTCATTTGAATCAAGACTTAAAATGTTCTGCTTTTTTGTTTCTGTAATAAGAACAACCAACTTGTGAGCTCTCTCTGAATTACGTGCCCCTCTCAACATACAGAAACATCAAATTCTGTGTGAAAACACTAGACCTTTTCAATTCCCCCATAGTACCCAACTTTTCTTCCCTTCTTAACAGTACAGGGAAGGCAAAAGAAGTCACTAGGACAACTCAACGATTCTGCAGCATTTGATGCAAGTTGTAGTGACTCTGCTTCAAAATTTTAAAATCTAGAGGTAAGAAACATTTAGATAATAATTAGCCTCTGACCTACTCAGTGATAGGGCATGAAATGCACAGCACTTGGTCTACAAAAAGGTCATCTGGTTTACAAGCAACCTCAGGATCC
This sequence comes from Okapia johnstoni, assembly GCA_024291935.2. Classification (NCBI taxonomy): domain Eukaryota; kingdom Metazoa; phylum Chordata; class Mammalia; order Artiodactyla; family Giraffidae; genus Okapia; species Okapia johnstoni. The sequence continues at coordinate 63,966,854 of CM044307.1, read as the reverse complement.
AGAATTTGCTGTTCTGCCTTCCCTAACAGGAACACTGGACAGAAGAAAAGTCACCTCTTATATTAACTGCTCAGCATGAAAAGCAATTTGCCTTAAGACCAAAACAACTTTAAAGACTCAATTTACATTTAGACCTAAGAAGGAAAAAACAAACAGAAGGCTCTAGATTCTGATGTTTTAACCCTTCTTAAGCTATTTAAACAACTGAAAAGCTTGTTTCCAAGGTGCAGCATTTTCTTAACTGCCATGATTTATTATCTGGAACAGATGATAAATAAGCCAAATATGCGCAAAACACCCATTTTATTATTTAAATCTCTTTAAATACATTTTAAGATGTATATGGGATTTCCCATGAGAAAATATATCATTGTTGCTAAATATATGGTCTCTGAAATCAGACCTCCTTGGTTTAACTTCTAGCTTCACCCCACCTCCCAGTATAACTTTGGCAAACCACTATGTCTCTCTAAACCATAGTCTATTCAACTGCAGAATGAAGCTAATGAAACAGCAACTTCACATGGCTGTTGTGAGGATTAGAGATGATCTGTGCAAACAACTACCACACCTTACTCAATAAATCCAGTTTTTCTCCTCATTTCATTCCTAGTATTTTCCCTTTTAAATTGATGATGGAAATAGAGATTTATGAGAATGCTTGGGTTTGTTTTGTTTTGGGGTGGGTTTTTTTGTTTGTTTATTTGATTGTTGGGGTTTTTTTTTTTTTTGGTTTGGTTTTTGGTTTTGATTTTTTACTGAGGTATAGTTGAATTGAAATATTATATTAGTTTCAGATGTATAACATAGTGATCCAAAATTTTTCTAGATTATATTCCATTTAAAGTCATTAGAGAGTGCTTGGGTTTTAATGCACTTGTACTCTGGGTTTATTTTGAGCTGTCCATGTTAATAGCGAGAACATATCTTTCTTCTTTTACTCCTTGTGTTAGAAAGCCTTAAGCAATGAATTGCAGTAGGGACGGCAAGCACAAAGTGAATGTATACAAGAATATTTGAGAGAAGCAATAAAAAAAGGAAATGAAGATCGAAGGGATTTACAAAAACATTTAAAAGTGGCAATTGTATTTAGGACAGTCTTTCAGTTATCCATAAAGATCATTAGATAGAGGAAGGAAGAATCAGTTGGCCAGTACAGCCCCAGATCTCAGTCTCCTTGCCTCTCCACAGATTTTAAGTACACTGAAATCACAAATTGATGTGTATTCAAGTCCCCTTTATTGGATCAGAATCAGGTGCTGAAGCTCATCATCAGTGACAAGGACCTGAGTTCACTTGGATCTCCACAAGGCCACCTAACTCACCTTGGCAGACGAGATGAGTCTAGGCAGGGAATAACTGCATTAAAGGTTTTTTGTTGTTATTTTGTTTTGTTTTAAAGGGGAGGTAGGTATTAGTTTTGGGGGAGCAGAGAAGTAAATAGAAATTTAAACTCCTATTTCCAAGCCTCAATCAGTGGTAAACACTTGGCTCCTGCTCACTGTCCTCGATTTCAACTTTTTTTCTTTTCCGGTAAGAACAGTTTCCCCTGATGCAGAAATGACTTATGACATAGAAAAAAATGCTTGATTAGTAACCAATCTATCTGTCTCCAGCTGTGTAGCAGACTCATCTTAAAAACGTTTGGAAGGTTCTACTTGAAGCTGTGGGTTCATTTCAAAGGAATCCAAAAAGCGAGGGTGGAGCAGTGGGGTATTATACAGGAAAATCTCTTCCCTTCGTCTTCTGTACTCTTCTAGAAGGAGAGCACAAAAAGAAAATACACAAGTAAAGGAGGTTCAAATATAGTAAGAATCACAGTCTCTAAACGATAGTGAGAGGTCAGTGATTTGAGAGTCAAGAAACTCATGTCTAATGTTTACTTCAGCTGTGACTCATTATGAAATGTTGGCGAGGGTCACAGAAACCTCCGGATCTTGGTTTCCCCATCCATAAAATGAAGACTTGAATAACTGGCCAACCCACATTACATCTGATGTATTTTCAGAGACTAAGAATGAGAGTCATGAGCATGTATTAATACAAAGACAAGAGATCCCCTTCTGAGAAGGACTAGACTATCAAAAAATAAAATTCACATTTGGATGCTAATTGGATGTCCCAGATAAAAGTAACTGAGTAAAAATTAGTGGAAGAAAAATCTGTGGTTTGGTGATAAAGAGAGAAGATTTCTATAAGAAGAGACAGACAAAATCATAGAGATTCCGTGACTCTCATTTACTTGGAAGAATTAAAATGCTTCCCCTTCATCGTATAAGGGAAATCCTTGAGAAGTTTGCGAACTGTCACCATCTGTTCAGCAAAACATGTATCAACATAATATTTTCCACATGTTACATTGTTTTTTTTAAAATTTGAAAACAGAAATTAATCTTTTCCTAGCCAAATATTTTACTATGACCATTGTCAAGGAAGATTAAATACAAGCTCTCTGTTTTGATCCCTGTCTTCTCCCTACCCACACCCACCAGCAAATAAATTCTATGCATTTTCTATGGCATTATAGGGCTTAAAGCTACAAAGAAGCTAGTAATTTGACTTTTATTCAAAACATAACAAATTTATATTTCCTAAGTCTGTAGAACTGCTCTGAAGCCTGTCTTTCATGTAGTTGTAAAGTCCAAGCTCTCCATTTTCCTTCTCAGAACCCCATAGTGACATCCATCAATGAATTGATCAAGGCCAAGTTTACCATCACCACCTGAGTATCCACTCTTGGCTGTACCATGGCAGCCAACCACCCCAGTCCCCTACCACCACTCCTCTGACTGATGCACTCAGGACCAGGCCTAGAAGTCAATACAGTCAGCCAACTAGTGCTGACCAAGGCCCAGCTCCATGCCCAGCAACAGGCAAGGGACAAAAGGACATGGATGAACAATGCTAGACATACTTTCTATCCCTAAACTTGTTGGGAAGAAGAGAGAACTAGTAGAAGATAAGACAATAAAAAACATCCTGTGTGACATGGTAAAAATGATGACAACAATGATGATGGTGATGACCATAAGGATCGGGCAGGATCTCCAAGTTAACTACTTTTTTTCATCTATGACTTCTCTTCCAAGTTTCTTGACATTGGTTGGCTAGAGGAAAATGAACTTTTAATCTGGTTTAACATCTATTCTGCTCTAATAATTTTGGTAGTCCCTTTAGGTAAGATTCAGTTGTGTATGCTCATTTTCCAAAATGTTAAAATCTTAGAAAACAGTTGTCCTGTCCATTTAGCTGGTTTTGTGTAGCTCTGAGCAAATCTTGTTCCATCTATGACCTTTGATGATATTACTGTCTCTCTAAAAAGTAGATTTATTTCTACCTAGCAGCAATTCCCATAAAGAAAATAAACAGTGATGTGCTTATGAAAGACATGTAGAACAGGCATTATTGTTTTTAAACAAGTAAACTGAGACCCAAAAAGTTTAGCAATACTTCAGAATAATTGATATGGGCTGAATGTGTCCCCCCAAAATTCATATGTTAAAGTCGTAACTCCAAGAACTTCAGAATGTGACTGTATTTGGAGAGTATCTTTAAAGAGGTAATTAAAATTAAGATGAGATTATTCAGATGGACTCACACCACTGTCAATGTGTCCTTCTAAGAAAAGAATATTTGAAGGATATATTGAACATTGACCAGCACAAAGGGAAGACCACGTTAAGACACAGGGATAAGGCAGGCCATCCACAAGATAAGAACAGAAACCTCAAAAGAAACAGACTTTGGCGAGCCTTTATCTCAGATGTCTGATCTCCAAACTTGTGTTTAAGCCACTTAGTCTGTGGCCCTTTGTCATGGCAGCCCTAGCAAACTAACACAATAAGCAGCCTCTAAAAACAGCTCTCTTCAAACAGCACAACAAAAAGATAGTTTTTTCAGTCTGTTTTTCCACTGATATTAGCTCTTTTACATACTTCAATAGTGTCTGGCACAATAGATTTTAAATAACATTTGTTAGATTGATGGAGTGAACATTATCCTTTTAGCTAATTCAAGATGTAATTTTAATGAATTTTACCAACCAAAATAGAAAATTAAACTGAAAAAATAACTTCCTCATCTTAAAAATTTCTACATATATATGCTAGATGATTGTTTAAAAAGATTCTTTTAAGGTCAAAATAGTAACAAGCTACAAAAGTCATTATTTCCATAAATGTTAATGAGTTACTTTCTTGGGGTAAAAGCCTCAAATTATGGAGAAGTAACTGATAAAAGTCTTTTATTTGAATTTTCGTGTATGTTTCTATAGTCAGAGTCCTCATCAGATTCAATGCCTTTTTACCTTTTCTTTCTATCATCTCACCGATCTCTTGCAAATCCTGGTGAAGTTGTCAGTACAGTTTGTAGTGAGAAAGTAAACTGACAAGCCAAGTATTCAATATTGCAAAGCAGGTTCATAGGGAAGGCAGTTAAACCAGATGAAAACAGTGAAACATGTGTACTTGGTAGAAGGAGAGGAGAGGAGGAAGGGGAAGGAACTGAGGAGGAACACAATCTTTGCCTCCATCTCCACCCATGAGTTTGATCATATATATATGAGAAGAAAGTGATAGTTGCTCAGCCATGTCTGATTCTTCATGACCCCATGGATTGTAGCCTGCCAGGCTCCTCTGTCCATGGAATTCTCCAGGCAAGAATACTGGAGTGGGTTGCCATTCCCTTCTCTAGGGGATCTTCTTGACCCAGGGATCGAACCCAGATCTCTTGCATTGCATGTGCAATTTAGACTCCGAAAGGATTTGGTTCCAGAAGTATCTCCGGGATCTAATTGAAAGTCCTTGACCTCTATGCAAGCAGCCCCATTCATTCATTCATTAACTATTCACTGAACACCTACTATGTGTCAGACACTCTATTAGGCTTTCATGTACACTGTCTTGTAGTGAACAAAACACCAAAACATCCCTGTCATCACAGGGCTTACATTCCTGGGGTGAAGACAAAAAAATAAAAATGATAAATAAGTAAAACATGCAGCATACTAGAGAGTATTAGGTGCTAAAGAAAAAAATAAAAGTGGGATGAAGAGTATAAAATGTGAGTGCTGGACTGAAATATTAAATTAGACAGGATAGGTCTCATGAAGATGTGTTACGAGACTGACTACACAAGTAAACACTAAAACACTTTCTTACCTTCTCAAACAGTATCCTGAATTTAGATTCAAACAATCTGACTTCCACTCACTGCTTTGCTCTTTATGTATGAAATCTGAGCAAATTTCCCACGTTTTCTGGATCTCAATTTCTTTATCTGTAAAATGAAAATTATACTTAACTTACAGAATTGTTGTTGTTGTGTAGTCACTAAGTCGTGTCTTACTCTTTGTAACCCCATGGACTGCAACATGCCAGGCTCCTCTGTCCTCCACTATCTCCCAGAGCTTGCTCAAATTCATGTCCATTGAGTTGGTGATGCTATCTATAATTCAACTTGTAGAATTATAAGGAGTTAATGTAATATATATTTCATTAGGTACAGATGTAAATACAGATATAGATATATACCTTTCAAGTGCTTAAAACAGTGCCTGACATATAAGAATTCAATGAATAGTAGGTTTTGTAGTTGTGTTTTTATTAGTGGTCTTCTTGTGACTTGATTTCAACATTGTAAAAACAAGACTAAATGCAGACCACTTCACTGGATTGTTGTGGAAATCAGATGAAAGAAGACATAGAAGGAGCTCTCGTTACCTGGATCGTGTGATTTTGTGCTCAGTTGGCTTCTGTCACGTCCAACTCTTTGTGACCCCATGGACTGTAGCCCACCAGGCTTCTCTGTCCATGGGATTCTCCAGGCAAGAATACTGGAGTGAGTTGCTATGCCCTCCTCCAGGGGATCTTCCCAACCCAGGGATTATACCCACATCTCTGGCATCTCCTGCATTGCAGATGGATTCTTTACCCACTGAGCCACCTGGGAAGCCTCAATCTGGATCACAGTGAGTGCTAAATACATTCCTCTTGCTCTTGTTATGGTTGTAACAAGGTAAAAGTTTTATTTTCGTAACATTTGCAACAGCTTTTCTCTCAGAAAAATAGCCTTTGAGAATAGAAAGTGAGATCCTAGGGGCATGGATATGTGTCCACAATAATTAAAGCTAAAAAGAAAGGAGAGCTAGTTAAGCTGCTCTGCACTTGAAAACAAGACAGTGGGGGTGGGGAGAAAAAGGGGAGGAAGGAGGGAGGATCCAAGGAGTTGTGAGGCTAGGAATTTTATGGGGTAAGGGAACTGGACGTGATCTCTAAGGAGGCAGTGGTGCAGAAACACGTTGCTCACAGGGATGCATGAAATTCAACTAGAAACTGTTCTGAGGCAACATGAACCCTTCTTCAGCCTGTTCATGCCACCAAATCTGTAATAAGGCCAATTATACTCGCAAGTGCTTTATATGAATAAATAAGTCTCTTGTACAAATTGGGAAGGGTTTGGTGAGCCAGAAGTGATCATGAAAATAAAAGTGCTGCAAGAATTTGGAGTAATCTTAGAGAGAAATTTGGGCTTCTATAGGGAATGGATGAGGCCTTTAAGACAATCCTACCTAGTTCTCTGACATCTGGATGATAGTATTAATGATAACGTGGGGGGGGGAGGGTGTTGGAGGGAAGTGGACATTATAGGAACCTTACACAATGGTGCGTGCTAAGTTGCTTCAGTCGTGCCCGACTCTTTGTGACCCTATAGACTGTAGCTCTCCAGGCTCCTCTGTCCATGGCATTCTCCAGGCAAGAATACTGGGGTGGGTTGCCATGTCCTCCTCCAGAGGCTCTTCCAGACCCAGGGATGGAACCGGTGTCTTTTATGTCTCTTGCATTGACAGGTGGGTTCTTTACCATTAGCGCCACCTGGGAAGCCCTACACAATGGTGGAGGCTAAACAGTCTCTGTTAGTCTTTTTTTCCTAAGGCTGGAGCTTGACGTCCACAGGGCAGGTCATCAGAATAAGTAGGTAATATATAATGTTGGGGTAAGCAAGTACGATCTGGGACCCACGGGGCAAGGACAGACTGGAACCATTGTCAGTGATAGGTGTCTCAAACACTGATGATGTGGACCTTCTGCCTGAAGAATCCAGAGCCCTTTGTCACAGAACTAAATACACATGTGGCCCAAGAGGTAGAGAACTTTACAGAGGATCCCCAGGAAGGTGGCTGCTGCCTGGTGCCAATCAGGTGAGCCAACAGATAGCAACAATGCCTGCCAGTGTGAGTTACCAGAGTGCCTGCTATGACCTTCTGTTTCACTTTCAATCTCCAAACCTATTGCAAACATGTCTTTTGTGGCTCATCCCAAACACATTCAGAGAAGGGATTTCTCAGAAACGTAATTCCACCTTCATGCCTTCATGCCAAGTTGCTTCAGTTGTATCTGATTCTCTGCAACCCTATGGACTATAACCCACCAGGCTCCTCTGTCCATGGGATTTCCCAGGCAAGAATACTGGAGTGGGTTGCCATTTCCTTCTCCAGGGGATCTTTCTGACCTAGGGATCGAACCAGTAACTGTTATGTCTCCAACCATGGCAGGCAGGTTCTTTACCACTAGTACCACCTGGAAAGCCCCAATTCAACCTACTTACATGTTAATGTATGATAGAGCCACCACACTAATAATTCTCACTACAATCCATCTCCATTTTTAATTGTGAAAAATGAGGTTTGGGTGAGGGTCCCTAAGTTGCCTGGAGTCACAGAGCTAGTAAATGGCAGAGCCAAAATTCCAAATGCCTCTAATTACCTAATTAGACATATTAAGTAACTATGGTCCAAATGGGAATAGTGATTTCATACGTATCCCAAAAGGAAGTCTCCAGTATTGTTCATTTTTATGATAATAATCCTTATAAATGTAAAGCACTGTACTTTTCAATATGGTTTCTTACAAACTTTTCCTCTGGATCCTCAGAATACCACTGTGAAAAAGGTATATATTTATCACCTACATTATACTGTTGAGCAAATTAATTCTTATTTAGACATTCCCTAAACTATACACCCAGTGGCAGAGCTAACTCTGGAACCCAAGTCTCCTGACTTAACCCATTATTGCAGAGCCCTTATCACTTCAAAGTAGCTGACCAGAGTTGACAAATAACACAAGAAGGAAAGGAAAAGAAAGATGCTAAAAGACAATGAACAGTAGTAGACCTTGTGGCAATTCTGTTAAAAATTTTTAAAAACTTGGCCACGGAGCTGTTCCTTCTCTAGCAAATGAATTTACCCACTTCCTCCTTACCCTCATCTCTGTTCCAGTAATAGTAAGAACCAAACAATTGCCCATGACCTGACATGGGTTGCAATGTTGCAGTACTAGGTTCTGAGTCTTTCTGGGTTCTAAGGGTAGGAGGTGAGCACAGAGTCCATCCAATTTAGGGAGAATCAATAGTGTCATCTGTGAAAGGAGTAAAACTCCCTTCTGTATATTACTAAAAACAAAACAAAACAAAAAACTGTAGTTTTCTCTTGTCCAGACTTCAAAAGAAATTCAACTGTGGTTATATGTTATAGCTAGATTTTATTCATTCCTTCTACAAACATTAGTGGAATTTCTATCATAGGTAAACCAGAATGTAAGGAACGCTGCATACATAACATGAATCAAACATAGATTCCACCCTGAAGGAATTTACAGGAAATAAATGGGAAGACAGGAAATAAATGGGGAGACATGGGCATGAATCTGTGTACCATTGAAATATCATAAGAAAAACTGTAGATCAAGTGCTTTGGGAGTTCAGTTAGAGAAACTCCTTCTGGTTGGGGATAAAAAGGGAGACTTTGTGGGGTTTGAACTTGAAGATAGTTTCTGAAGAAAGTAGCTTTAAAAACATGGAGTCTTTTAGATTGGCATGACTATAGGCATGTGAGGATAAGTGGGAAACACAGTTAGAAGAGAAGGAAATAAGTTAGAGAGTAAGTTGGAGCCAGATTGTGGTGGGCCTTGAAAATCTAGATAAGGAATTTGAAAGTTAAGTGTGAGAGTTGAAGTTCTCAAAGAGTTCTGAGAAAACTTGAAACACTTAGGTTAACTCTAGTTTGCAAAGTTTGAAGAAAAGCAAATCTCAACTTATTTACATTTAACCATTTTCTGTCCTACTGAAGGGTCATGGAATAAATAAAGATGACTAATTCTTTTTAATCTAAGGTAATGTATTAACTCTGGCAATGATCCCTTCTGACTAGTCCCTTAGCCTCAGTGATGAATGTCTGGGTTTGGATAGAGATGTCAGGAGAGGCAAAGGAAGGGAAAATCAGTACCTAATTTTCTGATGGAGAGAATCCATTATAAGGACGGTTGCCTCTGGAAGTATCTCAGCAGGAGTCCCATCAAGTCTTTTCATTCCAGTGACTAGGAAAATGAATAAACTTAGGCGAGACAGCTCATGAAATTATCCATCCCTGCATCATCCAGCAGTCATATGATAATGTCCCAAGCTATGGTGACTGTATAATACTCATGTGAAACTTCATTCTCATAGGGGAGAAGAAATCAAGTCATTATGCTGTCACTGTTTCCTAAGAAATATTTCACAGCCTGAGACTGTGAAAGAATAGGGGAAACTTTAAATTGTTCCTTAAATATACATTTTTATGTGTACAAACACACAAGTACATTAAACATATTAACATTATTTAATATCATTTTATTATATTATGTTTAATTAAAATAGCAAACGTTCTTCTTGAAAAGTGAAAATTACCCATTCCCAATAACATGTTCCACAGACTAAAGGGCACATATTCAGTTATCCTAACTGCTCATTTTTTTAGAAAAAATAGTTTACAACAGTCAGTTACAATACAAATGATAATGATATACACATTTTTCACACATTTAGTTATAAATTTTGGCTAAAACTACTTTATAAATACCACTGTCTTTGATGGGCATAAAAAGGCAAAGAACCCCAAGTACTGGTGGCCTGGAAAATTTCCCAAGTGAGGAAAGAAGGCAAGGTGCACAAGCAGAGGTGAGAACCCTGGACCAGTCAGGCCAGCAACCAGCGAGTGCTGGAGGGTTCCATCCACCCCACTCCTCACTACCATTACCCCCTCTCAATTTACCTTTCAAGTTTTTATTTAGTCTTTATTATTATTCTCCTAATATGAATACTATTCTCTATCTAATGAATCCTTCCTAGCATAGGAGTAAAACTAACAATTCAGAGAACAATCAAGTGAAAACACAAGTCGCCCTCTAGCAAAACTGTTGAAAACACATTCCTTTAAGGTTAAAATTAAACAGTCTCCTCTGACCCTTTTTTCCCCCATGACAGCAAACCCTGGGTAGGTCTCACGCCTTCTCACACCTTCCCCGGCCACCCTGCACATTTATACCGGCTCAGAGACCTCCAAGAGGCAGGTAGCAAGGCGAATTAAAAAGGAGCAAATGATCCACAGATCTAGTGCTTTGTTTCTAGGAGCAAGTGGTGTCCACTTCCAGAAACTCTGAGGCTAGAATGATAGGGGAACTGTGTGGTCCAGAAGAAATTATGTGTGGACCTGAATGTCTTGGCATTATTAAATTTCCCTACTGGGCCAACATACTGCCTCCTGGCAGTTAACCAAATTTTGCCTAACCTCATCCACATTTAAAAGTCTATGGAAAAACAGGAAGACCTTTCAGGGGGAAATTCATTCATGTTTGGATTCAGGCAGACTGAGGAGCCTTTAATAGCACTGTCATTATCCTGCAGGGCACACCACAGAGCAACCAGCGAGCTCTCCCTCAATGGACATAAAATTTCCTCTGGAATTTACAGAGCAGAAACCTTAAACACACATCGCCATAAGAACCAGATTACATAATGTCTCCATCACCCTCCTGACAGCTACAATTATGAGTCAATCCCTGGTTTAAATATGAAACCGGAAGCTCCGTGTTTCCCCTCTGACTATGTGGCAGGCTAAGTGGAGCTCTCCGGGCCTGTCAGTTTGGAGATCTGAGCTGCTCCCACAGTCACTAATTTAGCATGAGACCAAATGATTGGGGTAATTAAAAGCAGCACTGCAGAGACCCACTCCAGGACCAGATGTTCTCCTTGTTTAACCATTGCCCACATAAGGAACAGAAATAGTGCCCACCCCCCTCTTTAATTTTTCCTTTTTTTTTTTTTTTTATCCTCCCAGCTAATTTCCGGCTTCTGATCTTTCAATCCCACAGAATAAAATAAAAATAAAAGCCCCATTACCAAAAGATGACATGTTATTGAACATATGCCTGCAAGTTGTAATGTGACCTGTAGTCTCTTCTTTGTACTTGAAGCCTTCCAGCTCAGAAGACTTAAGTTGCCCTGGCAACCTCACAGGACCAACAACTCTGGAGAGCCCCACCTAGCTGCAAGAACGTGAATTTGAGTCAACACAGGCCATTCTGGCACTTAGTAGCCCAGAGACGAGCAAATAACACTGCTTTTTGTTTTATTTTAGGAGCCAAAAACTGGCTGAATGAGGCACCTCCCCATTTATTGCCAAAAAACAGGACATATAAAAGTCTCCACCCTAACTTCTAGAATGCATTGGTTAAGACAGCCATGGATCATCTGGTAAATAAAGGAGAGGCCTTTTCTTCATTTTTCTGGCTATTGGACAAATAACAAGACATAAAAAAAGGGAAGTTGAGCTAATAAGTTAAATCTTTCAAAAAGGGAACGGCAGTAGGTCATATAGCTAGTCTAGTCTAGTCTAGGAAATTAGGTGAACTAGCTTTCTTTTCATATGTCCTTTGGGATCCAGGATCTGGTCACCTTCTAAACTGCAGGCTTCCCTGGCATTAAAATACCAGAGATTGTAACGACTCTCTTGCAAATCAAGAGAATAGAGATGCAATTATAATTCCACAGTTTCTGACCATAGACAAGCCACTTTTACCTCTGTGAAGTAATGCATTGATCTGCAGTGGGGAATGATAGCTTTTGCTTTCTTCTTTTCGGGTTCTTATCTCTGCAAACTTCAACCTCACCAACTATTTCTAGGCATGTGCAGTTCTAGTTTTTAAAATAGAAGGTATTACAAATCCTGAGGATATCCAAAATAGGTATAGTCCTTTAAAAGCTAAATACATCTAAATGCATGAGACATGATTGTTTACATGGTATTTCTGACTCTATATCAGTGTTATAAGAACCTTCTTTTCTGGCCTTCAACAATCCATTTGGATCATTAATTATTTGGGAGAGTCAAGTAGGTTGATGCAAGTCATTCCCTATTAATGACCCCATATGAAATAAGCATAAAACTGCTCTGAAAGAAATACTGTTAATCGGAAGAAAACAAATACTCAATAATTTGGAGAAAATTCAGGAGTTCTGTAAATTGAGAGACACTGCTACTGATGCTATATATATAACTTTTGTTCTATTAGAGAATCATTTCATATGTGGGGTCTGATGTGGGTTGTGCTGACTCATTGAAAAAGACCCTGATGCTGGGAAAGAGTGAACGCAAAAGGAGAATAGGGTGGGAGAGGATGAGATGCTTGGATAGCATCACTGACTCAACGGACATGAATTTGAGCAAACTGCGGGAGATAGTAGAGGACAGAGGAGCCTGGCATACTACAGTTCATGGGGTCACCGAGTGGGACACGACTTAGTGACTGAACAACAACAGTGCCCACCTGGCTAAATAGATAGGAAGGAACAGTTTGAAAAGAGTCTCAACTCTCAGGGATGATATCCACATCAAGACAAAAATGCAACTCAGAATAACAACCAAGCAGGGCCACATGATAAGAAATAAAGTTGAGGACAATTGTATGTTGGGCATACTGTACCCTGACACAAACATCTTTAAACTGGACTTTATATTTCTCAACACCTAACTGTGTGTGTGTGTGTGTGTGTGTGTGTGTGTGTTAAGGAAGTTGAGGAGAACATCCATTTCTTTATGTCAGTGTCGCTTCAGTGGTGTTTCCTGCAGATACCTGGAGATGTATTTGAAATAGGATGTTCTCTACTGTCTCATTTATGAGCTTCCTCATTTTGGTGAAAAAATTAACTGGTTTTTATTGAATGGTGAAAAAGTCAGATATTCAAGCCCTCAGAAGAAAACACTCAAGTTACAGGTCTAAACAAAGCCCCAAATAACAAGAATCATGGAGATATATTTAGATCAATATATAAGAAACATGATACCCATCATTCATAGCCACTGTGTCTTACTGTCCCACATCCATGGGATGTTCAAAGAATGAATGAAGAATCATCTATGCACACTCCTTGCAAATATAAAATGTGATTCAAGTTTGCCAGTATTAACCATCCACTCAGGGAAAAAGAATGCCTCCTCCACCTCAGTGCCCCACTCTGCTTGGGTCACTTCAGGAAACATTTGCGGCATGTCTGTGCTCTCAAAATGTTTTCCTGCTCCTTTCAAACTTCTACCTAGCCAAGGGTTCCCAATAACCACCAAACTTCTATTTCTTGTTTACATTTTAAGTGACAGAAAATAGCATCGTTAGTATTAATTCTTTATATTCCACGTATATGTTGCCCACTCATGATGGTCAGGCAATGCTCTGGGGACAGGGAATGCCAGAATAAAAGACAGGTTCCTGTCCTCAAGAAGGTATATTCTAGTGGAAACAGACATTAGACTATTAGCCCTAGTTATAATTGGTGCAAAGTCAACAAAAAACTCTGCGATCCTTTTACGTTTGGCCTGCAGATTCAGGCCCATACATCTTACACAAGTGCTCACCTCCCATTTAGAAAGAATCCTGCCAGCACCCAGAGCTTTGTGGTATGAGTTATCTGGCCTTTTGTTATTCATTTTAACATTTAAAAATATTAAACTCAGAGAGGCTACGTGGGTTTTCCCAGGACCACACAGTTGTCTCAATGGAGGAAACAGGGAAATCTTAGAGAATCCTAGCACTAAAATAGTAGTTGCATCCCGGAACGTCAACGTTTTCAGGTTACATCGTTTTACATCTACATTTTACATTTTACTGTGACCAATTCTGGACCTGCGACACAGCCCACTCCACCTCTGAGAAAATGGAAAACCAGGAGCAATGACCTCAAAAACAACTTCCTCCTTCAAACGCAATTTCTTGTCCGCCTAAACCTTTACAGCAGGGCAGGTGGTGTGAGTTGTACCTAAGAGTCTTTCAAAGCAGGAACTCTGGCCTGCAGGTCAGCCTGGAGTCCAAATTGGGTTCCACCCATGGTGAAAACCAATCTGTTTATGGGTGCTTCTTTACGATGTTACAGAATGTCTGTGAGAGACGGGGCTCCAGTTCCCGCCTGCTCTCTAAGTCGCCCTCCCCACAAAGGTGCACACACAAACACGCTCGAGACAGAAAAAAAGCTGGATGGGCCTCCCCTCCTCCCAGGCCTGCAATGAAATGCGCTTTAATTGCATCAAAGGGCTCTTCTCAATGGGGTTTCAGAGCCGCGAGAGCAGCGTTCCCGGCGAGGGCTCCTTTCCGGCTTGCCAGCATTCCTCTGCTCGGCGAAGGGAAGGGACGGGGCTCCTTCGGGAGGCCCGCAGGCTTATTTCCATTCCGCTCGCATACAGCCTCCGTTGTGCGGTCTGGGCCTGCCGAGGGCAGCCTCGGCTGCCCGCGAACAAAGCCCCATTCATCGCCAGGGCCGGCTTCCTCCCGGCCGCGCGGCCGCAGATGGGCTGCGCCGGCACGCCATCCAGAGACCCGGGCGCGCGGCCCGGTTGGGCGCGCACAGGCCCGGATTCAGGAGGCCGGCTCTCGCCAGGGCCACCCCGGCTTCTATTCCGGCAGACTCTGCAGTGAGGATCTGCCGAGCCCTGTTTCCACTTCAGGGCGGGGGATCTGCGGACACTGAGTCTTTTCAGCGTGGAAATTCTCAGTTTACTCACGGCTTGTTCAGAACCGAGCTGTCAGTTTCCACGGCCCTCCCCGCCCCCACTCCCCCCCACCCCCGGCTCCGCCACCCCTGCCCGTCGGGATGGTACGGCCCAAAGTTCCCCGAGTTGTGAGAGGACTTTGTTTCTCGTCCGCGGCCTCTGAAATCCCGACGAAAGGGTCACTTCCTGACTTTTGTGTCTCTTCAATCCAGCGCCTGGAACGTTCTTACCCTCTTGTTGTAACTAGAAGTACATCATTGCAGGCCTTCTCCGTTAACTTTTTTTCAGAACTTAAACATTCCTCTAGGCTGAAGTTTGGAACTATGGCTTCACAACAAAGACCACTGTTTTTCCTCCCCTGTCTCACCCCTGGAAAAAAGGAAAACAGAAAAGAAAACCCACTTGTTCACTACCCCTGTTTACAGCTGTGAAGCACATTTCCTCTGTCCCACACATTAGACCAGCAACAGGTTAATGCCAGGGAGAGCTCGAACGTCAAATAAAAGGATTACAAGCCTCTTTTTCCTTAATTCCCAGGCAGTTGGAGGGGTGTGGTGGGGGAGGGGGTTGGGGGAGCTGGGGCTTGATTCCTGGTCCACAATCTAAAGCACCAACAGGCTCCAGATCCACATTCCTATGGAGCAGATGAAACGGGATGGCAGAATCAAAGAACATCAGATATAGGACGACTTATCAACTCTAATCCATTCATTTCACAGATAAGAGGCAGATAAGATCTGGGAGGGGAAATGACGTGCCCACACTCAAAAGGAAGCTGGTTCATCTTGGTAAAAATTGCCCTCAACCGCACTTGCAAAATAACCCTAAAAATAATTTTCAACAAGAAAATTTCCAAGAAAAATTATTGTTCAAAAAGATGTATTTGATGTCTTCTTTTCCCTCTGTATCAGAAAAGGCCTCCTCTTGTGTTGGTGGAGGAAAAGTGAGAACCTGGGATTGAAATGAGGTTTAGAAGAGAATCTTCAAGTGTTTTCAGAAAGAACGGCTCCCTGTGTTTTTTTTGCTCCCTGCATTTTGAATACTGCTGACCTCCCTCCTTAAAGTAAAATATTGCATCCTTGATGTGGTCAAAAAACACAACAAAATAAAAACTGGTTACTCACCACTTTAAGACTCTTTTCCTCTTGCTGGAAAAAAACCTTCAGCATGTTCAAATGGTGATAGGGTTACTTTGTAGTGGTTGTTTGTGAAGGTACAAATGAATCAGAATACACAAGAGAGAAAAAGAAAGAGAGCACGCGCGGGTGTATGCTTGTGGTGTCCCAGGCACTGTTCTAAGCACTTGACATACATAACCTCATTTTATCCTCACAGTAACCTCTGAGGTTTGCTATTAACCTTACTTGAATTTTACAGAAAAAGAAATCAAGGCTGAGAGAAATTAGCTTTAACAAGATCTCAAGGATGTTAAGTGTCCAAGCAGGGCAGTCTGTCGCCTGAGCCTGATCTCTTGCACGCCAGGCTTTAAGCACAAACATGCAAGAATACACCCCGGGTACAGAGATCTGGAGTTGGGAGCCTGGGAAACTCTAGCCAGACATAGGTCTTCGTGCTTCTGAAAGAGGTCACGCTATAGGCCTGAAGGCTATAGGAGGAAGAAACTGCTTCATCCAATCCCACCTGGAAAAAAAACCATTTGAGGATTTCCTAATGTAACCCTGAAACTACCCTTTCAGAATACAATACAGTGGGAGTTAATCGTCACTACCTATTCTGAGTAGCCTTGTGATTTTATCTTTTAAGCAATATTCTGTAAACTTGCCAGAGTGTCTCAGTGTGCCGAGTCAAACAAAACTTGGGTTCAAGTCCAGATCTGCTATTTCCAAGAGATGAGACTTTGGAAATTTTATTATACCATAAACCTCAGTTTCCTCAACTATAAATTGAGAAAATAAGAATAGCTATCTCATTGGGCTGTTCTGAGGATTAAGTGAGATTTTCCATGTAAATGTTCACAGTAGTCTTCTTCCTACATTCAGCATTTGTATGAATCCCTGTAGACTAGGTTATGCTGTGGTTTAAAAACATCTTTATTCTAACAGCATAGATTTATTTCTCACCCACTCTGTACGTCCATCCCAAGTTAGCTGGAAACTCTGTTCCATTTCTCTTACTGGTGAAGTATCTGCCTTCTCAAACAAACCTTGCTAGTTGTCATGGCACAGGGACAAGAGAGCATTGGAAAGTAATTATTCTGGTAAGAAAATGCTCAGTCTGGAAGTAACACGCATCACTTTCTCTTGTAACTCATCAGCCAGAACTAATACACTCCCTTCCATCTCACAACCCAACTACTAAAAGGCAGGAAGTACAACCCTACCATGTGACTAGAATAGGGGAGGAGAGGGACTGAAAATACATGGTGACCAGAATTAATGACTTCACCACACTCAATAAGCAACTATGCTTCCTTCTTGTTGTTTAGTTGTGAGTTTGTGACCCCATGAATTCTGGCCCACCAGGTGTCTCTGTCCATGGGCTTTCCCAGGAAAGAATACTGGAGTGGGTTGCCATTTCCTTCTGCAGGGGATCTTTCTGACCCAGGGATTGAACCTGAGTCTCCTCCTGCATTGGCAGGCAGATTCTTTACCACTGAGCCACCAGGGAAGCCCATTCTTCTTCCTTAGGATATCAAATACTAGTTCTTTTTTTGCAATTTCCAAATGTATAAGTAGCCTCGGCTTTTTTAAAAAATAATTTTTATAGGTGTATAGTTGATTTACAATGTTGGTTCAGTTTCTACTGTATAGCAAAATGAATCAGTCATACATATACATATATCCATATACATAGTTTATAATAATACATATACATAGATTCTTTGTTATACATATACATAGATTATACATAGATATGTATACAAAGATATACATAGATTTTTTTCTCATACAGGTGAGTTATACATATACATAGATTCTTTTCTCATATAGGTCATTACAGAGTATTGAGTAGAGTTCCCTGTGCCATATAGTGGGTTCTTATTAGTTATCTATTTTATATATAGTGTGTATATGTCAATCCCAATCTCCTAATTTATCTCTACCCCTCCCTTTCATCCTTGGTAACCATAAATTATCTTTGACTCTATTTCTGTTTTGTAAATAAGTTCATTTATTTTTTTTTTAGATTCCCCATATAATCAATATCACATGATACTTGTCTTTCTTTTTCTGACTTACTTCACTCAGTATGACAATCTCTAGGTCCATCCATGTCACTGCAAATGCCAATATTCATTCTTTTTTATTACTGAGAGTCTCTGCATTAAAGAGACTTTCAAGCTGCTCTATTGCAGAAGGCTCTGTAATCTCAGGAGTCATGTTTTGATAAGATTCAACAGTAGCTTCTGGCTACACCAAGGTATAGAAGTATTCTGCTTCTTAGAAGCTCCATAAAAGAAACACACACACACACACACACATTTAAAATGCTTTACTTTGGCCTACCCAACTTGGAGTTCATTGTGGGAGGGAGCAGAAAACATGCAAATAAGGGCAAACACAAGTTTCAACCACAAAACTAGGAGAGTTCTAGGAAAGATGTTGCAGTGACAGGGAGCACCAATGATATTTTCTCTCCCACATCAGACTGGCCCAGCTGTGTCTTGTGGAAATGATTCTTAACTTTGCCTCAACATTTCCCCAAGTCATTTCAAATGAACTTGTCTTTGTTTTCTGAACAATTCAAGCCTCATCTGGAGTTCATTTAACACATGACTTGCTGATTGACTGACCTACACAGAAATGTTCATCTACTTCTCTCTTTTTTGTCTTCTGCATATAGTCAGTCAGGCTTCCCAGTGGCTTAGTGGTAAAGAATCCGCCTGCCAAAGCAAGAGACACAGATTCGATCCCTGGGTTGGGAAGATCCCCTGGAGGAGGAAATGGCAGCCCGCTCCAGTATTCTTGCCTGAAAACTTCCACGGACAGAGGACCCTGGTGGGCTACAGTCTATGGGGTTGCAAGAGTCAGACACGCTGCACACGCATGTACCCATATATTCAGTTTCAGATCATCCTGTTATAGTCTTATTTGGCCATTCCTCTATTGTTAGGCATTTTAGATTGTTACTGATTTTTAATGTTATAAATATAAAAAGTAACACTAAAATGAATATTATGATACATAAAATTTTATCTGCATATATAATTCTCTTGAGGCTGGAATAACTAGGTAAAATTATACAAATTTGGACAGAGGAGCCTGGAGGGCTACAGTCCATGGGGTCACAAGAGTCGGACACAATTTAGAGACTAAACCACCACCACCATGCAAATTTTGCTGCAGGAAAGCAATCTGACCCAAGTGTGTGCGCTGTTGCTCAGTTGTGTCCATCTCTTTGCAACTCCATGCTCCTCTGTCTATGGAATTTTTCAGGCAAGAATACTGGGGTGGGTTGCCATTTACTCTTCCAGGGGATCTTCCTGACCCTGTGTCTCCTGCTTTGAATCTGTGTCTCCTGCTTTGGCAGGCAGATTCTTTACCACTGAGCCACCTGGGAAGCCCAGTCTGATCCATGCGAAAACCTTTACCTCTACTGGTAGAAACACAGAACATAGAGAATAGTTACTGTAGGAAGCTGTGTCATTACCTACTGCATCATGGGAACTTCCTGGCCCACCAGCCTCAGGAATGACAATGGGATCAAATTCTTCACTGTAATGTATAAAGTGGCCTGGTCTAAAATAATGATTTATAGGATCATGTTGAACAGAGAATGCTTATGAGTCAGGAAGTGAAAAAAGCAGGCACTCTAATTACAACTGTATTTTTTTAAATGATTGTGAAAACAATTATTGAGGACCATTTATACATAAGTTTTCATTTAAGACATTAGGAATGATTTTTTTTCTTTAATCTTCCAGAATTTTAGATGATGGTTATATTGATTTATAATAATTTTAAAAACATAAGTAGAGCAAGGGACACATCTGATGAGAATGCTAGCTAGGAAAGCTGTGCAGCAGCTGCTCTTTTAGAATTCCCAGCCATTGTTGCACTGGAACCAGCCCCAGTTGCCTGGATATGGAGGCCGCATTTGGGTTCCCCAGGGTTTTCTTGTAGCTGCTTCCTCCCCCTCAAAAGGGGGGAAACACCCGGGTGGCTAAGCAAACAATGCAATGTGTATCACCACCAGACCTGACTAGGAGGCCTCCTGAAGGCCTGAGACTTCAGAGAGGAGGGGCTGAACTTGCAGGGGAGTTTCAGAGCAAGAAACCATTTAAAAGAAACAGGAAATGAGCCCCTCAAACCCAAACCATGTGGGAAGACAGGCCACATCATTTAAACAAACCAACAATACAAGTCTGTATGAATGCCCTGCTACAACCACATTCCTGAAAATCATTTGCAGTCCGGTAGGGAAAATCTATTTATTTAGCAAACATTTCTTAAACACCTCTGTGGGTCAGGCACTGAGATCATCTTAAGGTTTCAACTTAAATGTCTTGGCCCTCCCAGGACATACATTCTATGGGAAGAGACATGCAAATAACTCATCAGTCTGGAAGTAGGATAGATTTAATATAAGAGGCAACACATGCCTCTGTGTTAATTAACAGAAAAGGCACCTGAAAGGGTGCACTAGATTTGGGAATTGCAGAAAAAATTCCCAGGCTAAGGAATAAGAGATAGAGGTAGGAATGAAGTGCAGATGTAAGATGGTATGGACTGAATAAAGCCTTGTCTCTCCAGAAGCTTAGCCAACAGGAAAAGAGAAAAACAGGATAGTAGCATAAATTGGAATCCAAGATCAAGGGAGTGTAATTTCCCAGATGGGAGAGGCCTAAACATGTTTATAGATTGAAAGGAAGAATTTCAAGTAGAGGAAGAAATTGAAGATGCAAGATAGATAGGGGAGATGGGAGGGGAGGGCATTTGGTACATATTTTGCTACTACTATCTCTTCCTCTTGGAATTTTTACCGCATCAACAACAAGTTGTCAAACATTCCTCCCTGTTTAAAGAGCTCTTATTTTCTAGCTCTTCTCCTTGCCTGTTTTCAGCAGGACATTAGACCTAAGATTCTATCTTATTAAATCCAGCAATTTTAAAATAACGATGATCTTTTACAATTTATAGATTTTGTCTGCTCTAAAAGGCATCAGATTTATAGTTATCTGATACTTCCCTTTGCCTTCTATTCCTTCCTCCAAATCTTACCTAAACATGACCTCAATGTTTCAGGGGCCAAGAAACAAAGATGCACTGCAAAATCACTGCGTTGAGAGAAACCCATTGATCATAGGTTAGAAGAAGAAAAAAGGAAAGCAGTTATCTTAGGGAATATTACATTTTTCTTTTCTTCTTGAAGTGTTTTAGTTTTGAGTTACATTTCCTTTTAACCCACTTTATTTATTCTTTTAAAACCCATTGGTTTATTATAGCTATACATCTGGTGACCAAACATGAGTAATATTAAAAGAATGAAAAAAATTAGTTGATAGAAATAATACTTTTTATATTAATTAGCTGCCTGTCTTTTTCTTCAGTTAATCTCACTCATGCTAATTTCCTTTTTGAGTAGAAAAGACAATAATGAAATGAAACAATCCTTTGTGAGGAATTTTTCAATTTTTCTTTTCAAATATGAAACTTTCTACAGAATTCTAGTAGGCAAAGGAAATTATGGGATGCAGGATCTAAGAAACTTGAATAGCAAATCTCCATCTTTTAGAGACAGCGGTAGTCTAAAAACCAACTCTTCTTGTTGCTGTGAGCAGTAGATAACCCTTTAGTGCTAACATGTAAGGTATTTATTATTTCACTTTCACTCAAAACAAGCACCTAAACCAGCAATGATAAACCAAGGGGCCAGGAAGTCTGATGTGGAAGCAGAGCTGCTGAAAATACCAGTGTGTCTTTATTTATACCGTAATGATGTTTCTGAAGGGTAAATGGAAAATAGATATTTTCCTTTTAATCACATTATTGCTTTAGTCATCTCTTATTAGATTGATCTTCAGTTGACAGTCTCTTAATAAGTAGCCAAATTTTCTCTACCCAGCTTCCTCTTCAATCATTTAGCAAGAAATTGTCAGGAAATAAATGTATAGTATCAGAGAGGGACAAGAAGAGGACAGTGAGTGTTTTTAAAGAAACTCTGCAGGGAATTATTTTGCAAAGCAAGAATGACCTCATTAGGTGAATAACCATCCCATTGTTTACTATTTTGTAAAACTGGTTCTTCTATATTATATTTGGTTTTTTAAAAAAAACAAAACATTCCTAAATAGAAGAAGTCTACCAGAGTAACCTTCAGCTTTGCCATTTCTAAAAACATAAAA
This sequence comes from Okapia johnstoni, assembly GCA_024291935.2. Classification (NCBI taxonomy): domain Eukaryota; kingdom Metazoa; phylum Chordata; class Mammalia; order Artiodactyla; family Giraffidae; genus Okapia; species Okapia johnstoni. Next base: position 63,944,694 of record CM044307.1, on the reverse strand, counting down.
TCCAAAATGCAAATTATCACAATAGTACAGTGTAAAGGGTTTGGTCAAAAATACTCAAATTAGTTGTAAGAAAGAAAATGGAGATATTTCTCTATCCATCAAATTTCAGATATTTATAAAAGTTCACTTCTTGACCTTTTTCTCTTTCAATTCTCAAACTTTGCAAGAGTTTGTTTACTTTTTGGATTGTTAAGGTCTCCAGGTATATTTTCAGAAGAACACATTATGTTATTATTTAAGGATTAAAAGGAGTTTTAGGAGACCATTATCTAGAACAAACTTAAGAAAAAGAGCTCTTCTTATACCAATATGTATCAAATGCAATCTATCAAATGCAGTGAGAACCATTTAGGCAGGTGTCAGGATTCCCACTGGGAAATAAACATAGAATTATGAGTACGATGCAGAATGCTAAGTGATTAATCACTCCCAAATAAATGGATATTTCGTGAAATTGAATACATAAGGCTTCTAGGAGGCTTCTAAGAAACATTTACTAAACATCCATTTTGTACAAGGCACTGCACTAGATACCACATAGGATTCAAAGACAAAGAAGACACAGATTGATTGTGTTTTTTAGTTATTCTTTCACCCAGAGCTTGGGTTTTGTTTTTTTTTAAAAAAGGTAGGCAAAAGAATAAAAAGACCTCCTTTTTAGAAAAAGGAAAAAGAAAGGAGCTAGTAGGGACACATCTACTTTGCCAAGTGTCATGTCAACAAAAGCATTCCTTTTGAATAGCTTGATGAACACGGACTTTTCAAGAGATAAAAACAAAACTTGAAAAAGATTGAATGGTTGTTCCTACTGGTCAATCCAGGCATATTATAATTCAAAGGAAGGAATGATGAGAAGTTTAGCTGTCAAGATAGTGACATCTTCAAGCCCCTGACACTTAGTAAAAATATGAACAGTAACTCAATCCCATTTGGTTCTGCTTATCTCAGAATTCTACTCCAAAGCTATTCTGAGAAACTGAAAGGTAACCGTCCATTGGTAGTTTTGTAAACTCACCAAGGAAGGAAACCACACCCTGGGGTCCTTTTGGTGCTACTGGATTAACAGGAATCTCTAGGTTAGGGCTCCACTTTGTCGCCTGAATTTCAAGTTGAAATGATATTGAGACTTGGGTTTCCCTGAGTTAAACTCTAGTGGACATGGAGCCTGGGAACTCTAATTATAGTAGTTTTTATTGAAATACAAATAAGGTGGAGTTTTTAAACTTCAAATATTTAAGTGTTAATTCACATGTCTAGAACATGGAAGCCCTCTCTAAAGAAAAAAACCCCACATAGCTCAGAAGTATTTTACTCTATGAAAGTGCTCAGTTCACCTGTTCCACTGAGGACAAATCGACATTATAAAGTCAGCAGGATTGACAGTAAGGACTATTTATTTTAAATGAACAGAACAGAAGGCAGGAATCAGTTATTTTACCATCTGGAAGTAACTTCTGGTCTAGAGCAGGGATCGGTACCCTGAAGTCCCTGGGCCAAATCCAGCTTCCCACCTGCTTTTGTAAATAAAGTTTTATTGGAACTCAGCCACACTCATTCATTTAGGTATTATCTCTGGCTGCTTTTGTGCTATGATGAGTTGAGTAGTTACAACAGAGACCATATGCTTCAAAAAGTCAAAATATTTACTGTCTGGTCCTTTGCAGAAAAGATTTGCTGACCCTGGTCTAAAGGAGTGTGAAGGCTTATGTCTATTTCAAATATTACATAAACAATTACACAATATTTTAAACCCTTAGCTCAAAGAGTATCTGTACCTTTACCTAAAAGAAGAACAATGTGAAACTTAGTCCAATAAACAGTTGTTTCTTAAACTTTTTAATGTCTATTCATGTCAGCTGTAGTAAAAACTGGTAACTCCTTTTCTAATACACTCCCCAAACTCCTCCAAACCCTTAAAAAGCATGGTAAGCCTTCCCTACCACTCTAGAATTTGAAGAGCCTGATCCACTACTTTATATATATGTTTTGGTCAAAGTGGTTTCTTCCCACTCTGGGTTCAGTTCTATTTTCAACATTTATCCTTCTGTATGAGGTTTTTCCCTCTGAACAATAGATAATATCTCAACCCACTTAGCTATTATTTCTATCCTTGGATTCCTTTCAGTATATTTGGGTTGGGTTTTTTCCTAGTGCGTCTCTGAAAATGTGCATTTCTATATTTATTCTGCACATGACTGTTTCAGTGTTCTTCATTTTACTTCCTTCCTTAATAAACTATTTTGTTAACAGTGTTTATTTTTTCCTCCCATCCTTTATCCTGTTGTGGTTATTTTTAAGGTGCTACTGATTCCCTGACACCCAAACTGCAAGGTAGAGTATGTCAGATCTACTTCTCACCAGGCTTGGCAAAAAGGCACATGAATCTTTGCTTTTCTTAAGATATTTTCCCTGAAAATCTGCCTTCTTATGAAAGGTCCTTTCTTGCTAGATTCAAATTACATGTTTTACTGAACATCTAATTAGGTTATTTTTTCTTGTATTTTTAGGGAAATATTTATGGTATCTGTTGTTACATCAAAAAAAAAAAATTCCAAGGGATGTAAAAAAGCAACAAACCCACCTCATACTCACCCATTTAAGTTACGTGTTATCATGTGCCATTATATGCAAATTGAAATGAAACAACCCATCTTTTCTTTAAGATGGAAAATATGGGCCAGACAATGTTTCTTTAATGTGCATTCACAAACAGCTGAACAATTATGACAAGAGAATGTTGATTATCTGAAGTCAACCTGTTCCAAGGTTGTCATCACTAATGACCAATCACAAGGTTCCATAATCAAAGCTGCGCTTTTCAATATTTTTATTCTGATTTAAATGAAAGCACCAGAGACTTGCAGTTATACTGATGGCAAGTTGGAAGGGATACCTCCTAGGGAGACAAGTACTATGCTGAAACAAACAAGGTGAAATGAACAATGATAAATATAAAATTCTATCTTTTAGTTTCACATAATCAATTGTTTAGTATCCTACTAGGAATTTATATTGGTGCAGTAACTCATGCCAACATGTGTCATAACAATGCAACTCTATAAGCCAACATTTTAATTTGGCTTATTAAAAAAATTTAAAAAATGAATCTCTATGTTCACAATATTCTGAAATTCCTAATAATATTAGTTGTTTTCTGTGATAGAGCAATTCACAAGTGTTCTCTCTCTCTCTCTCTCTTTGCTTCTATCTCTCCTTCTGGGCAAGTGGAAGAAATGCATTTTTCTATCCTTTGGAGTTCAGTCCTGGTCATATAATTTGCTTTGGCAAAAAAAAAAAAAGTAAGCAGAAATAAAATATGTCCCTATGTCCCTTACTTATGCCAAGAGGGCAAGCCTCAGACAGAAGATCTAGTATGAATTTTGTCAGATGTTCGTTTCCTTCTGCCACTATGACCAGCCACCTCTGCATAGTGGCTGACCTATCTGACTGGGTGCCAGGGCAAAGATGACAGTGACAACATGGAGCTCCCAGCCAATCCAAAATGGCCATGTGGAATGAGCCACTGAGATTTCAGCATTATTGGTTAATAATCATATCATAGCCTATTTTCTATTAGCATGGTTGAGACAACTTCTGGAATATTGTGTTCCCATGCTTTAAATCCAGAGGCTAATGACAAATATGATAAAGAAAAAAAGACTCTCTTGTGGAAGAAAAATTGGCATATTGAAAAACACTCCAAAAAAGCAAATATAAGTGAAAGTTTGAGTTTATTCAATGGGGTAGACTTGTAACAAAAAAGGCTCTCCAAAAAAGGAAAGGACTGGCTTATCAAGTGGAGATAACAGTGCTAAACAACAGAAGTGCTTAAAGAGTAACTAAATGGCTGGAGACCTATAGAAAAAAACAGAAAGCTTTAGTTTAGAGATAACTTCTAAAGTTCCTAGATTCTCTGAGATTATAAAACTGAAACAGATCTAACAGTACTCATGTCACATTTCCAAGACTGGAAAACTTATTCCCTACAGCCTTATAATATATTGGATGGAAATAAGTACATATATGATTATTTCTTCATAATCATTGCCAATGGCTCTCCCAATGGCTTTCAGAAACCTTGCCTTTCCCACATTAAGAAAAGTCCCCAAATAATAGCTTTTAAGCACTGGATGGTTTCTATTGATTTATAGCTCCCTACTGAGAGATAGTTTTACAAAGATTTCTATCACCTCCATGGTTTTAGGAATGATGGCTTTGGTTTTACCCCTGACAGATCCTATAATTTGAAATTAAATACTATATTTATTTGCTAAAGTCTCTTAGGTAATGAAGTTTCTTATTTCCAAGGTTAGTAATAGTCTTAGAAAAAACTTGCCTGCCTCCTGATAAGGAAGCCTAGGAAATGCCCCTAAATAGACCTTGAAACATCCTCCTGGTTTTCAAAATGAAAATTCTTGTGCTGATAGAATATCAACCTACCTCCTCCAGTGCATTTCAGAAAGATGAACAATCCCAGCTTCTTTACATCCTCTAACATTTTGATAGCAAAAAAGTGTTGGAAGACTGCATGATATCTAGATCACAATTTATGTTACTAATATTAGGTTCATCAAAAGCATTAAGACAGAAATATTTAATATTTTGCTAAATTTGTCACCTGCATTGGCATAATTCCATTTACTTTACAATATCATATTTGCTTTTGGTATTTCACAGGACTCCATAACTACTAAAACAATAAAAGAAAAATACTGTGAAATTATAATAGAAGACTAAACTCTTTGTACTCTGCTATATCCTGGTGTCATCTGTAAGATAAATTGTCCAAACTCTATATCTCAATTTCCTCTACATATGAAAATATCTCAAGTATCAAAGATTGACAATCTTTTCTTCCAGCAAGCAAAAGCCCCACAAGAAAACAAGTGGATGATATGTCTATTTAAGGAAGCAGGCAGAGATAGATCTTAGATGTGACCAGATTGACAAAGGTCATCACCAAAGCAATACAGGCCAATGGTTAAGAACTAGACTATAATCAAATTGACCTGGGTTTGCATCTGTGCTCTCTCATCACCAGCTATGTCAGTTTAGGCAAGTCATTTAACCGCTTTAAGTGTCAGTTCCTTATCTATAAGGCAGAGATGATAATAAGGCAGTGAATTATCCTGTAAGTGAAATAAGACAATACACTAATCAACTTGGTGTCTCATAGTAACTATATCAATTACTTATTGTATAGCAAGTCACTCCAAGACTTATTGGATTAAAGTTGCTTGGTTTACTCATGATTCTGTGGATTGGCAGTTTGGACTGAGCTCATCAGAGTATTTTTTTTCTTTCCATAGTGCAATGGCTGGACTCATTCATGCATTTATAATCAGTTGACATCTTGGCTGGGGCTGGCTGGTCTTGGATGGCCTCACTCACGTGTCTAGAGACTTAGGTGGGATAATTGGAAAGCCAGAATGTCTGGGATGGTCTCTTTGCAAATGCCGTCTCCCTCCATATGATATTGCATCCTAAAGAAGATTAGGCTGGGCTTTTTCAGCAGCAGCAGTTTTCCAAGAGGGTAAGGCTCAGTGTGTAACTACTTTATAAAGCCTCTTCTTGCACCATGTTTACTGATGTCCTATTGGGCAAAACAAGTGATAATAATCAACTTCAGAGTCATTGTAGGTGTCCACTATACAAGTTGTAGATACCAAGATTCATAGCTCATTGGGGGCCATTCCTTTTTTAATGCTGCAAACAAGTTAGTAAACTACTTTAAATTAGTAAATGATAGCTATCTTTATTGTCATCATCACCATCACCATATTCAGGATGTATGACTTATCTTTGAAGGAACAAAATTTGAGATTTCCAAGTTCAGCAATTTGGCTGTCAGACAAACAACCCACAAGTGTTTATTGAGCACATACATACATCCGGTTCTTTTCTTGAGGCTGAGGATACAGCAGTTACCAAGGCCCTGCCTTAAGGAACTTATGCCCACTAAAAGTGGGCAGAAAAGTAAACTTGAGAAAGAATGGTAAATATACGGAATGTTCAGGAAAATGGACAATATTAGAATATTAGGGCTTTCATACTGAACTTTTGGACCTACTGAGAAATGTCCCTTAGCAAATACTTCTTGAGGAAACTGCTAGTCTTAATCAGCCAGGATTAAAGGAGATAGAAGATTAGAAAATACTACAGTACATGATAACTTGTGTATATTCGCTAAGGCCTGGCCACATCAGTGATCCGTTTTACTCCTTTAGGGAACTTAATTCCTTTTAGCCTAGTATATGACTTCAACTTCGGTATTAAATAGAGAATCTCATTCTTAGGCTAGATTAGGGTTCAAAAGGAATATCCATGCTCTGGTCTAGAGCAGTGAAAGGTGATTAGCTGATAAAGCAATGTGATCAGATTCAGTATTCCTTGAAATGTCACCTAGGCAATGTCCTGAAATAGTATTAGAAGTCTACAGCCCTAAAATTCAGTTTGCCTTTAAACCATCACCATGGAGTAAATCAGTAGATTATCTTATTTAGAAGTAATCTGAGAGTCTCTAGAAATTAAGGATATTCAAGGACGAACTTGGCATTTTAAGGGATTAAATCCAGAGATTTAATGAAGAGGCTGTAGCAGTGTGCCAGGTTTCAGGAGCCCAGGAGGAGAGCAGCAGAAGCCCAGGATTCATTGATTATGTATAGGACTCTGACCAGAAGTGGAGAACCAAATATTCTAATAAAAATTTACTATTAATATTAAAATCAAGAAATGTGGAATTAGACATGAAAAGGAAAGTCTAGCCTGTACATAAAGGAATGAGATTGGAAGTTTACTGAAGCCATGAGCCTTAGACATTTCAGCTAACACTGATTGGGGACCTATTATATACCCAGCACATAATCTTGGTCTAGATTCTAGGAGTATACAGAGGAATAGAATATAAATAGAACAGTCTTCAGGTGGACTGGCCAACCAAAGGAAATGATCAGAAGCAAAAGTTGGGTCAGAAATCAGAATACAGGAACTGGTTGGTCTCATACCACAAAATGTGTTGTTTTGACGTGGGATGGAGTCAGTTCCTCCGGTTAAGCCTTCCTTGACCACAGATAGTCATTACTTCTTCCATTCCTACAGTTCTCTGTTCTTACCTTTAATGTAGAATTTATCCTACCCCCTTAAGTCAGGTTTTCCCTAGATAACATGCCCACCTTCTAGCACAAAGTCTGGTACATAGCAGGCATCTAATAAGTGTGTTGTAATTATATGCTCAATTAAATAAATAAATGAAAGAGTGAAGCAAACTGCTTTGTTTGCAACCTTTCTTTATGGCTACAGATCTTGCTTCTGGATTAGAAAAGGCTATGTTCAGAAACAGGTCTGTGTTGGAGTGAAACACACCATGCACTCACCTTACAATACTCTTTCCTTCTCTTCAGCTCATAAGTTGATATAACACTGCAAAACTTCATGACTAGTTTGATGACTGTGTGTACACTCAGATGCTTAGTTGTGTCCCGCTCTTTGTGACCCCATGGATTGTATCCCTCCAGACTCCTCTGTACGCGGACTTTTCCAAGCAAGAATACTAAAGTGGGTTGCCATTTCCTCCTATAGAAGATCTTCCCAGTCCAGGAATCAAACCCATGTCTCCAGTGTCTCCTGCATTGGCAAGTGGATTCTTTACCACTGCGACACCTGGGTAGTACTAATTTGATGATTATTCCAATGTAAATAATTTTGATTATCAAGAAACCTATGGGAAATAAGTCTTTTACTTATAGTAAAAGTCCATTTGTTTACCAGATGCTTCTTAAAGACAAAAGTAAAAAAGCATAGCTAAGAGAAAATAAAAGTTAAACATTTTAGGAAAATTAAAACACAGTGAGCCTCATCTTTCTCTGTGAGGGTTTTCATGTCCACTTCAAGGGTGAGCTTAGATCTCAAGCACATACATACATACACACTGTGTTACTTTAGTCTAATTAACAGGTGCCTTTCAGTTACTTCCTTTTTCTAAATCAAGAAGTACTGAGTCAGTGATTTGGCTGGGGGGAAATCTCCAAGCAACGACTATTAATAATGAAGACTTACTAAAGTTGGCAAAATCTATTTCCTCTTTAGAAAACAGAGAGAGCAAGTTATCAAAAGTTAGAATCATTCATGGAGACAAAGAGATTAGGGAAAAACTACTTCTAGAAGTCTTGGTTTAGTTAAAATTTGGACCACATATTTTGGGACATGTACCAGAGTTCTTTATGTTGATTATTAACAGAGGCAGTTTCCATTTCAGGGTAAAAGCTAATGGTTTCCCAGGTGGCACTAGGGGTAAAGAACATAAGAGAAGTGGGTTTGATCCCTGGGTTGGGAAAAGTCCCTGGAGGAAGGCATGACAACCTACTCCAGTATTCTTGCCTGGAGAATCCTATGTACAGAGGAGCCTGATGAGCTACAATTCACGGGGTCACAAAGAGTAAGACATAGACGGAAGTGACTTAGCATGCATGCATGCAAGTATTTATATTGCCCAAGTAGTATGATAAGTTCTTGTATATAAGTTATTCTTCAACCTCTCAAAACAACCCTGAAAGTAAAACTGAGAATGGAGATCTGATATTTCTGACTTAAAGGACATGCTCTTCTCTGCTACTTTACCCTGTTACCTACTGAAAAAAATGCACAACCTAAGAGTTTAGAATTATATTTTATTTGGCAGACTTTTTGAGGACTTCAAGCCGGGATGCAATCTCTCAAGTATCTCTGAGAGACTGCTCCGAAGAAGAGGTAAGGGAAGAGGCAGGATATATAGGAGTTTTGCAACAAAGTCTTGGTAGTTAGAACATCAAAAGATTAAAGAAAAACACATCTCAAAGAATTTAGTGCTTGTCTATGCATGGGAAGATACAAAGGTCTGGGCTGATTGAAATCACTCCTTTGGTACATATCCTAGCTATTTAGGGCCAGTATCCTGCTCTTTCCCATTCTGAGTTCCCTCGGGGTGCACCGTTGGGTAGCTGTCGTGTTGATGGCTACAACATACTTTTTTTACTGATATGGCAGGCAACATTTTTCCTTCACACTATACTAGCTGATATCCCTAATTTCAGGATAAATGTAGTTGAAAAATGGATGGAGTCTCTATTTGGAAGAACTGTACTCAACAAATTTCTCATTTCCCTTGTCAAGAGAGATTGACAGTTTCCCCAGATGTCCCAGCAATAGGATTCAAAGCTTGGGACTGAATATCAGACAAGCTATTACATATTTCCTCATTCTGTTTATAATTTAAGGGGGTTGGTTCATCTCTGGAAGACAAAGGCATTTAAACTATCTTACTGACAACCCATGCGGGTCAACCCACCACATTCACTTGAAACAAGGAGTGTGTGCAGTGTCTCAGGGTGACCCAGTTAAGAGCAGTCTCCTTTAAAGCTATTAAGTGTGGTTTCTTTTTCAGTGAGGTCATCCTGTTTAATCCCTCTGGACTGAAAGAGCCTATGAAGCATTCTCTCTAACAGCTTATCTCAGTCCATTTCTTGGTGGACTAGAGGGCTCAGCTACTTAAGAGTGCTCTTTTCAAGTGAGAAGAAAAAAAGGTTGGTAGTGAAGAGCGGGATAAGTAAGAAAAAGGCTAGCAGTAAAATGCTAGTCAAATGGGGAAACCATCCCATGGACTGCAAAAAGACACAGAAAGAGGTTGGGAGCTTGTACAAGGAGGAAGTTTGAAGAGTCCTCACCCACTTCCTCACCATTCAGTAAATCTTCCCTTGTGGAACCAGCTATACAAAAAGGAAAATACAAGAAGGACTGCACTCAGAGCATGCATTCCTTTGTTCCACCATGGGAAAAACGAATAGCTGTAACTTCCCGGTGCAGTTTCATCTGTTCATAAAGCATCATAGTGATGCTTTCCTGGAAACATGCATAAAACAAAAAGGTCCATTTTGTATGAAAGATTTCTCCATTGACAAACTTCTGAATCAGAATCTTTGGGTGGAGTATAACAAAACCAAATATTGCATATTAATGTATATATGTGAAATCTAGAAAATTGGTACAGATGAACCTATTTGCAGAGCAGGAATAGCAATGCAAATGTAGAGAATGGACATGTGGACACAAGAAGGGGGAGGTGGGACGAATTGGGAGACTGACATTGACATATACATACTACCATGTGTAAAATAGATAGTGGGAAGCTGTTGTATAGCACAGGGAGTTCATCTTGGTGCTCTCTGATAACCCAGAGGGGTGGTGGTGGTAGGGAGGGAACTCAGAAAGGAGGGGGAATATGTATACATATAATTGATTCATTGTACAGCAAAAACTAACACAACGTTACAATGGGATTATACTCCAGTAATAAAATTTTTTAAAGAGCCCTTGGGTAAAGTTGGGCTTCCCTGATAGCTCAGTTGGTAAAGAATCCACCTGCAATGCAGGAGATCCTGGTTCAATTCCTGGGTCCAGAAGATCTGCTAGTGGAGAGATAAGGTACCCACTCCAGCATTCTGAGGCTTCCCTTGTGGCTCAGCTGATAAAGAATCTGCCTGCAATGCGGGAGACTGTGTTTGATCCCTGGGTTGGGAAGATCCAGTAGAGAAGGGAAAGGCTACCCCCTCCAGTATTCTGGCCTGGGGATTTCCATGGACTGTATAGTCCATGGGGTCACAGAGAGTTGGACACGACTGAGAAACTTTCACTTTCACTTTGCGTAAAGTTAGGGAATCTGTGGTTTATAAAATTTTATCTCTCCCACACAACTCCAGCATGAAAAGATAATCAAAACCATATGAGCTTTCTTCAGTCAGACTACAAGATGTTAAAAAGATAAAATAGATCTATATTTACTCAGTGCTAAAGTGAAAAATAAGGTGCAGAATACTATGAAAGGCATGACATTTATATAGCAAAAAGTTATCTATCTACTTAACCATCTATCTCTTCTGTTCATAAATAGAAAATTTCTGAAGGAACCATAAACAATAGTTATATCTAGGGATCAAGATACTTGGGATGGGTGAGAGGAGGGGAACATTTACTTTATACATTTATAGCCTTTTATACCTTTGTTTACCATAAGCATTCCTTCTTTTTATACTTTTGTATTTTTAAGAGTTCACAGTCAATTCTGATGATCAACTGGAATGAAAAACCATGGTAGAGAAATGGTTGTTAGTTTTCATTATTTTAGTAGTCATTAAGTGACTATTTAAACACTTGTTCATTGACTCTGGATTCTCTCAAGCTCATTGCTTTCTGAAGCTTCTTCTAAGTCTTGCTCCAGAAAATGCGTGTGTTTAAGATAGGACTATCCTTGAAACACCAATCTTTCAAGACCAGTCTGGAGCTTTGCATCACAGGATCTCTCAAATCCATTGTACAGACAAGTCCAAGTTTCTGCATACTCAGATGCAGCAGCAGTGTGGCCAAATTCATGAAGAAGATACTGAGAAATACAATTTGGTTTGCTTGGGTTAATTAATCAGCAAATATCAAAACAATTTGTCGAAGATGATCCAGCTTGCTCTCTCTATAGAGATCAGCATGCCCTGTTAGTATCCAGGAAGGAACATAATTTTCAAGAGCAGAACAAACCTGTGCCAACACTTGAATAGGCTATCCTTTCCATTCACCTAGAGGCAGGAAGAGAGCCAGGCAAAATTCTTAACCTACCCTATATGAAACTTCAGATCTTCCTGCTTTCCCTTTTCTAAACCTCTCCCATTCTCCTATTGCTGTGAGAAATCTGAGCCTCCAGGTCTGTTCCCTGCAGTCCTCAAAACTGACATCAGACGGTTCAGGAGCTTGCCTGCAGCACCCACCCATGGCTGCCCACCATAAAGTATCTTCAAAACTATTTCTTCAGAATTACTCCTTCCAGCATCAAAGTTTTACCTTCTTCCTAATGTTCTAGTTTTCTGTAGCTATAACTAAAGAAAGTGATTCCAGAAAGTCATACCAAGGGTTACATCAGTACTTCTCAACCCCTCAACACACCTGGGAATTATGACATGAGATATAGTAAGGGAAAGGGGAGAGGAGAAGGACTATATCAGAATTTTAAGGAGGATGAAGAGCCTCCATAGTCCTTGAATGACTTCTTTTGAGAGTCACTGCGTTAGCTAGATATTAATTTCACAGTTAACTTCTCAGGGCTAGTTATGTGTTAATGGAGCAATTCTTTAAACCAAAACTGAATCTCTAATTATGAAGCTACAGTTATGTTGCTGGTAGAGAGGATATTTTGGGATAAGGGAGACTTCCTGGGTTTTTCCCGAATATGTCTTATCAAAGGGTACATATATCACCTAGCCACTGGGCTTTCTCTTTTACTCAAAACTTAACTAAAGACTTGCTAAAATCTTTTTCAAGAGATTAGTGTGCTGTGCTTAGTCACTCAGTCATGTCCAACTCTTTGCGACCCCTTGGACTATACAGTCCATGGAATTCTCTAGACCAGACTACTGGAGTGGTTAGCCTTTGCCTTCTCCAGGGGATCTTCCTAACCCAGGGATTGAACCCAGGATTGCATTGTGGCGGATTTTTTACCATCCAAGCCCTGAAATTCCACTTACTAGGCTAATTCTGCCAAAGTAAGGCAAGAGAAGAAAACTATGCATACTATCACCTCTTTATTTTTAATGGTATTGACTCTTGAAACCCAGAGGAATGCTAGTTTCCATGAGCTCCTCTCCACAGGCTGATATTTTAAGTATGGAATGCTTGGAACCAACAACCGTCATTTTGCCCTTGCGGACAGGACATGGTTTACCTGACCTAGAATAGGCAGCTCTGTTTTTCTGATGGAAATCTTGAAAACCAACATGGAAAATATAATGAGGATAGCCTCATAAAATAAGGAAATATCCACCCACAAATATATTTTTAGAGCCCACAGTATCACAAAATGCTTTGCTTCCATTTTGAATGGTCACTTTACTTTCCCTCCAACACCCCAAAATTACTCATTTCTGGAACCCCTCAGACACCCCTGAAAATACTGAACTCCACTCTCAGTATTGGTCTACCCATCATCACCTAAACCAATCTCCAAATATCTGTGCTATCACAAAAATTCAAAATGACACCATTATTACAAAAGTAAATGCCACTCCTATAAATGGACTATAAAAGACACTACTAAACCAATGTTTGGGTTTAGCACAATTTGATTGGGATCACGTAGAATGGGACTAACTAATCTTAAGAGTGAAAAGGTAGTAGTCTAAAATCCAAATCAGATTTTTCACGAGATATACCACAGAAAAGCTGAATGTTGATTCTGATCATAAAACTTCCAGCCTGAGAGCAAGAGGGCAGATCTAATGCCCTTTTACCAAGAAAAGCTGTAGTCATTTATTAGAAGCCCAAATGTTGACCAAAGCCTCAGAGTGGCATTCCACTGAAATTTTGGCACTCAAAAACTGTAACCTTGAGCTGTCTAATAGGGATTTAACAAATACCTTAAAGCACAAATCTCTTTGGCTGCAAATAACAGAAGCCCGTTTGAACCACTTTCATTAAAAGAGGAGAGGGAATTATTATAAGACTGTCTTATGGACCCCAGGGGAGGCAGAAAAGTCTTTATAAGGACTAGGATCAGACACCAGGAAACTTTCAGGAATTAAGGCAGTAATTTGATTCCTTTTTCTCTCTCTATTTCTGCCTCTTCTTCTTAGTCCCTCCCCACCTCCTCCTTCCCTCTCTTTTCTCTTTTCCCTTTCTCCCCATGGTTTCTCATCTCTGCCTTTTTGAGGCTTTGCTTCCATGTTACCTCTCAGCAGAAGCACTTTCTTTGCTTCTCCATGCACCAAAGACCCTCTCTCAATCAGCAGATTCTGACCAAAAACTCAACTGCAAATCCTAGGAGACAACCAGATTGCTCCAACATGGGTGAACTCGCTCTTTCTGATTAAGTCAGTGGAAATACAAAGGGGCAGAGTTTTCTAGCATAAATGTGGCTTCTGAAGCTTCACTCTCTGATGGGCTTGGGAAGATATTAATTACTCCTTTCACTGAAAAATAATTTAAAATTTAAGGGTCACAAATTGACAAATGGAAAAAAACAGTAGACTAAACCTTTGGGAATTCTCCTTTTCTTTTTCCTCTCTCCCCATGGAGAAGCATGAGAGTTGATAACATATCCTTTAATGTTCTTTCATGAGGAAAAAAATACATACATACATACCAACAAGATAAATTTCGTGTAGTCAAAAAATCAGTTGACTCGGAAGTTTTAGGACACTCAGGCTGCACTACCAACCAGCAATGAGTAATACTGCCTGATTCACTGCTGATCCCCAGGTCTCCTCATCCTATGTCCAGTCTCTAAGGCTCCCTCCATCTCTAACATGCTGATTCTTCTGTGAGGTTAATATCTGCTTTTTTAATATCTACTTGGAGAAAAGAGCTATCTGGCTTCTGTGGTGCCTTTGGGAGGAATATTCTTTCAGGGAAGAGATCAAGCAGTTCTGCATCTTGTTTGGTCTTTTAGTTAGTGTTTGTGGACACTGGAGATTAGGATTCATGGGGTAAATTGGTTGCATATTGGTAGATTCATTCACTGTTTCAAGCTATTTGGGTGCTAATTATGTGAATCTCTAAAGGAATTATAATCTCAAAAGTGAGTTAATTTACCTTATATTCACCAAGAAAATTAGTCTCCACGGCCTTCAAACACACTACTGCTAAATTGAGCATTTTTATTGTCACTTAAATTCCAATGTGCATTCAAAATAATAACCACAGTGACGATGCACATGGCCCTATTAAGCTCTACTCTTGAGTTATGCCAGAGTGATAGTGAAAGAGCATTAAACGTAGAGAGCATTTTGAAGCCTGCTAACTCATTTCCTCTGATGGAGATCAATAAGCTTTTGACCATCAACACACTATCAAAAAGCAGATGCTCAACAGACCTGCCACACCTTAGATTTCACATCCGTTCCCATTAGAACTGCTGAGTGTGGCTTTTATACAAGGCCAGGTCAATCAGATGTAACAGAAGATGTTTCTTGTCTTCTCTAGCACAAATTTCCACTCTAAAAGGAAAACGAGTTCCTATTTTAAAAGACTGATAATAAATCAGGGAAGTGTAGCATCCACTGTACCAACCGTACTTTTTTTTTATTGTATATTCTACTTTGCAATTGAAGATATTTAGGATAATCAATTAGGGATTTTACCTCTAGTCAGTTGGGGAGTTTACAAATGGCCTCTCACTCAAGGGAACACTGTTAATACCCAAGAAAAAGATATCTGGTTATGTTTGATTGTAATGTATTGGTGAATTAAGCACAAATGTCTGGCATGTAACTGGTGAGCAATAAATTCAGGTTTCCCTTCTTTTCCTGAGCTAAATCAAATGTGCAAGAAAAAAGAGAGAGGATGAAACTTGGAATTTTTAAAGAATTTGTTCACAAAACTATAATATTTTAATTTAATTGTAATTTTCTCCCCGTGACCTCGAAGTGCTATCACATTTATCACTCAGTTAAGTTCAGTTCGTTTCAGTTGCTCAGTCATGTCCGACTCTTTGCGACGCCATGAACCGCAGCACGCCAGGCCTCCCTGTCCATCACCAACTCCCGGAGTTTACACAAACTCATGTCCATTGAGTCAGTGATGCCATCTAACCATCTCATCCTCTGTCATCTCTCTCTTCTCCTCCTGCCTTCAATCCTTCCCAACATCAGGGTCTTTTCAAATGAGTCAGCTCTTCGCATCAGGTGGCCAAAATATTGGAGTTTCAGCTTCAACATCAGCCCTTCCAATGAACACCCAGGACTGATGTCCTTTAGGATGGACTAGTTGGATCTCCTTGCAGTCCAAGGAACTCTCAAGAGTCTTCTCCAACACCACAGTTCAAAAGCATCAATTCTGCAGTGCTCAGCTTTCTTTATAGTCCAACTCTCACATCCATACATGAATACTGGAAAAACCATAGCCTCGAGTAGACAGACCTTTGTTGACAAAGTAATGTCTCTGCTTTTTAATATGCTGTCTAGGTTGGTCATAACTTTCCTTCCAAGGAGTAAGCATCTTTTAATTTCATGGCTGCAATCACCATCATCAGTGATTTTGGAGCCCCCCAAAATAAAGTCAGCCACTGTTTCCACTGTTTCCCCATCTGTTTGCCATGAAGTGATGAGACCGGATGCCATGATCTTAGTTTTCTGAATGTTGAGCTTTAAGCCAACTTTTTCACTCTCCTCTTGCACTTTCATCAAGAGGTTCATTTCTTCTTCACTTTCTGCCATAAGGGTGGTGTCATCTGCATATCTGAGGTTATTGATATTTCACCCAGCAATCTTGATTCCAGCTTGTGCTTCCTCTAGCCCAGCATTTCTCATGATGTCTCTGCATATAAGTTAAATAAGCAGGGTTACAATATACAGCCTTGACGTACTCCTTTTCCTATTTGGAACCAGTGTGTTGTTCCATGTCCAGTTCTAACTATTGCTTCCTTACCTGCATACAGGTTTCTCAAGAGGCATTTATCACTGATCTTCTACAATTACCATATGATGCAAACAAATATTAACTCCATCCTTAATGAAAAAAATTAAGCATAGCAAGGACAAAGAAGCTTGTTCAAGTTTTTAACAACTCAATAACAGTGGAGAACTCAGAGTCTCTGATTCTGGTTTATTACCCAAGTTATTGATAAAATGCTTCATTAAGAATCCAGGGCCAACAAGCCCTGTGTGAGTGTAAAATGTTTTTCTTAAAAGACTAGATATATATTCTTTAGAAAGTAAGTCACCAATATCACACAATAAAAATTAATAGCCAAATTGACTGTATTATATATATTTGTCTGTATATACATACATGGGCTTCCCTGTTGGCTCAGATGGTAAAGAATCTGCCTGCAATGCAGGAGACACAGGAGATGTGGGTTCAATCCCTGGGTTGGGAAGATCCTCTGGAGGAGGGCATGGCAACTCACTCTAATATTCTTGCCCGGAGAATCCCATGGACATAGTAGCCTAACAGGCTACAGTCCCTAGGGTCCCAAAGAGTCAGATACAACTGAAGCAACTGAACACTCACAGGCATGCACACATATATATACACATATACACTATCTTATCATGTCCCAGAATTGCTTAAGAGAAGTTCTGAAAAATGTGAGATAATACATTTAAATATGAAAAGTAGAAAAGATTCTACCACATATGTGCCATTCATATTGCACTCCCATCTCAAGACTGGAACCCTCTTGATCTACTTTGATGGAATATTTCAGCTTGAGCAGAAATAATGCAGGATTTTAATAGTTTGAAAGCTAGGAAAGCAGCATCCATAGATGAAAAATTATTGTAGTTGTTAATTGTGTTCAGGAATCTTTTTGAGAACTTAGCAAGTCTTTAATAATAAGCAGGAGGCTAATTTTTACTCTGATTTACTCGTAAAATCTGATGGACAGCAGCATTCAGCACCGTTATCACATTTCCCGGACATGCCATTAACCCACACTCCTACCTACTGCCAAAGCCCAAATATGCAAAATGATAAGGCTTTCAGTAAGAACCCTTCCATTCCATTGACTCCCTTCTTCTGTCCTTCCCTTGATGCAGTTTGCCTCAGAGACCTGGGCAGCTTTCTCAATCTATGATGAACTGGCGTATACTTCTGTACTTGGATTTGTCAAAACACACTGAGAGGAGAGGAGATTCAAGGTTTGCTTTCAGCTGTCCATGAGAATAGCCCTCTGGCCTCTTTCCTACTTTATTATATACCTATTACCATTCTTCTTGTTTTCTTTTTTTTAATTTTGATTAAAAATTAGAAGTTAAAATTCTATTTTATCAAAAATAATGTATGTGTATCAGGTCATAAAAAGGTCAAGTACAATTGTCATCCTGGGATGTTATATCACCATCATTCTGGAAAGTCCCTTATTTTTCTTCTGTATTGAGTCCATTTTTCAGAATTCCATGTCTTTTGCTTTGTGGTTTTAGTCCCTCACTTTGATGGAACATGTCTTTCAGTAAATTGCTCAGAAAGGCTACTTGAGAGGTAAATGACATGCATGGCCATTAAATAGCTTTGGCAGTTTGATTGTATGAAGAAATCTAGTGTAGAAATAATTTTTATGCAAAAATTTTAAAGATTGCTCCATTGCTTTCTAGCTTCTGATGTTGCTATTGAGAAGGCTGATGTTGTTCTAATTTGCAATTATTTGTAAGGTTTTGTAGCAGGATGGTGGTGGTGGTGGTGGTGGGTTTTTTTACCTTCACTGGAAATTCTAGGTTTTTTCTTTAGCTGAAGTTCAGAAATGTCACAGTGATGAGGCTTGGTGTAGGTTTTTTTTACATTCACTGTTCTAGGCATTTGGTAGACTCTTTCAACCTAGAGATTTACAGTCTTCAGTTCTGGACATTTCTTTTGTATATTTCTTTGATAATTCCTTCATCTTCATTTTCTCCATTCTCTCTTTGTGAAATTTCTTTTGGTTGAGGCTAAATCTCCTGGATGAATTTTCTAGCTATTTATCTTTTTCCTCATTTTTCATTTCTTCCTTTGGGAGATTTCTTTAACTTTATTTTCCAATTTTTATTTCAAATATTTTTAGTTCTGCTCTCATATTTTTAATTTGCAAACAATTTTCCTTGTTCTTTGTATATTTTACAGTGCAGTTTATTCTTTTATCTTTCTGAGGAGATACATTTAGGAACTTTTTTTAAAAAATTTTCTTCTACTGGGAATAGGCTGCATTGCCTTTTTCAAAAAGTGTTTTTGGGATTCAGTTTCTTATTCTACATGAACAGAATCTGGGTGTCCTTCACTCTCTGTTCATATTTAAGAAAGACACCTAAGAATTAATTAAAAGCATTTGGGGTAACTCATACATTTGGTAGGGTTTCATAACTGGTGTGCCTTGCTATAGTATGACTAGGAATGGTTATCAAATATACCAAATGTCAAAGCCTGTAAGCCTTTTTTCCCTAGGCCAGATTTCCTGGAGAATAACCCCTCTATCTCCTGTCTGGCTACTAGGACTCTGCATATCATGTTGGAACAGGAGGTTGAGGGAGGGTCACACTCCTCACAATGTAAATTGGCATAAATCTTCCCAATTACAATACTGCTTCTCTTGCATATCCTCACATGTGCCTTGTGTTCCCTAATGCAAAGGCTTGCTGGTTAAACCTCTTTAGTTTTATTTGAGCCTTCTGCCAGAGGAGATGGAATAGTCACAGTGGAACTGATTCAAGGAGTATCTGGGCATCTAATACTTCTTTTATAGGCCCCAATTTTTAGCTCCTTCCACACCCACTTCCAGAGTAGCTTGCCTCTAATTCCTGAGTTTTTCTCAAATTCATCAGCACAAATCCACTTGTTTCCTTTTATCCTACCTCCTGCAGGCACTTAGTTTTGGGCCTCCCTTCCTTACTAAGTTACAACATCGTCCAAAGTTTGATGGCATTTCTTTGGCACTTTACATCTCTTTTCTCTATCAGATGCATGTGAACCTTTGTCTTCTTTCCTGTCATTTTAGTGGAGTTTGAGGAGATGACTGGTGTATTCCACCTGACTACAACTCCCTCATTCCTCTTTCCATCACGCTTGATTAATTTATTTGGCCAGTGTTCTCTCAACACTAGTATATACTCAGGAGAGTAAGAGATAGATACAAGATATTCTTATCTCTAATGGAACTTTTACCCAAGTTAAAATACGGAACACAGATAGATGAGAAAATTCTAAAATAAATTAATACAAACTTTTAGAAGTATGATAAAGTGCTGCTGCTGCTAAGTCACTTCAGTCGTGTCCGACTCTGTGCGACCCCATAGACAGCAGCCCACTAGGCTCTGCTGTCCCTGGGATTCTTCAGGCAAGAATACTGGGGTGGATTGCCATTTCCTTCTCCAGTGCATGAAAGGGAAAAGTGAAAGTGAAGTCGCTCAGTTGTGTCTGACTCTTAGCGACCCCATGGACTGTAGTCTACCAGGCTCCTCCGTTCATGGGATTTTCCAGGCAAGAGTACTGGAGTGGGGTGCCACTGCCTTCTCAGGATAAAGTGCTAATTCAGTGCTAATATGATTAACTGAAAGGAACTGATAAAGCTATTGCAACAGGCATTGAGAATTGAAAACAATCTTATTGGTCTAGAATTCAAGGGGAGGTTTACCAAGTAGAATTTAATGCCATAGAATTTGGAAAGCCACTGAGAATGAAGGAATTCCAAGTGAGAGAAACTGAGAAAGCATGGCAAATGGTGAATGCATTTAGCAAAAACTGGAGTTTACTATAAGGAAACTATAAATAGGTTATCATCAATTACACATTTTAGGTGAAAAAATATGATAAGAAAAATATGGATAACAATAATAATAATCCCTGAGACTCCAGGTTATGATCCTAGCTACACCTTAGACTTGACGTTTGGTGAGGGTATATCACTATACTGCTTCACTTCCAAGTTCCCATCCATATACTGTGAATTATACCTATCAAAATTGTTCTTCTTTATGGTGGAACTTCTGGGCCCAACAATTAGCCTCCCCTAAAGGAATTAGCCGTTGAAGAACCAGATTCTGCAACATATGCTTTCTGAACACTTTGTAGAGAAGAAGCCAAGACGTGCTAGGCTAAACGTTTTTAAAAGGGGGAGAGTGAGTGGGTGCATTACAGCTATCAAGGAAGTGGTCATGAACTTTTAAAAAGAGAAAAGGTGAACGTGGGATAAAAGATTCTCTGGGACAACAAATATGCTGAAGATGGTAGTTGCATAAGAGTTCAGAATGTAACTTAACAAAGAGGTAATTCACATTATTCAAAAGAGGAGGAAGATGGGAGACGGAACATTTAAACTGGAACACTGCACTTATAAGAAACTCAAGTGCAATTGATTTATGTTTGTATAATTGTATATGACTAATTGGTAGCAGGAAAAATTGTAAATATCTGAGTCTTATAAACATATGGCAGGCAAATATCTTTCATGATGAACTAAAATCTTGATAATCAAGCTGAGCGCTAACAAGTTTTCTCCTTATATTTTTTTCTTTATTCTTCTCCCTCTCTCAGAACTAGTGTATCCCCTCTTCCCACCCAGGACTCATCCAGGATCCTGCAGTGTTCACAGTTTAATATTCTTTCTTCCATTTTCTTCCTTTTCTTGTTTGTTTTGTTTTGAAAAGTACCGAGAAATCCTTTGTATCAACTCTCTTGACAACTGTCTAAATGGGTAGATACCTGTCTTTTCTCTGGAAATGCTGAGAGTAACCCAGTGTTTTCCTAGTGACCTTTCAAGGAAGCTGTCTTTTTCAAAGGTGAGTAAGAAGGAATCCTAATCTGGGAGGTGATCTAGGGCTATGATCCTCACCAGATTCTTGCTCTAGAAGCACAGCTCCACTGCTGACAGTAACAGATACAATTTTCTGAAGTCAGGCTGTATACCATGCAATAGCCAGAGTCACTCTAGGAAAGCCAAATTTGCAGTTACTTCCCTCACATCCTAAGAACTGTTGTGTTTCTAAGTTACATATTTATTCACAGAAAAAGCCAATAGTCTGTGATCACTGTCAGTTCATTTTTCTTATGTGTCGTCATATTGGATAACTTCTGTCTGTCTCTCCAGGTCCTCTCTCCATTTTTCTCCATTCTGCTCTGTCTTGCTCAGCTGGCCTACAAAAACCACGTCATCAAGACTCCCATGACCTCTGGTTTCTTGTTGGGTTTGGCCAAAGAGAGCCTTGACAGGAGATAAAAGGGTGGATTGAGCGTGAGATCGGGGTGTGCATTCCTCTCGGAGGCAGCTGTGGTTGGACGTGTACTTTCAGCTGGCTCAGTGTGCCTGTCTAGGTGATCTTCTCCACCCAGCTTTTCTTTCTGGTCAGTAAGTGTTCCCTTCCCTCATCTTTTCAGATCTAAGTGTAGTAACACTTCATCCACTGCTACTAGCCTCAAATTGCAGCACTATGTCTGGTGGTTTCCCTACACTCTATCCTCACCCTTAACGCGTACCTTTATAAACAGTCTCCTTGTAAATAAACCCTCCTGGAATCATGCTGATTTGGGTACTCCATCTGTTTCCTGCTAGGAACTGAAAGAGGTAATCACTCAAGAAATAAGTCATTTTTTGAGAAAGGTTTTATCAAAAAAAGTCTATACTTGAAAAGAAGTGAAACTAATTCAGCAAGTGAAGACATTCCAGCTTTGAAGTCATAGATAGTTTGGTTCAAGTTCCAGACCATCCTTTTATAAACTGTGTCCTTGAACAAGGTACTCGAACTTTCACAGCAGTTGTTTAATCTTTAAATGAACATAGCTATAGTACCTATATCACAGAATTGACAAAGGTTAAATGAAACAATTTTAAATGAGATTTTAAGGGTTCAGAGACAGCAAGTTCTTTATTCTTACTAGCTAATAAGAATCATAAAATAATATAATATTTATTAGTTAATAACTATTCTTCTGAAAGAAGCTACATTCACAAGAGGAATTTGAATTAGATCTTAAGGATTGGGTAGCTGAAATATATGTTGCTAGGCTCAGGTAGGACTTACTCAAGATGTGTTTCTTCACAAAGGATTATGGCTTTCAATCTCCCTTCAGTGTTCTAACTTCAGACTTCTAAAAGGAGAGTTACCTTGAGATTTTGGCAGAGACTCAAGATCAGAAGTCACTTCATTTGTTGCTAGATATAATAACTACTTTGTCCAGAAATTTTCCTTAGGACAGTCATATACAGGTAGCATTGCATATACCTGAAACTTCTGTCAAAAGCACAAGAAGCCTCACCATTCCCCTATCAGCAGCATGAATTAATCACTTGCTTTAATTAGGAATCACATTCTGGAGGTTTCTATAATTGGAGAGTTAATTAAATGAGCTATTGCAAGGTAAAGTAATTTCTACTTCCTTGAACTTAACTGTGGTGAATGGAATTTTTTTCAGGAAACCAATTATCCTAAGCATTTCCACACAATCTACTTTTGATCCTGTTTGCTCCAATTTTGCAGGAGTTTGAAATGAGAAAGATGCTGACAGTACATGCATAAGGCAGATGTACTTTTTTTGTACAAAGTTTGCATATATTAATAGGTTTAAATTGATCTATGAACAAAGTCAATTGCCATCTCTTGATTATTTATGTAAATTAAAGGACAACTTAATTTCTACCATATGAGCCTTCTGGCAGCAAAGGTTACTGAAGGTTTCAGTCCTTCTCTTTTCAAGGGTTTGGGGAAGAAAGACAACCTAGTATCTGCCAATAGTTAGCTATACTTCATAGAAAGCTGTTATTTTGGATCCTATAATGATCTAATCAAGAAAACCATGGATCTGATGTAACTTCCCCTACTCAGCTCCAGCACCTCTCCTAGAAAAGACCATAAACAAGCTGCAAACAAAAGAAATAAAACTGTATAGAATTTCACCACCAGGCAAAGTTCCAAACCAAAGCATGCAATTTTAAGGATCTTGACATCGTAACCAAAATAGACAAAGAAGATGTGGTTAGCTTAGTTGACCATGGATTGCTGGGATAAAATGGAATCAGGACAAGTTAACCCCTGCACCCAGAATCAAGGAATGAGGTGCTTCAGCAGTAAGAAAGAGAAATTGTGCTTCTTTACCAATACTGATATGTACGTATTTGAAAACAAACATATATTTAACACTATATATGTGCTTCAGCAGTCAAGAGAGAGAGATTGTGCTTCTTTACCAATACTGATATGTACATATTTGAAAACAAACATGTATATTGAACACTATAATTAGGTTGATCTTTTCTAGCACCCTGTCAATAGTGCATCTCCAACATGAGAATTAATAGGAGAAAAAAGAAAGTCTTTGATTTATCTCATATATAGCCCTTATCAAGAATGGTTTTCCACAATAAGACTATGTAGGCTGTAAGGTTTTTGGCCTGGATTTCCCAACTCAAGAAAGACATAATCTAGTTCTATTTATTCTTGTACTCTACTCTGAGAATAGGTAGAGAGGGAAGACCATGTCACACCACCAGCATTAACTCAAATCGTATTTCTGCCTCTAACTCACTTCTATGGGGCTGAGGGGGTGGGGGGGGGGGGGAGAGGGGAGCAAATATCATCTCTGAGTTTAAAGTTCAAGTGAGATCATTCAGTGCAATGAGATAATATGTACACATGAATTTTAGAAATTCTAGAGTGCTCTACAAATGAGGGTTAAATGAAAAACTTAGTTCTGTTTCTCTTTCTTAAAAGTGTCCAACTTCAATAGTTCAATAGAAAAAAAAGGAGTGCAAATTTTCTCATTGATATTCTTACATTCAATACAATAGGTATGATAAGTACAAGCCAATGCAATTATCCATTTTATATAATAAAAATGTTTTATGTAAAAATGTTAAAATGCAGCTTGTAAACATTTTTTTTCTTAATCACTTTCATGAAAGAAAAAAATAAGTTTATCAACAGCTTAAAAAATAAAATCAAGGGTGATAAATCCATGAGGCATAACTAAGAAAAATTGTGCTAAAAGGTTATATACCTTAAAAAAAATAAACCTTTTTTTATCTGACTGTAAAAATAGCACATGCTCATTGGAGGACAATTGGAAATTATCTTTTTTATTATTAACATTTTTTAGTATTATGGTCCCTTTTATCCCCTAGTCAGTTCAGTTCAGTTCATTCGCTCAGTCGTCTCCAACTCTTTGTGCCCCATGGATTGCAGCACATCAGGCTTCCCTGTCCATCACCAACTCCTGGAGCTTGCTCAAACTCTTGTCCGTCGAATCGGTGATACCATCCAACCATCTCATCCTCTGTCATCCCCTTCTCCTCCTGCCTTCAATCTTGCCCAGCATCAGGGTCTTTTCCAAGGAGTCAGTTCTTCACATCAGGTGGCCAAAATATTGGAGCTTCAGCATCAGTCATTCCAGTGAATATTCAGGACTGATTTCCTTTAGGATTGACTGGTTTGATCTTGTAATCCAAGGGACTCTCAAGAGCCTTCTCCAACATCGCAGTTCAAAACCATCAGTTCTTCGGGGCTCAGTTTTCTTTATGGTCCAACTCTCACATCCATACATGACTACTAGAAAAACCATAGCTTTCACTAGACAGACCTTTATTGGCAAAGTAATGTCTCTGCTTTTTAATATGCTGTCTAGGTTGGTCATAGCTTTTCTTCCAAGGAGCAAGTGTCTTTTAATTTCATGGCTGCAGTCACCATCTGCGGTGATTTTGGAGCCCAAGAAAGTAAATTCTGTCACTGTTTCCATTGTATCCACATCTATTTCCCCAGTCAAATGTATATATATTACTTCTTATAAAATTTTCTCTCCCTTACCAAAGGTGGGACTATATGGGCAAGCAAACCCTCATGATGCTACCTGTCTGTGCCATAGTTAAAGTGAGGGTACTGGACTCAGTGGGCCAGGTCTAACCCTCTCTAGTAGTTGTTTTGTTTTGTTTCTATACTCTGTTTTGACAAAGCAGAGAAAGGGGTTAAGAGTTGTGGGAAGCAGTTTTAGGTGGCCCTCAAGATTTCTAGCCCCTCACATAAACACATCTTCTCTCAGGTATCCTATCAAATACTAATCCAGGGGCTGCTAAGAAGAAATTTTCATATGTAATGAAGGTCACAAATCTATGACCCAGCAATTCCACTTCTAGGTATCTACCTGAAGACAAGATAAAACTAAAAAGGACATCTATATGTAAATGTTTATTGCAACATTGTTTACAATAGCCAAGATAGAGAAACAACTCAAGTGTCCATCAATGTATGAATGGATAAATAAGAAGAAGCATATGTATGTATACACACACATACACACAGCAAAATATTACTCAGCCATAAAAAAGAATGAAATTATGTCTTTTGTGGCAACACAGATGGCCCTCAATGGCATTATGCCGAGTGTAATAAATCAGATGAGAAAGACAATATCTTATTACCTCTCTTAAAGCCTTGAAGATAAAGGCTTTTATAGATAAAGAGAACAGATTGGTGATTGCCAAAGGTAGGGGGTGGGTGTGGGAGAAATGGGTGAAGGAGGTCAAAATATTGAGAAAAAGTGTGGTGCATTACAACAACAAAAATCCAGTAATCGTTTAAAAAATACTTGCAAGGAATAAGTTCAAAAGGGCTTGATTTGTATAAATTTCATGAACAGCTTATAATCTTCATATATACATATGGATATTATATATATATGGAGATTATCCTTAGTAGGCTTGATCTAATCAGGCAAACCCATGAAAAGGACAGGGTTCTCCCCAAAGAAAGAGATTTGAAGCACTAGAAACCTCTATGAACTAAGACTAGCACCTGGCTGACAGTCAGCAAATCAACAGGGATCTCATCCTACAGCTGCAAGAAACAGGATTCAGTCAGCAACCTAAATGAGCTCAAAAGAAAATCCTTCTCCAGAGCCTCCTGAAGAGAACACAGTCCAGCCAACACCTTGATTTCAACCTTCTAAAATCCCAACAGAGAAGCCAGTCATTCTGTGCTTGGACTTCTGACCTACAGAATTGTGAGTAAATAAGTGGATATTGTTTTTAGCTGTGATGTTTGTGGTAATTTGTTGTATAGCAATAGAAAATGAATGTAAAAGTTCTGTTTCTGACGTCGCCAGTTTACTTGGATTAACAGAAGCAGCTCTTTCTTTTCTACGGCTGCTGTAGTATTCTATTGCATAACTGCACCACCATTTGTTTATCCATTCAGCTGTTGAGGAACATTTGGGTTGTTTCCAGTCTGGGTCTATTCTGAATAATGTTGCTATGAACATTGTGTACAAATCTTTTGGGGACATCTGGCGCTACACAGAAAACACAGGAAACATATAGGGAACCATTAACTCAGGGACATTTCAGTTGAACATCTTCTGACCTATTACTCCCTCTCTCTGAGTTCTGATCCTTGAAAATCAAGCACTCTGAGTCTCATGGAGCAGCCAAGTGGCCTGGCTGAATGCCCCGCTGCCTACTTCCCCACCTTCCAGGGGATGCTCCATAATGACCACTTTGAACTTTACTTTTTGGCAGTCCTATTAAAAAAAAAAAAACTAAAGATATCTAGAGACCACAGTAACATATTCAAACTAGTTAGCCTGTAAAAAGGAAACACATAAACAGAACAGAAACCGCCTGATCTCCACATCATGCGCCTCACCATGGATGTTAATTACAGGACAAGTACGTTCATTGCTGTTAGCAATACTTTTGAGATTTCCCACCAGTTTTCACTGTAATTGCCCAGCCCTAAAGAAACATCAGAAAAGTATTTCGGAGTCACAAACACCATATTTCTTATTTACTGACAGAAGACGATAACAGTTTTCTTTAATACAAAAGTTGAGAAGAACAAGTTTAACCACTTTCTGAGGAATTCAGAGTCAAGATTGGAGTAAGATTTCAGGTGTTAGGAATTCTCATCAAGTACGCTCCACATTAACAGGTAGTCCTTTTCACTTGAAATAAACCTGGAACCAGAGACACTAAAAATGCATTCAATCACAATGAATACAATTATTACCTTACACTTTTGCTTAAGCAAATTTAAGCTCTTGCTTAAGCTTAAGTTTTCATGGTTTTGTAGGGGGGAGGAATTAAGTTGATCATTTAATTGAATGTGATTTGTGTTTGTGAATGTGAAGAGCCACAGGAGAAAAGATGGGAATGTGGAGGAGATACTGACTGGGGTAATTCTGAGATGGCTAATTTCAAATTTATATTCCCTCAAAATCCTCCCTCTGTTGATAAAAGGTTATCTAATTTCAAATATAAACAGGCTTTGGCAATGCTAACTTCAAGAATGATCATCAGTCATGTAAGCTAGTGCCTTGAGATATCCAGAATTGAGGAAAGATAACTTATTTATAGAAACTGGCACAATGAGATGTACAATTTATTTTAGAATAGAGAGAAAGTTCTCCAAACAGATAGAACTGGCCTATGCAAGAGTAACATGCTAAAAGAAGTCCTAGAGAAGATAAAGTTGTCTGTTTAGAGTTGTGCTAATTGTTGAATGAATGGTTTTGACTTAAAACGACGTCCATTTGACCTCCTCCCTGATCCTTGAAACCCTGGCTGACTGTGATGTCCTCTCTTCTATCTGAAGTCAACAAGCATGAATCAGTTCAGTTCAGTTGCTCAGTCACGTCTGACTCTTTGCGACTCCATGGACTGCAGCACGCCAGGCCTCCCTGTCCATCACCAACTCCCAGAGTTTACTCAAACTCATGTCCATTGAGTCGGTGATGCCATCCTACCATCTCATCTTCTGTTGTCCTCTTCTCCTGCCACCTTAAATCTTCTCCAGCATCAGGGTCTTTTCAAATGAGTCAGTGCTTCACATCAGGTGGCCAAAATATTGGAGTTTCAGCTTCACCGTCAGTCCTTCCAATGAATATTCAGGATTGATTTCCTTTAGGATGGACTGGTTGGATCTCCTTGCTGTCCAAGGGACTCTCAAGAGTCTTCCCCAACACCGCAGTTCAAAAGCATTAATTCTTAGTGCTCAGCTTTCTTTATAGTCCAGCTCTCACATCTATATATGACTACTGGAAAAACCATAGATTTGACTAGATGGACCTTTGTTGGCAAAGTAATATCTCTGCTTTTTAATATCTTGTCTAGGTTGGTCATAACTTCTCTTCCAAGGAGCAAGTGTCTTTTAATTTCATGGCTGCAGTCACCATCTGCAGTGATTTTGGAGATCAAGAAGATAAAGTCTGTCATGTTTCCATTGTTTCCCCATTTATTGGCCATGAAGTGATTGCTACCTCTCAAAATGCCCACCTCATTCTAGGCTGCCTTAATGACCCACTGATTGCCCTGAGGGTGTTCTCACCCTATAGGATACCTGACATTTTCCCATTTATCCAGTACTGGTTCTTTACCTTGAACCTCTGAGCCACTTCCCACTCTCAACCCCTTGAGTGGTGGCAACAAGGGTGTTCTTGACAGGAGAACAGCTTTTAGTGAGGGGCCCATGATTCCTTCAGCCTCTCTGATAAATCTAAAGTTAGCCGCAATCTGGAACTTCCATATTGATGGTTAATCTGATCAAAATCCAATCACACCCAAGCCCCATGGAGTGACTGGTTTCCACTTGGGGGTGATCCTATCTTATGTTCCTTTGAGCTTACTCTCCCCCACATTGCTTATAATGGTTTTAGCACACAGGTGCTGTGAGTTATGGGTTGTAGAGACTTTATAGCCCAAGGGGCCAGTGCTATGGTTTTGACTCTGTCCTTTATTTGTGGTAGAACTGTCTCACAAGTGACTTTAGGAAATGGTACTCTTTGGCCTGCAGAGTTGGGGAGGGCCAGTGCATTTAATAATACCTGGGATTCCCAAGGTACCAACCCCTACACTCTACTGGAGCAGGCAACTACCTTGGGCATGGAGTTTTTATAAATTGCCCACTAGAGCCAATACCGATCTGCCTGGATTGAGCCTCACAGAGGGAGGTCAGTAACTTGTAGCACCAGCTGGGATGAAAGGTTTCTGGGTGGGCGTGCATACATGTGTGTGCACTGCACCTCGGGGAAAGCAGCAGCTTCTCACGGGTAAAAGTTTCTCCCACGAAGTGAGATCTTGAAGCAATTTTTCTTAGTCTTTACTCTCTTTTTGCCAGGGTTTGGTAGTTTCCTAAAGCAAAGGTCCCACTGAGAGAGTGATATATCATAATGGAAAGGGCAAGTCTCATTTCTGATAACCCCCTGTTCCCAACTAACTTTGTGACCTTGAGCTAACAGCTTAATTTCTTCATGAGTGAAATGGGAAATTCCCTCTTAGACCACGTGCTCTCATAAGGATTTTTAGCTCTATGAGTTGTCTACCTCCCATATATGCCTAAATATATGAAAAACTTAAGACTACTCTCTTCTGGCCATTTTTAGGGCTGTGGACAAATAAGTCAATGTCTTCTCAAAATCTTCTGTTGACTTAGTAAAGCATACATATTTAAAATCATATTTATAAAATAATGTATTGATTTTTAATGTTAATATTTGTCCACTGTCACTTCATAAAACAAAATTATTCCTCACTAGTGTTGTTTTGTGACTAATTCAACAGTTTTCTAGGCACAGAATTGTCAGTTCCTTCTCAATTGCTGACACTCTTTGAATCCATATACAATGTTGTCACCAGAAAAGATAATACTAAGTCACCCATGTACATAGCTCTTGGTGACTTTTTAAATTTCCTATAAATGTATATGTATAGTCTTCATAAAGTACACTCACTGAATTCATTATTTTTATGTGTTCTCTAAAAGGTCTATTTAAAAACACATCTAACACTTGCATTTCAGGGCTAATAACTTCAAGAATTGTTACTAGATCAGTAATAAATTTCTTTTCCTCTCTTTTTTTAACCAGTTCTGGTAGACGACCTCCATAAGCCTCTGAAACAAGCATTAACTTAGATCATTTCACCCTGATGCGTCTTCCCTTCACAGTAGTTTGTGGTTCCAAATTCAGATGTTGAGGGAGTACCAGAAAATGGCTTCATAGGATGTGTATTGAAGATGACTTCCTTTTTTCTGGGAAATAATTTTGGAGACAAAAACTTACCTTTTATGTGGCTAAATGGGGTTAATATAAAGCCATTAGTTCAAATTAATTCCAGAGTTTTAGCTTAAACGTTTTATTTCTTCATTTAACTTTGGAGCCCAAGATCACAGCACTCTTAAGTAGAAGATTTTCTTTAAAATTACATTACTATTATTCTCTTTTTAAAGGAAGGATTAGAATTTAATATATATGCTTAACCAACAAGTCTCACTCTGAACCACTAGAAAACTAAAAGGAAGCCCTTTAAAAAATAACCACTTGACTAGTTTATCATATGCAGCCCAATACGAATCAAGAAGATAGAAAAAGAGAAGTTCACCCATAGCACTTTATGCTTTTTCAGTTTTTCTTCAAAGTCAAATTTCCAACAACAACCTGAACCTTGTCTTTCTCTTGTGACTTTGCCCTGTTTATGGAAGGGTGGGGAAATGCTGGTGCCTGTCTGTGACCATTGCTGGTAGCTGCTGCTTTCAATTTGCTCTCCCTGTCACACGAGAAAGTATTGCTACTCCTGAGCAGCCCTCCCCAAGATACTAGGGCATGCCTGCCAGGAGCTGACTATGAAAACTTTGTTTTTTTGATCAGGCAGGAAATGAAAAGAAACCTGTCCTTCCGTTTGGCTCAAAATAAGAATGAGTGTATATAGAAGAGTCCCAGGGGAAAAAAGGCAAGAAAAATAAACTCAGCTTTCCACCACCAACACCCTTTTTTGCCCTCAATAGAAACCTACAGGCAAGCTGTCTCAGTGGATATTAAATATTCAGAATTCTGTGAGGGAAGTGTTGCATGATTAAAGCAAAAACAAACCGACAACAACAAAATACAGGAGCAAAGCCATTGTGATCTCTCTTGAACTCTGCAACAGGCAAAGTTATTGTTTGTTATTCACTTGTTCACTAAACCTCTCCTTCACCTACCTCAGCCGGTGTGGATGGAAGAACTAAGAGACCTTAACTTCAGCATAAATAAGTCAGCTCTAAAGAGACTAACAATCACCTTATTAGAGCCTAACTTATTTTCATGCGAATGGAAAGCTCAGTCTAAGGGAAGTGTATCCTCAGGTAGCCAATCACTGGGGTTCCTTCTTCTCAAGCCTCAGGAGTCCCAAGGGAAATCCCACTGATGCATGCCCTGCCCCCATCGGAGACTGGCTACTGGATTTCAACAGGCCTCTGTTCCCTATTTCAGAGGGGAAAAAAGGAAAAGTTTCCTAGTATCCTTATTAGGAGAATTTTCAATAGAGTTGTTTAAGGAGAGGGTTAATACTGATTTGGTGTTCAAGATGGCCAACTCCACCTCCATATGAAAATCTGAAAATAATTCTGATAAAAAGAGCAGCTCTGCTTGTGAGCAAACCAGATGGCTATCCACCCCTTCATCAAGTCTGTTAGTTTTCACGTCGCTGCCTTAGAAGTTTCTCCTCAGGAAAACACATGGACATGAGACTTTTTGACTGAGTTGGGAATCTGTTTTAAAACAAGGTCCATCCACAACTAACCCCTGGGTCTGCCCAACATAATTGCCTGTTTCATTTTCTTCAGGATATTTTTTCTAGCAGATTGACTACCCTTCTGGATAACTAAATATATCACTTATGGTCAACAAAGTGAAAATATTGAGGCTTCTTTGTGGAGAATTCAGACCAAACTTGGTGTTTGCCTGAATTCTCTGGATTTGTGCAGTATGTTGCTGCTGGGCGTGCTCTGGAGGGCTGAAGCACTCATATTTGGAAAATGTCTCAGATTCTACTTGAAGGTTTATTTATGGAGCTGCTCATTAAAGCCTAAGTAGAGAGAACCTCATGGGCCATTTACTAAGGGAAGCTTCTTGTTTCATCAGGAAGTGGGGATTGAACATTTTATAATCCTACACAATCCCACTTCCTCTAAATAGTTGTCATATCCCAGACAGATATGATCATCAAAGTCCAGCCTTGGAACTGACAGAGTTGGTGCTAGGGTGGGTGTCTATTGCCCAACATACTGTGTTGAGTACACTAATAAAAAGTTTAGCATCTTGGCAAATGTAGAATTACTGACAATAGCTACAACTGACCAAAATAAACATTAGTATGGAATAAACTATTCTTTATATGGGCGTGGAATTCTCAGCATGGGGTGAAGAGTCCATGAATAGATTTCAGAGTGATCCTCCTAAGAATTCTGTGGGAATAAAGTTGGCATCTGTATATGTGTCTTTTATTCATATTCTCAAAAGGGCACCCAATAAAAACTATAAAGCAGAAGCATTAGTCTAGATTTATAAGCACTGTACATTAAAGTAACATGCTATACCCTCATAACTTGGTCTTACCAGTTTAAACTTTGAAATGAATTTTACCCTTTCTCCAGGTTTCCCAGCTGGCACTAGTGATAAAGAACCTGTCTGCTAATAATACAGGAGACAAAAGAGATGTGGGTTCGATCCCTGGGTCGGGAAGATCCTCTGGAGTAGGAAATGGCAACCCACCCCAGTATTCTTGCCTGGAGAACCTCATGGACGGAGAAGCCTGGCTGGCTTTCATGGGGTTGCAGAGTCAGACACAACTGAAGGAACTTAGCACTGGCACCCTCTCTCCAGATCCTGATTCTACCACATGCTTACAACAAAGCACTATAGTTCAAGTAATTTAGCTTTCCACTGTGTGAGATCTTGATAAGCAGACTTTCTTCTCTAAATCTTACACTCAAATTTTATAGTATATGTGAAAACAAAGTTTTTTTTTAAAAAAACGTTAGCTACAGATTCTACCTGCTAGTTATAGTCAAAGAGACCCACTGTATGGTGAAGATTTATTTTTAACTCTGGATTTAAATGAAATGTCAGTATTTTATCATTTATCACTTGGTCATTGCTTAATTCAATTTTAACTTCTCTATCTCAGCATACTGGTGTACCAAAATTTTCACAGAAGTCTCTCAACATTTTAGTTTTCAAGAACAGCTTGCGATACAATTCGCATACCATAAAATTCACCAGAGTGTACAATTCGGTGAGGTTTTTTTTAGTATATTCACAAGGTTATGCAACCATTACAACTATCTAACTTTAGAACATTTTCACCACCTCAAAAAGAAACCTCATATCCATTAGCAGTTGCTCCCTACCCACCCCGCTCCTCCAGTCCCTGGCAACCACTAATCTACTTTCTATTTCTATTGATTTGCCTATTCTGAACATTTTATATAAGTGGAATCATACAATATGTGGCTTTTGGTATCTGGCTTTTTTTTTTTTTTTACTAGCATAATATTTTCAAAGTTCATCAAAGCATCTATCAGTACTTCATTCTTAGAGACTGGCCTTTCAATATTTTAAATGAGTTGTGTTTGGGGGTTTTGGCTTTCATTGAGTATTTATAGTATGGAGGTGATGTCTGTCAGATGTAATTTTGTTGAACGGGTCCTGTGACACAGTGACTACCAAGGTACAGGGGTAAGAGGTATAGGTCTGGTGCCACACCAATCCTAGAGGGGCCCAGAAAGAGCACTGAGCTGTGGGATCACCTCACAAGCTAGCAAAGAACGGAAGCCAGTCAGGTAGAATGGTCACTGGGTGGGGGGTAATTTAGGGCATTGAGACATGGATGTTGGTCCTACCAAGTGTCTTGTTTCCTTCAAGTATGCTGCCCCAAATTCTAGGTGTTCAAATATGTCCAGGAGACACAAAACATTGAGAACCTCTATTTTATTTACCCTGGTTTCCTCTGTGTGGCTAGATGGAAATTGCCATCAATATACATAGAATCCTTTTTGGGGGTAAAAATAAAATATTCTTGATTTGGCTAATTAAGGATTGCTTATCTTTTAGCAGAAGCTCACACTTTGCTTGGTCATGACCACAGGTGATCCATTTGTTGTAGCTTTTGCTCTTTCTCCACAGGCAGACAAGGGATATAGTGCTATGATGCTGTGGTGCTATGATGCTACTGAAACCATAGACTGCCCTCCTTTCTCCCTATCATAAAGAGAATCTTTTCCAGTTAGTTCTGTCTTAAACAGAACCATACCAACGCCCTCCTCTTATTATAATACATCTACCAGTAATGAGAGTTTCAACTGATTTACCTGGAGCCAGGTGTGATTCTGACTACAATTATAGGAGTCTTGCATATTTTAAGCGCAATCCTAGCATAATGCTTGCCATATGATCCATCAGATCACAGAGAAAGCTTGTTAAAAATGTAGATTTCAGAGCTTCTCTGGTGGTCAGGTGGTTAAGAATCCACCTTGCAAAGCAAGGGACATTGTTTTGATCCCTGGTCCAGGAAGATCCCTTATGCTGCAGGGCAACTAAGCCCACAGGCTGCAACTACTAAAGCTCACATACCGTAGAGCCTGTGCTCCTCAACAAGAGAAGCAACCACAATGAGAAGCTTGCACTCCACAACTAGAAAGTAGCCCCCACTCTCTGCAACTAGAGAAAGCTCGCATGCAGCAACGAAGACCCAACACAGCCAAAAATAAATAAATTGATAATTTTTTTTAAAGTAACGCCGATTTCCTTGGTTTGATTCTGGAGTGGAGCACAGCAATTTGTATTCTAAGTAAACACAATTGTCCTATGTCAATGCAGGAGATCCATTAAAAGAATCTAAGAAATACTGCCCTACTGGCTTGTTTATAAACTGCCTCAGACACAATTTCCTAAGTGTCTTTTTTGAATGTTTATGTATTCTATAAAACAATAAAGCTGGGGAGGAGGACACAAATTTTAATTTTGTTATTGCGTCTCAGTATGCTTCAGATGCCAATTTTTATCCTGTCTTTCTCCACCCACCATGTAAAATAATGGTTATGTTGCTGCTGCTTGACAGGAAGATGGTGACTTATAGAGAAGACCCTAGAGACAAAAAGCTAGTTCAAGGGCAGGAAAAGAAGGAAAGGGAATTTAGTGTGCTTGTACTTTGAGAGACAAACTGAGAAATATACTGTCTTGCCCATTGAAGAATTTTGAACATACCCACTATGGAACTCATGTCAGGTTTCAGCAATGGGTTTAGGGCACCTGTGATAGCAACTGGACATCATCTTACATGTTCATATATCACTGTTAATTTTGTTTAGGGCTAAGGGAATGCATATAACTGTCAATGGACATTTCCTACCTGAGTCTAAAGCATTCCTTTTTCATCGAAAGACTATTCATCCATATATAATAATCATTCATTGTCAAAGGTTTTTAAGAATATTTCTCTCCCAGAAGTTTTCTCTGATTAAGGGAAAGCAGTAAGATTTCCATATCTCACTTTGGGATCTATTCTTGAGTACTTAGCATTAATTTCTATCTGCTGCCAAAATTCTAACTCCTAACTGAACTTATGGAATACATGAGTGTACAAGGCAAAAGGCTTGGAGACAGTATGTGAACAAGAGGCAGGAATATATCTAAGGCTAGAGACTTGACTAAACATGGCTCAACAAGTCCAGAAGAAAACATTAATCTAAGGTCAGCTTTAGCAGAGAGATAAGAACTAAGCAAGGAAGCAGAAATGAGATCTTGTAAATAGATGGGAAAGCAAAAAGCTAACAAGAGCACAAGATGGAAGTTCAGTACTAGGGGACCGCTCAGATAAGTAGTCGATAACCAGGAGATCTGCCTGCCCAGAAAGCTAAGGCAGCCCACGGTCGAAATAAATGGGGAGCATCAGATGCAAAAAAAGAAAAAAAAATCCATTCTGAACAATAAAGAGCTGTCCTGGTCCAAAGTGTCTTAGTCATGTTCTGTCAAGACTGAACCAAGCATGTAGCCTGGGAAGTTAGCAGAAAGGAAGACAAATGATTGGGAAATAAGAACAGATCATATCCTTAAAGTTAGTACTGATAAATTCAAATATGGATGAGAGGGTGAGAAGTGATGTGGAAATGAAAAACAAAAATTATCAAAGATTCAAGCCAGGCATCATGTTCTCAGGGAATCCATTCTAGAATTCCCTGCCTGGATTGAGGGCCCCTCCTGCTGCTCTCAGAGCCTCCCTCCTTTTTTTTTTTCGCAAACCCATTCTGGTATCTGCCACACCTTATGATGATTGTTCATCTCCCCATACAGGCTGCAACCACCTTAAAGTTGAATCTTATGGCTTGATTATCTTTGTGTATCCTATACATAGCGGTTTTGCAATAAAGGTTTATCAAATGTCAGTAATTACCTTTGCCTTATCACACTACAAGTTCCTTCTAGACAAGAAATACACCTTTATGACACTTCATAGGCACAGAATTTAGCTGATAAAGAAGATGAACATTTCATCCATTGGCCCTCACTCTCTTAAAACTTATTCAAGGAAATTCCCTAGCAGTCCAGTGGTTAGGACTTGGGGGCACTGATTCTATCCCTAGTAGGGGAACTAAGATTCTGTATTCTGTGCAGCACAGTCAAAAAATAAAATAAAAAGACCACCCTGAAACCCACTGGGTCACTTGGGCTTTTTAAAAATTATAATAAAATGCATTCTAGTAATATTTCATAGGTATAGTCACACCAAAGAACCCCTCCTACTCCTACAAGAAGTTATTCCTCTCACTGATTACTTTATAAAAAGTACTTGACTGAGTTAGTGACTTAAGTTTCAAGAGTCT
Source organism: Okapia johnstoni (assembly GCA_024291935.2). NCBI lineage: Eukaryota > Metazoa > Chordata > Mammalia > Artiodactyla > Giraffidae > Okapia > Okapia johnstoni. The sequence goes on along the minus strand of CM044307.1, from coordinate 63,907,606 downwards.
CAGTTTTTGAAACACATTCCTGTCAGCACTGTTTTCTATAAGGGCCCTTGATCATTTTTCAGAGAAGTAGTTTCATGTAGTGTTTAAGAACACAGGCTCAAAAGACAGACTGCCAGAGTTGTACACCACCTTGTCCACTTATTATCTGGTGACCTAGGACAAATTATATAACCTTTCTGTGCCTCAATTTTGCCATCTGTAAAATGATGAAGGTCGTTATAAGGATTAAATATATCACTGATAATTTTTTTAAGTACTTAAAACAGTGCCTGGCAAGTAATAGTCTGTATAGATAATATAAAAATTAGCTACTGTCATACTTTGCTGGATACTACTGATTACTTTGATCAATAATTATAATACCCACAATGTATTTGGGACTTTCCTCAAAAACATTACTGCTCTCTTTATGTCATATTTTCCCCTAGTTCTTGGTAAAAGATTTTTTTCTGTAAAAACAGCAAATATGCTAGAATGGAGAAGATAATAAGTTATTGCTTCACTTATAAAAATAAGCTATAATAACTTTCTGAATCTATCAAATTCAGAGAATTTACCTGAAGAATCTATGATGGGGTACTGAGGAAAGTATGTCTCGTTTGTCTTAATCATTTCCTAAGAAGTTACTAAACCTGAGGTCATTATTTTTATACAGGAAGAGAATCTCTTATACTTCTGGAAAATTTCAAAACTTTGCCAACATATTTTTTGATCACCCTTACTTCCTGTGGTGGGGTTCACAAACCACACCAACTTTCATAACTGCTGAGATTTACAGAGTGAAGCCTCATTTGATAATCTTGCAAAAACTGATAGTACTTCTCTTCCTTTTCTAAATCACATATGTCTGCTTTTACAGAATGTTAGAAAGGAAAAATTTCCAACCAGCCCCAAGTCAGCTCCAAGCAGGTATGCATGCTATTTCCCAGCTCCATCGCCAAGGTAGCCTGGAACATCCCTCTCCCTCATCATCTCCCTTACGTCTCCCGTAGGTTAACCCAACCTGGAATCTGTTTTATAGAGAAAGAGTTTTAATCTCTGGCCTCCAGGGTTCTCTGGCTAGTGTCTCTAGTATTTAAATAAATTAAAACTGGGAAAGTGAAAATCAAATTTTAATTTACTAAAAATGATCAAGAGCTGGGATGTAATTAAAAGTTATCATTAATAGATTTCCCTGATTAGCAACTTTCAAATATTTTTGAATAAAGGAAGATAGCATATGACACTAAAATCACACTGGAACATAACTTCTTAAAGACCCATGCTATGCTTCATGATCATGCCCAGGAAGAGCATTCACTGTTTAATAGAATCAGAAAGTATAGACAATGGAACTATAAATAAGTTACTTGTGGAAACCTTCCAAAGTTGCTTTTTAAAGCATGGTTAATCTTTTTTTTTTTTTTTTTGTAAGCTTGCTGTTTGTTTCAAGTTGAAGAGAGAAACAAATTCCACTTATCTGAGGTTTCTATTTTTTTTCCTTTTTCCATGTTGCTCATCTTGGCCTTTATAAAACACTTTTTAAAATTTTTATGTCGCTCATTTTGGCATTTTATCTTGTACAATGTGCTTAACTCCAGTTTAAAGGTGTATTAATAGGCATAGGCAGGCCAATGATATCTCCTTTGTAAAACAGCAAAAAATAACCACTTTTTGAAGTCCAACCAGCCCCCAGTATTAGAAGTCTAGAGCACAGTTGAGTCCTCTTCCTCAGAAACCCTGTTGTTACCATGGGAAAACTGTGAAATGCTCAAATGTGGGCAATGTTATAATTAGAACCAAGCGTGGGCTTCAGAGGACCTGTCATGATGTTTCTAGGAAGCAAGTTCTGCATTGGCTTCGTAAGACATCCTTTTCCTACAATCATGACTCACTGTGACTTCCAAGGCTCTCTCCTCCTCCCAACTTACCCCTCACTTGTTCTGGGGTGGAAGACTGCCCCCACTGCAGAGAATGACGGATGAGTAGGCGGGTGTGCAGTCCGCTAACAAGAACGCACTTCTAGGCATTGTGGAAGTGGGACAAAGGATTTTGCTGGGCATAGTCAGAGCTAACGATGTGCTGGGTATATGTTAATCATACGTGGGGAGACTCATTGCTTTGGCAGCTTTAACCCACTCGCTAATCCAGCCAAACCCTCCCATCCCTCCCTCCTTTCTTCCTTTCAGGAAAGCATGTGCAAGTTCTCCGCAAAACGATGAATCTCTTCTCCTCAGGGGAATGTACGAGTCAGAAATGCTTTTAAAAAGGAAAGAGGAGCCAAAGCTTTTGCATAAGTAGGCCAGCTGCAGAGCCTCAAGGGGGGAGTTGGGGGAGAAACCTCCTTGCGGCCAAGGCCCCAAACCTCCCGGCTGCCACTTGTTTCCATTGTCTGCCCACAACCCCAAACAAGCCAACCCACACCTCGATGACTGCACCCCCCGTCATTTTCAGGAAGAGAGATGTTCTGAATCCATCTTGGCATTTCTGTGAAATCACAGAAATAATTCACTGAATCACAGAACTGAAAGAGATGATCCAATCACTTGCATTTTTTAAATGATGAAAATGCAATCAGGAGAGGCTCTCTGACCTGCCCAAGGTCACATAGCTCTAGATACATAGAGCCAGACCTTGAATCTGCCATCTTTTTATTCCCCCTCTTTGGCCTTTTTTGCAGGAGGCTTGTAATAGAAAGCCCTGATGGTAGATAACTTTCATCTCAGTCCTCTTGCTGTGGTTTCCTTTACTGCTCTCTTGTCATTTGTGTAATGTGTAACCAGCATACAGTTGAGCCGAGTCTGATCATGAAGATTTATCTGCAGTACTTGTTAAAAATAGAAATTCCTAGGACTTTTCCTTGGAAGATGCTGGGATAGGTCTCAGAAATCATCTAACAAGTTTCCCAAGTGAATCTTGGGATCAAATCAGTTCAAGGAAAAGCAGGGTACAGCAAAAGTCGGGAAAAAAAAATGTATGTTTGACAGGCAGGGTGTTCCAACAAGAATAAAACAGGGGAGTGGAGAAGACCAGGAATTTTGCCTCCTAGCTGCTTTTTTAGTGGGTTAACCACTAGACCACACTTCCTCTCTAGGAGAGGCAAGGAATTAAAATCAAAGGTTTACCACTGATTCATGCTGCCTGCTAATGCTGCTTATTGCACCATGCTGTGACCCTGCTCTCTAGGGCTTGGAAACAGATGTGGGGAGTGAGCAGCCTGAGGTATTGGGGGGGCAGGGGAGGCGGGGTGAAGGCAGACAGCCAGGAAAAGAACTTCTTCTGCTGCTAAATTTCAGGCAGGAGTGGAAGTCAGTCTAAATTGTTACGATGCAGATCTGGAATCATTTGTGCAATCGCCTGGTTCTAGTTCCAGGCTTGTGCATTCTGCGACAAGAACTGAAAACTTGGTAATGCCCCTGACCTGACTTTTGCCTCTGCCCTCACCTGAATACGTATTATGAAGTTACACATTTAGCTTGACAGTCATTTCATTAGGCAAAAGAGTTTGGTTACCGTCCTTGTACCTGACCCTCCCTCCCCATACATATTTGTTGAAAGGAAGTATAAAAGGGTTAAGCAATTTGACTAAGCTTACTCTAATCTCAATATTGTGGTTGTTTTGATTAAAAGTGCAATCAAACCATTTCAGCTAAGCTTTCCAAACTCCCTTCATTAAATTCTTATTGGGAAACGGAAAAAAACACTATATTTTCTTCCATAAAATAAATACTTAGGCATGCCCTCAGACATGTAGTTTACCATGTCAATGTTTATCAAAGACACATGTTTGTTGAGTGTTAACTATTGATTCTAGAGATAGTTTTTGTGATTTCTTTACTAAGCCGGAAGCTCCATAATGGTGGGGCAGAAATTTCAGCTTTGGTTTTCACTAGAGGTTGCAATGTAGGAGTGCTTAACTGCCAGAGATATAGCACTGGATTTCAGGCCCACAGGGTTTAAGGTTCCCATTTAGCAAATAAAAATACAGGACAGCCAGTTAAATTTGAATTTCAAGATTTTAACAATGTTACTATAAGTATGTCCCATGTAATATTTAAGACATAATTATACTAAACAAATATTCATTATTTATGACATCCAAATTTAACTGGGCATCCTGTTGACCAATCAGGCAACCCTAGCAAGGGAGCTTCCCCATTAACACTAGAGCCTCCAAGATTACCTCAAAAATGAAAAAATGCAACCCCTTCCCACCAGAAGGTTTCCAATGTACTGCCTGAGGAGAACGCAGTCTGTTTACACAAGTAGCATACTGTTATTGTTGTTGTTCAGTCACTCAGTTGTGTCCAACTCTTTGTGACCCATGGACTTCAGCATGCCAGGCTTCCCTGTCCTTTACCATCTCCCAGAGTTGGCTCAAATCCATGTCCATTGAATCGATGATGCCATCCAATGTTTCATCCTTTGCCACTCCCTTCTCCTTTTGCCTTCGATCTTTCCCAGCATCAGGGTCTTTTCCAATGCATCATATTCACATGAGGTGGCAAAAATATTGGAGCCTCAGCATCAGACTTTCCAATGAATATCAGGGTTGATTTTTTTAAGACTTGACTGGTTCGATTGCCTTGCAATCCAAGGGATTCTCAAGTCTTCTCCAGCACCACAATTTAAAAGTGTCAGTTCTTCAGCACTGAGCCTTGTTTATGTCCAAATCTCACACCCATACATGTTCAGGTCAGTTCAGTCACTTGGTCTTGTCCAACTCTTTGTCACCCTGTGGACTGCAGCATGTCAGACTTTTCTGTCCATAAATAACTCCTGGAACTTGCTCAAATTCATGTCCATTGATTCGATGATACCATCCAACCATCTCATCCTCTGTCATCCCCTGCTCCTCCTGCCTTCAATCTTTCTCAGCATCAGGGTCTTTTCCAGTGAGTCAGTTCTTCCCATCAGGTGGCCAAAGTATTGGAGTTTCAGCTTCAGCATCAGTCCTTCCAATGAATATTCAGGACTGATTTCCTTTATGATTGACTGGTTTGATCTCTTTGCAGTCTGAGGCACTCTCAAGACTCTTCTCCAACACTGCAGTTGAAAAGCATCAATTCTTTGGTGTTCAGCTTTCTTTATGGTCCAACTCTCACATCCATACGTGACTACTGGTAAGAACCATAGCTTTGTCTAGACAAACCTTTATCAGCTAAGTTATGTCTCTGCTTTCTAATATGCTGTCTAGCTTGGTCATAGCTTTTCTTCCAAGGAGCAAGTGTCTTTTAATTTCATGGCTGCAATCACCATCTGCAGTGATTTTAGAGCCCAAGAAAATAAAGTCTGTCACTGTTTCCACTGTTTCCCCATCTATTTGACATGAAGTGATGGGACTGGATGACATCTTTGTTTTTTGAATGTTGAGTTTTAAGCCAACTTTTTCACTCGCCTCTTTCACTTTTATCAAGAGGATCCTTAGTTCCTCTTCGCTTCCTGTCATAAGGGTGGTGTCATCTACATTTCTGAGGTTCTTGATATTTCTGTCGGCAATCTTGATTCCAGCTTGTGCTTTGTCCAGCCTGGCATTTCACATGACATACTCTGCATATAAGTTAAATAAGCACAAAAACTACTACAATATTGTAAAGTAATTAGCCTCCAACTAAAATAAATTAAAAAAAATAAGTTAAATAAGCAGGGTGACAATATACAGCCTTGACGTACTCCTTTCCCAATTTGGACCCAGTCTGTTCTTCCATGTCCAGTTCTAACTGTTGCTTCTTGACCTGCATACAGATTTCTCAGGAGGCAGGTCGGGTGGTCTGGTACTCCCAATTCTTGAAGAATTTTCCACAGTTTGTTGTGATCCATACAGTCAAAGGCTTTGGGGTAGTCAATAAAGCGGAGTAGATGTTTTTCTGGAATTCTCTTGCTTTTTCTATGATCCCACAGATGTTGGCAATTTGATCTCTGGTTCCTCTGCCTTTTGTAAATCCAACTTGAACATCTGAAAGTTCTCAGTTCATGTACTATTGAAGCCTCACTTGAAGAATTTTGAGCATTACTTTGCTAGCATGTGAGGTGAGTGCAATTGTGCAATAGTTTAAACATTCTTTGGCATTGCTTTTCTTTGGGATTGGAATGAAAACTGACCTTTTCCAGTCCTGTGGCTACTGCTGAGTTTTCCAAATTTGCTGACATATTGAGTGTAGCACTTTCACAGCATCATCTTTCAGGATTTGAAATAGCTCAACTGGAATTCCATCACCTACACTAGCTTTGTTTGTAGTAATGCTTCCTAAGACCCACTTGACTTTGCATTCCGGGATGTCTGTCTTTAAGTGAGTGATCACACCATCATGGTTATCTGGGTCATGAAGATCTTTTATGTGTAGTTCTTCTGTGTATTCTTGCCATCTCTTCTTAATATCATCTGCTTCTGTTAAGTCCATACTGTTTCTGTCCTTTATTGTGCCCATCTTTGCATGAAATGTTTCCTTGGAATCTCTAATTTTCTTGAAGAGATCTCTAGTCTTTCCTGTTTTATTCTTTTCCTCTATTTCTTTGCATTGATCACCTAGGAAGGCTTTCTTATCTCTTCTTGCTATTTTTTGGAACTCTGCATTCAGATGGATATATTTTTCCTTTTATCCTTTGTCTTTAGCTTCTCTTCTTTTCTCAGTTATTTGTAAGGCCTCCTCAGACAACCATTTTGCCTATTTGAATTTCTTTTCCTTGTGGATGGTGTTGATCACTGCCTCGTGTACAATGTCACAAACCTCTGTCCATAGTTCTTCAGGCACTCTGTCTATTAGTTCTAATCCCTTGAATCTATATTTGTCACTTCCACTATAAGGGATGTGATTTATGTCATACCTGAATGGTCTAGTGATTTTCTCTACTTTCTTCAATTTAAGTCTGAATTTGGCAATAAGGAGTTCGTGATCTGAGGCACAGTCAACTCCCAGTCTTTTTGGCTGACTGTATAGAGCTTCTCCATCTTTGGCTGCAAAGAATACAATCAGTCTGATTTCAGCATTGACCATCAGGTGATGTCCATGTGTAGAGTCAGCTCTTGTGTTGTTGGAAAAAGGTGTTTGCTATGACCAGTGTGCTCTCTTGCCAAAACCCTGTTAGCCTTTGCCTTGCTTCATTTTGCACTCCAAGGCCAAACTTGCCTGTTACTCCAGGTATCTCTTGACTTCCTGCTTCCATACTTGACTACTGAAGAAAAGGTAACTTTGACTACATGGACCTTTGTTGGCAAAGTGATGTCTCTGCTTTTTAATATGCTGTCAAGGTTTGTCATAGTTTTCCTTCCAAGCCATAAGCATCTTTTAAATTCATGGCTGTAGTCACCATCCGCAGTGATTTTGGAATACAAGAAAATAAAATTTTGTCACTGTTTCCACTTTTTCCCTTTCTATTTGCCATGAAGTGATGAGACCAGATGCCATGTTCTTAGTTTTTTTAATGTTGAGTTTTAAGCCAGCTTTTTTACTTTTCTCTTTCACCCACATCAAGAGACTCTTTAGTTCCTCTTTGTTTTCTGCTATTAGAGTGGTATCATCTGCATATATAAGGTTGTTGATATTTCTGCTGGCAATTTTAATTCCAGTTTGTTATTTATCCAGCCTGGCATTTTGCATGATGTACTCTGCCTTTAAGTTAAACTACTAACACCCAAAAAAGATGTCCTTTTCATTTAGGGGACTGGAATATAAAAGTAGGAAGTCAAGAAACATCTAGAGTAATAGGCAAATTTGGCCCTGGAGTAGTACAGAATGAAGCAGGGCAAAGACTAATCGAGTTTTGCCAAGAGACGCACTGGTCATAGCAAACACCCTCTTCCAACAACACAAGAGAAGACTCTACAGATGGACATCACCAAGTGGCCAACACAAAAATCAAATTGATTATATTCTTTGCAGCCAAAATGGAGAAGCTCTATACAGTCAGCAAAAACAAGACCGGAAGCTGACTATGGCTCAGATCACGAACCCCTTATTGCCAAATTCAGACTTAAATTGAAGAAAGTGGGGAAAACCACTAAACCATTCAGGTATGACCTAAATCAAATCCCTTATGATTATACAGTGGAAGTGAGAAATAGATTTAAGGGACTAGGTCTTATAGACAGAATGCCTGATGAACCATGGACAAAGGTTCGTGACATTGTACAGGAGACAGGAATCAAGACCATCTCCAAAAAAAAAAGAAATGCAAAAAAGCAAAATGGTTGTCTGAGGAGGCCTTACAAATAGCTGAGAAAAGAAGAGAAGTGAAAAGCAAAGGAGGAAAGGAAAGATATTCCCATCTGAATGCAGAGTTCCAGAGAATAGCAAGGAGAGATAAGAAAGCCTTCCTCAGCAATCAATGCAAAGAAACAGAGGAAACCAATGGAATGGGAAAGACTAGAGATCTCTTCAAGAAACTTAGAGATACAAAGGGAATATTTCATGCAAAGATGGGCTCAATAAAGGACAGAAATGGTATGGTCCTGACAGAAGGAGAAGATATTAAGAAGAGATGGCAAGAATACACAGAAGAACTATACAAAAGATCTTCACTACCCAGATAACCATGATGGTGTGGTCACTCACCTAGAGCCAGACATCCTGGAATGTGAAGTCAAGTGGGCCTTAGGAAGCATCACTATGAATAAAGCTAGTGGAGGAGATGGAATTCCAGTTGAGCTATTTCAAATCCTGAAAGATGATGCTGTGAAAGTGCTGCACTCAATATGTCAGCAAATTTGGAAAACTCAGCAGTAGCCACAGGACTGGAAAAGGTCAGTTTTCATTCCAACCCCAAAGAAAGGCAATGCCAAAGAATGCTCAAACTACCGCACAATTGCACTCATTTCACATGCTAGAAAAGTAATGCTCAAAATTCTCCAAGCCAGGCTTCAGCAATACGTGAACCGTGAACTTCCAGATGTTCAAGCTGGATTTAGAAAAGGCAGAGGAACCAGAGATCAAATTGCCAACACCCACTGGATCATGGAAAAAGCAAAAGAGTTCCATAAAAAATCTATTTCTGCTTTATTGACTATGCCAAAGCCTTTGACTGTGTGGATCACAATAAACTGTGGAAAATTCTGAAAGAGCTGGAAATACAGACCACTTGACCTGCCTCTTGAGAAACCTGTATGCAGGTCAGGAAGCAACAGTTAGAACTGGACATGGAACAACAGACTGGTTCCAAATAGGAAAAGGAGTACGTCAAGGCTGTATATTGTCACCCTGCTTATTTAACTTATATGCAGAGTACATCGTGAGAAATGCTGGCCCGGAGGAAGCACAGGCTGGAATCAAGATTGCTGGGAGAAATATTAATAACCTCAGAAATGCAGATGACACCACTCTTATGGCAGAGAGTGAAGAAGAACTAAAGAGCCTCTTGATGAAAATGATAGAGGGGAATGAAAAGTTGGCTTAAAGCTCAACATTCAGAAAATTAAGATTATGGCAGCCAGTCCCATCACTTCATGGCAGATAGATGGGTAAACAGTAGAAATAGTGGCTGACTTTATTTTGGGGGGCTCCAAAATCACTGCAGATAGTGATTGCGGCCATGAAATTAAAAGATGCTTACTCCTTGGAAGGAAAGTTATGACCAACCTAGACAGCATATTATAAAACAGAGACATTACTTTGCCAGCAAAGGTCCATCTAGTCAAGGCCATGGTTTTTCCAGTAGTCTTGTATGGATATGAGAGTTGGACTCTAAAGAAAGCTGAGTGCCAAAGAACTGATGCTTTTGTACTGTGGTGTTGGAGAAGACTCTTGAGAGTCCCTTGGACTGCAAGGAAATCAAACCAGTCAATCCTAAAGGAAATCAGTCCTGGGTGTTCATTGGAAGGACTGATGTTGATGCTGAAACTCCAATACTTTGGCCACCTGCTGCGAAGAACTGGCTCATTGGAAAGATCCTGTTGCTGGGAAAGATTGAGGGCAGGAAGAGAAGGAGACGATAGAGGATGAGATGGTTGGATGGCATCACCTACTCAATGGACATGGGTTTGGGTGGGCTTTGGGAGTTGGTGATGGACAGGGAGGCCTGATGTGTTGCAGTTCATGGAGTCACAAAGAGTCGGACACGACTGAGCGACTGAACTGAACTGAACATTGTGATAAACTGTATCAGAAAATGGAAAGAAGTCTAGAATCACAGAGCATGGAGCAACTACACAAGATGACCATAGTCACAAAAGTTCTCAGGATTAGTAACGTTTGAGCTGAGTCTTAAATGATAATCAGTTCATCAGACAAAGTTATGGAGAATTGAAAAAGTATACGTTCTTTGTCCATTCATCTGTCAGTGGACATCTAGGTTGCTTCCATGTCCTAGCTATTGTGGATAGTGCTGCAATGAACATATATATATGTTCATGTGTGTATGTATGTTTATATATATATATATATATATATATATATATAGGGCTTCCCAGGTGGCACTAATGGTAAAGAGCCTGCCTGCCAATGTAGGAGACTTTAGAGATGCAGGTTCAATTCCTGGGTCGGGAAGATCCACTGGAGGAGGGCCCAGCAATCCACTCCAGTATTCTTTCCCAGAGAATCCCATGGATAGAGGAGTCTGGTGGGCTATAGTCCATGGGGTCACAAAGAGTTGTACACAACTTAAGCAACTTAGCACAGCACAGCATCTACATACATAATGGAAAATTACTCAGTCACAGAAAGGAATACATTTAAGTCAGTTGTACTGTGGTGGATTAACTTAGATCCTGTTATACAGAATGAAGTAAATCAGAAAGAGAAAAGCAAATATAGTATATTAATGCATATATATGGAATCTAGAAAAATGGTACTGATGAACCTATTTGCAAGGCAGGGATAGAAAAGCAAATGTAGAGAAGAGACTTTGGACACATTAGGGGAAGGAGAGGGTGGGAAAAATTAAGAAAGCATTGGAACATATACATTAGCATTTGTAATAGATAGCTGATGGGAATTTGCTGTATAATATAGGGAGCTCGGTGTGGTACTCTGTGACAGCCTAGAGGGGTAGGTTGGTATCAGGGGTGGAGGGAAGGTTAAAGAAGGAGAGAACATATGTATACTTATGGCTGATTCATGTTGTTGTATGGCAGAAGCCAACACAATATTTTAAAGCAATTATCCTCCAATAAAAATAAATTTCAAAGAAAAAGAATGAAACTATACATTCAGTGTGGTTGATGCACCTCACCAGAGTTGATGGGTATCCAGAGGTGAGGTTTAGGAGGTTGACTGGGATAGCTTTGTGAAGTGCCTTTATGTCATGATGAAGAATTTGAAACTTATATTGATGGATAGAGAAGCCAGCAAGGGTTTTTAAGCTAAGTAGCATAATCATATCTGTTTTTGAAAGATAATTCTGGTGACAGATTGGAGTGGGCAGAACTTGTAGGCAGGGAGACCAATTAGGAGTTTATTGAAATAGCCCAGGCAAGAAAAGATGAGCTTATTTCAACTAAAGCAGTGGTGGTGGAAACCGTGAAGAAAGCAAAAATTACAGAGATATCTAGGTGGTAAAATCAATACAACTTGGTGATCGATTGCGTAAGAGCGTTAAGATAGAAGACACAGTTAATGTAGTGTAAGTCTCCAGATAAATAAGGGACATTCTTTTTACTCTAATTTTCAATCTGTATACTGGACCAATACTACTTACTCTATTTATTTTTTAAGGTTTCTGTGAAGACTAAAAAATAAGTTTATTTATATGAACCAGTTTGTCAAGTATAAAGAGATATAAAAATGTATTGGTACTAACTGGATATGCATCTCTCTTTCAATAAACACTGAACTATTTGAAGACAGAAGTTACATTTTACTCATCTTTGATATCCCTTAGCATACTACCTTGAATGTACAGATAATCAACACATGTTTGGAGCGTTAAATCAAATTTGAAATTCTACAATGCCAAACCAAAGCAATGAACACAGTTTAATATAGTTTGGCTTTTTTTTTTTTTTTACCATCCTGTTGGTGTGTCTGAAAGCATATGATGCATCTAGTGAAAATGCCAACAAAATCAGGGCCACAGGAGAATCAGTTACAGGAGAAATATCCACTTCAGTAATGCTGATATTGAGGAATCTCCTTTCTCTTCATTCACAGATATATCAAACAATGAAGGCCATCTTAACAGCCCAGACATATTTCCCTCCTTATGTTCCCCCCCTTTCTTATGAAAGAAATTATCTTCTTAATCTGCTTTACACATTACCTTGGTAGTGTCTGATAAATACCACTAGACTCAGCTTAGTTTAGATGAGGAACACTGTCTTTATCTCTGTACTCAGTATCTAGCACCATATCTGTGCTATGGTTGGTGCTTAATAAGAATGTTTTAAATGCAAGAAGATGATAATTTCCAAACTGAGTAATGACTCACTTTGAATATGATTGAGTCTCCATTATCAACCAAGCAAAATAAACTGTAATGTTGAATCTTACTATAAAATATGGGTACCACATTTTCAAATATGTCCATCAGATTTTTCTCCTCCTAAAATAAATCCATTCCCTCAATCTTTTTCCTTCTTTTCTTTTTCCTCTTTGATTCTCCTTCTTCTTAGGCTATTTTGATTCTAAGAATGATCTTCTTTTTTACTTCCCCATAATTGTTTTCTCTCTGTTTAGTGTCAAAATAATATCCACAGAGACTGCCATAAGCAGAAGTCTTCTGGCTGGTAGAAATTATTATTATTAGTGTCATAATGATGATGATGTTATTAACTAGTATTCATAGTTATCATTTATTAAGCACATATCACTGGTACTAGAAGCTTTACATAAATTATCTCATTTAAATCTTAAGCAGTCCTATAAAATAGCTCCTCTTGTCCCCTTTTTATGTATGAGGGACCTGAGGTTTAAAAATATTAATTACATTATTCCAGTTAAAAGTATTTAACAGAGGCAGCATTCAAACTGGGTCTTGCTGAGCTCACCAGTCATCCTCTAGCTACTAAATGGATGGTTCTCAAACATTAACAAGCAACAGAATTCCCTGGAGGGCTTCTTAACCGTAGATTGCTTAGTCTCACCTCCAGAGCAATACAAAATGATTCAACAAAGCTGAATGGGACATAGAATTTTTAGCCTTCACTAGTTCCCAAGTGATACTGATTTTGCTGATCCAGCAAACATACTTTGAGAACTACTGGACTGAACAACACTGCCAAATATTGGCCCATTATTATTCTCCAACTCTCTGACAGTCATTGACTTGAACAGTGAGGATACAAAGATGAATTAAGCATTTTTGCACTTAGAAATCTGTAGTCTAGTTGAGGTGACAGGCAAGCAAACAAAATATCAATAATACAAATATGATAAGTTCTGTAAAGTTATATGCACAGAGTGTTATGGAAGCACTGAGGCTGTTTGGCAAGTCCCACCCAGGTTGGGGTGGCCAAAGAAGGCACACTGGAAAAAGTTATTCTTAATCTAATTTTAAAGAATGACCAAGAACAAGAAAAAAGAAGAAGGGAAGGGTGTTTTGTTTGTTTGTTTTTCATGGAAACAGCATGCATAAAAACACAAAGATTTTACATGTTTGTTGTACTAAGAAAATGACAAGTCTACTAAGTAATTGAGGAATGCTAGAGGTTGTCTTACATGTGACCCTTAGTTTGGATTTTATCCTTGAAGAAAGACTGTCCCCTTGAGACATGGGAAGATTCAAAATGGGAACTAGAGTTACAGTAAGAAATAAGGGATCAAGAAGGCATTTAGTATCACAATTATCTGTGAGATCAATTTAAAAAAATAGATGAACCCCTGGCCAAGTTAACCTGGATAAAAATAGAGAAGACAAAAGTATTAATATCAGGATTGAGATAAGAGATGTCCAATGAATTTGACTACTTAGATGAAATAAATATATTTTTGAAAACTCACTCAAGAAAAATAGATACTGAATAGTTCAGTCTTTATTAAAACACATAAATTTGTTAAGAGCTTAAATTTGTTTCTTCCTATAAAGAAAACTCTAAGCCAAGATAACTTTACTAAGAAATTCTACCAAATACTTTATAAAAAATAGTAATTTTATACAAAATCTTCCAGAAAATTAAAGATGGAGTATTTCTCAACTCATTCTATGAGGCCACCATTACCCTGACACCAAAATGAGACAGAGGTAGAAAAGAAAATTACTTTCAATGTTTCACATAAAGATTGATGCAAGATTATTAAGGATTTACAGAATTAAGTCCAACAATATATAAAAATAATATAGCCCAGGAATGCAAGGTTGGTTTAACACTTGAAAATCAATCAATATGATTACCCATATTAACAGAAATTTTTTAAAACTTCTTCTCAATACATGTATAAAGACACTTTATAAACTGTAATATCTATGCCTCATAAAAAGTCTCAAAAAACTAAAAGTAGAAGAAGCTGTTTTCAACCTGAAATGGCAGCTACAAAACTAATGTCATACTTCATGAAAAGGCTGAATGCCTTTCGCATAAGATTAGGAATAAGGCAAGGTTGAACACTTTCATGACTTCTACTGTCTTATAGTTCTGGTCAGTGCAATTAGGAAGAAGAAAAAAGAGATATCCAGATTGAAAAGAAAGAAATAAAACTGTCTTTATTAATAGGCAATGTGATTTTCTATCAATAAAATCCTGCAAAATCTACAAAAATGCCACTAAATCATGTGTATATTACTAAATGGCATGTAGTAGATGAGTTTAGCAAAACTATGGCACACAAGATTAACCTATATTAATTGTATAAGCTATACAATAACAATGAAAATTTAAATTTAAAAAATACAGTTTACAATGATATCAAAAATACTTGAGGATAAATCTGGAAAAAAAGAGGTATATGATGTGTTCACTGAAAATTATAAAACATTGCTGAAATAAGAATACATGAATAAAGAGAAATACCATATTTAAGTCCTAAAAGATTCATTTTGTTAATGTAAATTCTCCTCAAATTGATCTATAATTTCAGTCCAATCTCAATCAAAATCCCAGCAGGCATTTTTGGCATTATGAGTTCTAAAATTCATATGAAAATGTAATGGACCTAGAATAGCCAAAATAACTTTTAAAAAGAAGAACAAATTTCAAGGACTTACAATATCTTTTAAGACTTATCCTAAAGTTACAGATAAGCTACACTTACCCCAATATTATGTCAATGGAACAGAATAGAGAGTACAAAAACAGAGCTACGTGTGTACTGACAACGGATTTTTTTTTTAAATAAATTTATTTATTTTAGTTGGGGGCTAATTACTTTATAATATTGTAGTGGTTTTTGCCATACACTGACATGAATCAGCCATGGGTTTACATGTGTTGCCCATCCTGAACCCCCCTCCCACCTCCCTCTGCATCCCATCCCTCTGGGTCATCCTATTGCCCCAGCCCTGAGCATTTGTCTCATGCACGAACATGGAATGGTGTTCTGTTTCACATATGATAATATACATGTTTCAATGCTATTGTCCCAGAACGTCCCACCCTCACCTTCTCCCTCCGAGTCCATAAGACTGTTCTATGCATCTGTGTCTCTTATTCTGTCTCGCATATAGGGTTATCGTTACCATCTTTCAAATTCCATATATATGCATTAGTATACTGTATTGGTGTTTTTCTTTCTGGCTTACTTCACTCTGTATAATGGGCTCCAGTTTCATCCATCTCAATAGAACCGATTCAAATGTATTTTTTTTTAATGGCTGAGTAATACTCCATTGTGTATATGTACCACAGCTTCCTTATCCATTCATCTGCTGATGGACATCTAGGTTGCTTCCATGTCCTGGCTATTGTAAACAGTGCTGCGATGAACATTGGGGTGCATGCGTCTCTTTCAATTTTGGATTCCTCGGTGTGTATGCCCAGCAGTGGGATTGCTGGGTCATATGGCAGTTCTATTCCCAGTTTTTTAAGGAATCTCCACACTGTTCTCCATAGTGGCTGTACTAGTTTGCATTGCCACCAACAGTGTAAGAGGGTTCCCTTTTCTCCACACCCTCTCCAGCATTTATTGCTTGTAGACTTTTGGATAGCAGCCATTCTGACTGGTGTGAAATGGTACCTCATTGTGGTTTTGATTTGCATTTCTCTAATAATGAGTGATGTTGAGCATCTTTTCATGTGTTTGTTAGCCATTTGTATGTCTTCTTTGGAGAAATGTCTGTTTAGTTCTTTGGCCCATTTTTTGATTGGGTTGTTTATTTTTCTGGAATTGAGCTGCAGGAGTTGCTTGTATATTTTTGAGATTAGTTGTTTATCTGTTGCTTCATTTGCTATTATTTTCTTCCATTCTGAAGGCTCTGACAACTGATTTTTGACAGTGTAAAAGCAATTCATTGAGAGAGTACAGTGTTTTGACAAATGGTGTTTGAACAATTGGATATCCATATATTAAAAATAAAATATCTTCCATCATACCTCCCACTATATATTTTAAAATAACTAAAAATCAGAGATTAGAGACCTAAATGTAAAATCTAAAATTTTTAGAAGAAAACAGAAGAAATCTTTGTAATGTTGAATTAGGTAAAGGTTTCTTGAATACAGCAACAGGGGCATAATCCATAAAAGAAAAAGTTGGTAAGTTTGACTTCATCAAAGTTAAAAACTTCTGCTCTTTGAAGGACACCGTTAAGAAGATGGAAAACCAGTTCACATGTCTGATAATGCCCTTGTAGCCTTGAATACATGAAGAACTCTGAAAGCTCAATACTATATAAATAAGCAGCCCAATTAAAAAATTGGATGAAAGGTTTGAACAGACACTTCCCCCAAAAGACATACAAGTAGCAGATAAGCATATGGAAACATCATTAATCAATATTATCAGCTATTAGAAAATTAAATAGAATAAAAGAAGACCACAGTAACAAATGTCTACATACCTGTTAGAATGGCTAAAATTTTTAATACTGATCATACCAAGTAAGTGGAGCAATTGGAACTCTCCTGCCTCACAGATGGGAATGCAAAGTAGGTTGTTATTGCTTAGTCGCTAAGTTGTGTCCAACTCTTTCGCAACCCCATGGACTGTAGCCCACCAGTCTCCTCTGTCCATGGGATTTCCTAGGCAAGAATTCTGGAATTGAATGAAAAAAACAACATCTGATATAGCTGTATACTGAACTAGATCACAGCAGTAGTCAAATAAACCATTCATACGTGCAGTAACCTAAATGAACCTCAAAGTTGCTATGCTGAGAGAAAGCGGCCAGAGAAGAAAACCAGTACCTACTCTATGAGTCCATTTACATTAATTCCTAAATTATAAACTAACATACAGTGAGAGAAATCAGAGCAGTTATTGTCTTGGGATGGAGAAGATGTGGGAAAGTTTGAGAGGGGATTAAAAGGTGCACAGGAAAACTTTTGGGTGTAATAAACATTTATTATCTTGATTGTCATAATGATTTCACAGGTACATATTTATTTCAAAACCTATCAAATGTAAATGTTTATCTTATGTCAATTTTTTATACCAGTTTATGTCAGTTATACTTTATTAAGACATTAAAGAACTTATCTGTGTTGTGTACTTTCAGTGTTTAGGACAAGAGAGGATAGAACTCTAGTCCTTAATCTATTTTAGTTAGTATATAGTTTCTGTTGTTGTAGTTTAGTCGCTCAGTCATGACCTACTCTTTTGCAACTCCATAGACTGTAGTACACCAGGCTCCTCTGTCCATGGGATTTCCCAGGCAAGAATACTGGAGTGGGTTGCCCTTTCCTTCTCCAGGGGATCTTCCCTACCCAGGGATCAAACCCACGTCTCCTGCATTGTAGGCATATTCTTTACTGCTGAGCCATCAAAGAAGCCCTATATGGTTTCTAGATATTATTTATTGGATTGACCAAAAAGTTCATTCAGGTTATTGTGTACCATCTTATGGAAAACCTGAATGAACTCTTTGACCAACCCAATGGAAAGAATTTTTCAGTATTATACACTTATGTCCATAAATCACAATATCATGGTCTCTTACTATAATAATCTCACAGAAAGGTCTAGCAGGAGTCAAAAGGCTATAATGCTAGTTCTGACTCTGCCATTACCTAACTGGGTGGCCTCTGAAATCACCATGCCTATGGGCCTAGTTTCGGCATTTCCAAAAGGAAGGCTTTGCACTGCATGAAACAGCATCATACTACATCATAACACAGGAAGGAGAGAGAGAGAGGATGGTAAGAGGAGCCAGGCTGGCAAAGCACCAGAACCCTTTATCCTTACTAAGGGCTAAATATTTGTGTCCCCCAACCTCTAATTCATATGTTGATGCCTTAATCCCCATTGTGATGGTATTAAGCAGTAGGGCCTTTGGGAGGTAATTAGGTGTAGATGAGGTCATGAGGAAGAGCCCCCATGTTGGAATGGGTCCCCTTATAAGGAGAGCAAGAGGCCAGAGCGTGTGCTCTCTCCACCATGTGAGAATACATCAAGAAGAAGACTACCTACAAGCCGGAAAAAGAATCTTCACCCAAACCTGACCATGCTGTATCCTAAACTGGGACCTCCCAGCCTCCAGAACTGGTGAGAAAGAAATATCTGTGGTTTAAGCCACACAGTCTATGGTATTTTGTTATATTAATAGTAGTCCAGGCTGACTAAGTCCTCAACCAAAGAGGTTCTGCTCCTATTAATTCTATGGAGTAACTTTGTCCATAAGGCTTATTTTGAAAAATTGGTTTTCACAGCCTTCAAGAGAAAATTTATAACTACTGTAACTGTTAGAGCAGATGACCTCCAAAATCTCCTAAGATGTTCTATAATTCTAATTTCTAAAATTAAATCTGCATCCATCAGGAGCAGGCATTTGTTTACAAAGCTACTTCATAGATTGTTAAGGAACTCCCAGCAAACCTCCAGAAGCTTCCTACCCAAATCCTTTTGGTATTTTATTTTGATCCAAGAAGTGATGCTCTTCCCTGTGTTTATCAGGAGTGTGCTCCTGAGAGTTTGTGTCTGTGAGCAGAGGGCAGCGAGATGTGGAGCAAACACTTCCTGTTTCTCCGTGTGCAGAGTCCAGCTTCTGTCCCAACAGCTCCTCCAGTTGCATTGCTCCTGTCCATTCTCATGGTGGTTCTTAAGACCCCTAGAATTTTGCATCGGTGAGTCTAAGTAATTCAGAAAATCAGTCTCTCATAAGCTTTTAGACAGTCATGTGCCCAAATCTACTGGTTTGTGTGGGAGTCATGTTTTCCAAGAGACCCCATCTGCCTCGCAGCCTCACAACTCTTCCTACCAGCTTCTTTTCTTCCTGAGAAATTCATACATTGTGCCTGTGTTCTTTTTTATTCCACTAATTGTAGTGACTCAGTTTGTTTTTATAGTGCCCACATCCTTTCCCCACAGACTTAGAGGATTGAAAACCTGGTATAGTGGAAAGGAAAGCTAGACTCTAATTCTGGCTTTGCCATTCAACTTCCTGTGTGATTTGGGGGGGACTTAAGTCATCCTTCCAGGCCTCAGTTTTCTCATCTTAAAATGGGAGAGTTAGATTCATTTTTTCTAAAGTATTTGACCTACTATCGCTGATATGGAAGATAATTTTATATTGTTGGTAACATATACTTAATAAGCATGGATTTATTTTAATATATGTTAGAAAAATATATGGTTGTTACATCAAAACAGCTTAAATTAGATTTTAGTCTGATTAGGAGATTATCTAAGAATAATTGGGCTTCCCTGGTGGTGCTAGTGGTAAAGAACCCACCTGTCAATGCAGGAGATGCAAGAAACTTGAGTTCCATCCCTGAGTTGGGAAGATCCCCTGGAGAAGGGAATGACTACCCATTCCATAATTCTTGCCTGGAGAATTTCATGGACAGAGGAGCCTGGCAAGCTACAGTCCATGAGGTTGCAAAGAGTTGGACATGACTGAAGCAACTTAGCAAGCATGCTAAGGACAATTAGCTTTTTTTCAGTGAACTAAAATATTAAGCAGATCCAAGGGGTAACTGGATATGGAAGATGGTTCATAATAGTAGCCTGGAAATGGTGTTATATTTTGTCTCCATGTTTCACAGAAAAGCTACATTTCCCAGCTTTCCTGTACTTGAATTATAGCCAATGAAATATAAACACAAGTCATGTATCTCTTCTGCTGGGGACTTCCTTGGTGATCCAGTCATTAAGACTCATGCTTCAAATGCAGGGACACAGGTTTGATACCTGGTCAGGGAGCTAAGACCCTACATGCCACATGGTTCAGCCACCCTCAAAAACAATTAAAGTTTTTAAATGTGCCTCTTCTGCAAGAAGCCAGTGGCCCTCTTCCTCTTTTTATTCTCTTACCACAGCAACTTTGGAAGCTGTGGCATTGTGATATAAAAAGAGCTGAGAACCTTGAATAATCAGATGAATGAACATGCCAACCCAAATTAGCCATATGTGGCTAAGAAATAAACTTCTGTTGTGTCAAGCCACAGAGATTTCTGGGTTTATTATCTCAGTATACTCTATCTTCTCCTGGTAAATACAAAGCATGATAAGATTATCAGGTTCCATCTAGCTCTAAAATTCTGCATTCTCTTCTTTGGTCTGGTCCTTTCTTACTCAGTTTTAACCTATACTTTTTTCTGACCCTCTAACTTCAAAGAAGTCCCTTCTAAACTAATTTGCTTATGTTTTGCCCTTCCAACTATCTCTGTTTTTAGAAGTGGCATTTATCTTAATGATGGCTGTAGTTCTGGATAACTACATAGAACCCTCCCTGTATCCAGAGAGGACATGGCAATTAGTGTTGTTGCCTGTGGTGCCTTTGTAAATAGTCTTTGGTGGCCATCAGCTCTTTCAAGATATACATCAATGTGACACTTTCTGCAAGCCTTGTTCACTATTGATATCACTACTTCCAACAGTTAACGAGCCTGTATCCTTGTTTTGAGAAAGTCACTTCTCTTACCGTCTTGTGTCAGACTAGCCATCCTCTAGCTATTAGTTACCAAAGGCCACTAGCAAGATACGTTGTTGGAAGTTGTGCTACGAGGAGCTCATCTATCAACCTTGTTTGTAGTACCAAGCCTTTTCAAATCCCAAACAGCTAGAAGAGCCTACTTTCCTCTAGCTTTATCATGCCAGAAGAGCCAAACTACATGATGAAAATCATCGTTTCAATTCTTGGAAGATGATTACATTTTGAAACGTGTTGGCTTATGTTGCTTGGTTTTATCATTTAATGAATAGTCATAGATATTTGTTTGTAAAACGATATTTTTCAAGAATCTTGACTTAAGGTCTGGATAAAATCATAGCCTCTTAGTTTTAATCGCTGCCACTGTTCTATATACCTTCAATTTATACAGTCTGCCAAATATTTTTCTGCCTGTTCTCCAAAGAAAGTTAAAGTTTGATTCAATTTTTTTTCTCTCATGCTTGATCAATCAGTATAATTGGTATACTGAATGTGCTGCTCAGGCAATGGAACTAAGAAACAGTTTTTAACAATTGGAAGCTGATGGAAATTTTTGTATTATGTATAGTGTTTTCTCTGCTCAAGATAATACAGAAAACTAGTTCTCTCAAGGTTCAATGCATATACCAGGGGTGACTCTTCAAATGGTCTTAGAAAGCAGTAGTTTTTACTCTGTGAGTTTAAAAATGGAATAATCATTGATTTGTTATTTATACCATAGAAACTTTCCAAACTGATTTGAAGATTACCTTAGAACTGCTAAAAATCTTTAGCTATTAAAAATACAGTATGTGTAACAATATTGATGTTCATTGGTAATCACAAAACTGTGGAATTGTAGACGAGTGGAAATAGAAGAAAGCCATGAACCATATAACTTAGTTCCTTATTTAACAGAAATGAGAAAAGTGGGACAAATGATGACATGTTGTTATCTGATTTTTTCAGTAAGAAGTTTATTGAGATATAACTCATACACAAAAAAAAGTATCAATTTTAAGCATACAATTCAATGAGTTTTAGTGTATTTGAAAAGTTATGCCATCATCATTACAATCAAATTTGGAACATTTTTATCACCCCTCCCCATAAAATGCCACATACTCATTAGCAGTCACTACCCATTTTCTCACAACTCCTCTGCTGCTGCTGCTGCTGCTGCTGCTTAGTCACTTCAGTCGTGTCTGACTCTGTGCAACCCTATGGACTGCCTGCCGGGTTCCTCTGTCCATGGGATTCTCTAGGCAAGAGTACTGGAGTTGGTTGCCATGCCCTCCTCCAGGGGATCTTCCCGACCCAGAGATCAAACCCAGGTCTTCTGCATTGCGGGCAGATTCTTTACCACTGAGCCACCAGGGAAGCCCCACAACTCCTCTAGTCCTAGGCGAACAATCATCTACTTGCTATATTTACCTAGTCCCAACACTTCGTTTAAATGGAACCATGTAAAATGTGGTCGTTTGTGATTAGTTCTCTCACTTAAGTGTTTTTGAGTGTTATCCATATTGTAGCATGTATTACCACTTCATTTTCTTAAACTGCTGAATAATAATATATTATTGTATTGCTGACTCACATTTTATTTACCTGTTTGTCTGTTGATGGACATTTGGGTTGTTTTCACCTTTTGCCTATTATGAACAATGCTACTATGAAAACTCACGTAGAAACTTTTTTTGTGGGCATATGTTTTCATTTCTCTTGGGTATATACCTCGGAATGGAATTTCTGGATTATGTGGCAACTCTGTGCTACCTTGTGAAGAAATGACAGACTGCTTTCCAAACCAGCTACACTATTTTACTTTCCTACCAGCAGTGTAAGGAGGCTCCAGTTACTTTGCATCTTCACCAAAATTTATTATCTCCTTTTTAAAAATATTATTATAAGCATTCTAGTGGGTGTGAAGTAGCATCTTATTGTGATTTTTGTTTGCATTTCCCTGATGGCTAATGATGCTGAGAATGAAGATTCTCATATGCTTATTAGCCATTTGTATGTTTTTTAAGATTGATTTATTTTTATGTATTTATTATTTATATTTTTTGGCTGAGCTGGGTCTTTGTTGCTGTGCAGGGGTTTTCTCTAGTTATGGTGAGCAGGCTATTCTTCATTGCAGTATGCAGGCTTATTGCAGTGGCTTCTCTTGTTGTGGAGCATGGGCTCTAGGCATTTGGGCTTCAGTAGTTGTGGTGCACGGGCTTAGATGCCCCATGGCATGTGGAATCTTCCTGGACCAGGGATCGAACCTGTGTCCCTTCCATTGGCAGGCAGATTCTTAACCACTGACCAATAGAGAAGCCCTGTATATTTTCCATAAACAGCTATTCAGATCCTTTGCCCATTTTTAAATTGGCTTGTCTTTTTATTATTGAATTATGAGTTGTTTATATATTCTAGATATAAGTCCCATATGATATATATGATTTTAAATATTTTCTCCCATTCTATTGGTATTCTTTTTGCTTTCTTGATGGTATCCTTTGAAGCACAAAAAATTTTAATTTTACTGAAGTCCCATTTGTCTGCTTTTCTTTTCCTTTGTGGCTTGTACTTTTGTTGCCCATCTAGCCAGTCTCTTCTACAATTATCATTCTCCTCTATGATAAAGTGGCAGAATAAGAAAATTTTACTCCAAAACCTTTCTACTCAAATTGAATGTCTAATATATATCTAATATGTGTCTAATATCTCTTACTAAATCTCAATCTTCCCTTGACCTAAACTTAGAAAATTATAATTTCAGATTCAAAATTCTTTTAATCATCTTTTATACATTTTTTAAAATGGCATAATATAACAAATTATTTTTATATCAAAATTTAATTGTTCACCCTACATGTTGGCAAAGATTGTGCATATGTTTAAATATTTCTAATAAGTGTATCTTTACATATATGTCTTATTTAATTAGACTGAATTTCATAGGGGAAGAAAAATCATGTCTTAGCTTTGCATCTGTGGTACCTGGGATGATGTCTAGAACATCATACTCATTCATTTATTCAGTGAACATTTGTTAAGAGGTTACTTTGTAAAATTTAATGTGTATGTATTAGAATACAAAAGAAGACAATAAAGAAATTTCTCTATTCTCAGTAAGCTTGCAGTCAAGACTTCCATATCAACCAACAAGGTTACCTAGAGATCCTGAAACTCTACCCCTACATAACATCTGGAAATGCCTCATAAAATATTAAAAATACTATTGTGGTGGCTTTGGAATATGTCGATTTGGCTAGGCTGACCTATGTTTTCCAGAAATCCCTTCCCTGTATGATTCTAGTTAGGGGTGGGCCCCAAGAGAGGTTTGGAGAAGGGAAGTGAGTCAGCAACCATTCTGTAATTCATACGGGTTGCTTCTCCGCTGGATTATCTACTGACTTGAAGAAACAGCTACATCAACTGCTCCACCTTAGCTCTTCACAAATCTTCCTTCAGCTGCTCGGACTCCTGAGCCAGGTGTATGTGTTTAACTCTGTGGCAAAAAGGACCATCTGCAGAATACTGGTATCACCAATGTCAGAGACACTGACACGGTCTTAACTCTGTCCTCACTGCCCACTCTCATGTTTGTGAGCTCCAAATTTTTATTGCTTTCTCTCTCTTTATACCCATCCTTCCTTGCCTGCTCTATTGACTTCAAACCTCAGGAAAGACAAGCACCTTACAGAGAGTTCTAAATCAGCTTCTACAACTGCTTAAGGTCAAATCCTTGTAAAACAACAACAAATTCTTCCTCTCCTTGTCTACCTTCCTTCCTTTCTGTTTATGTATATTCTGCTTCTCTGAGTGAACCTTAAACGCTGAATGATACAACTAATTCAAATAAATAGCTTAGCCTGAAATGAAATAAGAGAAAAGCTGAGGCCAAAAATAAAACACAAGTCTAGGAAGCTAAGCAAGAGCTGAAGTTTTCCATTCATCCAAGCATCATAAATGAATATGAACAAAGTGGACTTGCTAGGTGCCAGGCATTTTTCTAAATATTTTACATACTTTAATTTAGCTAATATCCTTGTTAACTTTACAAAGTATGTGCTATAATTATCCTAATTTTGTGAATTCAGAAATTAAGATGGTTAAGGCCACAAAATTAAGGTCACAAAGCTAGCAAGTTGCAAAGCAGAAAGTGGAATCTAGGTAGTCTGGCTGCAGAATTTGTGCTTTAACTCTGCACTATAAGCCCTGTGGCCAAGCACTTCGGTACATAGTTGGACTAGGAATAATCTTTAATACTGTGAGGATAGAAATATAGAATGAACACTTTTCTATATAAAAACCTGGGCTCAGAAAACCATCGATTTAGGTGGAAATTCCAAAATAAAGATCTCTCTGAAGAATGCATAACCTGAAGAAATCAAGACTTAACTTGATTATGAAGTCAATAAACTTAGAACTATAATTTAAAGTGCTGTAAGGTCTATAGGGCCCTGAAGCATCTATCTGACAGAAGCAATAGCCCTCTGTAGGAGAATACAACCTCAACATTAGACCTCAGAGAACTTCCATGCATAAGAGAAATAACAGAAATTAACTCATAATTCTTTAAATTCACTATACCTACAAGGAACAAGCCACCATGTTTACAGAAACAAGCCACCGAAAATCACAGAAACAGACATACACAGCTTTTAAAATAGGCCTGCAACATGTTCAGGTATTAGAATTATGGATATAGACCATAAAAGACATATGCTTAGTGTGTCTTTTTTAAAAAAATAAGGGAATTATAATATGAAAAAGAGCAAAAGACTATAAAAAAGTAAAGTTCAACTAAAAAACAAATGTATCTAAGATATAAAATGTTTAATTCACATTCAATGACTACCTCTGATCACCTTATGTCTTGGTTTATAATAGTCTTCTCCAATAAAGGAAATCAGGGGTCCCTGGAGAAATGTCTGATTCTAAGACTTCAGAAGAAATATACAAAGTTAGATTATAGTGAGGTTATACAAAATATACAAAATGAGGTTATAGAAAGTAAGAAAGTACAAAACAAAAACAAAAATACAGGGACACTGGAGCCAACTGAAAGAGCTCCCAGTAGCCAAAGCTGAAACAGTTTGAGCAACAAAATAAAATAGTATTGAATTATATGTAACTCAAAGTGTAAAATAAATAGTCATAATCTATGCTGACTTAAATAAATGATTGAACCAATAAGTAAATGGAAAAGAAACAAATCTCCCATGAAGAATTCCAAATAATTTATCCCCTATTCCATCATCAAAGAGATAGAGCATAACTCCCAACACCTTAGGCATGGGCTGTACTTACTGACTTCCTTCTAAGGAGGACACTATGGAAAGTGGATTATGTGGGGAGAAATGTTATAGTGGAGAAATCTGACCAACACTACATCAGCCAGGTGATAAAAGTCAACATGAACAATGATAAGTCTTGTCAATAGTACATACTTGAGATAATATGATGAGAAACGGTAGTTTGACCTCTGTGGTCA
Source organism: Okapia johnstoni (assembly GCA_024291935.2). Taxonomy (NCBI): domain Eukaryota; kingdom Metazoa; phylum Chordata; class Mammalia; order Artiodactyla; family Giraffidae; genus Okapia; species Okapia johnstoni. The sequence goes on along the minus strand of CM044307.1, from coordinate 63,881,270 downwards.
GAAAGGTTCTAGTAGAAAGACATTTTACAAAACACATGACCAGGACTCCTTAAAATTGTTATGGTCATCACCAGGCAAGGAAAGAACTGTCGCAGCCAAGAAGAGCCTAAGGAGACATAACAACTAAAGGTAATGTGGGATCCTGGATGGGATCCTGCAACAGAAAAAAGAAGAGAGTATTAGCTAAAAACTAAGAAAATATAAATAAACATGAACTTTAATTGGTAATACCATATCAATATCAGTTCCTTAGTTACAATGAATATACCATACTAATAAACTATACTAAATGTTAATAGAGGAAACTGGATTCAGAGTTTATGGGAATTCTCTGTACTATCTTTTTTATTTTTCTGTAAATCAAAAACTGTTCTAAAAAATAAAGTTGATTGTGTTTCTTTTTAAAAGTCTCAGTAGATGGACTAAATAGTGGTTTGGACATAGCTGAAGAGAGACTTATTTTTCTGGAAAATAGATCTGAAGATACTACTCAGAATTCAGCTCATAAATACAAAAAGAGGTTAAGAGACTAAGAAGGTATAGCAAAAAACCCCAACACATGTCTAACTGAAACTCCAAAAAAGAACAAGGAGAATGGATGAATGATGAAAGTTAAAGACAAAAAGTCTGAGAATTTTTCAGAATGAGAAATACAATTCCTTAGACTCAAGAATTCCAATAAATACCAAACAGAAAAAAAAACCAAGACAAATTGTATGCAAAAAGACAATCTTAAAAGCAGTCAGAGGGTAAAAAAGCATAACTACCTATAGGGTAACATGAATGAGACTAAAAATTGACTTCTCAATCAGAAGATAGTGTAATAATATCTTCAAAGTTGTGCAAGGAAATAATGTCATACTTAGAATTTTATATTGAAAAAAATTATTTTTGAAGAATGAGAATAAAATTAAGATATTGAATATTTGGATAAATAAAAATATAAAATATATTTTATGACATAGGTCATGTAAAACACACTGTCCATTGTTGTCTATTTAAGCCCTCATTTATAAGTGCTACTAGAACAGTAAAAAAATGAAACATAATCAAACTTGTCTGTCACCCATATTTCAGCAGCCTTGCCAGCCTATGACTACAAAAAAAAGACACTGTTTATATCCAAACTATAATTACAGATGCCCCAGCTGGCCTATTTTTGGAAAACAGTCTCCTTAGAGCTTCCCCCAGGTATTTCTAAGAGTTTCTCAGTGTACTACCTCACATAAACTTTGAAAAAAAGAACACCAGTTTCTTCCACACCAGCATTCTAATATTACACTTCATTTCTGCTGTGAATGATCTTATGTGCTCACCACTTCAAGGAACATGTCCATTCGCTGCTGGTGAACTACCACTGAGCTCCCCCTACTCTGACCTCAGGAAGTACACATTCTTCTCCCTGAATTCCCATATCATACCTATCTGTGACTTTCAGCATTATTTCACTAAAGACGTTAAGAATAACATAATTAACTATGACATGAAGTGGCTATCAGAACATCTGATTATATCCAAAGAAGATACGACCAACAGATATACAGCCAACAGATGGTCAGTGGGCACATGAAAAGATGTCCAATATCATTAATTATGAAAGAAATGCAAATAAAAGCTGCACTAAGATACTGCCTCACACCTGTTAGGATGGCTATTATCAAAAAACAAAAGACAGCAAGTACTGGTGAGGTTGTGGAGAAATTAGAACCATACTACACTGTGGGTAGGAATGCAAAATGGTGCAGCCTACCCTTGAAGACAGAATAGAGGTTCCTCAAAAAATTAAAAGTAGAACAACCATATGATCCAAGCAATCCAACTTCTGGGTATTTATCCAAAATATCTGAAATAAATATCTTGAAAAGATAGTAGCACTCCCATGTTTATTGTGACACTATTACAATAGCCAAGATGAAGAAACAATCTAAGTGCCCAAGATAGATGAATGGATTTAAAAAATGTGATACAAACCTGTAATGGAATAAGCCTTTGAAACAGAGGAAATCCTGAAATATGCAACAACATGGATAAAACTTGAGGACATTGTGCTAAGTGAAACTAGCCAATCACAGATACTACATGATTCCATTTACATGACATATCTAAAAGAGTCAAGCTCATAGAAATGCTCAAGCAATTAGTTAAATCAATGGTTCCAATCCATATATTGCTGTACCAAATCGCCATTGGTCTCTTTTCATGGTCTCTCCTCACATATTAAGTGAAGAGATGAGCCTGTATGTGTGTGGGGTAGAAGTCTAGTTCCCCAGTGTGCTGTGAAGAAGTGCTTGGAAAAGATCATTGTAAGAAAAGGGTCACATGAACTGCTATTAGAAATAAGATAAGAAATTTCAACAAATATGCTTTATTTCCCATTAGTTTAATGATCAAAGATAGCATTCCACACCTGCAGTAATGTTCCTCTTCGAGGCAATTCAGGGACCTGGGCTTCTTTCTTCTTTGGTCCCTGCCATTCTCTAGACTCTATATTCATTGAATCCATCAAGGGAAAGAAGAAAGAGAGCGTGGAAAAGTCCAATCCACTTCTTAAGAGCCTTGGCCTAGAAGCAATAACATCATGTCCACTTACATATTTTCAACAACGAACCAATCACAAGGTCAAAACTAATTGTAAGGAAGGCTAAGAGATACTGGTCTGGCTCTGTGTTCAGAAAAAAAGAAAAAAGAGGAAACGGTTCATAAACAGCAGTTTTTGCAACCACACTCACATACAAATAATCAAAGAAAAACCAGCTTCTGTCCATAAGGCAACCTCCATCCAGATTTCAAGGGAAAAATTATCCAGTTCTGCTGGAGTACGGTTGTGCTAGTACACTCAATTTATTCAACTAATTATTTTACAACCCAGTCTAAAGCAAGTACATTTACATTGCTTTATTGCATTCAGAGCTCCCCAAACAGTAGGTAGGGAGGCCTCTAATTTAAATCTGCATGACTAAAAGCATAACAATCCTTCCCAAGGTGAACAAAAAGGTTTCCCTAAAGACTGATTCCTACCTGTCAGTTTATGAGCCAAAACTAAATTCAACTTCAAAATGGCAGTACTCCATCTTTAAAATATTCAAATTCAGTCTCCACTGGCTCCCTGTTACAATTAAATTATAAAGTCTTTGGGAATTCTTCATCTTCATATGCCACATGATGACTCACACACTACATCTGACAAACCCGCTGTCAATAAACATATGTGAAATTGAACTGATTTGATGTTGACAACTTTCTTCATCAGGTATTTTTGAAGTGGAGAACAAGCCCTGAATAGTGACTTATGAAGACCCTTTAGTCTTTGTTTCCTCTTCATTATGTAGGAGAGCAGTTATGGGAAAAACTGGTGATTTTTTCTATCAGACTGGAGCAAGAATACATGTGCACAGAGAGAGTTTACCTAAAATATCTGTAGCATAGCCTCTATATAAAAGTAAAAATGACTGTACAGGTTTTAGATTCAAACAAGCTCCTTAACCCAAGCCATTTGCACAAGAACTTCGAAGAACTTTTGTAATCCTGTTATGTTAAGTAGGTGTGCTTTCCCACACATATTTGTGTATAGTACTGACTACTTGTCATAAGCTTAGAGTGTATATGTTGCACCAGGCTTTTTGGCTTCACTGGACTCCTATACTTCTTTCTTCAAAATCCTGTATCCAAGGAAGACCTGCATGCATGGATTCAGCATGTGTGTATGTATGCTCAGTCACTTCAGCTGAGTCTTTGCGACCCCATGGACTGTAACCCGCCATGCTCCTCTGTCCCTGGGGATTTTCCAGGCAAGAACTGGAGGCAGTTGCCATGCCCTCCTTCAGGGGATCTTCCCAACCCAGGGATCAAACCCATGTCTCCTGAATTTCCTGCGCTGCAGGGGGATTCTTTACCGACTGAGCCACTGGGAAGCCCTGGATTCAGCATAGTCTTAGCATTTATTAAATAGAATTTTTAGGCAGTTAGGTTCTCATGTAAGTCACAGATTTTTTTTTCCTCCTGATTCTAAGGTTTAAGCCAGCAGCTATCATGTTTTCAGCCTACAATATATTCTCTACATACCAATGAGCTGATTTTTTTTAAAGTAAATCTAAACCTAAAGATTCCCAGGTGGTTCAGATGGTAAAAACTCTGCCTGCAATGCAGAAAACTCAGGTTCGATCCCTGTGCTGGGAAGATCCCCTGGAGAAGGGAATGGCTACCCACTCCAGTATTCTTGCCTGGAGAAGCTAAACCTATAGTTGACACGATTTATGAGGCCTCCCAGAAGATGGCTGAAGGAAAAATAAAGTTTAAAAACTTACAACAAACTGGAATAGAAGAAAATGTCCTTAAGCTGATAACAAACATCTATTGAAAAGACCTCAAACAATACTTAATGGAAAAACAATCGAAAAATCCCAAGTTTTGTAAGAAAGAATATATGGATGCCTGTTTTCCTGGTTTTATTCAACATTTTATTGGATTGTTTTTATAGTCCAATAAAACAAGAAAACAAAGTAAAATGTGAGAGGAAAAGAAGAAATAGAAATTATTGGAATTAGCAGAAGTATGTTTCTAGATAGGCAATACATTATATAAAAAGATAGCAGTGGTTCCATCTGCTAGCAATAATCAATTAGAAAATATAAGATCAGCATTTACTGTAAGAATAAAAATCCTAAGTGTACATCTTACCAAATATGTTTAAGATATTTATATAGACTATTTTTAATATTTTGAAGGGCATAAGAGAAGGCCTCAATAAATGAAAAATGTGTGATTTTTGTTGAGAAAAATTTAATATCATAAAAGCGGGAATTCTTCTCAAGTTACCCTATAATTTCAATACAATCAAAATCCCAACAACGTTGTTATAAAGCTGATTCTGAGTTTTGTGTGGAAATATAAAAGGCTAAAGCAACTAAGACAATTTTGTATTGAAGGAGAAGTGAAGGAGGAATGATAATATCCCACCAACTGTCGAGTTTTTATAAATCAATAGTTAAAAAAAATATGGTATTTGCAGAGATAAATAAACAGACTGATGGAACAGAATAAAGAGCCCAGGAAAATATCCACATATATAGGAAGACTTGGTATTTGACAGAAGGTAAAAATGATAGACCATAAAATAAACAGTACAAGCACTTATCTACATGGAAAAAGGTAAAATTAGAATTATCTCTACTATGCTCAAAATTATATTGCAGGTGGATTAAAGCCTTAAATAAGAAAAGCAAAGTTTTAACTCTTTTAGAAGAAAACATTGGTGAACATAAGAAAGGTTTTTGCAAATAAGGCAAAGTTTAAGGCTTTTTAGAAAATGGATACATTGACTTCATTAACATTTAAAAATTTGTATTTCACAAAGTATCAAAAACAAACAAAAAAAAGACAAACTATGTACTGGGAAAATGTACTGACAACATATATAACAAATAAAGAATAGGTACCCAGAATATATAAATTATGTTGACAAATCAGTTTAAAAACAACTCAGTAGAAAATTGAGGAAATCTATGAGCAGGCAAGTCAAACACACAGGAAGAAAGCCAAATACAATAAAGCATATAAAAATGTCATCTACAACACTAACAAAAGAAATGCAAATTAAAACCGTGAGATGTCCCTTCACTCTCACAAGACTGACAAATATTTTAAAGTTGGTAATTCCAAGGATACATGAGGATAGGGTAAATAGGAGCTCTCATATATGCTGATAGAAGGGGAAACTGGTTCAACTGAGCAATGTCTAATAAAACTGAAGAAAGAATTTTGAGGCCGCTCTTCTCTCTAGTTCTATATCCTAGTACTCCATGTGTACTAAGAACAGTATGCAGGCATGAGTGCTAAGTCACTTTAGACGTGTCTCTTTGCAACCCTATGAACTGCAGCCCTTCAGGCTCCTCTGTCCATGGGATTCTCCAGCCAAGAACACTGGAGTGGGTTGTCGTGCCCTTCTTCAAGGGATCTTCTTGACCCAGGGATTAAACTTGGATCTCTTACATCTCCTGCATTGGCAGATAGGTTGCTTACCACTAGCACCACCTGGGAAGCCTAAAAACAATAATTGCAGTACTGCTTGTAAAAGTAGAAATAAATTGGAAAAAAAAAAAAAACCTACATATTATCTTGGAGAGGGTAGAAAAACAAATAATACCATTGAATACTACATTATAATTTTCATTTCACTTTATTTTATTTTATGGCTATGCTAGGTCTTCATTACTGCTTATGGGCCTTCTCCCGTTGCAGTGAGCCATTCTTTAGTTGGGGTGCACAGGCTTCTCACTGCAGTGGTTTCTCTTGTTTGCGGAACACCAGCTCTAGGTGTTCAGGCTTCAGTAGGTAGAGCTCACAGGCTCTACAGCACAGCTCAATAATTTTGGTGCATGGGGTTAGTTGTCCTGTGGAATGTGGGATCTTCCTAGACCAGGACTGAATCAGCGTCCCCTGTAATGGCCGGTGGATTCTTCATCACTGAGCCACCAGGGAAGCCCCACATTATGATTTTTTTTACATCATACTTACATGTATGTTAACATGTTATTAACGTAGACAAAACTAAAAGCCATAATTTGAAACATTATTAAATCTGCTAGTGGAAATATGAGTATCTATTAGATACTTATCTAACCTTTTTGTATGCAAAAATATTTTATAATTTAAAATAATAAAAAATTGCTATTTTACAGAATATTAAGCAGAATCAGCTGAATCCAGGCATTTCCCAAATGATTTTCCTCTTGTGAATTAGTCAGTGTGGACAACATTTCACAACAAACTGATCAGTCAATTACGACACTGAATTTTTACTGATTTTTGTTGTTGTAGTTCAACATTAGGGTGTGTCACCAATGAAAATAGTATTTGTTAAATGTTGAAGTAATAAAACAACTTTTTTGCCTAAATAGCAAAATGATCACCCTCCTTTGGACACATTATGGAGAATTCTGGGGCTTCCCTGGTGGCTCAGAGGGTAAAGAATCTGCCTGCAATGCAGGAGACCTGGGCTCGACCTGGGTCAGGAAGATCTCCTGGAGAAGGGAATGGCAACCCACTCCAGTATTCTTGCCTGGAGAAATCTCATGAACAGAGGAGCCTAGAGGGCTACAGTCCACGAGGTCACAAAGAGTTGGATACAACTGAGTGACTAAGCAGGCATGCACACATGAAGAGCTCTAAAAAGACAAAGCACGAATTCTCTAGGTTTCAGGCCAAGCATCTGTGCTGCTAATGAGTCTCAAGGATTTGGGAAATTTATATTTCTTCCTTGACTCTCAGTGTCATCTTCTGTGTAATAGAAGTTTGGACTAGGGGTTTCCTAGCAGGAATACTAATATTCATAACTCAGTAACCTACACTTTGACTTGAGAACAAAAAAGTAAACTTAAGTTCAAGCATCCCAAGCTCAAACAAAAATGAAAAAAAATCTTTTTGATAAGTAATATTTCCTGAAGAAGAGAAAAACTACTAATTAAATGATTAAATGGGTGATTGAGAATTTTAAACCTCATGATAAATGCAAAGCATAACCTATTACTATTCTGGTTTTTGAAGGTCAGTGGCTGGTTGAGAAACTTAAGCAATTGAATTTAGAATACTTGCAAATATCCAACATTCATAAACCCTGTCTCTTTTTGAAGTCAGACTGCTACAGGCAGACAAATCGTAGCTTTAACTTCAAGATATGTCCACAACAACTGATTGCTCCAAATCCTTTTATTTTTCTCTCCAATGACTAAATGCTTACGTTTTAAATACCTCTATAATTATAGTAAACATAGATAACAATCTCTAAAATTGCAGCATACTATTTGGTGTTTATAACCTATGGGCCATCTATAAAGAGCTAGATTAAAAGAGGCCATCTGGGAAGTGGACTCAACACCAGATTCCAGGTGTTTCAGAGGCAATGAAAAGGCATTTCCTTCTTTTCAGTACTTAATGAAAATGCTTTACTTATAAGCTATTTTCTAACTTATATACAGAAAACCTGGAAATCTGTCTAAAACTATATTATAAATAATATTTTAGTTGATTTCCACCGCCTTGTCATCATTTTCCACTCCCTGACCCCCACAAGAAATCTAGAATAATCCAAAACTCTATAAAATAGAACTCATGATATGTTCAGCAATCATTGTTCTTTATATCTTTCGTTGTTGTTCACTCGCTAGGTTGTGTCCCACTCTTTATGACCCCATGGACTACAGCATGCCAGGCTCCCCTGTCCTCCACCATCTCCCAGAGTTTGCTCAAATTCATGTCCATTGAGTTGGTGATGCTATCTAACTATCTCTACCTCTGCTGCCCCTTCTCCTTTTGCCTTCAGTATTTCCCAGCTTTAGACTTATTTCATTCATCTTTTTCTGGTTTTTGTTTAGTGGCCTCCCCCACCTCCTTTCCTATTTTTAGTTAGAATATAAGGTTTTCTATTTGTTAGTGGGTAAGCTGTAGGTCATATTTCTATTCTAGTTATTTCTCTGAACATATGTACTTAACTATATGTTTTTCCAACAAAATATAAATTATTCAGTATTGCTCTCTTTCAAAGAAATGCACTTTCCACGAAAGGATTCAATTCAGGAAAATTCTCAGCCAGTTTCTCTTCAAATATTGCCTCTCCAAGACTGCCTTTTATCACAGCTTTTATATAAACTAGATTCTCTAAACCTAATGTCTATATGCTTTCAGGGTCAATGAAAGCATTATTTTTGTAGCCACCCACAAAAAAATCAGTATGGATTTGCTTATACAGTAAGCAAATATTCAGTTCCTCAACAAAACAGATCTTTTAATTCACAATATTTCCAGTAGTTTTTCTTTGAGTGAACCACTTTTGTTTGGCTCAGTGAAAGCAGTTAGCTTTGGGTAAACTCCTTTTAAATTCTCAGGCTCGTATAATGTGGGAGCAATTCTAAAGCATGTGTCTGTGAATGAACAGGGCCTATGAATTGCCTGGAAAATGACTTTACAAAGGTCTATAGTGAGGTCTATCATAGTAAAATTATGGAATGGTAGAGATAAGGAAAAGTCCCTAAAACATTTCTTTCATAACAGTACTAGAAACATAGGAACCATAAAATGTTCAATCTAAAGGAAGCATCATTTTTCAAAAAATACACTTGAGACATAGAAAGATTAAGGATGATTTCATTTTCCTTTCAAGCTTTTGTCAGATTCAGTATTAAATTCCATATCTCCAGAATTTCAGTATTCTTAATGCCATTCCACATTTCCTTCCTAAAATATTAGAAATATCTTAGCTATCACATCAAAATCCCTGCGCAGTTCATTTTCTGATCCAACAGTGGAGAATCTTGAATATCAGGGATCCATGGAGCACCAATGGAATAATGAGGGATTACCCCACTCACTCACCAAATGGATAAATTAGCCCTCCAACACTGAGCCCTGCCCAAGCAGCCAAACAAGAGTGGTTCACTCAAAGAAAAACTGCTGGAAATATTATGAATTAAAAGATCTGTTTTGTTGAGGAACTGAATATTTGCTTATGGTATAAGCAAACCCATACTGATTCTTCTGTGGGTGGCTACAAAAATAAAGTTTCTACCAATGTCTTAAGAACTATATTGTAAGAGCTAATTGATGGGAATTGATTTAACTAGAAGAACCCTTCCATAGGCTAAAGAATGTCTAATCATAAGTACCAGAGAAAATTGATGCCTGATTGAAGAGGGGGGAAAAAAAGTAAATCAAGCATGGAAGTAATCAGGCAGGCAAGATGAACTATGCCAGGGGCATGATTGTCCCTTGAAAAATGGAACTGAACAAGAGTTGAGTACTCTTTTAATCTAACAATTGATGAGTAATTTCAGTATTTCAGTTTGTATTATATGCCCAGCATGCTACTACAGGTATCATGGGGAAAAGGTCAAAAATTATTAGCAGCTGAGTTCATAGACACACTATACAGTGTTTTCTCTCCCTCTTCACACAACAACATCAAAGGGAGAACTTGCGAAAGGGAAGAGATCCCATTTGTCAACTCTGGGTAAGGCAAAGCTGGATGTAAGTGGACTTTGCCCACAAGTATATAAAGAAACAGTTCTAAGTCAAATAAATGCAGATCTTCAATCTGGCTAAGGAGTCCAGAAAGAACCATTCATAAGCAAGAGAAGAGTAAGGGTATTTCTTAGCTGAGCTTAGAAGGGAGAATCAGATGAAGGTCAAGAAACGTGGACATATCAGGATGAAGATAAAAATAGCCTAATCTTGCTGAACAAATGCAAGGTCAGTATTTCTCTACTATTGTATGCAGTGTTAAAGAAAACAAGCTTGGGGGTTTGTATTTAAAACAACCATCAGAGTTAGGAAGGTAATAGAGGAGGAACTAACAACAGAGTTGATATCCAATGGCCAAGGAGGAAATATAAGATTTTGTGGGCCGTTTGGATTTAATTATGAGTCTTTCTTTAGCAGCTTTTGTAGTTAGGAGCAGTAGACAAAAGAGGTGACTCTGAGGGTGTGAGAATCTGATTAACAGGACAGAAAAGTCAAACAGGCTAAAGAGATCTCTCTAAAGATATTGCACTTTTACTCTTTGGTGAGGGCGGGGTCTAACATGGACAAAGGAGGTGAACTATAAGGACTGACAGAACTTTCAGAGAATTGGCAAGGAAAGAACCAGAATGGATGGACCCCAAATGTATGGCTCATTCCAAAGAAAGGTGGCCAGTAGTGCCAAACTGTTATCCCAAGGGATGTAGAAAACGCATGTCAGATCCAAGGTAGTAACAATATCCGTCAACCTGTTTGAGCACAGGGAACCACAGCAGGAGTCATCAGGCAGTAACACATAGTCAAAGTAGTTGCACAGTTAGAGGCCCAAGGAGGTGAGAACCTCTGATTGAAGTAGCAACTTAGGCAACAATGTCGTATGCACTGACAGGGTCCAACCCCCAACAGAAGAAGTTGATGAGAAATCAGCGCCTCAGTCAATGGGTCAGGCATTAGGATTATGCTTGAATCACAGCAGAGACTAAACTACAGATCAGAAGTCAGGGCAGAAGCCAGTCATAGAGCCCGGGTCTGTGCAGTGGGATGAGGGAGAAAACGCTGAAGTAGGAAGGGCACTCAGGGTATTTTAAGCATATAGGCCACAGACCATTTCTGAAGTCTAACATGAATCCTGAGGAATAAAAATATTTGTCTGACTCTAAACATATATCCAGGTTTGGTCCTTATCATCTCAGAGGTTGAATGGAGCTAGCTTCAGATTGTGAGGTTCCAAGTCTATAACTCAGTGGTTCTCAAACAGGGACAATGTCCCCCAGGAAACATCCAGCAATGTATGAAGGCATTTTTTATTATTATGACTGCTACTGCCCTCTTCTTAATAGAGGCCTAGGCTCTGCTAACCCTCCTACAATGCACAGGACAGCTCCCTACAGCAAAGAAAGATCTGGCCCAATATGTCAGTGTTCTAGAGGTTGAGAAATTGGACGAGCACCAACAATCAAAGATCAAGTGGGGAAGAAAACAATCACGTGGGAGAACTGCTGTTACATTGTGTTCATTCATTCATTCAATCATCCTTTCAACAAACATTTAGCATTTATTATGTGCTGAAGACTATCCTGGGCACAAGGGATATGATGGTGATTAAGAAATGATCCCTGCCTTCAAGAAGTCTAAAAGGAAGGTCTGAACTTTACAGCCTTTATTCACTTTTGTCAAAAAAATGCCAAGGGGAATTCCCTGGTGGTCCAGTGGTTAGGACTTGTGCTTTCACTGTACAAGACTTGTGGCTCAGCCAAACACACACACACACACACACACACACAAACAAACAAGAAACCAAAATATTAATTTATTTCCTTTTAGTCTGTGTTTTGCAGAAAAATATCAATTATTCCCATAGGTCAACATGGTTTAGGCTTAAAACCAGAGTGGATGCCTTCAAAAGATAGGAAATATATCTAACATTTCCAAGAGCATGAACTTCAATGTCCTCAGGAAGAAAAAGGCCAAGAATAAGAATAAAGGTAGAAAGGTAGAAAAAGTGACAGATGAGGCCAACTCCATACAGAAGCCTCTTGAATAGCTTCCACAGTTTGATCACCAACCAAGATTTTATTACATTTTTTAAAACGTAGCTTAGAAGTGGAAGTGCATTTGGAAGAAGTGCACTGCTATTTGCAACTCACTTTGAAATGCATCAAAATATAGATTGAGGCTGCATAGAAAGATGATAGTTTGATTGAAATGTGGAAAATAAGAGTAGTACCATGTTAATGGTGTAGTCTAGGTAATGGGCTCACTATAAAAATCATTCAACTTTTCTCTGTCTTAAAATTTTTATAATAAAATTTTGAAACAAATGGAACTTAACTCCCTACTCCTTGCTTAGAAAAAAATATGACTAAAACATATGTATTTCAGTAGACTCTACAAAAGGTTCTGGCAAAACTGAGACTCACTTTTGCTTCAAGAGTACAGCTGCAGTAGAATACTTGTCATGTAGTCCATGGACTTGACTCACTAGCATCATATGAGATCTTCTGAGAAATGCACAGTCTCAGAATTCAAGACATTCTCAATCAAATTTGGATTTTAAATAGATCTTCAGGTGATTCATATGTACATTTAAATTTGAGAGGTGCTGGAATAATAGGTCAATAACCTAGCAGACCCAAGTTCTGCTTTTCATTCATTCATAAATTTTAAACTATATTTATAGAGTCCTATTGTTTTACTGGCCACTGTTTTAAATTCTGGGGACACAGAAATGATGAAGCTAAATTTTTACTTAAATTCTAATGACAGTCAATAAACAAGAAAATAATACTTCATAAAATATATGTGCAATAAAACAGGTAAACATATTTAGAAAAATTGTCCAGAAGCTATTTTGATTAGGGAATTCAATAAATTCTGAGCAGAATCCTGAATAATGAGGTGACAAGCAGAGCAGAGGTGAGGAGACAGAGGAAACAGCAAGCACAAAAACCCCAAGGCAGGAAATAAACGATGCAACACCTCATGTATCTGGAACAGAAATTCCTCTTCTCCAAAATAAAGTTGTCAGGCAAAAAGATCCTTGAAGTCTTTCTAATTCTTGATTTCATGGCTATTTTTAAGATGACTATTCACAAGTGTACTAGGAAGAATAGAGAATTGTATTTTCAATGGAATCAAACCCATGGCTACACTTTTAAGGTAGTGAGTGTTAAAATGCCCACATGTCCAATGGTTCTAATCAGCATTTAAGTTGCTCATCATTCAAAAATTATTCTGGTATTCTCTCACTTCCTCATCCCTCAATTCTTACAGACAAGTCAAAGATAATTGATAATGATCAATCACCAACTAAGTGCTCAGGAAGCCCTTTGTATCTAGGAGTCATTCCCATCATATGAAAAATGTGTTCATCACTCAGTTGTGTGCTCCTCTTTGTGACTCCATGGACTGTAGCCCATCAGGCTACTCTGTCCGTGGAATTCTCCAGGCAAGAATACTGGAGTGGGTGGCCATTCCCTTCTCCAGGGGATCTTCCTGACTCAGGGATCGAACTCAGGTCTCCCACATTGCAAGCAGATTCTTTACCATCTGAGCTACCAAGGAAGCCCTGTTCCCATCATGGTCCCCCTCATCTTCCATTTATTAGTTGATACATGAGACAGTCAATTCCACCTGTCAAGGATGCCAACATCCCTGGAGTTGAGAGCAGTTCTGATATTTAGCAAGTGGGCCAAAGAATATACATAAATCTAGCCCCATCAAACACCTCTTGAGCTTCCTTTGGAAACTGTTTACAGTTGAAACAATAGCAGGATGGGAACCAAGGAACTAAGTTACACACCTCTCTCGACAAGTTTCAGTTAAAGCAAATGGCTTGGGCCCAAAATCTGCAGGGAGTTTTACCTTCATCTCAATCTAAATCCCCACCTCACCAACATCTGCTGAAAGGAAGACAATAGGTATCCTGCCAATTTCATCTCCAGCTACTTCTCCTGCTACACTGAGATACACTGAAATGAGTTTAATTCCTCAAATTCACTTCATTCTCTCTTATGTCTAAGCCTTCAGTTCAGTTCAATCGCTCAGTTGTGTCCTTTGCGACCCCGTGGACTACAGTATGCCAGGCCTCCCTGTCCATCACCAACTCCCAGAGTTTACTCAAACTCAATTCCTTGAGTCGGTGATGCCACCCAACTATCTCATCCTCTGTCGTCCCTTTCTCCTCCCACCCTCAATCTTTCCCAGCATCAGGGTCTTTTCAGATGAGTCAGCTCTTCTCATCAGGTGGCCAAAGTACTGGAGTTTCAGCTTCAACATCAGTCCTTCCAATGAATATTCAGGACTGATTTCCTTTAGGATGGACTGGTTGGATCTCCTTTCTGTCCAAGGGACTCTCAAGAGTCTTCTCCAACACTACAATTAAAAAGCATCAATTCTTCAGTGCTTAGCTTTCTTTATGGTCCAACACTCACATACATACATGACTACCGGAAAAACCATAGCTTTGACTAGACAGACATTTGTTGGCAAAGTAATGTCTCTGCTTTTTAATATGTTGTCCAGTAAAGTTAAAAAATAGATAAATAATTAAAATATATATATATATATGTTGTCTAGGTTGGTCGTAACTTTGCTTCCAAGGAGCAAGTGTCTTTTAATTTCATGGCTGCACAATACAGTATACTAATGCATGTATATGGAATTTGAAAGATGATAATGGTAACCCTATATGTAACTAAGAGACACAGATTGCAGTTCTCAAAGGTGAGGGTTGGACACAATAACATTGAAACATGTCTATGTGATGCAGATTTGTTCATGCATGGGACGGATGCAGGGATGGAGCATGACCATCTGTAGTGAGGTGGGAGGAGGGTTTGGGAGGGGGAGCACATGTGAACCCCCCAAAAACTAGTCTGCCACTGTAATTTCATGGCTGCCACCATGTGATTTTGGAACCCCCCATCTATGTTTCCACTGCCATCTATTTGCCATAGAGTGACAGGACCAGATGCCATGATCTTAGTTTTCTGAATGTTGAGCTTTAAGCCAACTTTTTCACTCTCCTCTTTCACTTTCATCAAGAGGCTCTTTAGTTCTTCACTTTCTGCCATAAGAGTGGTGTCATCTGCATATCTGAGGTTATTGATATTTCTCCCAGCAATCTTGATTCCAGCTTGTGCTTCATCCAGTCCAGGGTTTCTCATAATGTACTCTGCATATAAGTTAAATAAGCAGGGTGACAATATACAGCCTTGATGTACTCCTTTCCTGATTTGGAACCAGTCTGTTGTCCCATGTCCAGTTCTACCTGTTGCTTCTTGACCTGCATACAGGTTTCTCAGGAGGCAGTTCAGGTGATCTGGTATTCCCATCTCTTTAAGAATATTCCACAGTTTGTTGTGATCCACACAGTCAAAGTCTTTGGCATAGTCAACAAAGTAGAAGTAGATGTTTTTCTGGAACTCTCTTGCTTTTTCAGTGATCCAGCAGATATTGGTAGTTTGATCTCTGGTTCCTCTGTCTTTTCTAAATCCAGCTTGAACATCTGGAAGTTCATGGTTCACGTACTGTTGAAGCCTGGCCTGGAGAATTTTGAGCATGACTTTGCTAGTGTGTGAGATGAGTGCAGTTGTGCAGTAGTTTGAGCATTCTTTGGCAGTGCCTTTCTTTGGGATTGATTGGAATGAAAACTGACCTTTTCCAGTCCTGTGGCCACTGCTGAGTTTTCCAAATTTGCAGACATATTGAGTGCAGCACTTTCACAGCATCATCTTTCAGGATTTGAAATAGCTCACCTGGAATTCCATTACCTCCACTAGCTTTGTTCATAGTGATGCTTCCTAAGACCCATTTGATTTCACATTCCATTATGTTTGGCTCTAGGTGAGTGATCACATGATCGTGGTTATCTGGGTCATGAAGCTCTTTTTTGTATAGTTCTTCTGTGTATTCTTGCCACCTCTTCTTAAGCTTTAAAATATGTCTTTCCCTCTCCCTGGAACACTCTGCATCCACAACTCTCTTCATCTGGTTAAATTCTGCTCATCCTTTGGAGCTCTGAACCTCCTCCTATGCAGTCTTGTGCTTCTACTATCAGTGCCTTTATCACACTGTATTGTAGTGATGTGTTTACTTGGCTGCAGTCCCCTAGGCTGTTAAGGAACAGGAGGAGTCAGGTACATCTCATTTGCTTTGTTAACTCAATTGTATCTACAGTTCTTGGAACACAATAGGTGTGTAATGATTATTTATTGAACAAATGAATGTAATTTCTATTTGTTCTCATTAATTTTTTAACCTTGCTAAAAGTTTAAAGATCTGTGTTCTTTTCAACAAACTTTTCTAATCTTTTTTTTAATTGTTATTGGAATATAGTTGTTTTACAATGTAGTGTTAGTTTCTACTATACAGCAAAGTGAATTCGTTATATGTATACATATATCCCCTCTTCTTTGGATATCTTTACCATTAAGATCACCAGAGAGCATTGAGTAGCGTTCCCTATGCTACACAGTCAGTTCTCAGAAGTTATTTATTTTATTCATAGTAGTGCATATATGTCAATCCCAATCTTCCAATTCATCCCACCTTACCATTTCCCCTTGTGGTGGTTTAATCGCTAAGTCATGTCTGACTCTTGCGACCCCATGGGCTGTAGCCCGCCAGGCCTCCTCTGTCCATGGGATTCTCCAGGCAAGAATACTGGAGTGGGTTGCTATTTCCTTCTCCAGGGGATCTTCCCGACCCAGAAATCAAACCTGGGTCTCCTGCATTGCAGGCAGATTCTTACCACTGAGCTATGAGGAAAGCCCTTTTCCCCTTGGTGTCCATGTTTGTTCTCTATGTCTGTGTCTCTATTTTGCTTTGAAAATAGGTTCATCTGTACCATATTTTTCTAGATTCCATATGCTTACATTAATATGCAATATTAGTTTTTCTCTTTCTGACTTACTTCACTCTTACTTCTGACAGTCTCTAGGTCCATCCACATCTCTGCAAATGGCGCGATTTTGTTTCTTCTTTATGGCTGAGTAATATTCCATGATGTATATATATATACATACACACACACACACACACACACACACACACACACACACACACACACACACACATATATATACATATACATACCACATCTTCTTTACCCATTCCTCTGTTGATGGACATTTAGGTTGCTTCCATATCCTGGCTATTATAAATTGTGCTGCAATGAACATCAGGGAGTATGTGTCTTTTCAAATTATGGTTTTCTCTGGGTATATGCCCAAGAGTGGGATTGATGGGTCATATGGTAGTTCTGTTTTTAGATTTTTATGGAGCCTCCATGCTATTCTCCGTAAGTGTGTTAGTCACACAATCATGTCTGACTCTGCGACCCAGTGGACTGTAGCCCGCCAGCCTCCTCTGTTCATGGAATTCTCCAGGCAAGAATACTAAAGTGCATAGCTATTACCTTCTCCAGAGGCTCTTCCTGACCCAGGGATTGAACCCAGGTCTCCTCCATTGCAGGCAAATTTTTTACTGTCTGAGCCACCAAAATGGCTGTATCAATTTACATGAAGAAGGATAAGTTTCAGAATTCAAAACTTGCTCCTCTGACATCTTAATGTCCAAAAAAAGAATTTCTTTTCAAGAGTCCCTAGGAAGGGAAGCATAGTATTTTTTTTAAATACAAGAGAATTTTTTTAAATCCAAGAATCCATGACTCTTGTGACAGCTGAAATAAATATACTGTCTTAATCATCACTATTCTCTTAAACCAGTTTGAGGAAATACGTTTTGCTTTTTGTTTAAACAGGAACAGATTGCTCAGGGTTTGGGGGAGCCAGACACGAATAAGAAGGCCCTTCCTCTTTCATTTTGCAAGTTGTTGCTCTCTGCCCAGCCCTAAGATATTTACTGAACTGCACATGAAACAACCTTCTTTCTCCTCTTCTGGCAGCCTTGTGTGGTATTGAAGAGCGAAAGAAACGGTGAGCACTCCTGTAGCTGCCAGCCTCAGAAGCTTAGCACTTACGGAGGAAGGCCGTGAATTTTGCTCACCCTGGACACAGGAAACTCTGAACCCAAGGGGCCTGAGTCTAAACTTGGAGATGGAATTGGGGTTGAAAATTTACTCCTCAGCTGCTGGACAAGCTCAGCAAGTTGTGGAATGCTACTATTTACCAGACCAAAGGAGAAGCAAGTAACTGATATCTACTCCAAAAGTCTTCTGGCATTTTCCCTCTGGCTCTGGACTAACCTGTTCTTCTAAAGTTTCTAGAAGTACATAGAGAAGATCCCCTGCAGTTGAAAGTGGCAACCCACTCCAGTATTCTTGCCTGGAGAATCCCATGGACAGAGGAGTCTGGCGGGTTATAGTCCATAGTGTCGCAGAGTCAGACACGACTGAAGTGACTGAGCACACACAGAGGAAAACCAACAGTTACTGAGTTCTTTTTATGCACCAGGCACTATGCTGAGTGCTTTACAAGCATTATCTTATTTAATCATCCATACGGTCAAGTGAGGTATTTATATTTATCGTCATTGTAGAAAGAAATTGATGCTCGGAGAAAATAAGTACCTTGGCCACTTCATAAACAATAAAGCCTAGGTACAGATCCATATTTAACAAATTCAAAGCCCAGTATTTTTTTCCTCCTGCACCTGAGGATTTATACCTTGAAATTATAGGAAATTGTCTAACTCTTTGGAGGTACCCCAAAATTTTAAAAAGTTCTACACAGCTCATAACATCATAACTATTATTATGATCAACTAATATTAGATTCATTGCCAGAACATTGTCTCTAGCTGTATTGATAAGGCTTTTCTGAAAGACCATTTTGACAAAAGCTAACTATTTTTAAAAAAATTTTGGCCATGCCTCCCAGCATGTGGAATCTTAGTTCCCTGATCGGGATGGAACCTGCATTCACTGCATTGGAAGCAAAGTCTTAACCACTGGACTGCCAGACAAGTCCTGACAAAGGTTAATTATTTATTCAAATAATCCAGCTTCCCATTACAACTAAGCATGATTCTGACATCCAGAAATCACATATTCCCACCTTAAACAATAGCCCTAAGCACTTAAAAATTTCCCTAACATTATATATCTATATTTTATAGCCTCTGTCCAGGTAGACTATAATGATTTATTTATCTTCCCCACTGCAGCATGAGTGTCTAAAGGATAGAGAAGCTAGAGGGAACATGATTCACTTTTGTGTTGCTTAACCCAAGTCCTGGCACTCGTGGCCACTCAGATGTTTTTGGATTGATTTGGCAGAGACCATGATTGTGAAAACAACTGGCTACAATGCAATTTGATAAGAACAGCCATTAAAATAGTTCAAGATGAGGTATAAGCCTGTAAAAACAATCAATTAGTTCTCATTAAAAGAAGAAGTGTTTGGGACAATTGCACAATGTAATGAATTCACTAGGTGGAGAAGGAATTAGAAGAAAGGCATTGCAAAGAGAGCACAGCAAAGGCAAGACAGCAGGAAATATGGAGGGAGTACTTAGGGACTTGTCTTCTTGTACTTTTCAGTAAGACAGAGAAAAAGCAACAAGACTCAAAAGAGTCAAGGATTTTTGTCAACAATATCAAAGTGTACCTACATATTTCCTTACATTTTGTGCTTAGTATATGAAGGAAGGCATGGCTGTAGTTCACAGGCTATGAAGCCTGGACCATGCTTATGTATAGGCCACTCTCTTAGATTGCTTACTCCAAATATCACTTGTAGGACTTCAGGGGGAAGTGATATTGAGTGACCTATAAGAGTACAGATCATCGGTACTGAAGAAACCTTTTGGGGAGAGACAATCTCTTCCTCCTAAGAGTAAGAAGTGAAGTGCTTCTCATAGTATTTGTATATCAACACATCCCTGAACTAATTCTTTTGGGAAGCCCTGTGGCCAAGGACAATGAAGGGAAGTAACGTTGAAATCATCAGGAGCCCTAGGGCAGGTGGTTCTAAACCTTTCCTACATTCTAGGATCATTTAGGGAGCTTCCAGATACCCTGATCCTCAGGCCATGTCACTGACCAATTGATTCAGTATCTCTGAAGATGGAACTAGGCTTCATAATGCTTTAAAGCACCTTGAGAGATTCCAATACGCAGCTAAGTTTGAGAGCAGCTGCTTCAAAGAGTAAACAAATTGGTGGTGATGGGTAGCTGGGGTGGTGAGGTTGTGATATATTAAGAGTAAATCTGGGATGAGGGAAATCTTTTTCCAAGGTTGAATTAAATATTTAATAGTGCTTAAACAACTGACTTTAATGTGGAATATTTACAGAATTCTCAAGCATGGGAAAAAATGAAAGCAGTGACAGATTTTATTTTCTTAGGCTCCAAAATCACTGCAGATGGTGACTGCAGCCATGAAATTAAAAGACCCTTGCTCCTTAGAAGGAAAGTTGTGACAAACCTAGACAGCATATTGAAAAGCAGAGATATTACTTTGCCAACAAAGGTCTGTATAGTCAAAACTATGGTTTTTCCAGTAATTATGTATGAATGTGAGAGTTGGACCAAAAAGAAGGCTGAGTGTAGAAGAATTGATGCTTTAAAATTGTGGTGCTGGAGAAGACTCTTGAGAGTCTCTTGGACTGCAAGGAGATCAAACCAGTCAAGCCTTAAGGAAATCAACCCGGAATATTCATTGGAAGAACTGATGCTGAAGCTGAAGCTCCAATACTTTGGCCACCTAATGCAAAGAGCTGACTCATTGGAAAAGACTCTGATACTGAGAAAGACTGAAGGCAAAAGGAGAAGGGAGTGACAGAGGATGAAATGATTAGATAGTATCACCAAATCAATGGACATGAGTTTGAGCAAACTCCGGGAGATAGTGAAGGACAGGGGAGCCTGGCATGCTGCAGTCCATGCGATCATAAAGAGTTGGACACAACTTAGCAACTAAACAACAAGTAGGTTGACTGTGAATCACACTGGGGAAAACCCTGGTATAACAGATTGGCCTCTATTAGCTCTACAGTGAGGACCACAGATCTATTTGCAGCCTGGTAACCACGTGTGAAAGCCATTATGTAGTAATGGATCATTGTTACATAACAGCAATCTCTAATCTATTCTTAGTCCCAAGGACAATAATGCAAATATCCTTCTAGAAGAGCCAGGGCAGTATGTCAGAACATGAAGTACAGAATGTGATGTAGCACACAATTGCAATCTCACAGACTGCTTTTCCATTTAATAATATGATTTCTCCAGCACCACCTACACTCCTGAATGTTTTGCTGAACAACAGCACATATTGGTCAAAATATTAAGACTGTGGAGGAAACCTTGCTAATTTCAAAAGAAAATGCACCTATAGGGCAAAAGGCAAATACTTTAAAAAAAGTAGATGTATGCAAATATGCAAAGAAGAAATACAAGGAGTTTCTTTTCTCCTGCTCAGAAGATGAAAAGTTTT
Source organism: Okapia johnstoni (assembly GCA_024291935.2). Taxonomy (NCBI): domain Eukaryota; kingdom Metazoa; phylum Chordata; class Mammalia; order Artiodactyla; family Giraffidae; genus Okapia; species Okapia johnstoni. The sequence goes on along the minus strand of CM044307.1, from coordinate 63,859,860 downwards.
TTTCCAAGGTTGAGTCAAAGGTTTCTTTAATAGTGCTTATGCAATTGATATTAGTGTAGCATGTTTACAGAATCCTACAAATCTGTAGATTAGAAAAGCAGCTTTAGGTTTTAACAAATTTAAAGGAGAATATATTATGTTTGTGTTTTTAGAAGCAGTGAAGATACTGTCTTACTATCTATCTATGTCTTGAAAGGCAGTGGTCTTCCTGAATATGTTTGTCAACTTGTAAGTATTTGGTAGTTGATCGACAAAGCTGCATTGTAGATAATTATCTGAAGAACTTGGGCCAGGAGCCAGATCCCTTTAGAAATGGCATGCCAACTCTTCTGGTGTCTTCACCATTACCAGGGAAATGAGAGTCCAGGAAAGCAAAAAGATTTCTCAGAGGTTCATGGTGTCACATTGCAACAACTTTTCCTACACACAGAAATACTGAGTCTTTTATGCCTTCAATATTCCCTTTTATAATACAACCCCTCTCCAATAATTCACTAGACTGTAGCATTTCTGAAGAGAGTAAATGTTTACTGCCTGTCCTTGAGGCATCTCTTGTACAGAATCTACTAACTAGTAGACCCTTCTTCTGCCAAGAACCTTGATGGGTTTGGGAATGAAACTTGGAAACTATGGATGATTGAACTGAGTCTAATTCATGAAGCCAGGTGGCCCCAGCATCTGGCTTATTAAACTACTTCATCACTATGCTTTATAGGAATGTCATGGTAAAAGCCATGTATGAATTAGATAAATTACTTACAGTTTTCTCAGTGCAATTAATTTGATAGAGTCAAACACTTGTCAATCCACGCTAGTCATCCCTGGCTTCCTATCACCACTTCTAATCAGCTGACTCCCATAACTGCAACTATCCTTCCTTGTTTATTCTCTCTTCTTCTAATCCTAATCCAGTGGTGAAATACTTTCCTTCATTCTCACTGTCCCTACGGAAGAATAGTCTTTTTCTGTTCATGCCCTTGATAGACTCTTTGGTTTAAGGTCTTCTTGGTCACCAGACCCTCATCTCAATAGGTTCACTGAGCTCCAGTGACTAAATGCCCTAGCAGGTGTTCAGGAGCTGCACCCTTTTCAATCTCAGTCATCTGAGCCTCTCTGAATTCTAGTGATTTTCTCTTATACTAATTTTATTAACTGTTCCTATCACCTTCAGATCATTCTAGGTTCTCTCCCCTAAGGTTCTACAAGTTCCCTTCTATGTCTTAGTCAAGACTTTCTTCTCTTTTCCTTCTTTGTCTTCCTTTCTCTTCTTTTCTTTTATTCTTGATTCCAAGGGAAAGAATCTCATGCACACTTGACAAACATGATGACACTTTATGAAAAGATCTCGGATAACAGAATCCAATAGTTTCATCAGGGATGGTGTACCGTGAAATCCAAAGAAGGGGAATTTTCCTCTCTTTAATACTGCTTCACTTCCTCATCTCTTTCTTCTCCTTCTTTATTGTCGCCCTGCAAAATGACAAAGACAACCACACCATAGCTCCCAAGTATACATCAACTCAGTTCAAATCCCAGATTCTAGGACCTAAGAATCCACATTTAAAACAGCCAAACTTCCATGAGCTCTTCACTCAGTAAGCCATGGCCTGATAGGGTGGGAAATAATGGTTTCTGGGGCAACGCATGGGTGGAAGAGGATCATTTTCAAAGAAATCTTATGGATACATATTATGCTATAAAAGTCCCTTACCTTTTTCTGTAATTTATTTGGCTTTGCTGAAATTTGGGTTTTTAATCCAAATCTTTTTGACAATGCATCTTTTCCTAGATGATATTTTCCAAACATTTTTAAAGCAATGGACTTTTTTTTCAGCAAAATATTTCACTGTAAACCAAGAAGTGAAACAGACAAAAAGCAGAGTTGTTCTGATTGAACAGAAGAGGGTAGAGAGCAGAAGCCACTTCTTCTATACATTTTGCTCCATGGTGCCCCCGAAGCCCTGCTTCAGTCCCTAGGGAAGCTCTGGGGAAGCCTCTAATGTTTATAACCAAAGAGAGTCACTTCTATCACCAGAAAAAAGGTTCCTCTCCTGAGTCCTGACTTACTGACTTTAGACAGTATCTTTTTGACTGCCCACTATAAAAGATAGAGCACTTTAACTCAATTCTACTTCCTCCCCCTCCCTTCCTAGTTTGTAAAGTCAACTTACTTGTTGTCCTTTTTTGCATTACTATTAGAATTTCAAATATTATACTAAAAGAGTATTGCTTTTTTTTTCTTTTGACTTGAGGTGACATCTCATCTCTTACCAACTAAAATAACATGCTTGCACTGTCCACCACTTCTCACCCATTCCAATACACACATACATATATACACACATATATATATATCACTTTTATCATATATATATATATATATATATATATATATATATATATATCACTTTTAACATCTGAACACAGGGTAATTAATAGCCTTTCTAACTGTCATTTCCATTCCTTGAGACACACTGTTGCATAATGTACTTTTTCTTGTGTGCTTGCTCAGTCATTCAGTCATATACGACTCTTTGGTACACCATGGACTGGAACCCACCAGGCTCCTCTGTTCATGGAATTTTCCAGGCAGGAATACTGGAGTGGGTTGCCATTTCCTACTCCAGGGGAATCTTCCTGACCCAGGGATCAAACCCGTGTCTCTTGCATCTCCTGCATTGGCAGGCAGATTCTTTACTATTCTGCCACCAGGGAAGCCCACTTTTTTCCTCACTGGTCTGTAAATACAAAGTTCATTTTAAAGCATAAGCTCCTGGGAAGCAATGGGAGAGGTGGTTTATATTCTTTTAAATGGCACCATTCATAGAAGAAAAAGCAGACAGATATGGTGTGATGGTGGAGGTGGTGGAATTCATCATCTCTGATTTCAAGAAGCTGAAAATCTAAATTTGAAACTTTCTGGGGAAAGGGAGAAGAGGAATGGTTTCCTGTAGAAACTGAAGCAACCCTTAGATTTCATCATCTATTTTCCTCCACAAATGCTTCCATTTTTTTATTCTATACAACACAACAGAGCATTGCCACATTCAAGCATTGCTGGTATTGTTTTCAACTAACAGCAGCCAGTTTTCTACAGTTTTGTCAGGGAGATCCCATGTCATAACCTCAGACAGCTATTGCATTATATATGAGATGCTCATACTATTTTCCTTGTTTTTGACAAGAAAAGTCTTCCTCAGTTGCTTCCTCATACTCTCTTCTACTTTCCCAGCCCTTCTATGGAAAAATGAAGACACTTCTTCAATTGACCTTCTCCATCAGCATTACCTCCCTCTGTAAATGATTTTCTCAGTAATTCACTGACTCTCTTGGGCTCACTTCAGTTTCCAAGTAATTGGTTAGTAATTCAACACTTATGTTGGAGAAGGCGCTGAAAAACTGATGAGGGAAGAAAAGTTTCATTAGTGCTAAGTTGTCAATGGCTTTCATAAGTGGTGATAAACATTAAGAATACTCAGGCAGAACAGAGTATCCTGGCAGTGTCAGAAATAGGAAGGGACCACTGGGGATTCTGTGGAATATGTTTCTCTGGAGTTTTCTTCTTCAGTTATTCTTATTTGGCTCTGAGTTTAGGATGGCTCAGTCCATGGGACAAAAGGGAAAGATTTTATGAGCTTTCAAAGTACCATCTAGTCAAGGTACATTCACCATTGAGCACTTAATTGATTGTGAGTACCTACTGGAATTTAGGAACATTTTCAAGTGTACAATCTTCTTTGATCTTCCCAACCATATTGTAAAATCAAGAAGGCAGGTCATATGTGTTTTTAATCCAAATCTTTGACAATACATCTTGTATTGAGTATCTAAGTACATGCAATAATCAAAACTTCAAACTGGATATAGAATTAAAACTCCAATCCCTCCTCTTGTAAGGCTTTTGATGGGTAGGAAATCAGGAAAGTGGTTGGGTAAAGGAAGGAGAGTTCTTCCTTGTATCTCTCCTCCATTTTGCTAACCAAGTTGGTCTGAGAAGGTCGAAAAGAGACTGGGGAGAGCAGAAAAGCTCTCGCCTAATTAATGCTATCATAAAATGGTTCTGTGCTCTGGTGAATAACACTGACTCTTATGGAACTATTTAGCAGATTCTTAGAAAGAACCCCATCACTGAGGACTTCTTCTGAGATTCCCTTGATGAGTCAGGCAGACTCCTCCAATTCATCCATCTAAAGCAAAGCAGCCTGTCTGATGCCTTTTAGAGATTTCTCAAAGAGGAGGAAAACTCGGATTTTCTCTCTATTCTAATTTCCTATCAAGTTCAGTAAGGATTTCTAATAAGTCCTTTGCACTGGGCTTAAAATAAAGTAAAAATACCTCATCTTCCCCCTTAGGGAAAGTTACCACAACTGCTGCAGATATTCAGTAAAACTGAGAATGCATTCTATGTCTTATATAATGCTATGTGCTTAGTCACTCAGTCATGGGCAACTCTTTGAGACCCTTTGGACTGTAGCCTGCCAGGCTCCTCAGTTCATGGAGATTCTCCAGGCAAGAATACTGGAGTGGGTTGCCATGCCCTCTTCCAGGGGATCTTCCCAACCATGGTATTGAACCCATGTCTCCCACATTGCAGGCGGATTCTTTACCAGCTGAGCTAACTGGGAAGCCAAGTACTATATCACAACAAGCAAAAACTACAACAAAGTGGGCATTCCAGAGCTGACTTACATACAACACTCTGTTAGTTCCTGGTGTACAGCATAATGATTTGATACTTCTGTATGTTTCAAAATGATCATCAGGTCTAGTTACCATATGTCATCATAAAAAATATTATGTAATTATTGACTATATTCTCCTCACTGTACATTTCACACCCATAATTCATTTATTTTATAACTGGAAGTTTATACCTTTTAATCTCCCTTACCTATTTCTCTCACCCTCCCCAGCCCCCTCCCCTCAGGCAACCACCTGTTTGTTCTCTGTGTTTACGACTCTTTCTATTTTACGTTTGCCCATTTGTTTTGCTTTTTAGAATCCACATATAAGTGATAACGTACAGTATGTGTCTTTCTCTATCTGACTTATTTCATTTAGTAATAATTCCCTTCAGTCCATCTATGTTGTCACAAATGGCAAGATTTCATTCATTCTTTTTTATGGCTGAGTAGTATTTCTGTGTGTGTGTGACATCTTCTTTATCCATTCATCTGCTGATGGACACTTAGGTTGCTTCCATACCTTGGCTACTGTGAATGCATTTTAATAATCATGCATATTTACTTCTCCCCCAATTTACTGTGTTTATATCATATTTTACATCTCTTTGTTTTCTGTTCTGTGCCTTTACTACTTATTATAGATATAGATTATTTACTATTTTTGTCTTTAGACCTTCCGACTAGCTTTATAAGTAGTTGCTCTATTACCTTTACTATATATTTGCTTCTACCAATTAGATTTTTTCTTCTGTAATTTTCATGTTTCTAGTTATGGCCTTTTCTTTTCATCTTAAAGAAGTCCCTTTAACATTTCCTGTAATGCTGGTTTCGTGGTGCTGATTTTGTGGGCTTTTGCTTGTTTGTAAAACTCTTAATCCCGCTTTAAAATCTGAAAGATAGCCTGGACAGGTAGAGTATTCTTGATTGTAGTTTTTCCCTTTCCACACTTCTGGCCTACAGTTTCTGTTGAAAAGTCAGTTGATAACCTTATGGAAGCTTCTTGCATGTAACTGATTGCTTTTCCCTTGCTGTTTTTAATATTCTGTATCTTTAATTTTTGTCATTTTAATTACAGTATGTCTTGGCATGTTCCTCTTTGAGTTAATCTTGTTTGGAACTCTCTGTACTTCTTAGACCTTCATGTCACTTTCCTTTTCCAGGTTAGGAAAGTTTTCAGCTGTTATGTCTTCAAATATGTTCTTCAAAGCCAAACATTCTAGGGGCTCAGCTTTCCAATCAAGCTGGGGAGCCCAGTAGGGGCTCAGACCCTTTGCTCCTTTGGGAAAGCCTATTCAATTGTGATAATCTTCCCATTTGCATATTACTCACCCAGAGAAGGGGGTATTCTCTATTTTATATAAGATATAAGGGTCTTATATCTCTTCCCCTCTTACTCAACTCAGTGTGGATCCTTCTTTTCATCTTTAGTTGTAGATCTTTTCTGCTAATCTTCAGGCTCTTCTCACTGATAGTCCTTTGTAAATAGTTCTAATTTTGGTGTGCCTGTGGAAGATGAGCTCAGGGTCTTCCTACTTTGCCATCTTGGCCATTGCTCTCACTGGTATGTTCAATGATTGACCTGCATTCTGCATTTATTCCCACCTCCAAAGAGTCAGACATGACTTAGCAACTTAACAACAACAAACCTCCTAGTGTACCTTCCTTTTTAGCCTATAAAGCTAAAAACCACATTTTCTAGACTCCTCTACAGCTAGATTTTGGGGGACTGTGAATTAGTTCTCATCAATCAGATGCAATTACTCAAAGATCAGAAGGTAGAAATGAATGAGAAGCTATATTCCAGCTGTTTCTTTTCTATGGGCAAGGAAAGCTGTGCAGATTTGGCTTTTTCTCCATTCCTATAGTTTCCAGCTATATGGATATTATTGGCAGCAATGGCTTCCTGATTCTAGCTTCCTGATGCCCGGATCACAATCACAGAATCATGTTCTTGAAATTCATAGGTCCAGTAAACCTCTTAATTTCCAACTCCTGAATGTGACAAGATAGTAGTTCCCATAATAGGTGGTATTCTGTGAGTGATTACTGGAGTCTTAGGCTAGAGCTCATTCTTCTGGCTCCTCCAGTAATCTCATAAGCACACGCGTGCACACACACACACACACACACACACAAACTATATTTAATCCCTTTCTACTTAAAATACTTATAGTGCCTTTTATTTTTCCTATGTAAAACTTTTTGGTTCACCCTCTAATGCCAAGTCATTCCATAGGTTCCAATTCAAATGTGTCTTCATCTAGGAAATTTGAGGCATCACAAAATAAATGAAAACAAGTGGGAGAGTATTCCAGATGGGAGGTTACATTTTCTCCTACATACTTTCACATGCCCTATACATACTGTTATCATTGTATATATCACAGAACCTAAGAGTTTCCTAAAATTTATCTTTCTTCCCTGCTAGACTCTCTTACTTCTCTTCTAGAAAGAGAAACCTTATCATAATCTTTTTTGTACCCCAATCTCCTAGCACAGTCCCTAGTATTTGATAAAATTTCAATATATGTTAAATGAATTAATTACTGAATGAATGAATAGGTGAATGGAATGTAAATAGACACTCAAACTGGAGTAAATGATAATCTTTAGTGAATCACTTCTTTTCTGTTTATACATAGCTTATAATTTTCATCTTCATACTAAGAAAATTTTAAGAATATCTACCAACTCATGGATGTCAAATAGTGGGACTTTCTTAATGTTTGTTTCTGAAGCACTGTTATAAAGGAGGAAGTGTAAAATTGCGTGAGTATTTTCTCCAGATTTAGTTTCACAATGAGGGACCACAAACTCAAACAAAAGTAAAGAGGTGCTTTCCTCTTATCTTAATATAAATGATTTTATCATATAATAAGGACTACACTGGAATAGAATTTATTTAGAATAAAAATAAGGCAAAAATCTATCTCTAAGAAGACAGATTGTGTAATTGTGTATCTATTGAATACAATAATTAATGATATAGTTGTCCCTTGATATCTGCAGGACCCCTGCAGAGGAGATTGATTCTAGGAACTCCATGGATATCAAAATCTGTAGATGCTCAAATTTCTTATATACAACATAATAGCATCGTACAGTCAGCCCTCCGTAGCTACAGTTTCACAACTGTGAATATGGAGGACAACTGTAATCATAACTGTTATATATATAGCCCTTTTGTAGTCAGGAAATTTAGCTTTAACTAATAAAGAGCAGAGGAACTGAGATTCAAATCTGACATTGATGAGAGACATACCTTAAATATGAAGACTCAGGTTGCAGTGAAAGAGTGGAAAAGATATACCATGTCAACTTTCCAAAAATAGAATTGATATAAGTATAATAACATTTGATTAAGAAGAGTCTAAAGCAAGAAGTATGACTAGAAATAAAATGGATATTTTATATTGATACAAGAATCAATTCAACAGAAGTGATAAATTTCTATGCTTTTAATAACGTAACTTCAATGTATATGTGTATATATATATGAAATAACATGGTCAAATTTATTAAAACAATAATTGAATATTTTAACATCTTCAGTAACTGATAAAATAGGCAGATAAAAAGATTATTAAGCATATATGATATTTTAATGATATGATTAAAAATTATATAATTAATACATATATAACACTATACTCAACAACTTTGTAATATGCATTTTTAAAAAATGCACCTGGAACATTTACTAACATAGATCATAAGGAAAGTCTCAACAAAATTTAAAGGATATAATCACAAGGAGTAAATTCTTGAACCACAGTAGAATTAACTTAGAAATCAATAACAGAAAAGAAACTAAAATATCCCAAAATATTTTAAATTAAACAATATACTTCTAAATAACCCATGCATCAATGAATAAATTACAAATAGTAATTTGAACACATTTTTAATTATATGATAAGAAAGACTTGAAATATTAATACTTGTGGTCTGTAGCTCAAGCAGTGCTTAGAGAGAAATATATAACTTTAAATGCATATGTTAGAAAGAAAGGCCATATCTCAAAACTCTAAGCTTTCTTCTCAAGAAACTAGGCAGAAAAAAACACATCAAAATAAATCCCAAAGAAAATAAGAGCAGAAATCAATAAGACAGAAAGCAAATATACACTTGGGGAAAATTAACAAAGGCGAAAAAAATGATTCTTTGAAAACAGATTTAAAAATTGATAAAATCCAAGAAAGATTAATCAAGGAAAAAAAGAAAAATATAACTTGTTAATATCAGCTATAAAAACGGAGATTTCACTATAAAATCACAGATATTAAAAAGATAATACATAAACTTGAGTTTAAATGAAATGGACAAATTCCTTGAGAAACACAATTTACTAAAAATGACAAAAAAATAGAAAATCTCAATAGTCCTGTATCTGTTAAAGAAATTGAGTCCATATTTTAAAAAATAAAAACTCCTGGCCCAGATGTTTCACTGGTAAATTCTTCCAAACACTTAAGGAAATAAGAACAATCTTATGCAAACTAATTCTGATAATGAAAAAGAAGGACTACTTCCAAACTTATTTTATAAGGCCAGCATAACTTTGACACCAAACCTAATGTTAACATTACAGTGAAGGAAAATTGCAGGCCTGTGTTTTTCATGGACATAGTACAAAATCACAAATAAAATATTATCAAGTTAAATCTATGGATACATCATCATCACAACAATAACTATGTGTCAATCAAGTAGGGCTTATTACAAGAATGCAAAGTTAATAAAGATTGTAAAATCAATGAAAATGAATAACGGAAAAAATCCGTATGATTATTTCCATAGAAAAATAAACTTGAGTCAGTCTCACTTAAAATTCTAGGCTTTAAAAAAAGTAATTGAACATCATTGTATGAATAAGAAATATATTCGCTAAAAATAAAAGAAAATAATAAAACTGAGTAAAAGTAGCTTAAAGAAAAGAGTGTTCATGAAGTCTGGAGGTAGACAGTTAAAGCTATTTCAGTGTTTAATGATGCCATCTGGGATCTAGACTCTTTCTATCTTTCTGCTCTGCCACTTTTTGAAGTATCTGTAATAGTGCCCAGCACTATAGTAGATGTTCAGTAAATGTTGAATGACACAATCAACGTGTTAATTTTCTGAAGCTTACAATCTAGTGACCACAAAATTAGCCTAGTAATGGCCTTTTGGTCCATGTTCTAGGTGCAAAGAACAAAACTGAAATGAGTTTGGTACCTACATCCAGAAAGCTATAAACCCTCCGATTTTAACTCTTTGTATAGAACTGACCCAAATGGCAAGAGAATTTGGAGAATAAGTATTTTTAGCTGGGCACATTATTGCCCTAAAAAAAAAACAGAGTTCTATTACTCAAAACAAAGAAAGAATAGATACTGGGTCCCTCTTTATAGAAGGCACAATGACAAGCACTCTTAAATCCACAGTATAAGAAAAGGCTCCATCTCTAAGGAGACTGAAGTTTAACAAGGAGATAAGAGAAGTAGAAAATAACCATAATACAGGGAAGAGGAAGATAAAATCCCTGCAAGAAGTTCAAACAAAGTAGTCCAGGAGATCAGAGGCAGAAATGGCAATGTCTATTAGGGACAACTGAACAGCTTCATAAAATAAAACTTCTGAGAAGTTTTAAAGATGGCCAAGATTTTCACAAGTAATCATGAGCAGTAGTATATTTTAGCTGTAAAAGAACCAGTGAAAACAGTTAAGCGATCTATCTGATATCTGAGGAAAAATAAATGTATGCTACTGTATCAGATAGTCACAGACTTTGCTTGAGTTAAAACTAGAAACATATATTTGGGATATATCATGTGCTGAGTGTGTGCTGTGCTAAGTCGCTTCAGTCATGTCTGACTTTTTGCAACCCTATGGACTGTAGCCCGCCAGGCTCCTCTGTCCATGGGATTCTCCAGGCAAGAACACTGGAGTGGGTTGCCATGCCCTCTTCCAGGGGATCTTCCTGATCCAGGGTTCAAACACGCCTCTCTTACATCTCCTGCATTGGCAGGTAGGTTCTTTACCACTAGTGCTACCTGGGAAGCCCCAACTGGATCATAGGGTCACCCAATGTTGGGCAAAGAATTCAAACTTAATCCTTTGACAAAGAAGAAACAGTGAAGGATTTGGGGAAGGAAGACAAACATATGTGGTACTTACCCCACCCCCCAAAGTTTATTGAGATGATTGTGTGATACTATGATTTATAATAAGAAACATATGTTTCGTCTTTCTTCACCCTTATCTCTAGCACAGGCCTCCTAAAACTCTTGGAATTTTCTAAGTGATAAGAGTAACAAAGGTGTCTTTTGTGATATTCTGAGGTGACTTCTGGATGGCAAGGAAGGAAGGACTGGTGGCTGGTTGCCCGGGGAGCCACCCCTGTGATTAGAGAGTTGGAATTTTCAGTTCCACCCCTCAGCCTCTGGGGAGAGGAGAGGGGCTGGAGGTTGACTCAGTCACCAATGACCAATGATTCAATAATGGAGTCTCCATAAACCCACAGGATGGGATTCTGAGAGTTTCCAGGTTGGAGAACATGTGACGATCTGGGGAGATGGAGAGCCTGGAGAAGGTATGGGAGCTCCACACAATGCAAGCTCCAGACACATCCCCCAAACCTTGCCCTATGCTTTTGTTTTACCTGGCCATCCTGAGAGGCATTCTTTTTATAACAAACCTGTAATCTAGTAATTAGACTACTTCTCTGAGTTCTACAGGTGGCTCTAGCAAATCAATCAAACCTAAGGAGGTTGTCATTGGAAGGCCTAATCTATCACCAAGTCAATCAGAGGCCTGAGTGACAGCTTGGACTTTCAACCAGAGTCTGAAATGCGGGGAAGGACAGTCTTATAAGCCTGAACCCAGAACCTGTGTGATCTGACGTGATCTCCATGTAGACAGTGTCAGAACTGAATGGAATTGTAGGGCACCCAGCTGGCATCAGAGACCTGCTTGATGGTGTGAAGAATCACCCTTCCCCATTAGGCTGGAATTAGTACTAGAAGCCTTACATTTTCATGTAACATTATATCAGTTCAAGGAGTACAAAGGAATGATTTGATATATAGTTGATCCTTGAACAACATAGGAGTTAAGGGCACTGACCCCTACACAGTCAAAAATCTTCGTATAGCTTATAACTTGACTCTTTGCATAAGTGGTCCTTTTGATCCACATTCAAGCTTATGCATCTGTGGGTCCAACCAACCAAACACTGTGTAGTACTGTAGTATTTACTATCGAAAACAAAATCCATGTGTAACTGGATTTCAAAACTCAAAACTCCTCTGTGTATATATTGTGAAATGATTATGGGTGTGGTACTTTTGAAAGTTTATTCCAATATGTAAAATGTTTAGAACAGGGAGACAAATTTCCAGGTTATTGTGATTATTTCAAGGAGAGGTCCACATTTTAGGCATGAGGAAGAACCAAGCAGAAAGTTCTCACTGCTGTAATGGTTTTAATTAAATAACAGGGTGAACAAGAAAAGGAAAGGCTGAATGAGAGAGGCGGTGGAGAGGAAGAGCCATTTGGACATGGCAGCTGGCTGGATGCTGAGAATAGAGAAGAGGAGGCAGTCTTAAGGTCTGAAAGAAGATGGTGACACTGTTAACAGGGGAAGAGGAGGACATCTAAGTGAATTGAGTTAGCCAACCCAAAGTTGCAGCTTTAGGATTCATCCACATGGGCACAAAGAGTTTCTCTGAAGAAATATGCCTAGGGAGAAAAAAAACCTACCGTAAACTCTTAGAAGGAGTTTGATTAGTGGAAAATGGAAGAGGAGCCAGTGAAAAAGAGAGAGAGGAAGTGTAAGGAGGAGTTAGGAACATGACATTAGCAGGAAGGGGCCAAGGCCTTCCTGGCATCAAAAACAGAAGGAACAGAATTGTTTTAATAATTTTGTTGATTGATCGATTTTTGGCTGTACTGGGTCTCTGTTGCTGCGCAGGGCTTTTCTCTGGTTGCAGAAAGCAAGGCTACTCTTTGTTGCAGAGCTCAGGTTTCTCATTGCGGTGACTTCTCTTGCTGTGGAGCATGGGCTCTAGAGCATTCTGGCTTCAGTAGTTGCTGCACGAGGGCTCAGTAGTTGCAGCTCCCGGGCTCTAGAGCACAGGATCAACAGTCGTGGCACAGAGGCTTAGTTGCTCTGCAGCAGGTGGGATCATCCCAGATCAGGGATGGAACCCATATCTCCTACACTAGCCGCCAGAGTCCTTACCACTGAGCCATCAGGGAAGCCCAGAATAGATTTTTTGTGAAGTATTTGCTTATAACTTCTGTCCCTCCCTGATTCCAAATGACTTACAAACAAGAAGGGCATAATTCCTTCTTGCGTTCCCAGTGCACACCACAAAGCCTGCCACTGAACAGTCAAGTAACGCAGAGGGATAAAGGAAGATTGGAAGAAAAAAACTAGAGAATTAAGAGGCAAGGAGGAAGATTCTTTAAAAAGTCATTTGGTGATTAAGAGACTGTTTTCAATAGAATGGTAGTAGTAAGAGCCAGCTTGCAAGCAGTTAAAGGTGTGACTAACACAGAATGAGGACAATGAATACAGAAGGTTGAGGGTGATAAAGAGATCTGGGCAGTGAGTTTGGGAAACTCTAAGACTGCTTTTTGTTTGTTGCTTTTTGTTTTGTTTACTGTGATCAGAAACTCATTTGAGATACTGTTCTACAGTTTTTCCTTCTGATATTTAAAGCATTCACTTAGCTCTGTCCTTTCTCAAAAGTCTTCATGGCTTTTTTTTTCTTTTTTGGCATTGTTCTCCCAAACTCTTAAGCCCTTGGAGAAATGAGGGAATTTGTGGTTAAAGAAGAAGTTTCTTGAAGGAAAATGAAGGGAGACATATTTCCCCCAGACTAGAGTCTTCCTCAGTCAGGGCAAGAAGAGGAAACAGAAAGTCAGGTTCCCAGAGAAAAGGTGAGGGGCCCAGCAGTCCCTCAGAAGGAGGTAAGGCTTGAGAGACAGAGTCCTATGTGCTCTGTCTATAAATAGGGGATCCAGGGCAAGCTCAGGGGTGATGCCCGCATGCCACAGAGAGTGGAAACAGACTTCTCAATGGTGACGCGTGACCAGGAGAACAATGGCTGCCCTCATCACTCTTCCCCAATTCTCAACCCTTCCTACTGCAGAAGCTCTACTGGAGAGAAAGCATAAGCCCTAAGAGGGAAAGAAGTTAACATATTTTTAACCACATCAGCAGAATGGCTCTTTGAGTCAGGAATTTAGTTGCACTATAAAGACAGAGAGGTGGGTTGTTAGCTGAGTTCGTGCATGAACTGTGCTTCACTGGAGCATGTTTGTAAGCAGAGAAGTAGGGGCCTGGAGACTGCAAAGTATAGTCAGAGGCACCCTGCACATCCCCCATGATATGGGCAGAACCCCCACAGATGACCAGCTGGGCTGTCCTGAAGGAGGAGCTAGGATAGGAGAAACAGGAGTTAAGGAAATGCTCCTCAGATGGTACCTATTTTTTACCTAAAATTTTGGAGCCAGTTCACCAAAAGAGAGGATGATAAAGGTTTAGAACAGCAATTTTGAGGAGCTGTATGAAAAGACAAACCAGTATATGTGTAGGTGGGCAGCAAGAAATGCCCAGCAGCCCTTGGGGAGCATGCAGTCTGCAGTTATGGAAACCAGCATGTGTGTATGCATTTATGCATTGATCTCTGTGTGTAATTACATTCTACCTTGTTCAACAAAGCATAGAAGGTGCTTACAGGGCATAAATGAGAACAGTAAAGTAAAGAATAAACCAGAAGCTGAGAAAATATATAAATATAGACTAGAATTCATAAGGAGGACCCTCTAGGCCACACAATTCTGTGTTTCTCCAGACAACTCTCAGCCACCTGTACAAATGTTAATAGCTGGGCTGTGTTGTGGAAACAGTGTGAGAACAAAGAAGAAGGTAAGGAAGTGAAGCCATTAGCTGCTCGTGGCACTGAGCTTTGTCAGAAGGGTAAAATCAAGACAGAATGGATAGACTGAAAGAATTAGGGAGGGTGAACTTCAGAATACAATTAAGGAAAAGGGAGGCTGAGCAGACTAGGAGGGACCTTGTGTGCCACTGTGGAACCCATTGGACAGAGGAAGATCTGAAGTTTTTGTTAGGAAAGTGACAAGGTCAGTGATGTGGAAAACTATGTCTGTCAGGAGCATAGAAAATATCTCAGTGGTTGTAAAGATAGCAGTCAGGGATACTGCTTAAGACTCTAATGGAATAGCTCAACAGAGACTAAACTGGAGTGAAGTAATCACAAGTAAAGTGTGCAGATAGGTGCTCTGAAGACAGAGTTCTCAAGGATTCAGTAAAATGGACTACCTTGTTCACTTCCAAGGGGACTACAAATAAGCATGATCTTCCAGGAGGACAGCTACAATAGATCCATGTAACTTTAAAAATGTTTGTACTTTTTGAGCTCAAAATTCCTTTTCTAGGGATCTACCTTAGGAAAATAATCGGTACTACAAAAAAAGTTTATGGTCAAGGATGCTCACCATAGTGTTTTCTAAAATTCAAAAACATCTTAAATGTGCAGGAATGAGGGAACTATTAAAAAAATTATAGCACATTTATATAACACACTACTATTTGATCATTAAAAATTGTGTGCTTAAAGACTGTGGTAGAATAGGAGAAGCTCACAATAAACTGTTAAGTTAAAATATTATCTTTTATATTAAGTCGAAAATAATAGACACTTTGAAGCAAATTTTCTAAATAAATATATGCATGAATTTGAATATTAGATTAAAATTCACCAAAATGTTAATTGGGTTTGCCTCACAGTGATGAGACAGTAGATAATTTTTATTTTCTTCTCTCTACCTTTCCATATTTTCCAAATTACATTCAGTGAATACACATCAATTATATAAGCAGTTACTTTAAAAAGTAACCAAATACTATAAAGCACATTCACAATTCATAAAAAGTTTGTGCTACTGGAAAACACAGGTACCTGAGAGAGAAACAAGTCTGCCTGTCGGCGATCAGAGATGCAGTGAGTGTGCATGATCGTATGCTCCGTGACACAACATTGCTTTTGCCATCGCCAAGGATTTGAATCTAATTATGCTATCTTCGTTGTTTTACTATTCAAGAAAAAGGCGAATGAGAGGAATAAAATAAAATGTTACCGTTATGCTGTCATGGGTACAATCAAGACACAGACTTCTATGATAATATTCTTATTACATTTAGTGACATCCCTTTACATATCTTTTTTAAAATTCCTGATATAGTGTATTCAGATTCCAAATGGCCAGAAAATTCAAATAGCCAGATTTTTCTGTAGGATATACAATCATCATTACTTTTCATCACAATAACACTAAACTGCTTCAAGATACTTGTTATTGTCCCAAAACTCTTAAGTGATGCTCAGAGTAGGGCTATTTTTCTTTTTTTTTTTTTCATAAATTTATTTATTTTAGTTGGGGGCTAATTACTTTACAATATTGTAGTAGTTTTTGCCATACATTGACATGAATCAGCCATGGGTTCACATGGGTTCAATCTTCTAATTCTATAAAAAATTAACTCATATATGATGTAGTAGACTTAATTATCTAAAATATTCAAGTAACCAGAGGAGCCCCCTTATTCTCTAACAGTGCTAAGTGAAGACAATTTTCCACAAATTTATAATTTCTTTATTACTTTAGTAGCTGGTTATGAGATATGAACAAGCAACTGTGTCATCCTCATTTGCACAAATGTTCCTATTGAACAGAAGGTGTGTAACTGAATGGAACTAGAAGAAACATCACCCACACTGACCAATTTCCTTTAAATTCATGACATTCACAACTATTAATTTCAAGCATGCCCTTCACAGTGTCCAGCAATCACTGTGCATTTCCCTAGTCCTAATCCTAGGAAGATGATTCTGTATTTTCTCATCTCTCCTCAACCTTCCCACACCTCCTCTGCCATCTTCTCTCTCAGCCCTTGACCTTGATTTTTATTTCACCGAGAAATAGAAACAATCAGAAGAGAACTTCCACAAGTTCCCACCCACACCTCCACCCACACATCAGCATCTGGGTTCTAAATGCTGCCTTCTCTCCTGTTACCAGGGATGAACTGTCCGCGTTCCTATCTAAGGCTGAACTTTCTGCTTGTTCACTAGATCCCAAGTGTTCTAAATATCCAAGAACATGGCTCCAGATGTCCGTCCTCTTTCTTTCTCCCGGATCACCATTTTCCCCTCTTCACTGGATCATTCCATCAATATACAAAATGATGTTATTTCTCTATGTTGCCTTCCATCTACAAGCTCATATTTCCATTCTTTACAGCAATTCCTCTAAAGATTTTTTTCCACTAAAGATTTATCTCTAAACCCTATTCTGCCATTCTGTCTAGAATCTCCTTTAATCAAGCTTCTGCTTCTTCTGCAAAAGAGGTTTCCACCAATGGTACCCCACATTGCTAACCCAACAGCTAGTGCCTTTATTTGACTCCTCAGTAATGTTTAACACCATTGTTCGTTTCCTCCTTATGGAAATACTTTATTAACTTGTCTTCCAGGATTTGCACTCTCTTGGTTTTCCTCCTATTTCTCAGCCTTTGCTCATTTCTCCGTATTTCATCAACATCTAATATGGGGGTACCCCAGGATTCAGTCCTTGGCCCTCTTCTCTCTTTCATGTGCATTCATTCTCTTAATGATTGCATTTCTCATCATGGCTTAACATTCTACCTATAAACTGACAACTCCTAAATTTGTATATCTGGTCCAGACCTCTCCCCTGACTCCAAACCTGGATGCTCAACTGCCTACTCAATATCTCCATTTGGATGTCTAATGGGCATCTCTAACTTAACGCTTAATATTCCCCATAGAAGGCTTGTTCCTCATTTCACTCTTCCTTTCTGTTTTGACCAAGGAGTAAACCTTGACACTTCTCTGTGTCTTACACCCTGGTCTGTCAGCAACATGTCATCTCTGTCTTCAAAATGTATCCAGAATCTAAGGACTTCTCATCTTTTCTACCACTTTCTTCCTGACCCAAGGCATCGTTATCTCTCTCCTGAATTATATAAAAAGCCTCCTGACTGGGCTCCCTTTCTCCCCTGTGGTCTACTCTCTTAAGAGTCAGAGAGATCCAAGTCTTTACCATGGTCTACAAGACCGTGCACAATTTATCTCACCCAAACCTTCCCTCTCTGACCTCATTTCCTATTATTTCCCCCCCCAACACACACCCACTCTGCTCCAGTCACACTGACTTTCCAACACAGCAAACACACTCCCTCCTAAAGACCTTTCACTATAATTCCCTCTGCTCTTCCTGAACTATCTCCATGACTCACTCCCTTGCCTCCTTCAGATCTTTGCACAGATGTCACCTGTTCCATGAGGCATTTCCTGACCATCCTATTTAAAACCGCAACCCGCCCTCTCCACCAACACACCCTACCCCTTTTACCTGCTTTATTTTTCGTCTCAGCACTTATCACCACCTGCCATGCTATTGATTTTATTCTTCTGGCTAGGGGTTAGGCTGTGTTTACTGTAGCTATGGGTGTCAGAAATTATATTTTCCTCAGGTGTTCTTGGTTTTGGCTCCCTTGTCTTTGGGTTCCCCAAGAGGCAGTCTATGGGGTCACAAGAGTTGGACAAGACTTGGTGACTGAACAACAACAGAGGTGCCTTAAATATCATTTAAGATGCACAGTTCTTTCAGTGGTTATTATAAAGGAGCCCTGAGGATGTGGTGGTCTGGTGTAGGGGAAGAGGAAACATTTTATAATCCTGTGATTAGGTCTCAGTCTTCAGTGAGCTTGTCTCCCTGGGCTGTGATCTTCACAGGTGCTTTTGATTCCTCCCTCCACCCCACCCACCCCCATTACACACTTATGACAGACAAGAAGGTTAAAGGGTGTGGAGCTAGGTATTTCCCTTCCCTTAGGTCAGTTAGTAAAACCCTGGTAGGTTAGGCTCTGATAAAATAGTTTCTCTTAAGGGCTGTGCTTAGTCACTCAGTCATGTCCAACTCTTTAGGACCCAATGGACTGTAACCCACCAGGCTCCTCTGTCCATGGGGATTCTCCAGGCAAGAATACGGGAGCGGGTTGCCATACCCTCCTCCAGGCAATCTTACCAACCCAGGGATCAAAACCAAGACTACCACATTGCAAGTGTATCCTTTACTGACTGAGCCACTAGGGAAGCAAGAATACTGGACTGGTAGCCTATCCCTTCTCCAGGGGAATCCTCCTGACCCAGGAATTGAACTGGGGTCTCCTGCACTGCAGGCCAATTCTTTACCAACTGAGGTTCTCTTAAGGGCAGACCTTGTTAAAAAAAACAGAATGTTCTGGGCATATTTCAAAATGGCTACTTTCCCCTCTCCTGGGAGAAACACAAGGGGATTTCTCTCTGATCTTTACTGTGAGAACCTAATAGGGCTGCTGGAGGTAAAACTCACAGAAGTGTGGGGTCCTCCCCTAAGAGTGAGCCCCTCTGAAGTTTTCATCTCTCACACTTGTCCGCATGGAGCCTCTAGCAATTTGTCAATTAGGTTTTCTAATGCTGGCACTGGTTCCTAAGGAGTTTTCTGCCCCTGGGCTTCTGATTCTCTGTAATAGCCTGTTTGTCTCCAATTTTCATGGCAGTGGTTGTCTTAAGACCTCAGTTTTCTGATGGATCTAAGAAGAGTTGTTGGTTTTCAGTTTGTTTAGCTTTTTGTTGTTGTGTGGAGGTGAGAATATTCATTGGAAGGACTGATACTGAAGCTAAAACTCCAATACTTTGACCACCTGATGCAAAGAACTCACTCATTGGAAAAGACCCTGATGCTGGGAAAGATTGAAGGCAGGAGGAGAAGGGGACGACAGAGGATGAGATGGTTGGATGGCATCACTGACTCGATGGACATGCATTTGAGCTAGCTCTGGGATTTGGTGATGGACAGACAGGCCTGGAGTGCTGCAGTCCAGGGGGTCAAAAAGAGTCAGACACAACTGAGGGACTGAATTGACTGGAGATAAGAAATGACTTCCAAGCTCTTTACCTGATGGACCAGCAAACAAGAAGTCCATATTATGTATTTTATTCATTTATTTTTATCTACTTTCCTCCTCTCCCACTAGGATGCAAGTTCCAAAAGGGTAGGGATGTCTGTCTGGTATGTTCACCACAGTGTCCCCAATGCTTAGAACAGTGCTGATGCATAGTAGGCCCTTGGCAATTATTTCCTTAAAGACATTGAATAAATGAAAATACACAGTCCAGTAGTTTCTGCTAGCCCAGAAATTTCTTATTGGACTACTGAATAAGGGCCTTCACCCGTACTGTCCCTCTGCCTGGAAAGCTCTTTTTCATCCTCCACTTTGCGCTTTACTTGGTTAATTCCTGTGCATTCATGTGTGAGCTTAAATGTCAGTTCCTCAGGGAAACCTTTCCTGGCCTTCAGGTTGAGGATCATGAGCACTCATAACCCAGCTATTCTCTCTCACACTTATTATAGTTAAATAGCTATATAATTATTTATGTAATATTTAATTTATCACATGTTTATAAATTCTTTAAAGGGAGGAATTATATCTCTTCTATTCACTTTAGTATCCCTGGCACCTAACAGACTGCTTGACATACATTGTGTGCTTAATCACTCAGTCGTGTCCAACACTGACACACATTAGATACTCAGTAAATATTTGTTGTAAGAATACAGACAGCAGTTGTCTAGTTAAGATAACTATATTATTGCTACTTAACAAATTTCCCCAAAACTTAGTGCTTTAACAATAACAATAATCATGTATTGTCTCTTATATCTTCATAGACCTTCTATGGGTCAGGAATTCGAGAGTGGCTTAGCTCAGTGGTCTGACTGGAGGTCTCTCATGAGGTTACTGTTAAGACATCAGCCAGAGCTGCAACTATCTGAAAGCCTGTCTGGAGTTGAAGGATGGACATCTATGGTGGATCTTCACATGGCTGGCAAGTTTGCAGTGACCATTGACAGAAGGTCTCTGTCATTTCTCCTGGTGACGTCTTTCAACACATATTCTCTTTCAAGACATATTCTCACAATATGACAATTGGCCTCCCCCCAACAATTTGACAATTAGATGGCCCTAGATGGACCATCTAGGAGAGATCAAATGGAAATGTAATATTTTTTATGAGATAGTCTTAGAAGTCACAAGTCATGACTTATGTCACTTTCTGTTTATGAAAAGGAAGTTCCTACATCAAGCCCCATTTAAAGGGCAGAGAGTTTCAGTTCAGTTCAGTCGCTCAGTCGTGTCCAACTCTTTACGACCCCATGAATCACAGCACACCAGGCCTCCCTGTCCATCACCAACTCCCGGAGTCTACCCAAACCCATGTCCATCGAGTTGGTGATGCCACCCAACCATCTCATCCTCTGTCATCCCCTTCTCCTCCTGCCCCCAATCCTTCCCAGCATTAGGGTCTTTTCCAATGAGTCAACTCTTTGCATGAGGTGGCCAAAGTATTGGAGTTTCAGCTTCAACATCAGTCCTTCCAATGAACACCCAGGACTGATCTCCTTTAGGATGGACTGGCTGGATCTCCTTGCAGTCCAAGGGACTCTCAAGAGTCTTCTCCAACACCATATTTCAAAAGCATCAATTCTTCGGCGCTCAGCTTTCTTCACCGTCCAACTCTCACATCCATACATGACCACTGGAAAAACCATAGCCTTGGACTAGACGGACCTTTGTTGGCAAAGTAATGTCTCTGCTTTTAAATATGCTGTCTAGGTTGGTCATAACCTTCCTTCCAAGGAGAAAGCGTCTTTTAATTTCATGGCTGCAATCACCATCAGCAGTGATTTTGGAGCCCCCAAAAAATAAAGTCTGACACTGTTTCCACTGTTTCCCCATCTATTTCCCATGAAGTGATGGGACCAGATGCCATGATCTTAGTTTTCTGAACGTTGAGCTTTAAGCCAACTTTTTCACTCTCCTCTTTCACTTTCATCAGGAGGCTCTTTAGTTCTTCGCTTTCTGCAGAGAGTTTAGGCACCCACATTTGCAAGAAGTTGTGTCAAACAATTTGTGCACATAAATTAGCAAATTAATGGATAAAAGAATGAGGAAGAATTGATGCGGTAACTCAAAATCAGTTTTCCTAATTTTGAAATAGAGAAGGAAAAACAACTCTGCAATAGTTAAAGAGCAACAGATAAAGAATCAAAACAGTAGATTAATATCTGGAGAGATTATTTTTATAATATGGTTGTAGAGGTCTAATGTTCATAAATTATTTTCTACATTAGAATATCTTACGGGAAAGAAATAACAAATGCTGGAAGATCAAAAGCCAACAACCAACACAGTGATGCCGTGTGTGTGTATGTGTGTGTGTGTGTGTGTGTGTGTGCGTGTGTGTATGTATAATCAGTGAATAAGGTAATGAATGTGTTAGTCACTTAGTCATGTCCAGCTCTTTGCAACTCCATGGACTGTAGCCCACCACGCTCCTCTGTCCATGGGATTCTCCAGGCAAAAATACTGGAATGGGTTGCCATTCTCTTCTCCAGGGCATCTTCCCAACCCAGGGATTGAACCTGGGTTTCCCACATTGCAGGCAGATTCTTTACCATCTGAGCCACCAGGAAAATAAGGTAAGGAATGGTAGTTGTAAAATAACTACACCTTACATCCTTTCAGGGGTTACAATACCCCTATAAATATCTGAAAAATAAAATCTTCAGTCTGTCCACGCATTGTTGGGGTTGTGGGTGGAGGGTAGGGAGCACATAGAATTACTTTTTCTACTTACTCGTAGCAACCAAATATCTGACCCAAGGATGAGAGGATTAAATAGATAAAGTACAAGTTTAGAATTTGAAAAGGCATCAATTACATATTCTATTGTAATAATACAATCATGTATATTGCCAAGCATAACTTTAGCACAAGCCAGTATCCTCAAACCATGCTTTGTAGAGAAGATAGCCTCAATGTCTTAGTTCTCTTCCAGTTTGAGTGTATACTATCTGTCTGCTAAAAACCCTTCTCTAGTTTTAACTGACTGCTGCCATCTCCTTCCCTTCTTTCCCAGGGCCATTTTGAGCATGGTGATTCCTTTTTCAGGTTCTCAAACATTGTTATTTTAATTTAATCACTATTAATAGATGTTTCATAAAATATTATAGATTTTTCTACATTTTTGAACAAAGTATGCTAAATATTAACCTTTGCATGATGACTCCAGATTATCTTTATGATTATTAAGCATTGTTCTATATTTTACAAGTCAATCTAGTGCAACAGAAAGATTATTAGATTAGGAATCACAAAAACTTCATCAAGATCTTCAACCTCCCTTACAGTTTCTTCATCTACAAAATGGAAACAATATCTTTCCTGGATTCTTCATTGTTTATGGTAATATTATATTTTTTAACATATGTAACTGTTATCAGTTAATTTTTGATTATAAGAATGGTTGTTGTTGTTCAATTGCTCAGTCATGTCCAACTCTTTACAACCCCATGGACTGCAGCATGCCGGGCTTCCTTGTCCTTCACCATCTCCCAGAATTTGCTCAAACTCATGTCCATCGAGTCAGTGATGCCATCCAACCACCTCAACCTTCGTCATCCCCTTCTCCTCCTGCCTTCAATCTTTCCCAGCATCAGGGTCTTTTCAAATGTGTCAGCTCTTCCCATCAGGTGGCCAAAGTATTGGAGCTTCAGTTTCATCATCAGTCCTTCCAATGAATATTCAGGATTGATTTCCTTTAGGACTGACTGGTTTGATCTCCTTGCAGTCCAAGGAACTTTCAAGAGTCTTCTCTAGCACCACAGTTCAAAAGCATCAATTCTTTGGTACTTAGCCTTCTTTATGGTCCAACAACACTCACATCCATTCATGACTACTGGAAAACCATTGCTTTGACCAGACAGACCTTTGTCAGCAAAGTGATGTCTCTGCTTTTTAATACCCTGTCTAGGTTTGTCAGCTTTTCTTCCAGGGAGCAAGCATCTTTTAATTTCATGGCTGCAGTCACCATCCAGGGTGATTTTGAAACCCAAGAAAATAAAGTCTGCCATTGTTTTGATTTTTTTTCCCATCTGTTTGCCATGAAGTAATGGGACCCAATATCATGATTTAAGTTTTTTGAATGTTAAGTTTTAAACCAGCTCTATCACTCTCCTCTTTTACTTTCATCAAGAGGCATTTTCATTCCTCTTCGCTTTCTGCCATTATGGTGGTTTAATCTGCATATCTGAGATTATTGATATTTCTCCCAGCAACTTGATTCCAGCTTGAGCTTCATCCACCCTGGCATTTTGCGTAATGTACTCTGCATGTAAGTTAAATAAGCCTTGTCATACTCCATTCCCAATTTTGAACCAGTCTGTTGTTCCATGACCAGTTCTAACTGTTGCTTCTTATCCTGCATACAGGTTTCTCAGAAGGCAGGTAAGGTGGTCTGATATTCTCATCTCTTTAAGAAGTTTCCACAGTTTTTTGTGATCCACACTGTCAAAGGCTTTAGTGTAGTCAATGAAGTAGAAGTAGATGTTCTCCTGGAATTCCCTTGCTTTTTCTGTGATCCAACATATGCTGGCGATTTGATCTCTGGTTTCTCTGCCTTTTCTAAATCCAGTTTGAACATCTGGAAGCTATCAATTCATGTACTGTTGAAGCCTAACTTGAAGGATTTTGAGCATTACCTTACTATCATGTGAAATGAGCACAACTGTGTGTCAGTTTGAACATTCTTTTGGACTGATTTTCTTTGGGATTGGAATGAAAAGTGACCTTTCCCAATCCTGTGGCCACTGCTGAGTTTTCCAAATTTGCTGGCATACTGAGTGCAGCACTTTAACAGCATAATGTAGATACTAAAATAAAGGACTTTTTAGCCCAAGAAGTATTATGCAACTCTGATTTTGATGTTTCTCTGTTCATTGTATATAAATCATGATTCCCTAAAGCAATTAAATTATGCTTAAAGTTGATGCTTTTGAACTGTGGTGTTGGAGAAGACTCTTGAGAGTCCCTTGGACTGCAAGGAGATCCAGCCAGTCCATCCTAAAGAAAATCAGTCCTGGGTGTTCATTGGAAGGACTGATGTTGAAGCTGAAACTCCAATACTTTGTCCACTGCATGCGAAGAGTTGAGTCATTGGAAAAGACCCTGATGCTGGGAAGGATTGGGGGCAGGAGGAGAAGGAGATGACAGAGGATGAGATGGGGCTAGATGGCATCATCGACTTGATGGACATGAGTTTGGGTAAACTCTGGGAGTTGGTGATGGACAGGGAGGCCTGGCGTGCTGTGGTTCATGGAGTCATAAAGAGTCAGACACAACTGAGCGACTGAACTGAACTGAAAGTTACAGTAAATAGATTCTGAGTAAATGGACTGTCCTATGGGAAAAAAAAATATTTACTTTTGATCAATGGTTTTTATAATACCCGTATTTAGTATACAGAGTTCTCTTTTTTGCTTATTTTTTTCCTTCTTTACTCTTTCAACCCACTCCAGTATTCTTGCCTGGAGAATTCCATGGACAGAGGAGCCTGATGGGTACAGTTCATGGGGTCGAAAAGAGTCAGACACGACTGAGCAACTAACACTTTGTCACTTGCTCTCTAGTTAGTTGAGTTTGCTAGATGAGAGACCTCTGAATAACTGAAGTTTTATATTCTATGTATCTTTTCTTAGTGCAAATGTAAATGCAATTAGTGCTTTACTTAATACAATATTCCTGTGTTTATATCTCTGAAAATGGATATAAAAACACAGCCAACACTGACCAACAGAGTAGTCGGCAAGGGCACTGATCATGGTCATCATTGTTGAGTTTCCCAAGTATTGGGGGAGAGTATTACAGTGATATATTTCTAATATTATCATCAGATTTTACTACACTGATTTCTCAGAAACCACAGGTTTGGCCAGCCACATTACCAAACAGAGTGGATAGTATTTGGGGCATTCTCTCTCCACAGCTATTGCATAAAGCATGGAACCTCTCCTCTAGTGAAAACTTTCAACTTCACCATCACAATTCCATCACAGAACAAACAGAACAACTGAGCTATGGAAGCTACAGGATCCAAATTTGACAGAGATTTTTTTTAATTAGTTTATTTATCTATTTTTTAACTTTACAATATTGTATTGGTTTTGCTATACATTGACATGAATCCTCCATGGGTGTACATGTGTTCCGCTTCCAGAACCCCCCGTTCCACCTCCCTCCCCATCTCATCCCTCCGGGTCATCCCGGTGCACCAGCCCCCAGCACCCAGTATCATGTATTGAAACTGGACTGGTGATTTGTTTCACATATGATAATTTAAATGCTTCAGTGGCATTCTTCCATATCATCCCACCCTTGCCCTCTCCCATAGAGTCCATAATACTGTTCTATATATGTGTCTCTTTTGCTGTCTCGCATACAGGTTTATCTTTACCGATTAACTAAATTCCATATATATTTGTTAGTATACTCTATTGGTGTTTTTATTTCTGGCTTACTTCACTCTGTATAATAGGCTCCAGTTTTATCCACCTCATTAGAACTGATTCGAATGTATTCTTTTTAATGGCTGAGTAATATTCCATTGTATATATGTACCACAGCTTCCTCATCCATTCATCTGCTGATGGGCATCTAGGCTGCTTGCATGTTCTGGCTGTTATAAACAGTGCTGTGATGAACATTGGGGTACACATGTCTCTTTCAATTCTGGTTTCCTTGGTGTGTATGCCCAGCAGTGGGATTGATGGGTCATATGGCAGTTCTATTTCCAGTTTTTTAAGGAATCTCTACAATGTTCTCCATAGTGGCTGTACTAGTTTGCATTCCCACCAACAGTGAAAGAGGGTTCCCTTTTCTCCACACCCTCTCCAGCATTTATTGCTTGTAGACTTTTGGCTAGCAGCCAATCTGACGGGCGTGAAATGGTACCTCATTGTGGTTTTGATTTGCATTTCTCTGATAATGAGTGATGTTGAGCATCTTTTCATGTGTTTGTTAGCCATCTGTATGTCTTCTTTGGAGAAATGTCTGTTTAGTTCTTTGGCCCACTTTTTGATTGGGTCGTTTACTTTTCTGGAATTCAGCTGCAGGAGTTGCTTGTATATTTTTGAGATTAATTCTTTGTCTGTTGCTTCGTTTGCTATTATTGTCTCCCATTCTGAAGGCTGTCTTTTCACCTTGCTTATAGTTTCCTTTGTTGTTTAATTTTAATTAGGTGCCATTTGTTTATTTTTGGTTTTATAAAATTCTCACTGTTTGCAGATGACATGATCCTCTACATAGAAAACCCTAAAGACTCCACTAGAAAATTACTAGAGCTAATGAATGAATATAGTAAAGTTGCAGGATATAAAATTAACACACAGAAATCCCTTGCATTCCTATACACTAACAATGAGAAAACAGAGAGAGAAATTAAGGAAACAATTCCATTCACCATCGCGACGAAAATAATAAAATACTTAGGAATACATCTACCTAAAGAAACAAAAGACCTATATATAGAAAACTATAAAACACTGGTGAAAGAAATCAAAGAGGACACAAATAGATGGAGAAATATACCGTGTTCATGGATCGGAAGAATCAATATAGTGAAAATGAGTATACTACCCAAAGCAATCTATAGATTCAATGCAATCCCTATCAAGCTACCAATGGTATTTTTCACAGAACTAGAACAAATAATTTCACAATTTGTATGGAAATACAAAATACCTCGAATAGCGAAAGCAATCTTGAGAAAGAAGAATGGAACTGGAGGAATCAACCTACCTGACTTTAGGCTCTACTACAAAGCCACAGTCATCAAGACAGTATGGTACTGGCACAAAGACAGAAATATAGATCAATGGAACAAAATAGAAAGCCCAGAGATAAATCCATGCACCTATGGACACCTTATCTTCGACAAAGGAGGCAAGAATATACAATAGAGAAAAGACAATCTCTTTAACAAGTCGTGATGGGAAAACTGGTCAACCACTTGTAAAAGAATGAAATTAGAACACTTTCTAACACCATACACAAAAATAAGCTCAAAATGGATTAAAGATCTAAATGTAAGACCAGAAACTATAAAACTCCTAGAGGAAAACATAGGCAAAACACTCTCCAACATAAACCACAGCAGAATCCTCTATGACAGAGATTTTAAGTCATTTCACTGTGATTGATACCTAGGACAGCAGTTTCTAAACAGTGAACTGTGGCCCAGGGCATCAGAATCAACTGCCAAACCTACTGCTGGTTCTAACCTCATAGTATTGAAGATGAAGTGTAGGTATCTGTACTTTGAACAAAATGTCCAAGTGATTCTCCTGAACAAGTCATTTTTAAGAATCACTGGTCAAAATTGGAGGACTCAGGGTGACCACCTCTCTGCATTATCTCATTGTTGATAGAAAATTCCACAGAGAGGCCCAGGATTCTACCATTGCCGCTGTTATTGTTTAATCACTCAGTAGTGTCTGACTTTTCTGTGACCCCATGGACTGTAGCTCACCAGGCTCCTCTGTCCATGGGATTTCCCAGGAAAGAATACTGGAGTGGGTTGCTATTTCCTTCTCCAGGATATCATCCCCAGCCAGGGATCAAACCCAAGTCTACTGCATTAAGGGAAGATTCTTTACCATCTGAGCCGCTAGGAAAGCCCTCTAAAAAACATTCACATTAAAAAAAAAAAGTTTAAAAAAAGTTAAAAAAAAAAAAGTTAAATTGATCAATGATGAAAGCCAATGAAACAGTTAAAAATGATCTGTGTGTTGGAAAGCAAAGAACAGCTTATAAAATAAAATCTCAGGTGACCTGAACACCAGCTATTAAAGATAGCCTCCGGGCTCTCTACTTCATAAACGGATGACCCCCTCTGGCACTCCATTTATTTGTATAAGGCAATCCTTTATGCCTAGGAGCTTTGTGTGTTGAGATGCAAAAAAAAAGATGTAAATGTGGACTAAGAATATCTTTTCCCTCAGAAAATTTGAAGTCCATTGGGAAAGACAGAACTAATAGTCACTAAATAAGAAAGAGGATACAGTGTAGGAACTCACTGAGACAATGGAAGTTCAAGAGATGGAAAAACAAGTTGCACTAAGGCTGGGAAGATCGAAAGAGATAAGAAGGATGGGACTTAGGTGATCTTGGAAGCAAGAAACGTAGTAAACACAAGCAAAGAAGTAGGAATAACAATCATATGGAAAAGAGAATAACAATCACAGAAAAGGGAAGAGAACTTATGTCTCCAAGATGGGAGTTGGGAGCAGGAAGAGATCAACCCTCTATCCAGTGGATGTTGGCCAATAACCAACGCCATTATTACATCTTGTTTTTCAGAGAACCCTTCTTTGTAGGCACCTTCTGTCATAGTAAAGAGGACTGATTCTGTTTTTCCATTTGCCTCCATCAGAAAAGGGACTAATCTTTGACTTCCCTTTTTAAAAATATTTATTTATTTGGCTGCACCATGACTCTTAGTTGCAGCACGCAGATCTTCATTGCAGCAGGCAACTTTTAGTTGTAACATGTGGAATCTATTCCCTGACTAGGAATCAAACTCACATCTCCTATAGTGGAAGCGTAGAATTTAGCCACTAGACCACCAGGGAAGCCCCTAATCTTTCATTTCTGAATGCTTTAATGTGAACTAACAAATTTCACAATTTTTAGTTCTCCCAGGTCCTCCAGTCCTCCTGTCATGGGTAGATAAAATGGCCTTTCATATTTTAATGATATATTTTCATCAATCAGGTACATGTGTACCTAAAGGGAAATCAAAACATAGCTATATCATATTATTCCAGGCACCATGGGAAGCACTACACATACAGTATCTTGTTTAATTCTCACAACATTTCATTATGAAACTCTTATCCCAGTTTTTCAGATGAAAATCACAAAATACAGAGACGGTAAGCAATTTGCCCAAGTTCACAGACTAAGTGGTAGAGGCTAGAGTTGTGCCCACATTTACTTTACTCCAAGTTAGTTAAACTAACTCAAATTTTCTAACAGACAAGAAATTAAGATTCCTGATGTTACTTTATTACACCTAAGACCTTATGGTCACTGTGTAACAGAACCACCTATGATATATTTTTAACCTGTAAAGCTTGGATCCTACCTTGGAACTACTGAATGAGAGTGTCCAGGGCAGGGCTGGAAATCTGGAAGAGTCTCTAAGCCCTACGGGTGTTTATCATGTGCAGACTGGATGGAGAACAATGATCCAGTTTAGTGGCAAGGGCTGAGAAACGTGTGTGTGCCCTAGATGCTACTTCTTTTGAATATATGCAAGTCTGCATAAGGCTCCTCACCTAGAAATGTGTAGCATCTTTCTATTCAAACCACTGGAAACAACCATAATAAAGAAAGCAGTGATGATGATAATAGAAGCAAGTTTGAGAAGATACTCTACCTTAGAAGAGCTCAACCAATCCTAAATTTGGGAGAGTTATGAAATGTCACTATCTCTAGTCAGCAGAGGCCTATGGGATTGTTGCATTCTCAAAAAAAAATTTTTTTTTTAATGTATTATACTAGCACTGTTGTTTGTGGTTTACAGATACACTTCTGGAGCTGAACCCTATTTAAGATGAACACAGTTACTGGCTTTGGTCATTTCAACATATTTTTTTGCATCCTTAGGAATGAGTTTATTTAAGTACTAAGAAGGGTCAAATTTGGGCATCATCAAATAACGACAGTCTTGTTGATCACGATCTTAATAGATTTAGATGTTTTCTCAATTGAGCATATGGTTATTGTAGGCAAATGGGTTTGAGATAACCACAGCAGGCTATGAGAATCAAAATGGAAAGTATTTGGAAATAAAGTGGGATACATAAGCTTGGGTCAATCCTTCATCCTTTTTTGCCATGCTAAGTCGCTTCAGTTGTGTCTGACTCTTTGTGACCCTATAGACTGTAGCCCGCCGGGCTCCTTCTGTCCATGGGATTTTGAGTTGGACTATAAAGAAAATTGAGCGCCAAAGAATTGATGCTTTTGAACTGTGGTGTTGGAGAAGACTATTGAGAGTCCCTTGGACTGCAAGGAGATCCAAACAGTCCATCCTAAAGGAAATCAGTCCTGAATATTCATTGGAAGGACTGATGGTGAAGCTGAAACTCCAATACTTTGGCCACCTGATGCGAAGAGCTGACTCATTGGAAAAGACCCTGATGCTGGGAAAGATTGAAGGCAAGGTGGGAGGAGAAGGGGACAACAGAGGATGAGATGGTTGGAAGGCATCACCGACTCAAGGACATGAGTTTGAGTAAACTCTGGGAGTTGATGATGGACAGGGAGGCCTGGCGTGCTGCAGTCCATGGCTTCGCAAAGAGTCAGACATGACTGAGTAACTGAATTGAACTGAGACTGTAGGCTGCTGGGCTCCTTCTTGTCCATGGGATTTTCCAGGCAAGCACCCTTTTGGGGAGCAACAATTAATATCCATGTTATTCAGAGGACTAACCCAAAATAATTATACTTGAAACTAAATTTTCTTTCTTTGAGGGCAAAAAACCATCACTTGAGTGTTGTCTATGTGAAATGAGACCTGTAAAGGAAACTCAGCATTCTTTCATCTTCCTTAAGAACTGAGACACAAAGTAGAAGGCAAAAATGAAACTAACCTTCATAAGCTTTATAAAGCATCTATCAATCATTTGCTTGATTGTGGCATATTTGAAGCTCTATACTAACACGTCAGTTCATAAGCAATTGAAAATTGCCAAGAAATGTATTTGTGTTGAGTTGTTTGACATTTTCTAAATATTAATGCAAGAGAATAGACGTGATAAGTCAACTTCTGGAGATAGGAGGTTTACCTATCATTAGATTTTATGTAACAACTTATAACTGCCTAGGCTTTCAAAAATAGACAAAGACATAGCAATTAAAGAGCAGTTTTGAAACATATAAAACTCACTCCAAGCAATAAAATTAAGGTCATAAATTTATTTGCCTACTAGCTTCTGCATATTCATTTGTTGTTACAAATGGTTTAATATAGACAGGGAGGGCAACTTACCTAACATCCCCATATTCTATGATTCCCTAAGAAGTGGCAATCGTCACTGGAAATTAACAGAAAGAGAAAGTTGAAGAGAGCAGTTAGCATCATAATTTCTCTTGTTTTATCATGTCCGAACAGCAACAGATTTTTTTTTAAGTGACTAGTTTTATACAATTAGGACCTTCTGCCATTTGACGAGAACACATTGTTGGAACTTATTCTTAGAGCAGTTTCACCTAATGGAAACATCTCCAAAGCATCAATTGAAAAACAGACTTGTACTTAGCAGAGTAAAATCTAGAATAGCAAGGTATGTAGAGCAGTTTTACATATATACTTTTGAAATCATAGGTTTATGGTGATCTACCAAATACTGGTGGTGATTCTGAAAGCACCATAGTTAGACAGAGGATCTGCTGTGTATCCGATATCATTTCACCAAGATCCAGTCTTCCCAGCAATGATTCTTTGCTCTCAGTCAGTCAAATAGACTCACTCTGCAAAGGTGAAGAAAGGCAAGAGGCTGAGTAATATAACATTTTTTAAAGTGAATTCCCCATTCTACATCTTAGTCCTAGTTTTATGAAATCATAAAACATTCCATCTGGAAAGAACCTTAAAGATCATCCAGCAAGCCCTTCATTTTACAGGTGAGGAAA
This sequence comes from Okapia johnstoni, assembly GCA_024291935.2. Classification (NCBI taxonomy): domain Eukaryota; kingdom Metazoa; phylum Chordata; class Mammalia; order Artiodactyla; family Giraffidae; genus Okapia; species Okapia johnstoni. Next base: position 63,827,502 of record CM044307.1, on the reverse strand, counting down.
CTTAGACCCAGAGGACTTAAGTGGCTAGTTCAAGGTCATATTCCAAGTTCACTGCTGAACTACTGGGTATATCATCAGTTCCCCAGCTTATTAGAGAGAGAAAGAGACAGATTTCCCTTTCACATTCAACCAACTATAAATTCTTTGAGGTTAACAACTAGCTCTTTTTATTTTTTGGAAGGTGCTAAACCCGTTGGTCATTCCCATATTAATGCCTTGAGTGCTTTAGACATGCAACATCTAGATGTTTCTGTGAAAGTGTGAAAGGGAGGTTTGTTTGCAACTATTTGGAGGGTAGCAGGGAGACTCTATCCCACAGGAATGTAGGAGGTTTGTTGAACTTGCCATCACATTTTAAAATGTCTATCCCTACGTCCTAACTAACTACTTGTATGACCTTAAGAAAGTTACTTGATGTCCCTATGCCTCAATTTCCTCATGTAACCAGGATAATAACAATTACTTCCAAGGTTGTTATAAAATTAGATTTCAGGTTGTCAAGTAAATTATGAAAATACCAAGGAAAATGCCTGGCATTTGCTAGGTACTCATTAAACATTAGTTCTCTTTATTGTTGTTTTCATTCACCATTACCCCTACCAGAAAAGTCTAATAAAATCAAAATGGTTTTTAGATCCCTGGGCCTAAATTTCCTTATCCAAAGAAGAGAGATAAGATAACCTACTTCATGGGGTCCTTATGAAGATTAAATGTGATAATGTCTGTGACCAAGCTTGAAAATTATACACTATTGTACACACAGGGGACTGATGCTGTTATTGTTGTGATCCACATCTGAGTATTCCAGACTCAACACGTTGTTTTTCAATTGGCTTAAAACCTTTATCATTTTCCTCCAAATACCTGACACTCATCCTTCAATTCCTAAGTTGCCTTCTTCTCTGCTCAAATGAGCCTGTGATGTATGCTGGGGTGCTGGGGTGCTACATACCAAAGCCCAATCTCTCTGCTCTATCCAACTCCTTTACGTACATGTGTATTATTTCATTTGGCACTTACCATATATTGTTAGCCATCTTTTTGCTCTTATATATTTGAATTCTTTCAGGCTACCCAGTTGGCACTAGTGGTAAAGAACCCGTCTGTCTCCTGTAGGAGACGGAGAAGACATGGGTTCAATTTCTGGATCAGAAAGATCACCTGGAGAAGGAAATAGCAACCCACTCTAGTATTCTTGCCTGGAAAATCCCATGGACAGAGGAGCCTGGCAGGCTATGGTCCATAGGGTCGCAAAAAGTCAGACGTGACTGAAGCGACATAGCACGCAAGCACGCATTTGGATTCCTTTACTAGATTTCTGGACTCTCCAAGGACAAGTAATATATTTTTTGTTTTTGTTTGTTTTTGCAGACTCACAAGTCTAGTATAGTACTTCAAACCAAGAAGGCTTTACAATACTTATCTTCTGAGTGATCAACTGATTATAGTATTGAATTTGGTCAATAGCTTTGTTTTACACGGTTTATCTTAAAAATAACCAGAGGGAATTCCCTGATGGTCCAGTGGTTAGGACTCCATGTTTTCACTACCAGGGCCCAGGTTCAACCTCTGGTCAGGGAACTAAAATCCTTCAAGCCACACACTGTGGCCAAAAAATAAAGTTTAAACAAAAAACCCCCCACAGAAATCTTAGTGGAGTAAAACAACCCTTTATCATGCTTATTGATTCTGTAGATCAGGAATCTGGACAGGGCACAGAGGGAATAGTTCACGTCTGTTCCTACGAAAGGCTTGAAGACTGGAAGCTCTAGTCACCTGAAGGCTATGTGCTCACAATCATGCCGCTGCTGCTGCTAAGTCGCTTCAGTCGTGTCCAACTCTGTGCGACCCCGTAGACGGCAGCCCACCAGGCTCCGCTGTCCCTGGGATTCTCCAGGCAAGAACACTGGAGTGGGTTGCCATTTCCTTTTCCAGTGCATGAAAGTGAAAAGGGAAAGTGAAGTCGCTCAGTCATGTCTGACCCTTAGCGACCCCATGGACTGCAGCCTACCAGGCTCCTCCGTCCATGGGATTCTTCAGGCAAGAGAACTGGAGTGGGTTGCCATTGCCTTCTCTGCACAATCATGCTAGCTGTCCCTGAGAACTTATTAGGAGCTACTGACTGGAACACACATACATGTGTGTAATCCATGTTACTCATCTCTTCACCTGACTTGGGCTTCTTCATAATATTGTGCCTGCAAAAAAGAGGCAGGCAGAAGGTATGTCCTTCATATAATACAGTATCACTTCTGTCATATTCTATTGGTCAGAAAAGTCACCAGCCCCACTAGGTTCAAGGGAAGGGGAAATAAACTTCACCTCTAGCCTGAAGGAGCATGTAACAGTAGAAATGCCACTGCACCCATTTGGGGGGAACTATAATCTGACACAAGCCTTTATTTTTCTAATGAACTTACACCAAGTTTTTCTGTGTTTTAAATTTAAGGGGCTGTCTTACTCTTAAGTCTCTAAATAGATGAGTATCCCATATTGTTCTCCATCAAAAGGTGGCTTATCTTTATTAATACCACAAAGTTGGGTCCCTGATTGATTTCCTTCCCTGACAGTGGAACCTTTCCTTGACTCCAGTAACAATCTCCTAGGATGCTCTCATACTCAATAGCTTACCAGTGACTGCATAGTAAAGGGAGAGTAGAAGACTGTTTTTCAAGTTTATATGTTCTTTACTTTTCTATAAGATGTTCAGGACTCCCTAGTGTGTGTGTGTGTGTGTGTGAGCACTCAGTCATGTCCAACTCTCTGTGACCCCATGGACTTTAGCCCACCAAGCTCCTCTGTCCATGGAATTCTCCAGGCAAGAATACTGGAGTGGGTTGCCATTTCCTTCTCCGGGGGATCTTCCCAACCCAGGGATCAAACCTGGGTCTCCCATGTTGCAGGCAGATTCTTTACCATCTAAGCCACCAGGGAAGCCCTTACTTTTCTATAAGAGTCTCAGGACTCACTAGTATCAACATTTATCCACTCCTAACCACCAAAAAAAACAATAAAAAACAAACAAACAAACATGGATAAGGTGTCAAATAAAGACATTACATCCCACAGAGTATGAAAAACTCATTCGCAAACATACATTATCATAACAGTGAAACAGGCTTCTCTAAGATGCACAGTAGATGTTCTCGATAATCAGTTTAGTACAGAAAACTTGTTCTCTTCCAAGACATGAAACAGGCAAAAGCATGAGACAGTAAAGTCTGTATTTTGCTCTTCCTCCCCATGCATTTACACACACACACACACACACACACGCACATATCCACCTCCTGTTAGTGCTTGTTCCTGCTCTTTTCACACTTAACGGCACAGGCTCCCATGATAGCTACTCACACAGGCCTTCTGGTCTGCTGAGAAAATTTCTTTAGTCTTCTCCATATAAAAAATTACATGATCTTCTAGACCATTCACCCAGCTTCTCAGAGTCTTAAAGCCAGTTTGTTCTACCAGTCATGGTTCATTGGTTAATTAGTTATTCCTTCCAGGTAAATTATTTGTTATCAAGATCTTCTGGAGACCTAGATCCTTGGGCTGCGAAAAACAGTAACAAAAATCAGCAATGCTTAGCAAAAGTCTTAAAAGAGTGAAAATCTTTTGACCTGCCAATTAGACTTCTGGGAATATATACCAGGTAAAAGATGTGTGTAATGTAGATGTTTATCACCATGTTACTTATCATAATGAAAATTGGGAAATAATCTGAATATACAGAAGTAGGGGAATGGTTTAATACAGTAGAGTATATCCAATTAGTGAAATAATGACAGGGAATTCACATAATGGGATAATATACAAATATTTAAAATAACAAATTAAATATGTATTTATTGGTATGGAAATTTTTAATAATACCAGTTCAGTTCAGTTCAGTTCAACCTCTCAGTAATGTCTGACTCTTTGCCATCCATGCACTGCAGCATGCCAGGCTTCCCTGTCCATCACCAACTCAAACTCATGTCCATCGAGTCAGTGATGCCATCCAACCACCTCAACCTTCGTCATCCCCTTCTCCTCCTGCCTTCAATATTTCCCAGCATCAGAGTCTTTTCCAGTGAGTCAGTTCTTTGCATCAGGTGGGCAAAGTATTGGAGTTTCAGCTTCAACATCAGTCCTTCCAATGAATATTCAGGACTAATCTCCTTTAGGATTGACTGGTTGGATCTCCTTGCAGCCCAAGGAACTCTCAAGAGTCTTCTCCAACACCACAGTTCAAAAGCATCAAGTCTTCGGTGCTCGGCTTCCTTTATAGTTCAACTCTCACATCCATACATGATTACTGGAAAAACCATAGCTTTGACTAGACGGACCTTTGTTGGTAATATATTATGAAATATAAAAGTAGGTTATATAGCACAATATAGATAACCCTCTGGTCATTGTAAATATATTTTTCATATGTATAAATTTTTCACGTGCATATTTTTCTAGGAAAACCCTGGAAGAATATCTATCCAAATGTGTTATAAAGTCTCTGGCAGATGTTTTGAGATTACTTTAATTTTTATTATTTTTGCTTATCTGAAGTTTCTACTTTTACCCAGTGATGAGCAATACTTCCATTTTTTACAGTTAAATAAGTTACAATTAGAGGTAAGTCAGCAAAAAATTACCATCCAATATTTCCATCAAAGTATATCAAGGACACAAATCTTATACACTGTTATATTTAAAACAGATACCCAACAAGGACCTAACATATAGTACAATGAACTCTGTTCAACATTCTGTAATAATCTAAATGGGAAAAGAATTTGAAAAAGAATAAATACATGTATATATATAACTGAATCACTGTGCTGTACACCTGAAACTAATGCAACATTGTTAATCAACTCTACGCCAATATAAAATTAAATTTTTAAAAAACTTATCCCATAATCAGCCATCCATTCTGTCCATAAGTAGTCTGAGTTTTAAGGGGCAGTAGGTAATTACTTTGTCAAAGTATATCAAGGACATGAATCTTACAGCTTAATACATGTATTAGAGTAGGTAATTATCTTTATATTAAAATGGAGATCAGTATCTGTACCTATAACAAAGGGTAAATAAGAAGTAGAAATTCAGGTGTCTAGATAATGTCTCTCCATCCCCTAGGTTCAATCAGAGTCAGATGAAGGGACTGTCGACCAGGGAATCAACACAGTAGGAAGTAATTAACCTTTGTGATAAGTAATGAGTGGGAGAACATGTACTTACAGAAATTTTCTCAGAAAGAGTGAAATATGTGGCTTAAAGAAACATTTGGATAAGGCAAGTACTGGGATGCCATGTGAGACCTCTCAGAGGGCATGCTTCAGACCCATTTTCTAAGGAGATGGGTCAAGTTAACTTCAGGGTGTCTGGTTGCTGAATAGTGTACGTGAATTCAACAATAGCACTAAAGTCCTTGGACCTTAAAAGAATATACCTAACTCTGCTTCCAGTATTCTTTCTTCTGCACTTTCCCCTTGTAGTGCTCAACCTCTCCTGTACATAAATATTTAAAGAAAGTTGATTTGTAGGAGCGCCAAATTTTTAGTCTGCCTGGGTCACTCATATGCTTCATTCCAATTCTGAATCCAGCACATAAATTCTCAGGGCTCAAGTCTCAGCAACACTGCCAGTACCAGAGCTTCTGCCTGTGTATCTTGACTATGGTGATGGCTATGCCAATCCATGCATATAATAAAATTGCATAGAGCTAAGCACACATACACTAAGAAGTATATGTGAAACTGGAGAAATCTGAATAAGGCCTGCAGATTGTATCAATGTCCATTTCCCAGTTGTACTATTTTATTATAGTTGTGCAAGTTATGCATGAAGGGTATACAGGATCTCTTTATACAATTTCTTCCAACTGCACACAAATCTGCAAATTCTCTCAAAATAAAAAGTTCACAAACATACATTTTAATTTTTCCTAATGTGTTAACATTTACCTTTCTCAAGGAATAGATGTGTATTTTAATGGCATCTTATGGAGACACTGCCTTTATCCAGAAAACCAGTTGCAATAGCTGGCTACATTACAATATCTAGGATAGACCCAGGGGAAAGATATTTTTGTGCAGGCAAGTCTTTTGGTAATGTTCACATCTCACGACATCAGCAGCTGCCTACTCCACCTACTCCATCTCCCTTCAGTGGATTGAAACTAAAAGTTTGTTCTTATTCATAAGGAGCTGTGCTTAGCCTTGTTCAGCTTGGTGACTATCTATGTACATTTCTCTGGGTTACAGAACAAAACTTAAGGAAACTGTTTTATTCTCATTTTTTCCTTTTATAAGGTGAAAGAAGAGATCTATTCTTGAAATGTATATCTAGGACCTCAAAGCATGAGAAATTAAAAAGCCAGACTTAGTTGGGTGTGTAAAAGCTTCCTCCCTCACCCTCCTCTCAGACACGATGGAGGAGTAAAAGCCTTTTTTTCCTGTTGAAAATCAATCAACAAATATTTACAACCTTTTCAACAAGCTTTTTCAACCATTACTAGGTCATTAGAGAAGACTTCAAACTCCCTGGCCCTTTAAAGGCTTCAGGGATTTAGCTGCAGAAAGTACAGCTACAGTTAATGGAGCTCCCACTCTGCACCATACTTCAACCGCAGGTAGCTTTTAAGAATCAATTTGTGGTCCTGGACAAATGGGTTGCACTAGAATGGGAACCCAGTAAAGAAGCAACTACGAAAGGAGATAAGCAATTAGAAAATTCTAGCTATTGTCAGAATACTGCTCAACTATATTAGGCCTCTTTAAACTAAAAACAAAATATGTTAAGCTATAAAATAAGCATTCTTCACTACTTGTACTTCATATTGAATAATTGAAAGTGAAGTGAAAGTCACTCAGTCTTGTCTGACTCTTTGCAACTCCATGGACTATAGAGTCCATGAAATTCTCCAGGCCAGAATACTGGAGTGAATAGCCTTTCCCTTCTCCAGGGGATCTTCCCAACCCAGGGATCGATCCCAGGTCTCCTATATTGTGGGCAGATTCTTCACCAGCTGAGCCACAAGGGAAACCCAAGAATACTGGAGTGGGTAGTCTATCCCTTCTCCAGTGGATCTTCCCAACCCAGGAATCAAACCAGGGTCTCCTGCATTGTAGGCAGATTCTTTACCAACTGAGCTATCAGGGAAGCCCGAATAATTGAAAATGCCCTGCAATTAGGACAGTTAGTAATTTCCCTTTATAAATAAGCTGTGGACCAAGATGATAAATGATCTACTTAGAATGCTGATTTTAGTCACTTCCCTGCACGTCTCTCAGTGCTTCGGCAGCTTAGAAATGTTGTGCTTACTTGCATGACCATGTTTATTCTTTCAGCAAAACATAAATTACAAAACTGAGCACTTCCAACCTCACAGAGTGGGGAGAGGTGGTATATGGCAATTCTCTGTACTAGCTCCTCAATTTTCTATAAATTTGAAACTTTTCTAAAACATAAAATTTACTAATTAAAAACAAAAACCTCATAGGCAACCAGAGTTAAAGTTAAATATATGTCTGAATAGTTTCTTTATTTTGTGTACTGGTGTCCTGGATTCCTCCTCTTTCAAACAAATGTAACAAAGGCCACCCGCCCCCTCTATTTGCTGGGTTTGTTTGGGAAGGAATCTGTTCATGGAGGTGGGAAGAAATAACTGGGGTAAGAGGCCCTGAGACTGTCCTGAAGGGAAGAAAGGAGGGTGAGCCAGCATGGTCTTAGGGACCTCATTCCTCAAGAGGAGAGCTGGGTGGGACTGGCTGACGTGGGATGTAAGAATCCCTAAGAAAGACTCTTACATAGAGAGTCAGTCATCCTCTTTGCCTTCTGCAACAGAGAAAATGGCCATATATGCTAGAAATGGAGAAGAGAAAAGCATTCTGCATTGGCACGTGGAATATTTAGGCATGTGAGACAGGACAGGCAAGACTGGAACGTGGTCTATGGCCCGTGGCTGGGTCAGGAAACATTGGCGTTGCCAGACACAGAGATGAAATGTGTAGGAGAGACTGCAGTTCCTAAGACACTCACCCCACGGGGATTCCTCTCCCTTGTCTGAGCAGAGGGAGGAATCAGACTGAGTTGCTAGTTCCCACAGGGCATGGGCAAGGGGAGCAGAAAATCAATTTGCTGCAGTAGGACATCCCAGCTCTATCCCATGACTGGTATGGCTGGAGGGAAATCCTTGTTATGCAAGTCATCTCTGAAATGATTCACTGAATCACGCAGTGTTGTTAAAATGCGGCATCCTTTGTGATAAACATCCCCATTAATTTTTTTTAAGTATACTTAAAGACAGTCACATGATGCAACCCATTTCAGAAAGAGTAAAAAATGGAACGGCTCTGCCATGTTGCAGCTTTCTTATTTTGCAATCAAGAGAAGACTCTTCAGAAACATCAGACCAATTAGACTTGAAATCCTGAGACTCCTGCCTCCACTGTACACATTCTACGTGGCCTTGGGCAAAAAGGTTCACTACAAATCTCCTTTTGAACTGTCTATAAAAGGAGGACAATATCTTTCCAGGAGCAGCCACCATATCTAAAGTGCCACTGGTGGGTGACACTTTATCAACTGTACCAGTATATACAGAATGCAAAACTGCATAGGGTACTTAGGGTATGAGATGCCAAGATCTAATCTAATTTCAAACTTATAGAATGATTCACATGGACTTTTCAGAAAAGTCAGTTAATTCCCTTTCCCTAGTCCTAAAAAGCCTAGAAGGGTATGCATGTATGCATGCTCAGTCACTTAGTTGTGTCCTACTGTTTGCGACCCTATGGACTGTAGCCCGCCAGGCTCCTCTGTCCATGGGATTCTCCAGGCAAGAATACTGGAGAGGGTTGCCATGCCCTCCTCCAGGGGATCTTCCTGACCTAAGGCTCGAACTCGAGTCTCTTACATCTCCTGCATTGGAAGGCAGGTTCTTTACCACTAGTGCCACCTGGGAAGCCCCTATAAGGGTATATAGCACGGTAGTTTCCTATCATAGATTCTCATGGAGGAAGCAACATCTGGGGGTTTCCATAGCTCTTTTACAGTTTAAGGGCTTGGAAATAACACTGGGATTCCCAGCAGCAGCCTCAAAAGTAAGAGTTTCAGGATTAGAGACAGTGCATGTGCAGAATTGCCACAAACCTTCAAGAAATGAGAAGAGTTTCCCAATCCAGACACAGCAGCTGATTGCTAGCAGGAGAAGGCAATGGCAACCCACTCCAGGACTCTTGCCTGGAAAACCCCATGGACAGAAGAGCCTGGTAGGCTGGAGTCCATGGGGTCGCAAAGAGTCGGACATGACTGAGCGACTTCACTTTCACTTTTCACTTTCATGCTTTGGAGAAGGAAGTGGCAACCCACTCCAGTGTTCTTGCCTGGAGAATCCCAAGGATGGCGGAGCCTCGTGGGCTGCCATCTATGGGGTCGCACAGAGTCGGACACGACTGAAGCGACTTAGCATTGTACTTTCCCAGATAAAATTAGGATAACAAATAATTCCACAGTTGTAGATCAACCTCTAAATCTTACTCTTCTCAAGACTCCCTGCTGTGCCCAAGTGATGGATTATGGCTTCTAATTGTTCTTGTCCTTGGTGTCTTTAAATGAACCCAGCTCACCCACACAAATGGATGGTACCATCACATGGAACACCCGCCAGCCATCGGAATTTGGAATTCATCTAGACCATTTCCTTTACAGAGATGAAGAAATTTGCCCAAGGTCACACAGCAGGGATGGGCAAAACTGGGGTTCAAATTAAATTTGCAAAACTGCAAAGCCCGTGTGATGGTAACCATCATTACTGGAGGCTCTAAGTGCTCCTTTAAAGGGAAAACAAGGCTGCCAGTTTGGTTTGACAGAAGACCTGGCCCAAGTTAAGAGCACTAGTGCTCAAGAGGCTAATAATACAACACACAAAGAATCTCAGACCCAGGTGGCTCTATCAATTTCAAGAGTCATCATTATTTTATCTGCCAGGATATATCTCCTCTACCTGCATCTCACACTCTACAGGTTGCCAGTTACTGAACAGTATTAAAGTGAGTTAGCACATATTTTGCATTTGCTATGTTCACTGCATTTTACTGAGTGCTGTATGGGATTAAAAGAGGAGTAAAACATCTTTCCTGTCCTTTAGCAACTCAAGTCTAAAGGGTTGGGGGTAGGAGTTCAGATATGGAGAATAAAACAAAACACAAATGTCTGTTATTCAGCCCAGGGTAAGATAAATTCCAGAAGAGAAAAACCAACTCCTGTAGAAACACAGGTATTACCCAAATGATTTTTTTTTTAAGTACCTGAAGTTCTTTGCCATCAAGTTAACCCTAAGTTCACCTAATAACGTGTCTATCAGTTTACTTTGCCTGAAAAAGGTCTTAACTTGCCATTGCCATAAGCCGCACCTTCTTCTATTTTTATAATAGAGTAGCAAAATTCTCCACTGTTGTTGTTTTCCCCCCCGAGCATTCTTAACATGTTAGGACTTAGTTCAGATCTTTTTGAGAACAGCATAATTGGTAGGAATGTGATCAAGGGCCCTATTCACCAGAAATGTACACAGGATTTATATGGCCAACTTATGTCAATTTCAGGGGCATATTCTCAAGTCACGTAGAAGCAGCTTGAAGATTAATGAACACCAAAAAAATATTCTTTTTTTCCCTCAGATTGTTGCAGCACTATAGTAAGGCCATTCTCTCTGCTGGGCTTGTGTCAGCACTTCCCATCTAACCCTGTTTTTTCAAGTCTTTCAGACTTGGCTGTGAAACTGCCCTGTGGGTCTGAAATTCAGGAGACAGTATTGTAAGGCTGTTTTGATTAGATTTTTGCAAGTTTCCCTGTCTGAGCTGTCTGCTTATTACATGATACCCAAGGAAGGTTGCATAATTCTTAAGCTGTTGTGTTTCTAAAATGAAATGGGATTACCTACCTGACAACCAGGACTGGGTTCAGTATTGCTGTTCAGGAACCAGTTAAATCAATTGCTTGGTCCTTTAGAATTATATCTAAAACACTTTTGAGTTGCCTAGAAATTTGAGATATGTGATTTTAATCTCCATTTTGTGACATGTGAAGACATTATACATTTTGCCTGATTCTCTCCTTCCCGCGATTTTCTTCACCCTCTACAATCTGGACCTAAAGAAAACCTTTCACATGCTTACTCTCACCCTCAAGTGATACACTTCACTCTGATGCATGATCGTTGGCAGCAATGGGTACCCTGATTTCCAGACAATTACTCTGTTTGGTTCCAATCTGTAACACACAGATTTCTCATTTCTCTTAGTGGTGTCAAGAAATGGGGTGTGTTTTTAGAGATGAAGCAATAAGGGAAGTTCACAGATGGGAGTGTTTCCTTGAGATCATTTTGCCCTTGGTTTCTGCAGGCTGCTGAGAAAGGCAGATTGGTGTGGTGGAAAGGGCATGGGCTCTGAGTCAACAGACCTAGAGTGGAATATCAGTTTTACCACTGCATGACCAAGGGCGTACTAATGGGTCTTAGTCCCCTCATCTACAAATCTGTGAAAATAACACTTCATTTATAAGGGTTAGGATTCACTCATTTATTCAATAAATACTGGGGGTATGGGGTGTTTTCTGTGTGCCAAGCACATAAGCATTGAAACTACAGATATAGTGTCAACCTGTGAAGTCTATAGTCGATAGTCAAGCTTGAATCTGATAATGACCTAAATAAAAAGGTAGAGTTACCAAATGACAAAGGAAAGGTGGCTTCCCTGGTGGCTCAGATAGTAAAGAATCTGCCTGCAGTGCAGGAGATCTGCGTTTGATCCCTGGGTCGGGAAGATCTCCTGGAGAAGGAAAGGGCTACCCACTCCAGTATTCTTGCCTGGAGAATTCCATGAACAGAGGAGCCTGGTGGGCCCAGTCCATGGGGTTGCAGGGTCAGACTGGACTGAGTGACTAACACACAAGAACACAAAGGAAAGGTGCAAGCTTGCTTTGAGGGTGATCTGCTCTATTTAACATCTACAGACTTAAATGTTGATCGCGTGTAAATAGCACCATTACAGAAACAGCTGAAGTAATTTTTGAGCAAATATCTGAGTACCATAGCCTAGCCAAGTTGACACATAAAATTTACCATCACAAGCGCCTATTGGTACAGGTGAAGGAATGAGGTTTTGACCCTTCTGGTTTTTGAAGAGTTAATTGCTTAATCCCGGTATTCTTGGAATCTACTCCCAAAACATATTTACTTCCATAGGTTCTCATGGCATCTCTTTACAGGGACACCAGCTTGATTGAGACAGTTTCTGAACAGACAAAGCAAAGTTTTAGAAGAGGCACAATGGGCTTTGTAGTCCCCAGGATTCCCACCCACCACAGGCCCCATACGTCCCATGTTTCAGAGTGAGGTGGTCAGATATCCTAGGAAGGGGTATGGTTGAAGGACCTCCCATCTTAAGAGTTTCCCACTCTGAAAGAATAAGGCAATAACTGTTTGGTTTGTCAAGGAAATTCCCTCAGGGAAATACTAGCTTTTAAACTTCACAATTTCAACAAGGAAGTTATAAAGGCCAACATCTAAGAGCTGACACTCTTCCCCCACACTCTCATTAAAAAAGAAAAGGAAGTTGGGGGGTGGGGGGATTATCATAAGTAGCTTCCCTGTAATACTTTTGTGCTTGTGTGAAGAAATGAGAGTTACACATTATAGTTTAACCACGTTGATTGCACCTGTGATGCATGCATGCTCAGTCACTGCAGTCACATCCAACTCTTTGTGGCCCCATAGACTGTAGCCGGCCAAGCTCCTCTGCCCATGGGATTTTCCAGGCAAGACTACTGGAGTGAGTTGCCATTTCCTCCAGGGATCATCTGTGATACCAAGTCATAAATTCCCCTTGGCATTAGCATTTTACTTTTTAATTCACAAAAACCCCTCCCTTCTGCTCATGAAGAAAAAAATGGCAAGCTCTGTTTTTTTAATTCATATATCGCCTTATTCAAGAAGATAACCAAGAACAGAGAATGCAGAAGGTATAAGGGACTCTGAAGACATTTAATCTAATGCCACACCCATTTTTTTGTCTTTTTATAATTCAAAGAGGGGCAGCGTATTTAATAAAGGGAAGAGAAAATTTTCAGTAATATGGATCATTCTGCAGACCAGCTGATTTTTAGCTTCATTATATTTCTGGGGGGAGGCTGCACTTTGTCTTCATTGCTTTTGCATGGGCTTTCTCTAGTTGCAGTGAGTGGGAGGTACTCTTCTTTGAGGTGAGGAGGCTTCTCACTGCAGTGGCTTCTCTTGTTATGGAGCACAGCCTCTAGGCACATGGGCTGCAGTAGTTGCAGCACGCAGGCTCAGCAGTTGTGGCATATGGGCCTAGCCAGAGCAGCATGTGGGATCTTCCTGAATCAGGGATTGAACTTGCGTCCCCTGCATTGGCAGGCAGACTCCTATCCACTGCTCCAGGGAAGTCCTAGCTTTACTCTAAATAGAACAAAAGACAATGGGCATAGGGGCTTCCCTAGAGTTCTAGTGCTTAAGACTCCATGCTTCCAATGCAGGGGATATTGGGAATCTAGGATCCCATATGCCATGCAGTGTGACCAAAAAACAAAAGACAATGGGATTAGGCTTAGCATAAGTGACTGGAGTTAGGAGGATCTGTGTGATATTGAAAAAATTGTAAATGAAAAAGGGTGTCTGAGACAGACTGTGGACTCTGCTTCTTGAAAAGCTGAGTGATGATAGCCATGATTTTCCATACCAGTAATATGAGGACACATCAGTGTGCTAAATATCAAAGTGTCTCAGCAAGAATTTTTCCTCACACATCCCAAGAACCAGTGGCCCAGACCTGTTACTATTCAGAACCCCCAAACTGTTTCTTACTTTTACCCTTTCAGTTCAAAACACATCCAGAACTTTGGAGAAACAAAAATGGTCTGGACTGCCTGCTCTGAGGTGTGCCCCTCACTCCAACAGCTGGCACCACTAGTGTTACTTTGATTTCCTTTCTATAGTATACATGATCACAAAACGCAGACTCATTTGTGTTGACACAAACCGTATAACTTACACAAGCCAATTTAAAAACAATATAAATGGCAGATTGATCTAAATAATGTTCTATAACTTTTTTTCACTATGTGTAAAAAAATACTGATTTTCTTTTTCCAAACAAAGTGATGAATTGCTCTTCTGCAGAGCTACAGTATTTCCACCAGATTATCCAGTTATTTAGAAGTTGAAACAACCTGAAGTTTGCAGAGGCTTCACCACCAAGTGCCAACTTGACTTGAGGAACTATCTAACACCAACCTATACCACTCTAGACAGCAACTGTCTGTTCTTCTATTGAAGTAGAACTGAGCAGAAACAAAGAAACCAATCAGACTCAAGGGAATGGAAAGGTAGAGGAAGAGAAAAGGGAAGTGAACTACTTATGTGATCACTTTTTTCATCCTATGATTTATCACAAAAATTATTTGTCAAAGGAGAGACATTTCATTAACACCCCACAACACAGCTTTCAATTCTCTCCTCCCCTTAATGAAACACCTCCAATCAATTTTTATCCATGACTGTCAGTTCTTGTTTCCATACCCTCTTCATGTTGTAGAAGTAAACACTGGCCACTTCATAAATGTGTAAATTCAACATAAAATGATTATTTATAATACAGACCACACCTTACCAGGGTGACATAATGTTGTTCTACCTGAAGTTAGGACCGAATGCTCTAGCTGTAAGTAATCTGTCAAGATCCTCATGATGTATGTTTAGTTTAAATTGAGTTTGATTTAGATATTTCCAAACCCTGGCCTATTTTTTCTTAACAATTTTACACCTATTTATAAGAATTTGAAAAGATTTATTACCTTGTGGGTATGAGAGAAAGGGACTTATTTCCTACAGGGAGGTCTGACATTTGTTTTTGACACGATGGATCAGAGGATGAGATGGTTGGATAGCATCGCAGATTTAATGGACATTAACTTGGGCAAACTCTGGGAGACAGTAAGGGACAGGGAGGCCTGGTGTGCTGCAGTCCATGAGGTTGCAGTCTAGGGGGTCACAAAGAGGCAGACATGACCTAGCAATGGAACAATAGCAGCAAATCAGGAATCAATGCAAAGTCCATGTTCCAAGCGAGAAAGGCTATTACGATCCGAACTGTTTCTCCTCCAAACTCATATGCTGAAGTCCAGAATCTGTAGATATAGCCTTTAAGTCTGAAGTCAGCAGAGTCTTTAAGGAGATGATAAAGGTTAAATGAGGTCCTAATCCTCGTACCTTGGCGTCCTTATAAGAAGAGGCAACAGAGGTCTCTCTCTGTGTATGGACAGAAAGAAGAGGCCATGTGAGCACACAGATATGGTGACCACCTACAAACCAAGAGACGAGGCCACGGAATGAAACCTATCAAGCCAGCACCTTGATATTGGAATTCCCAGCCTCCAGAAGTATGAGATATAAATGTTTGTTGTTGAAGCTGCCCAGTCTGTTGTATTTTGCTATAGCAGCCTAGAAGAGGCAGACAGAGATCACATTCATAATTGGGAGGACCAGAAGATGGGCCAGGATTCAAAAGCCACTGACCAATCTGAATGGCTAGAATACCCCCATGGTTTAGGAAATAAAAGGGAAACACCCGTGTATATAGAAATGGGACATGCATTTATAGTGAACTCTGAGAACCAAGCCAGGGGATCAAATCAGCAAGGGCAGAGCTTAGTGTCTTTAGAGTGGAATAGGATTTGAATCCCTGCTCTTCCAAGCTGTGAGAACTTTAACAACTTTTCTTCAGCTTCAGTCTTCCAGTTCGTGAAATGAGGATAAAGATCATAACTATTTGCTGTGAAGGTTAAATGAAGTATTTAGGCAAAGAGCTCAGCACAGGATCTGCCTCAATAGGAACCACTTAAATTATCCAGAGCAAAGAAAGAGTTAGAGCAGATAGCCCAGGGTCGCCACTTAATAGCCAGCTTAGCCAGAGGATGAAGGCCAAACACAGCAAGGAGTGACAGTTCAACATGAGGGTCTGGGAACCACATCTCCAAAGGTGGAATGACTACCAGAAGCCCACGGCACTATAAGATATAATTGTTGGACCAATATCGGGGGCTAGCTGCTTGCTATCTGTTCTAAACAATCTTACTAATGTGGACAGATGTACGCCATAATTTTAGCAGAAAATGAAGAGTGTAAAAGACAGAGTAACTGGCCAAGGAAAGTCAACAAAGGACAGTGAAGCATCCCTGGGCCAGCAATCCCAGGCCTAGGCGGCAAGGGGTTGTTGTGTTTGCTGGATCTAGTGAGATCTATGTTATAGGAAAGGGTCCTAACAGGAGCTGTGGCCTTTTCTAATAGAACACAACTTTTACTTTTGTCTAGCTTGTTTCACTTTTTCTATTTCATATTCAGTGCTCCCATTTCATTTAATCTATGTTTTCCAATCTCTCCATCTCTTTTTTTTATGTTCTTTTTCAAGCCTTTATCAAACATAGTAGAAAAGCGTTTGTATACATATATATAAATAATATGTATAATATATATTTTAGGAAACACAAAACTTTGCCTAACTGAAAAGTTTATGACATTTTGATTCCACTTGTTTTACTTAGTATGAATTGACTGCCAGGTTTCTAATTAAAAAAATAAATAGGCAACAAGCAACAAAGGTTTACTATATAGCACAGGGACCTGTAGTCAATATCTTAAAATAACCTATAATGGAAAATAATTTCAAAAATAATATGTGTATATGTACAGCTGAATCACCTTGCTGTGCACTTGAAATAGTGTAAGTTAACTATACTTCAATAAAATATGTATATTAAGAAAAAACAAAAAGAACACAACCACTGATAACCTGAGACCTGGCAGGAAGGATGATGGGGAATAGGTAGATCCACCTCTCTTTCCTGTTGCCCTCCGCCTCCTTGGCCAGTCCCTCCCGTCAGCCAAACCCAGACAGAAGCCAGAGGTAAGGAAGCCCAAGTGGTTTAGCTCCTAGACATCAGCCTCACAGGGCTCAGCTCAGAGAACAGCAGGGTATAAGTCTGAAGGGGCACAGAATACACAGTACAATGAAACAGGGATAAAAGGAGAGTACCATCCCTCCGAATAAGAAGAGGCTCTGAAGGAACTGTTCTTAGAATTGAGACCAAGTCTTCTTAAGAACTCTCCCCATGTAACCACATACTCATCAAGGCAGAAAGGAGCTAAGAAATTCCTTTGTCTCCTCGGGGGCACGAAGGGCCCTCCCTAAATCCGTCATCCAACACATCTCCTCCTCTGACTATATTCCCTCATGTGCATTTCAGAATCCGCAACACCTGGCTTCTGCCTGGGTGGCTGCTCTTTTCTCCTTCAGCTTCCTGGAAGCTTAAAATTTTTTCTAGAAATTCTATCTCCAAACAAGCTCTGATGACCCTATCCTATGATACCTGGGGGGTGAGTTTGACTTCAAATGTTTTAGAATCTGGTGCACATCTGAACACAATTCAGGAAGGAAAAAATTAAAATCTTTTGCTTTTTCTTTAACCTGTGTCCTGAATGCTCTACTTTGTTTTCTGTTAGTCATTGAAGACTAATGGGACTTTGATCATTTTCATCTTGGAATGTATTGCAAAGATGTTGACTTTGGGATCTAGTCCCCTTGCCTCCACCCCAGCGGATATGCACTCATAAGTCTTGTTGACATTAATGAATAGTTGTGTGTGCACAGTGCAAGGATAAGAGAGACAACCAAGGGGTCAGAGCAGCCATTTCTTTGCTAGAAGCGAGAGCAATAAACTTTGTCCAACCAAGGAACCAAGGGAGTAGCAATGTAGGCTATTCTCTTTTCTTTATTCTATAGGGAAACATTGTAAGTTCTCCTAATTAATTGAATTTTTGTGCATCACACTCAGAAGAGCTTTTCCCTTTCAAGGAGGAATCTAACAGCACAGCAAACATATGCATTTTTGGCTTCTTTTCAAGCCATATTTATTAACTAAGTGCTAGGGTGGAGGATGGTTTTCTTGCCAACAGGATTCACAGGACACAGCACTTGAAAGCACATCAAGGAATGAACCATTCCTATGACAAGCACAATTGCTGCCTGTAACTCTAACTGAGCTGGTGCTGTCAGCGTTGACCGCACAAACCACAGACTAACTGAAGAGCTTCAGACACCTGGGATTAAACACAGTCTCCCAGTATTATGAGGTGCCGGGGCCGATCCCTGGGGCCACTTGAATTTAGAGAAAATAGCAGCTGGTCAGACAGAGACCATTTCCGACTTCTCCCCACCATTTTGGACACAGTGATCTTCCTGGGGCTGAACTCTCCCATATCCTGTTGCTGGAAAGGAGTATCCTATTCACCAGAGGGCCTACACTACTCCACACGCCCTTTGCAAAACAACGTTTCTGGAAGAAATCCAATGACCTATGAAACTTAGGGAATCTGCCAGATATTTAAGACACAGGCAGGTTTGCTTTGGTGCCTCCCTGCCCCCCCTCTTCTGCCCACCTTCTCTCTGGTCTCTCTCAACTTCCAAAGTCAGAAATTTCTCCTTCCCTCACAGGCAGCCTGAGAGGATGAGGTTGGAATAAAAGGTAGTTACAGAGTTCACGCAAGGTGACAAAGCTGGCACACACTAAACACTTAGCATTATACAGCCACCCCTTAAGAGTGCTCCAAATCCATCAGTCATCATGGAAAAATTAGAAGCTTTACTGGATTCCTGCCTCTCCAAACAGATCTTCTGAACTTCTTAATGGACTCCGTAATTCAGCATTTGAGCATAGAGCTTCAGAGCAGCAAGACTGTCTCTATAACACACTGTCAGGCAACTTGGAACAAGCAGAGAGGAACAAGTCAAAACAATCAGCTATTTCATTAAAGGGATAAGATTAACCTTGAATAATGCCCAAGTCTGACTCAACATTGTCAAATATTATATATGATCTCTATGAGCAGACCATTTTCCCAATTCACTGAAACATCTGCACATTTCAATGGGCTGAGCTTTACCCTGTCCACTGCCCTCTGGCTGTTTTTGTTGGAGATTATATAATTTAGTGAATGATGCAATCAGAAGAATGCTTTCTACCTGCGCTTTTTACATCATGTCTGGTGATTACTGCAACAGGCTAGATGGCTCAGAACCTTAGATTTCAACACCCTAAACTGCTCTGTGACCTTGGGCCTGTTACTTCCCCTCTTCTGGAATCCACTGTAAAAATGGGAAGGAGCAAATATTCTTGCCTCTTTCACCGCTGGATTTGAAATACATTGTAAGTGCCATGAAAATAAGTATTGGTCTAAGAGACCAATGTTCAAAGAAGTCAGGCTAAGAATCCTGGAAAGTAAGCAGTAGGGATAATTTAAAACAAAACTGTTTTGCTTTTTTTTATTTATTTGCCTTCATGTTTAACTATGTGAGAAGCTCCGTGTAAGAGAACTCTGACTTAGGTTTTCATTCAGAGATGTGAATTAAGAGAAAGAGAAATTAGAAAAGTTTGGGAAGTAAAGAGTTTGCTTTGTTAGATGTAAAAAAAAGCTCACACTTTACCCTAAAATATATCCCACAAAGATCAATAATTTAAAAGTAAAAAAATGATGTAATGAAAACGCTAGAAGAAAATGGGGGAATATTTTTAGAACTTTGGAGCCTTTCTAAAGATGTCCTGAAATCCAGACGCCACACAGGAAAACATTGATGGAATTACTACATAAAATTGGAAAACTGCTTTATAGAAAAACATTAAAGATATATAGAGTCAATATATTAAAGAACAAGAGACAATGTTTCATCCACATGTCAGGACAGTCAAATGTCCTCAACATACAAAGTCCTCTTAAAAAAAAATAAGATATGAAAAAAGTGAATATCAAAATGAGCAAAGGAAATGAAAAGGCAATTCAGAAAAAAGGTTCAAAAGACCAATAAATGTATGGAAAAATGTTCTACCATGTTCATAATTAAAGAAACATAAACCAAAATCATATACATATGGATATATGCATGCTAAATCGCTTCAGTTGTGTCTGACTCTTTGTGACCCTACTGACTATAGCCTCTTCTCTCCATGGGATTCTCCAGGCAAGAATACTGGAGTTGGTTGCCATGCCCTTCTCCAGGGGATCTTCTCTACCCAGGGATAGAACTGGCGTCTCTTATGTATCCTGCACTGACAGATGGGTTCTTTACCACTAGTGCCACCCGGGAAGCCCATATGCATATATACACATATATAATATATACACTTGGCATTCCACATTTCTAATCGTTAGAATAAAAACTGATAAAAAGTTAGCAAATTGGCAATATATATTCAAATTTTATTTGTGATTCAAAGTGATTCTTCTAGGAATTTGTTCTGCAGATATGTTCCCAAAAGTATACAAAAACTCTGCTTTAGTATTGTCATAACAGAAATCTGGAGATGGTCAAGTGATGCAATACTCTAGTGAATTGTACTGACGTATGATACAAATTGTTGAAGATTTATTCTTAAGAAAACAAAACTTTAGAACAATAAACAGTATATTTCCATTTGAGGTCAAGAAAGGATCTATAGTATTTAGAAGTGTGAGTGTATGTTGCTTAAATGGACTTTCCATTGTATCAACCTGGGCTGAGGTTTCAACATTAATAATAGTAAGCAATATGTTCCCCCAAATTTTAAATAGCGATATTATTCATTCAGAACTTACTTAAAAGTAAACAAAACTTTATACTTTGTCTTAGCTCTTTACCCACCTTCAGTCCAAAGGATGATCAGAGTGAGGAAGAAAAAAGGTGTGCACTGGTCTGATAGCATTATAGTTTCATGGGACTCCCTTCCTCATGAGGGAGGCTGAATGGAATGCCAAGAAGAGAGAAAGAAAGAGAAAACCTAAGAAAATGGAAAGCTCACCAAAGGGAGAAAAAGCATCTCCCTCATCTCATTGCTTGTCAACCTGAAAAAATTCAGAGGGACCCCTTCACACTGCTCTTAAAACTGAATGTGGTCAGAGAGCTCTTGGGTGAACTTAATATGTGTTCCCTGGAACTCAGGAGCACAGAATGAGGTGCCTGCCTCCCGCCTGGAGAAGGGTAATAGCCAGAGATTGAATAGAATGACCTGTAATAGCAGAGTAATGACAGCCGGCTGCAGAGGGAGTAGCCATTTTTCCAGGGTTTGGTGGGGCAGAGATGCTGAATTTTCGCATGAGCTAGGCCATCTGGAAGTCAGTCAGACTAGTGCCATCTTGAAAAGATCTTGCCCCAGAGCTCTGCCTGCTGGGGCAAGATAATTTCAGCAGTAATCTTCTGAGAAAGGAGAGGGATCATAAGACTGCTCTTGAGGGAGATTCGTGAGAGGCGAGGCTGAGAGAGAGCGTCTCCCACCGCAGGAACAGTTCAGAGAACAGAGAGCAGAGTCCTTGATTGGGCAGAAGTCTCTGAAAAACCCACAAAACTACTGCATGTAAGAAAAAGCCAGCAGTAGGTATCCACCACCGGAGGGTTTAGATTTCTGATTACATACCACGCTTTGAACAAGTTCTGTCCTTTACCTTGGATCCTCCTTCGCCTCCGCAGCCTCCTCCTGGAGGGGCGGGGACTGCAGGGTTCAGCGCCGGAATCCAGGAGTGAAAAGCTCCTTACGGCAGGGAAAGCCGGTGCGCACACTCCTGTTTCTACCTGCAGTTTTCTGAACCAAGATCAGGCCCAAGCCCCAGGAAGGGGAGAGATTTTAAACTAGATGTAAGAAGGAACTTTTGATTTGGATCATATTGACATCCAAATCATCCGAATTGACATTCAGTACAATGTAGGGCTACACTCCAGTTGCAGTGCTTCGTGGTGCACAGGCTTCTCATAGCCGCAGCTTCTCTTACTGTGGAGCAGGAGCCCTAATGTGCTTCTCCCCTTCAGTAGTCGTCACGCAGGGGCTTAGCTGCCTCGCAACATGTGAGATCTTCCTGGACCAGGGATAGAACTCATGTCCCCTGTATTGGCAGGTGGATTCATAACCACGGGACCACAAGGGAGATCCAGATTGACCTTTTAAATATATTTAAAACACTCACAAACACACTGTTTTTAACATCTAGATGTATTTGTAAAAATGACAGGGTCTGCCCAATGTATTGCCCAAGGGTTGTGCAGAGATCTGGAGAATGACTCTGAAGTGTTTGGGTTAGAGGAAGAAGAAAACTATTTTTCTGATTTTACCCCATTTAGTCTAGCCCATTCGATATACCAGTTAGCCATGAATTAAACACTCCTGAAAAGATAAACAAGAAACTCTTAGCTGTGCTTACTCAAGGTGTGGGAATAGGGTGTCACACAGGTGGGGGCTTTACTTTCATTCATCTGTACTTTTTGCATTTTTTTATAATAAAGACGAGTTGCTCTGAAAATTTAAGATGTTTTAAATATGGAGCTAATGTGCATTTTGTAGCCAGATGAATTTATGACACCACTCTGCCCCGGGGCATTTATATTAACAGTATCTTTCTTAGAATCCTCTCCTTCACCTTTAACACAGTTAACTACTGCCTACTTGGCCTAATCAGCTAGGATTGAGTGGAGTTCCCTGGCCACATAGTTGGCCCCATAGTGCACAAGAACTTTCTGGCCTCTACCCTTGGAAGTGTGCTAAAGAATAAATATCCCCCAAAAGGAGGCTACAGACAGCTGATGCAGCGGCCAGTCAGGCTCATGGAACTAGGTGAATCTGCAGGTGCATTCCTTAAGTTTTTAAAGATGCTGATACATATATAAGGTACCATGAGGAGTTCCCAGGGTGAACAAGCACAGGTCTACAGAGTTTTACATCTTTCACTGAGATGCTTATTCATCCTCCCATCAATCCTCCATTCAATGTATTTTGACAGTCTAGTATTGTGACGGACCACGATGTACCTTACAGTTAAAAACAAACTGCTGACAATGCTCAGAAGAGGAAAGAGAAATTTCCCTCAATGGCCCTTTTTCCTAAGGATAATTTTGTTTTTATTTCAGCAGTCCTTTCATGTCAAGTCGATGGGGTATTTGGTCTGCATTGTGTGTGCATGCTCAGTGGCTAAGTCATGTCTGACTCTCTTGCGATACCCACGGACTGTAGCCTGCCAGGCTCCTCTGTGCATGGGGTTTTCCAGGCAAGAATACTGGAGTGGGTTGCCATTCTCTTCTCCAGGGGATCTTCCTGACCCAGGGATCGAATCAGCCTGTCTTGCATTGGCAGACGGATTCTTTGCCTCTGAGCCACCTGTGAAGCCCTTGATTTGGTCTGCATCCTCATGAATACCCATGGCTATGGTAAGGCAGTTTCTCGCCTTCAGATGAAATGGCCTGTGAGTGGGCTGCTCACCTGCTGATTCCACCAAAGAGACAGAAGGAATCTAGGGAAGACCTTGCTCTACAGTCCAAGCAAAGGGGTCATGCCTTTGAGTGACAGTAGCAATAAAAGACAGTCCATCTCACTTTTGTCTTGCCTTTCCATGGTGGAAAAGTTTATGTATTTCACTATATTTACTCTTCTAAAAACTGATTAGAGAGCTAATCCTTCAGGCTCAGGGTGTAACAACCAAGGACCTCTTTGTATTTGCTCTGGAAAATGCTGAGGAGGCAGTGAAGGAAAGGGGCACTGCAGAGGCTGTGCTGTCACCATGCCCAGCCCAGCTCTGTAAAGGCCTGTTGACATCTGAGCAGCACCCTGGGGTAGCTGCGTGTTGGGTCTTCCTGGCAATTATCACTCTGTCCTGTGATAAATCCAAGGCAAGGTGAGAACCAGGGATGAAGAGAGTCAGACACATGGAAGTGAACAATGTAGGGAAAGAGGAAAGAATCAGGAGTCATTTCTTGTGGTAGAATCCACACCTGTGGCCGTGAGCCAGGATGACCTAGGTACCTGAGGTCAGTGCGGGGCAGCAGAGGGAAAAAAAAGGTGATGGGGGAAGGCAGAGGAAGGTGTGTCAAGAACTTGATTTGAAAAACAAAAAAAATGCAGAGGCAAAAAAGACACTTGAAGCATGGACAAATTCAGTGTAGGACTGGCAGCCTGTTTCCTCTTTCAGCATGTTCTCAGTTCTGCTAGGTCATGCCATGACCACCCGCTTACCCCCACACCCCAGTAGGTGGCTGTACTAGTGAAATAACTAAGAGGTTCATTAACCTGGATTTCAGAATGTGAGCATGAAGATAAAGGTAGATCCTAACACAGCTCTCTCTGGCTAGTTATGTAGTATGACAAGGCTGCTGGGAAAGGAAGTTGCCCAGGGCTGAAATATAACAATTAATTAACAATGCAAAAGAACAGACTCTGAAAGGTAAGGACAGGAAGCACTCTGTAGTCCTATAAATTATTCCTGTTTATTGAGTGCTAAAAGCACAAGTTCCAGACATATATAAATAATATATTCGTATAAATAATTGAAAACACAAGGAAAATTACATAAGCAAAAACCAAATCTAAATTTAGCAAGGCCCCTGGCTTTCAGAATTCTTATAAACTGTACTTCTTACTAAGCCCCATCACCTCATCCAGGAGAAAATTGAGATGAGAAATATTTTACTGTTATGTGTGTACCTCGCTACAGCATTTCCTTTCTTTGGTTTCCAGTTTCCACACCTTAAAAAAAAAAAGAGGAAAAGAGGAATGTGAATAAATGAGCTTTAAAATCCCTTTCAGCTTTGTGACCGTATTATTCCCTTAAAAATTACTATAATATTTACTAACTTAGATCCTGTTTATACTTCTATAGTTCAGGATAACAACTTGTTTTAGGCTTGATTTTCTGTCTTTACTGTAAAAATCTCCTAAGTAAATCCTAACATCTCTGAGCATGCCAATCATCTCTAAATTTCAATTTTGTAATTTATGGTTTGACTTATCCTTAAACAGCACGTTCTCAACTAACATTGGTAATCTTGGTTTGGTGCTATTTAAACTTACAAATTACTCTCTTTGGCAAAAAGAGTATACTGTAACTACAACCTTAGTTCATGAATTGGCTAAATTGTTTCTCTCTCTTTGGGACATTAGCTTGTTGGCTGTTTCCTCCAGAGGAAGACTTTACAGGATGCCCAAGAGCTCTGGTGTAAATTAAATAAATGGGCTTCCTCTTCTGAGTTGTGAAAAATGCAGAAAGTGCATACACTCCCTAGTCTTCTTTCCTTTAGCAATGGTTACACTCGATTCTAGAGACAAGTTCTCAAGTAGCCAACCGGAAGTCCTGGTTAATGAGAAAAGGGAAAGTCAGGCGCTTTCTGAGTTTGGCATAGCATTCAGCATTCTTCCTCGATGACTCTGTTTAAACTCAGAGATAACAGTTAAATCAAACTATCATTTACTGAACAGTGACCATGTAGCCAGCACACATTATCTCTAATCTTAGGACAATTTGGCAAAGAAGATACTATTATCTATACCCTTAGATACTAGTACTATAGGTATCAGTAACTACTATAGATACTATACTATAGATATTAGTGTCTATACTACTGACCTTTGAGTCTCAAAGGTTAAATGCCTAGTCTATGGGCACATAAGAGACAAAAACAAGGTTTAATACTGGATCTTCTCTGACTCCAGTATTCACACACTACTTCTGAGATCCTTTTCAAGCAACACACTGCAGGGGTGAAGCCTATCGGCCCTGGAAACAGAATACCTGGTTTCAAATCTTTGATCTAGAATTTACTATAATAGCTCTGAAGTCTTGCACAAGTTTCTTAGCTTCTTTGAGCCCTTCCTTTATCATCCATTGATAATACTTACCACATAGGGTTAAATGATACAATATTATATAATACAATAATGCTAGCCCATGCACTTAGCATACTCCTTAGAAGTATTAATAACAAGCAGTTTATGGTGGTGGTTATAGTTGTTGTTGTCCTATTGTGCTCCCCCTAGAAGCAGAATTAATTCAAGTTCTGCAATGAAGCAAGGGCCTTTGCCTCGGTATCCACTAACAGCAGGTTCCTAATATGTTTGTTAATGATCTCTGTGGTTTGTTTGCATGCTCAGTCACTTCAGTCATGTCCAACTCTTTGCGACCCTATGAACTGTAGCTTACCAGGCTGCTCTGTCCATGGGATTCTCCAGGCAAGAATAATGGGGTGAGTTGCCATGCCCTCCTCCAGGGGATCTTCCCAACCCAGGAATCAAACCCACATCTCCTGCATCTCTTGCATTGCAGGCAAATTCTTTACCCACTGACCCACCTGGTAAGCTTAATAATATATTTTTGTCTGGGCAAGGGGATATGTGTGTATTTATTTTACTTTTATTTACATTTCCTACATTAGCATGAATATTTTTCTTTATCTTATGTGTATGTGCACATGTGCATGCACATATATATGTATATATATTCTGTATATGCAGGGTCACAGCTTATCACAATGCCACAGAAATGTTTTATTCTAGAGTTTATTGTGTGGTATGAGGTAGCATTTCATCTTCAAAGACATCTGAAATTGTGAAAATGCTTATGTGATATCATATTTAGTATGATGCTGCCAGGAGAAGGAAATGGCAACTCACTCCAGGACTCTTGCCTGGAGAATCCCATGAACCTTGAATAGAAAGCTGGGAAAAGGTGTATTTATCTCCCAAACCCATGAAGTAGAGTATAATAACTTCTCCATGAGTAGAATGCCATTCTCCTTAGTTAAGAAGACAGAGAAAAGGAAGGTGAAACTCGCTCAGTCATGTCCGACTCTTTGTGACCACATGGGCTGTATGTAGTCCATGGAATTCTCCAGGCCAGAATACTGGAGTGGATAGCTGTTCCCTTCTCCAGGGGATCTTACCAACCCAGGGATCGAACCCAAGTCTCCTGCATTGCAGGCAGATTCTTTACCAACTGAGCTATCAGGGAAGTCCAAGAAGACAGTGAAGCTTGTGATAATACTGACCTTAGGACCTTTGCACTGACTGTTCCCTCTTCCTAGAAGGGCTCTTCCTATAGAAGCCGCATGTCTGACTCTCACTTCCTTTGAGTCTTTGCTCACGTTAGGTTCTCAATGAAGCTTACCCTGATCATTTTGTTTAAGGCTGCAGCACTCCCCCCTTAGCACTCCTGATTCCCTTTACTCTGCTGTACTGCTTTATTTTTCCATACTATATTCTTCTTCCTTAGGTTTGGTATTTACTGTCAATCATCTCACACTAACATGTAAATTCCATAAGGTCAGGCATCTCTGTTTTGTTCATCAAAGATGATGAACAAAATATTTGTATCTCAAGACCCTAGAGAAGCATCTAGAACATAATAGGTGCTCAACAAATATTTGTTGACTACAGGCAGATACTTCCCAATCCACCCTTCTCCCCTACCCTCCCCCTTGGCAACATCAGTCTGTTCTCTATGTCCGTGACTCTTTCTGTTTCATAGATAAGCTCGTTTGTGTCATATTTTAGATTCCACATATACATGATATCATATAGTGTTGTTTATCTTTTTCTGACTTCACTTAGTATAATAATCGCTAGTTGAATCCATGTTGCTGCAAATGGCATTATTTCATTCTTTTTATTGCTGAGTAGTATTCCATTGTGTATATGTATCACACCTTCTTTACCCCTAAAGACATTTAGGTTGTTTCCATGTCTTAGCTATTGTGAATAGTGCTGCTATGTATCTCATTTCTTGAGCTAGGAGATCCTGGCATAGTGATCCAATCACACATAGTGGATCTATCTATACATACATAGATCCAATCACACATACATTGTGATACACTGTGATTCAAGTATCTGATCAACCAAATCACACACAGTGGTCTGTCCGATTCTTTCTCCAAGTAATGTCTGTTCACTATGGGGTGATGAGCACTAATCTTCATACAATTAGATCTGTTTCAAACTGTATCACAATTCTCCGGGATTTTTTTCAATGGCTTTTGCAATCTGCCTCACACAGAATCCTAGGATTCTGTGCTGTCAGAACATTTCACACCAAGAGCACAACAAGTGCAGTGTGAAAGAGCTGCTCCCCTCTGGCCAATATTTGAAGTTATGTGAGGATATAATTTCAGAATCTAGTGCCTTTCTCTGTTACTGTTTCCAGGTTAT
The DNA here is from genome assembly GCA_024291935.2 of Okapia johnstoni. Classification (NCBI taxonomy): domain Eukaryota; kingdom Metazoa; phylum Chordata; class Mammalia; order Artiodactyla; family Giraffidae; genus Okapia; species Okapia johnstoni. Next base: position 63,799,461 of record CM044307.1, on the reverse strand, counting down.
ACTCATCCTTACCCTGTAGGACAGCAGGTCTACCCAACCACAATTAAGGATGACGCCTCTGGTGTCACCTGAGTATCTCCACCTTGTTATCTCCACCTATATAACTGATATTGTAAATAGAGAAGAAATAAGTTGTATTACACCATAACTTACCACCCTTATTCATCCTTCCTCAATTTTTTACACCTTCCCCTTAAAGTGGGCCAAGAGGTACACATGTATATCTTTATTATCATTTGTCATGTACATTTACAACAATTAACAACAAGATGGGTAGATATAAAAGTTAAGTCCTTGATCATTTTTAAACAAAATGTAAATGTTGTGGATTTCAAAGCATTTGAGAACTTCTGATTTAAGAATCATTTGAAAATCAATTGTCTTCCCTAGAATGAATTGGATCTAGCCCAAGGTGGATGTTAAAATCAAAGCTCCTTCAAAAAGTGTATCTAATTCAAGTGAGAGTAGGCATATATACCCTTACGAAGCATGGATCTAAAATGACTGGAAATGCTGAATGGTTGTTACAGTATTCCAAGCTCTTTGTTACTATAGAATCACTTACAGTATTGAACACAGTATTACTAGGATAAAAAATTGTTTAAATATCATGCAAAAGTAACAGGATTAAATGTGTCTTTGATGAATGATATTTAAAGAAAAAATTCTTTAACAAAAAAATCTCCACTCATATAAAACCGTCCAATCCCTCTTGGCCGTCGTCACTGTGATTTCCTGATCTATGGCTTCTTTGTCTCCATCTCCATGCTCTGATTGCAACTGTCACTGAGTCACACAGCATGCTCTAGGCATGGAGCCAATTTGATTACAACAACTGCTTGTGTGACAGAGAAAGGTGGTTTTCAGGGCCCTAGCAAATGGCTCACCCAAGCTTCTGACTCTGGGGCATAAATTTTGACTGTCATTCACAAGATGGAAAATAAATATCCACCTAACCTAATAAACCAACAACCTGGAAAATACATATGAACCCAGAGTTCGACAACCAGGACATGGTAGGAAGGATCAGATTGATCCCACTCTAGCCTTAAAATAAGCACAAATGAACACAAACGCATTCCTCAAAAGCAAAATTTCCATGTATACTTTATGCATATGCAATCATTTTTATATTCCAAGGTCACTGTTGTGGCTTACTCAAGTTTTAATCCCTCATACACGGCATATGTATAAAAACACTCGCTATTTTCACTCTGTATGACTAGTTAATTCATATTTAAAATATTAACAAGTCACCTAAAGGCAGAAACGGACCTGCTAGGTAACCTCATCCACCCAAAAACCTGCTAATTCAGGTGGAGGAATTTAAGTACTCTTTTAATCTCTAAGACTAAACTGCTCTGTTTTAAATCAGTTTTTTAGTTTTATGGAAACTAAGCCCTGTTTTGCTTTTGTTTTCATTTTTTTACTTATCAAATAATATAGCATTCTATTAATATAGTTAGTACAATAAAAAATTATTTCTGTAGGGAAGTCTCTGGTGGTCCAGTGGTTAGGACTCTATGCTGCCACTGCTGGAGTAGGGGTTCCATCCTTGATCAGGGAACTAAGATCCTGCAAGCCACATGATCCTATAAAAAAAAAAAATTATTTATGTAAATAAGATGTGCCTACCATGATGACAACTGTGGAGTATATTACCTTGTATTTATTTTCATGTCTTTATGTTTCCTTTTCTGGTTTCCAATTAAAATATAACCTAGAACATGGAAAATCTTCAAGCCCCTAGAAAGAAGTAAGCCTTTTCCTGTGATATATCTTTTGCCCTAATGGTATATAATTTTTTCATTCATATTGTTCATCTGACCAAAACCTTATTAAACTGAGTACTTAGGTATTTTTAGGGGAAAGAAAAATAGACTGAAAAATAATCATTGGAGCTACTATATAATGAATATTTCTTAGGCTCCACTGCTAGGCTAGTGCTTTACGTGTATTATCTCAAACAAACCTACACAGCTGTTACTATTCTTATGCTTACTTTCCAAATGAGCAAAGTTACAGAGGTTAAATAATTTGCCCAAGGTGACCTAATAAGTAGGGAGTTCAGCCCAAGGCTCTTTGACCCCAAAAGCCCAGTTCTTTCCTGTTCACATACAGAGTTAAAACCAAAGGAAAAGATGAATTTTGCTACTCCAGCCAGCAATTTGGATGGCAAATGAGACACATGTGCATGAAACAACTTGAATGATTCTACAGGAATACTAAAGGAAATATAAAATGGTTTAGGCAAAGGATCACATTCTAGTAAAATAAACCAATGATACAAGTAGAACTTGGGGAAGTCAATCCCAGACTGGAAAGAATCCGCAATTTTTAGTCATCCTCATTCTTCCTCCCTCTAGAACATTCATCTCCCAATTTAGCCAACTTTTTTTTTGTACTTTTGTTTTGCAGCTGGGATGGCCCCCAGGGTACTCTGCTTTCGGTAGATTTCTGGTCACAGTAGAAACTTACTCTTCTTTCCTTTTAGCTGAATCAAAGCTGGAGGTTTCCAAAAAGTATTGTGTGCGTGTGTGTGTGTGTGTGTGTGTGTGCGCTCAGTTGTGTCTGACTCTTTTTGACCCTATGGACTGTAGCCTGAGAGGCTCCTCTGTCCATGGGAAATTTTCAGGCAAGAATACTGGAATGGATTGCTATTTCCTCCTCCAGGGCATCTTCCTGACCCAGGGATCAAACCCGAGTGTCCTGCATCTCCTGCATTGCAGGTGGATTTTTTACCATTGTGCTAACTGGGAAACTCTCAAAAAGTATTCTACTAAGAAACAAAGGGAAAAATGAACAGTGAGGAGAAAGAAGGGAAGGAGAGAAATTAAAAAAAAAAAAAACAGAAAGAAGAAAGAATATTTGAAATTACAGAAATCAGTGTTAACAAATGCCAGATTTATTTTTTAAGTTTTTCTTTTCTAGCTTTGTTTTGTTATCCAGTCCTAAGGAAAGTCTACTCCATGTCTTTTCAATTTAGCTAATTCAAAGATCTCAATTTCTTTCCTTGCCTTTCACTGGGCGTGGGGGTAGGTGACAGCTAAAGTTTCTCTGTGAATAAAGTGCATACATTATCTTATTTCACTAGAAGGACCAAATACAGAATAGGAATCTGAGGTTCAAAAAAATGAAATACTTTTCCAAGGGTCTTGGGCCAATCAAGAAGATCTGAGCAGGATTTCAGACACTTCTCTCACAGTTCCACTTTACAAACTTCAGAATTCTCCCCTTTTTGCCCTGAGGTACTTCCTCCCACTCAGTCCTTTACCTTCCCTCCTCCACCCAAAGGTTTTCCAGTAGAGGAAGCAGAAATTCAGTACTAGGGTAGTACACTTAAGACTGGGGCTTAGAGGTCACATGCAAAGACTCTCAGAATGCTTGGGTTCAATTCCTTGTGGATTATATGTGTGTAACTGTGTGATCTTGGGCAAATGCCTCAACCTTCCTGAGGTGAGATTTCTTCATCTGTAAAGCAGGGTTGAATCATGGTGCTATCACCTTACGGGTGAGCACTAAATATGTAAATACCTAGGTGAAGTGATTACAGCAGGCACAGATAGGCATTACATAATTGTAAAATGCTGCTATTAGGGAAGGAATGGGAATGCTGTGTGGGAAGGAATAAGAAATTAGAACTTTAACACTCTTCCTAAAACATGAAATAGCGTTACTCAGTGAGTGAGTGGTGGGTCAGCTGATGGATCATCTCCATGGTTTGGAACAATACTGATAAAGAGCAAGGAATATCTCTGAATTCCTACACTTTGGAATTGTCAGTTTTAATACAATCTATTATGTTGATCTTTGAAGTAATAGTTCGTGAGGAAAAAAACCACATCCTGTTGTTGAACGATAAACTGAGGCATATGAAAATTTTAAGAGTTTATTTGAGCAAAAACTGACTCAAATCAGGTAGAGACAAACCAGAAGTGGTTAGGAGTGCCTCATCAAAAGAGCTAGTGGAAAGACTTCTCTAGACAAGAGGCAGAAGCAAAGCAAGGAAATTATTGATTGGCTGTAACTTGAGCGTTTGCCTTATTTGGTGAAGCCGAGTTGGCTGTTTGTGATTGGTTGTTCTTAGGTTTCTGTTTCTTAACCTTGAGGCATTTCAGCTTAAGTTTGGGTTTGCTTACAGGAGCTACTAAGGCATTAAAGCCACTTCAGGGACTTCCTTGGCGAGTCCAGTGGTTAAGACTCTGTGCTTCCATTGCAGGCGGCATGGGCTGGATCCCTGGTTGGGAAACTAAGATACCGCATGCACAGGAGGGACAAGAAAAATAAAAAAGGAGAAAAGGAAGCCACCTCAGCCTAATAGCCTTGTTTAATTAATTTCACATGGTTGGCCATTTTCTTTTAATTTTAAATTGGAGAATAATTGCTTTACAATGTTGTGCTGGTTTCTGTCAAAGAACAACGTGAATCAGCCTTAAGTATACATACGTCCCTTTTTTCTTGAACCTCCTTCTCACCCCCCATCCCATTCCACTCCTCTAGGTTATTACAGAGTACCAGATTGAGCTCCCTATGTTATACAGCAACTTCCCACTAGCTATCTATTTTACATATGGTAATGTATATGTTTCAATGTTACTCTCTCAATTCGTCCCACCCTCTCCTTCACCCATTGTGTCTGCAAGTCTGTTTTCTGTGTCTGCGTCTCTATTCCTGCCCTGCAAATAGGTTCATCAGTACCATTTTTCTAGATTCCACATATGTGTGTTATTATACGATACTTGATTTTCTCTTCCTGACTTACTTCACTCTGTATAACAGGCTCTAAGTTGGCCATTTTCTTAGTGTGTATATTTCTTTGAGCAAGAAAGAAACTATACAGATAAACAGTTGTTTATCTTGGGGCTGGAGCAAAATGCTTTCATACTCAACCACAGGCTTCCAACTATCTTTCATTCCAATATAGATGTTATGAAAACACACAAAGAGAAGAAAGATTGAAAGACAGCCCCAGATGTGAAATTCTTCTCCAGATGGACTGTTCCTCTTGAAGGAAAGTGTTATTTGTTTATCAAACAGATATCTATCTATCTATCTATCTAGAAAGAGGATTGCATAAATTGGAGAATTGGAGAATTGGAGAAAAGACATTTTATAATGATGTCCATTTAAAGAAAAGTTCAGTGAATGAGATGTAGCTTCAAGTCAGGTCTATTTTCAGTGACCTGAAGGATTTAAAATGAGTACGTCAAGACTATATTGTTACCCTGCTTATTTAACTTATATGCAGAGTACACCATGAGAAATGCTGGGCTGGATGAAGCACAAGCTGGAATCAAGATTGCCAGGAGAAATATCAATAACCTCAGATATAGAGATGACACCACCCTTATGGCAGAAAGTGAAGAAGAACGAAAGAGCCTCTTGATGAAAGTGAAAGTGGAGAGTGAAAAAGTTGGCTTAAGGCTCAACATTCAGAAAACTAATATCATGGCATCCAGTCCCATCACTTCATGGCAGATAGATGGGGAAACAGTGGAAACAGTGGCTGACTTTATTTTTCTGGGCTCCAAAATCACTGCAGATGGTGACTGCAGCCATGACATTAAAAGATGCTCACTCCTTGGAAGGAAAGTTATGACCAACCTAGACAGCATAGTAAGAAGCAGAGACATTACTTTGCCAACAAAGGCCCGTCTAGTCCAGGCTATGGTTTTTCCAGTGGTCATGTATGGATGTGACAGCTGGACTATAAAGAAAGCTGAGTGCTGAAGAATTGATTCTTTTGAACTGTGGTGTTGGAGAAGACTCTTGAGAGTCCCTTGGACTGCAAGGAGATCCAACCAGCCCATTGTAAAGGAGATCAGTCCTGGGTGTTCATTGGAAGGACTGATGTTGAAGCTGAATCTCCAATACTCTGGCCACCTATGCGAAGAGCTGACTCATTTGAAAAGACCCTGATGCTGGGAAAGATTGAGGGCAGGAGGAGAAGGGGACGACAGAGGATGAGATGGTTAGATGGCATCACCTACTCGATGGACATGGGTTTGGGTGGACTCTGGGAGTTGGTGATGGACAGGGAGGCCTGGCGTGCTGCGATTCATGGGGTCGCAAAGAGTCGGACATGACTGAGTGACTGAACTGAACTGAACTGAAGGATTTAAATGGGTCCCTTTGAAACAGATGAATTGTTTGTGCAATAGATCGCATACATTTCCAAGTCTCTGATACAAAAAATAAGATTTTAAGAAAAAAATAATATTCCTTCCATAAAATATACTGAGTTCATATGAAGCCTAACTGCTGTCTTACCTATTGACCTTTCCAGTTTTAAAATAATTTGGATGGGGTCTGAGAAACTGTTTTTAACAGTTCCTTGGGCAATTCTGATGCACAGCAAAATTTGGAAACCACTAGCATACTTTTTAAAGACTGCTAGTAGTATATATTCTGGAGTAGGAAATGGCAACCCACTTCAGTATTGTTGCCTGGAGAATCCCATAGACAGGGGAGCCTGGCAGGCTACCGTCCATGAGGTCGCAAAGAGTCGGATACAACTTAGTAGCTACATACACTGTAGTATATTATATCAACATGATAGTATTTATTTTGTCAATCTCCTTGTCTTGTGCATCTAGGTTTAATCTAAGTTTCCACCACTATAAACTGTGCTGTTATAACTTTTCTTTATAGTAACAGCTAACATTTATTGCAAGTTTCCTAGGTACCAGCCACTATCCTACACACTTATTTCCTTGGGACAAATTCTTAAGAGGCAGAATTATTCAGATAAGTTTCATATATTTTAAAGGATTTTGATGCCCATTGCCAAGATGCCACTCCAGAAGGTTTGCTCTGTGACTGCTTTTAAGTGGGAAAACACTGACAGTTATGTTCCATGAAAACTAGTATTCAGCTATCAGCACCCACAAACAGTGGCTCATTCAAGAGACTTAGAAAAGATGCAGCACAATGTTCTGATTCGTTCGTTCATCATATCTTAGCTGCTATTGTTGCTAAAAGTAGCACTCCTGAGTGGCTGCTTCCAGGAATGGCTGTCCAGATCCGGCCACAGAGACTGTATGCCGATTCTGGGAACTGGCACATTTCACAGGCTGTCCTTTCCAGGGCCCATCAAGGCACAGCCATCTCTGGTAGTCAAGGGAACAGAAGGCAATGTGGAAGTGCTGGATCCAAGACCTTTTTTAAAAAATAAAATTTAATATGAAAATGTTCTGATAGGAGACCAAAAAATATGTACTGACCTATGTGTACAGGTAATGAAGACATTAAAGCTGGTCTAAAAAAAGGCATCAGGTAGGCATACTGGAGACATCCAGTGAACAAAAATGAAATGTTTTTCTCTCCGTTGCTCTCTTAATTTTCATGGAATGAAGTGTGTGGAGAATTCTGTGGTATGAATTACATAGTCATTCCACATCTTAGCCTTCTAACATGGAAAGGGGCAAAAGAAAGCATTTGGAGGGCTGGCATTTTTCCATGCAAGGCCAGTGTGAGATATTTTGGCTACCTAAATAGATATTTTTAAAATAACAGCAGCAACCCATTATAATGCTAGCACTGGGAGACAAAGTCATCTTGTTTTCAAAGAAATCTGGTTGATTTAATGAACATAAATTAGATCATTTAGGATCTCTGTACAAACAGTAAAATGTAAGCACTGTTTCACCTTTGCAAAGCAGAGGGAAACCACTTGCCATTGTGAAAGTGTGGGATTTTGAAACTGGAATGGATTTTCTTTTTCATTGGCTTCTCTAATCTTTTTAAGAATATGGTAACAATAGAAATAATAAATAATTTCAATAGAGATGATCTAGTCCCCTTCTTATAAGTTAGAAAATTAAGGCACAGAGAAGTTAAGGAACTTCTGAAGTTCACAGAGCTGGCAAATGAAAAGTGTGTTGTCTGACTATAAACCAAGAATCAATGTAATGTCGATTCCTTTATATTCTTTCCCTCTTGGCATTCCCAAAAATTTCTCAAGGAATTTGCAATTGTACATTTAAAAGTTCCTCCTTTGAGGAAAAGTAGTCAATAGAGTATCGCAACTACTAGCTAAAAGTGTTTATTTTTTCCTCTCTACTTACAGTGTGCCTGCTATATGATGAAAATATCTACTCCTTCAAAAGCCTGGTGTATATTAAATGTGTACCTTATGACTGGATGTGTCTCAGAGCAATCACTCTGTGTGGATTTTAGAAAAGCTAATACTGGAATCAATTGGTGTGTGAGAAAGCAATGAAGAGGCAGAAAGAATGAGTTATTTTCTTGAGTTTTCAATCAGGAAGATTAGGAGCAGTGATTAAAAAAAAAACTAAGCTGTTTAGAAGAAGGTGATCAGAAGACCACCTGTTTGATCTAAGAAGCAGTTGAGGAAGGACAAGGACTTCCTTGGCTGTTCACTGTTGTAACCATCTGATCATTGAAAGCAGCCCATCTGGCTCATACAGAACGCTCCGTAAATATCTGTTGAGTAAGAGGACACAAGCTTAGCACTAAGGAGCCCTGGAATCTGCTTTGAGCTCTCTTACTAGCCTTGATCCACTCACTTCTCTGAGCCTCATTCTCATCATCTACTACATGAAAGATATAGACTAAAGTATTTCATGGTAGATACAGAGGCTTTCTTCTGCCAAGCACCCTCTTCAACTCCATCATCTCTATGGTTATAATAAGATCTCACTACAAGTCACCAAATTCATAAACTCCAACGCTGCCCATGGACAAGGTTGATTGGTCCATGTGGGTAAATATGAGTTTTTTTCTCAAGGAATTTCAGAACTGGAACCAAAAAATTAATGTCAGCCTCATTCTGCTGGCTGAAATTGATAAAATTGAAAGTACACAAACTTGCAACTGGTTTGTGGCCACCTTCCTCAGTTTGATCTGAGTCGTAGAAATAGCCGATAGGAAAAAGAATCAGACACAGAGGTAGAGCAGAATGACAAAAACAACTTTTAAATCCATGACCCTGAGGCCCAATGCATTCTTGTCCTTTATGTAATTAGATGTCTTAGAATTCTCACATTAAATTCTGTATTTTAAAAAACTAAATGAGACATGTAGCCATTAAATCATCTACTGAGATGAAAAATTATATCCAAGTATATTCTAACAGCTCTTTCATTTCTAAAAGTTGAAGATTTTAAGGACTGTGAAGTCTGCAATGTAGCCAGACAGGAACAAGATACTTTGACAGGAAGCAATTTAACCAGTGCAGATATGAAAATATGGGCTTCTATGGTAGCTAAGATGGTAGAGAATCACCATGTTGCAGCAAATGGCAAAATTTCCTTCCTTTATATGGCTGAATAGTATTCCATTGTATGTATATATCATATACACACATATCCTATATATATTTATCACTCCTTAAGCCAAATGCCTGTTGATGAGCACCTGGATTGTTTCTATGTCCTGACTGTTATAAATAATGCTTCCATGAACAATGGGGTGCATGTATCTGTTTGAATTAGAGTTTTCACCTTTTTTGGGTAAATGCCCAAGAGTGGGATTGCTGGATCAGATGGTAGCTCTAGTTTTAGTTTTTTATGGAACCTCCATACTGCTTTCCATAGTGGCTGCATCAATTTACATTCCCACTAACAGTTTAGGATGGTTACCTTTTCCTCCACACCCTCTTCAGTATTTATTATTTGTAGACTTTTTGATGATGGCCATTATGATGGAGAACTTCCCAGGTAGCTCAGTGGTAAAGAATCCACCTATCAAGCAGGAGAGGTGGATTCAATTCCTGGGTCAGAAAGGTCCCCTGGAGGAGGAAATGGTGACCCACTTCAGTATTCTTGCCTGGAATATCCCATGAACAGAGGAGCCTGGCAAGCTACAATCCACAGGGTTGCAAAGAGTCAGACACAACTGAGTGAGCATGTACACACCCATTCTAATGGATGGGAGATGATATCTCGTTGTGGTTTTGATTTGCATTTCTCTAAGACTTAGAGGATGAGATGGTTAGATAGTATCACTGACTCAGTGGATGTGAATTTGAGCAAACTCCAAGAGATAGTGGAGTATAGGGAAGCCCGGTCAGACACAATTTAGTGACTGAACAACAATAGAGGAGAAAGTTAGGTATCTGTTTCATAATACCTTTTGAAATAATGCTGGTTTTATTTAATATCTTTGGCTGGGGAAACTGTGCTAAGGGAACACTATGGACAGAAATGCAATTTATAGTAATAGAACATACGTAGTTCTCTTTGAAATATATGTATTGTTATTGCTAGTTGAAATACAGCGTAAACGGTGTTGCTGTGTGAGTGGAGATAAAGCATATTTTAAAAGTACATAATTAAAAATAGAATATCAAATACAGGAAAGAAAAATTTGAAAAGCCTTATTTAAATCTTGAACACCACAGGTTTGTACTGTGTCAGTCCACTTATAGGTGGATTTTTTTCAATAAGAAATACAAAAGTACCACACAATCAGGTTGATTGAATCTGTGAATGTGGAACTTTCAATATGAGAACTGACTGTGAAGTTATAAACGAATTGTCTACTGTATGGGTTGGAGTCCCTAACCCCAGTGTTGTTCAAGAGTCAGCTGTACTTCTATTTTTTTTAATCTACTTTTCATAGAAAAGACAGTGACCCATTCAAAATAATGTTTAATAAATGAGGATTTTCATAACAGTTAATTCACAACAATATTCACCTAAGGGATACAGCTAAGGAAATTGAGGCACATAGAAATTAATGAGAAATAGTTGGACTAGGAAATTCACTGAAGAAGAAACATGAATAAAATTAAACTTCATGATTAGGGAAATACAAAATAAAACAGCAATAAGATAACATGTTCAGTGTACTAGACTGATAAAAACTAAAAGAGATTGTTAATAAACACTTTGAGGGACCTCCCTGATGGTCCAGTGGTTGGGACTTCCAATGCAGGGGCTGTGGGTTCCATCCCTGGTTGGGTAGCTAAGATCCCACTTGTCTCGTGGCCCAAAACTAGAACATAAACAACAGAAGCAGTACTGTAACAAATTCAATACTTGAAAAAAAAAAAAAACACTTTGAGTGAGGGTATAGAGAAAAGGGTACTGTCATACACTATTGGTGAGAAAATAATTGATTAAAAAAATGGAACTGTGTTAGGGAGCTTGGGATAAACATGTACACACTGCTATATTTAAAATGGATAACCAATAAAATCCTACTGTATAGCACAGGGAAACTCTGCTCAATGTTATGTGGCAGCCTAGAAGGGAGAGGAGTTTGGGGGAGAATGCATACAGGTATGGCTGAGTCCCTTTGCTGTCCACCTGAAACTGTCATAACATTGTTAACTGGCTATACCACAATATAAAATAAAAAGTTAAAAAAATTTTAAATGTAACAGTTTTTGGAGGACAATTTGGCATTATCTTTCATTATTTAAAATGTTTATTCTCTTTGACCTTGTAATTTCACTAATATAAATCCAAGAGGAATCTTCACTTTTAAGCTCAAAGATAATTGTATAAGGGTGTTTATTAAAGGATTGCTTCTAAGAGAAAAATCAAAATCTGCAAACAATTTACAACTGATATCCATTTATAGAGAGAAACAGATAAATTATAGTTGAAAGTGTTAGTCACTCAGTTGTGTCCAACTCTTCAAGACCTCCAACTCTTCAAGATTCTTCAAGACCCATGGACTGTACCCTGCCAGGCTCCTCTGTACATGGGATTTCACAGGTAAAAATACTGGAGTGGGTAGCCATTCCCTTCTCTGTCAGGATCTTCCTGACCCAAGGATCAAACCCAGGTCTTCTGCATTGCAGGCAGATTTTTTATCAACGGAGCCACCAGAGAAGCCCAAATTATAGTATACTCATATAATTTCAGATCCTTTTCTATGTATCTATTGACATACTCATATAATAAAGCAGGTTTTACATATTAAGGAAGTAGAATAATATGTAAAACCTGCTTTATTATATGAGTATGTCAATAAATACATAGAAAGGATCTGAAATTATATATTCTACACTGTTAATAGTGGTCAGCTTTAGGTAAGTGGGATTGGAGTCCTCACTTTTACTTTTGTACTACTTAGAGTTCTAAGTTTTTACAAGAGCACTTGTTTTAATTAATTTAAAACTGAACCAAAAAAGGTAGTTTAGTATTTTGTCTTTGTACTTGAGGATTACTGTGATGATATATGGAAAAGTCTATATAAACTTTCAACTCTGATAATATTTAACTTGAGGTAGTTGGTTAAGTCTTGGGATTTCTTCATTTTGATATTGTTTTGTACCTTTTAAATTCACAGCTCTGAATTGCACATGCTGCATGATCACCCAGCTTCACTTGAGCTCCCTTCAAATTCTGAAGAGGCAGTGAGTAGCTTCTGTCAACACTGTTGAGGGTACGATACTAGGCATTTTTAGAAGATAAAAGAAATCTTAGAAAGTAAAGCCCCCATTGTCTTAACGCGATACACAGTAGGAATCTAAGAATATTTTTTGGAAAAAAATAAATACAACAAAAAATGTCAGTATAGAGTTATTGCATGCACTCAGAAAAGATGAGAAAAATGGAAGGCTCAGGAAAAAACTATGAGGAGCGGCCTTGGGCATTTAGTACACAAAAAGCAGACACAGACAGTTCTTGAGTTGGGAATCAAAACAAAGTACATTATGTAAAAGATCATTTTCTCGGAGTATTTAGGTACTAATTAGTAGATTGCTGAAATAAACCAAAAGGGCCTAAACAATAAATAACTCCCAGAAAACACACTGAAAACAAACAAGCCAGCTACATAAATACCTATTAGGTCACGGAGTGGTATCAAACAAACACGCTCCAGGGAAACTGAAGGTGGGTATCAGTGAAATGGGCAAAATATTTAAATAGGCTGAAATCTGGGCAGTGACTGTAAGAGCTTTATCCTCTGGGGGCTTCATCTTCAGCATTGACCTTGTTGTCATATAAAAATGTAAAAAAAGAACCAAACATGTATCAAGTCTCTCTTAGCTCCAATTGTCCCTTTGAAGGTAGAAATTTTACAGATAAAAAAATTAGCATTTTTTTTTCTTTTCACGCTCTCCTTGAACATGTGTAAAGACATTTTCAAGAAAGGTTTTTCATTTCATTGTTCTTGCTTATGTTTCAAAATAATGTTTTATAGTAAGTCAATGTGACATAAATAGGGAAAAAACATGATAGATGGGTAGACAGATCTACATGGATTAGATATATATTGGTCTTTGCCCTTGGTTCCTGGCACAGAGCTCTAAAACCTTTGTAATTTCCTAAATGATAAGAACCCTAGGATGATCTCTTGTTCTAGCGTTTGTCTTGGCCCCTGTCCCTGACACAGACCTCCTAAAACTCTTGTAAATTCCTACGTGATAAAAGCTCTGGGAGCATCTTTTATTCTAATAAGGTGACTCTGGGTAGGTTCCTGGATAGCTCCTGAATCAGGGACAAGTCATGATTAGAAGCTTGGAATTTTTGGCCCCATCCTCTATCTTCTGGAGAGGGGAGGAAGGTAGAAACTGACTTAAATATTGATCATTCCTATGTGAAAAAGTCTCCATAAAATCCCAAAAGTAGGGAGTTCAGAGAGTTTATGGGTTGGCGAACACATGGAATCTCCACCCCTTTCCCTATACCTTGCCCTACATATCCCTTCTATCTAGATATTCTTCTGTATCCTTTATCATATCTTTTATAATAGTCTGTTGTGCTTTGTAGCTCAGTCATGTGCGACTCTTTGCAATTCCATGGACTGTAGCCTGCCAGGCTCCTCTGTCCATGGAATTCTTCAGGCAAGAATAATGGAGTGGGTAACCATTTCCTTCTCCAGGGGATCTTGTGACCCAGGAATCATACCCGTGTCTCTTGCATCTCCTGCATTGCAGACGGATTCTTTACCATCTGAGACACCAGAGAAGACCATGATAAACTGGTATGAGTAAATATTTCCTTAATTCGGAGAGCCGCTTTAGCAAATTAAACCTGATGAGGGGCCCTTTGGAGCCTCCCATCTATAGGCTATTACCTGGGCTTGCAACTGGCATATGAAGTTGAGGGGGAAGTCTTATGGGGCTGAGGCCTTCACCTGTGAAATCTGATGCTACCTTCAGGCAGATGGTCGCAGAACTGAGTTAAATTGTAGGACATGAAGCTTGTGTCATTTGTGTGGAGGAAAACCACGACATCAAAAGTGAAGTGTTCTGTGTAAGAGTAATAGAGACACATAGAAGAGAAACATAGAAGGGAAGAATTGGTTTTCCCTACGCAAAATGAGAAAACTGACTTTTCCCCCTAAATACTCACCTACTGTGAATCCTCTATTTTAAGTAAAGCAAAACCAGTTGTTCCTGTAGCACTTTGTTCATAACTCTTATAGCACTTACCATGGTGATTTACCAACTTACATCTTCACCAGACATGAATTCTTTGAAGTCAAGGACTGCTTTAATTTCATCTCTAGTACTTTGCCTGGCATATCAATTAATTGATCAATTAATTAATACTTCTAATATAGATATCTTTTGTGTGCTTATCAAAGATGGATTTTTTGAGAGGTGGACCTAACACCACCCTGTAATGAATTTTGATGACAGGTTTTCTAAAGTGTCTCTCTCAATCCCTTACTTTTGGTTTTATAAAAGAAGATCAACATCAGAAGTGAAGGTGATGAAAAAGAATACAAAAATCAAGAAATGAGTATTGTTAGAATTAAATGAGTTACATTTCAAGTGATTGCCAAGGAAATTTGACATGTAGATATATGAAAGATATAAAAGAACCTGTAATTACACATAAATAGAATTTGTGAATTTGAATGAAAGCTTGACACAACCTCTAATGTCATTTATACATTTGAATGGATAGGAGCTCCAGAGATAAAAATTTTAAATATAAATTAAAAGTTGTCCTTTTGGAGTAATAAATTACTAACACCATGTAAAATATTTGATAAACACCTATCAGACAGCTCACATTATAAGTTATTATACAAAAGTAATTTGATACATATGAATATTGAGGTTTCATAAAAACTTGGAAATGATGGATAACTAAATATAGATATTAAACAGATATACAGTTAACAATAATGTCATGGGACTATCAAGAATAACTATATTTCTTTGATGTAGACTAGATCAAATAATGTAGGATTGTAGAAAACAATTTTATTTTACCAAATCAATTCAAAAAAGCTCTATGAAAACTATCAGGGGATATACTTAAAATAAACCAGGACAATAAGTTAGTAAAGAGACTGTTCAAAGTACTTGGCACAGCTCTGCAGGGCACCCAGAAGGAAGACTGGGATGATCCAACACAGGAAGGAAACTTGAAATAAACAAAGATTGGCTAAGACCCAGAAGATAATAAGGGTGTGAAGTGTTGTAGGGCTTCCTGATAAAGAGCGTTAGAGCTGAGGGTGGCATTCTCTAGTATGAACGAAAGTCAGTGTCTTTTTAGGATTTTAAATCTTATGGAGCATGAAAGCATCTCTCTCTAGTGATGTAAGGATTGGGCGAGTATCACTGGGACCGAAGTTTTCAGCATCTAATGACTTCTAAACACAGCATTTTTCACTATGGTGTATACTGTAGATTTTATCAAAGATACTAAAGGTATTATCATAGGATTCCAAAATGGACACATTTGTGGACGCTAATAAGGCTAGTGTCATGAGAGGTAAACAGCAGCAATTATTTTTATTACCTGCCATGACATTTTATCATATAACATTTTGTATTTTCTAGATGCTTCCTTTTGATTTTCCATGTCTCCCTAGTTAGAATGCAAGTTTATGAAAAAAAGAAAAAAAAAGATTCACTCCCAGAACCTAAAGTAGTCCTGAATATTCGGTTACTTACAGGCATCGGGTTGGGCTAAAATGTTTGTTAGGGTTTTTGAATGCTGCTATGGGAAAACCCCAGTGAACTTTTTGGCCAACCCAATATTTGTATCCATTCTTTTCTCTCTAGCCCCTGACTAGTACCTTAATTTTTCTTATGTAGACCATTGCAATGACCTTTTTATTGCTCTCCAAAATCCTCACAAATATATCTAGGAAGACATGGAAAACCAAAAGGAAGTATTTAGATAACAGAAGGTATTATACAAAGCAGACAATAAAAATAGTATCTTTTCCCTCTAATACTGACATTTCATCTATCGCTTTCCTTCTGCCACTAGCACCTAAACTTCTACAGTCTATGAATCATAACTATTAAACTATATATTATATATGTGCACACACACACACACACACACAGAGGCACACTGCCAACACAGGTGGGGGGCTGGAAGGGCCAATGTTATATGTAAACATAGGATCTTAAGTTTGTTCTTACATTATAGTAGAGTAAGGAGAAGTTAGGACAAATTACAAAGTTTTAAGACCCCCTGAGTGGGTTGTGTAAAACTACCAGGGTTCACACATGCCTAGTAAAGTGTGACAAATTCCAATTAAAGTGCAATGATGCAGAGTGGGAAGAGAAGGGAAACTTCAGCTTAGAAGCAGAGAGTTGAAAAAAAATAATGTTTTTAGGAAAATAGGAAGATTTGAGAGAAGAGGGAAACAAGGATGGAGAAGGAAAAGAGTAGCTCTCAAGGGCATAGTCCTCTATCACAGAGTCCCAGAACTGCAAGGAGCTCAGAGTTCATGGTAGGCTTAATCCAGAGAGAAGCAGAGATAAGGTGCTGAGTGGTCTAAATCCTAGACCAGAAGAAAGAGGCTAAGAGGAATCAAGAACAAAAATCCTCTTTGGGGGACCATGTAAAAGGGATGGAAATAATGGGGGGAATATGTGACTTTTATACAAAAGTCTGAAGAACAACAGATCTATTCAAGGTTAGGAAGAACCATTTTTAGAAAGAAATCTATAGCAGGACTTAAGCTTCAGTGTGCAGGTGAATACTGGGGAATCTTGTTAAAATGCAGATTAGAATTCAGCAGGGCCGGGGTGGAGCCCAAGAGACTACATTTCTAATGAGTTCTCAGGTGGAGCTATGCTGCTTTGAGTGGCAAGGGTTTATCTGGTATTAAACAAGAGTATTTAAAGTGTTTTTATAAAAGAAACAGATCAATGAATTAGTGCTTCCCAATATAGAGAGCTTCAGTGGGTTTATCAAAGACTTTAATTATGAAATTATCCTCCCTTTAACCCTTAGTTGAGGGCAATGAAAACATATTTAAGATCAAAAGAGGGAATACAGTGCCCCAGTTCAAACCAAAGATAACATTTGAGAACATAATTATTGTTAAATGTCTACCTTATTAAGAAGATAACTGTGTTGTTTACAGCTACACATCTGCATGTTCAAGTGCCCCCAAAGAACTTCCTGTGGTGAAAGAAATGTTCTATATCTGCACTGTCCAATATGGTAGCCACTAACCATCTGTGGCTATTGAGCACTTGAAGTAAAGCTAGTATAACTGAGAATTAAATTTTTAATCTTACTGAATTTCATTAATTGAGATTGAAACAGCCACAGGCGGCTAGATGCTGTTGTTCAGTCACTCAGTTGTATCTGATTCTTTGCGATTCCATGGACTGCAGCATGCCAGGCTTCCTTGTCCTTCACTATCTCCCAGAGTTTGCCCAAAATCATGTCCATTGAGTGAGAAGGGGATGACAGGCGATGAGATTGTTGGATGTCATCACTGACTCAATGTAGCTAGTAGCTTCCATGATCATTAAAGCTGCTGGCATCACCAAAAGGCAATCAGATGTTTTTGCCTTCAGATGGAAGTAGTTTTCCTATCAAGGCTCTAGAATTAGCTACCAATCTGCAAAAGAGACCCCAGAAGTGTTCAGATCACATTCAGAGAACTGATAGTATAAAGGAATACATGTGCCTGACGCCCACAGAACGCAGCTGAGAACAGCCAGGGAATTCAATTCTCCTTTTATCAAAAGCAGAGTTCCCCTACCAAGTCATCATCTATAGTAATACTAACTTGAAATAGAAAGAATATCCCATGAAGGATCCTGTCTTTGACAATAATATAACATTGATATAATATAATATTATGTTTTATAATAACATAATACACAGACACAAAGACACACACACACAGGCTTTCAAAGGAGAAAATTTGAGTTTCACCTCTAGCTACATTCTCACTAATGTATGGCCTTTGGCAAGTCACCTAACCTCTCCCATCTTCAGTACTAAGTCTCTCTGTAAATTGGAGTTGATAAAATACCTAGTGTTAGGAAAGTAACTTCCTGAAGGGCCTTGTAAAGTTCTATGCAATGGCTAATTATTTATTACTCACTAAAAGGGAAGTGATATGCCATATTTAAAACAGAATTCAAGGAACTTCCCAGATTCTTTTGTTGTACTGAACTTGTGTTGCATGCACGTGGCCTTGGAAATGTTATGTAATGGGTATTTCAATCCTTCATTTTTGTTGTAATAGGATATAACCTTCAAGGAATGAGCATTCCAAAGCCATTTGGGAGAATGATGGTTTAAGGGAGGAGTGCTTTATTTAGTAGCGTGGGGCCTGGTAAGCATCCTCCCTGCTAAGATTATACTGAAAAGAAAGGAAATCACAGACTGCTCATTTCCCTTGTACTGCTTGTAATCTCGTGGAAACTTCCTGTAAAAGGCAGTTATAGCATTACATGTAAACTGATTTCACACTTACCGGATACTAGCAGACCAACAATTGCAGTCCTTTGGGAGAAAAATAAAATAGCATACTTATTCTTTATACTTTGTATTAGTTTGGAAGAACATGGAAACCCTAGTGATGGAGAAACAGACTCATGCCAGAGGCAAGGAAACTATTTAGAAACATGGTTACCATTTAGTAATTCCACTGAGAGGCCAAACTCATTAGCCAAGAGACTGGTTACACTTAAAAAAAAATTATTCATTAAACAAAGTACAGCATGAAGAAACAGTTCCCTTTGATCTAGGTACATATTAACTACAGTTTTAAAATACAAAATTTTAATAAAATCTGCTAAGAAGTAATGTTAAGAGTAATTTTAGAAATGGAAATGTTTACATATATTTCATGTACTGTTAGAGCTTCAAATGTTGGCATGGCTGTCTCCTTTTGGCTTTCCAAGAATACAAATACCTGCTGAGAGCTTATTAGTGCAAGGGACAGTGTGTGTGAAATGCTGAAGTACAGTAGTGTTGAAGTCACAATAAGAAGCCAGAAGGGACTCCTGATTTCCATCGCAGTGTCACTCAGTACAGCTTCATTTTTATACATGCATAAGGCCCTTGCACGATATTTGAAAAGCCTCCATTACTGAAAATCACTGCTAAAGAGAATGCCAAAAAACATGAAATGCAGCCTCTGCCTTCAAGTCTTTAAAATAAACATGAAGTCCAAAAAGTTGATTAGGAAAGGGGAGGTGGTTATCAATACAAGTATAAAACAGTGAAGAAAAAAAAAAAGAATTTGTGAAAACAAATTCTGAGTACATGAGAAAGATAATCACTATGGATCAAGTGGTCTGGAAAGCAGGAGGAAGCCTTGGAGTGCTACCTGCCATCTATCAGTGCCTCCATGAGAATAGGACACTTCTCCTGTGCTTGTGAACCCTGGTCTGACACCTGCATGGAACCCAGAACCCACTTGTACTTTGATGATGCTCTATACTGGCAATTAGTCGGACATGACTGAGCGACTTCACTTTCACTTTTCACTTTCATGCACTGGAGGAGGATATGGCAACCCACTCCAGTATTCTTGCCTGGAGAATCCCAGGGACGGAGGAGTCTGGTGGGCTGCCATCTATGGGGTTGCACAGAGTCGGACACGACTGATGCGACTTAGCAGCAGCAGCATACTGGCAATTAGTTGGCAATTGTGCTGTTGGTTCATGGATGCTTTCGATAATTAATCATCTCTGGTCACAAAGAGTCAGACACAACTGAGGGACTTAGCACACATACACACAACAGGGTAAATGGCTGTGGCTAATTCCTAAACCTGAGGACAATAGTACTGAGAGCCACCTGTGAGCACCAGCTATTGTGACTGGCCTCTTTCCCAAGATCCACCTGAGAAAACACAGCCAAGCAAATGTGTGTCCCCTGCCCTGATGACCCTTGACTTGGCCATAGAATCCTTCTTGACTAGTGTTCTCTGGACGCTATACCATCTGAATGGAGTTGGGACTTAGGTGAAATTGTGGTCTATATTTATCTTCTCATGTGGCTTGTCAAGTCTTATTGGATCCACCTGCCCTGTTGAACCAGCCCTCCAGCCTTGATCAATATATGCTTCAGCCTGTGATATATCTTGGACTACCCTTTTTTGTGTTCTGCTGGAATGAACTCTCAGTAAGCGATGTGTTCAGAGATGGGGTGACAGAAGTAGTTGCAAGGAAAGAGGGAGAAGACAGTGAAGAGCTAAGAAGGACAGGCACCTGGCATGCTTCTAAAGCCAATCTGCTGATCGCAATCTCTGAAGTGGGGCCTAGGCATCTTCATTAAAGCAGTGCTTGCAGTGTACTTAAAAAACTTATTATGGAAACTTTCAAATATATAAAATAGTACAGAGTAACCAATCTTGTTTCATTTAAACCCCTGAATACTTCTCTCCACTCCTGACCCCACTGGCTTATCCTGAAGCCATTCTCAGATATCACATCATTTCATCTGTACATATTTCTGAAAGATAAGGATGTAAAAAGCACAACCACAACACCAAGTCTTTATAATCATCAGTCTTCACTTCCTCAATCTCAAATTTGAAAATATTTGTTTAAATCAGGATCCAAATAAGGTCTCACACAATGCATTTTGTTGTTATATGTCTAGTACCTCTTAAGGTCCTAACACTGGGATAGACCAGGGCAGTTGCTGATAGATAGTCAGACTAGAAGACCTCTGGGCTCTGAACCTGATTATAGGACCATTTTTGATGTTTTCAGGGTAGAAGACTCAGAGCTCTGGCTATATGAAGACAATTTTTCTTTTAAAGTTGGTAAGATCTTCAACAACTGGTTGAGAAGAGAGAGCCACAAATGTACCCTTTAAAGAAGGGCACTAAAGTGTCCTGAGAATGACCTGGGAAACTCTAAAAGCAGTGACCAGATTAGTGACTGTGTCTTGGTTATGGGATTGAGAACAATTTGGAAAGCATTCATTCAAGCTGTTGATCATAATCTTGCCCCTTAGGTAAGGAACATGTGTATCAGTGGCCAGCACAGTGCCTTGCACATGACAGTCAAGAAGGTTTACATATCTTTTCTCAAAACCTGTAATTGATACATTGCCTGACGCACTTGAACCTCAAACAGATACAAATCTTCTTCAAAAGAAAAGGAGGCCTTTGCAAGTGATCCAGTTTTTCTTGTGCTCACCCCTAACAACCCCCAGAGCTATGATTTATTGATGGCTTATTAGCGACCAGGCCATGTGTCTAGCAAGCGTGGTACATGGAAGAAAACTGATGGTTCTCTGTTAAAGGAATCAACAGGCTACTGAACACTTTACACTGAACTTTCAGAGCAGCTGATACTACCTTGTCATGGAGTTTATTATTATCTCTTTTTTACAAAATCATGGTAAGAGTGAGACTTACAGAGTTCTAAGTCTGCTCTAAGTGCTTTCTGTACCTCATTAAACGGTACAGCTACTCTAGGAGTTAGGTACTATTAGCCCGATTGACACAGGCACAGAATTTAAGTAACTTGCCTGGAACACAAACTGTCTAGAACACAAATTAGAACTGACGGGACTTGATTCAAATCGGAGCTGCCAAAGTGGTGAGCAGTAGCACTGGAAGGAGAGCGGGGTAGTACAATACCCCCAGTTACAAGTTCCTTGCAGAAACAAGACCAAAAACGCAGGTTCAGAGGTAACAGAGGTAACCTCTGACTATGGAGGATCCCTTTGTCTCTTCCTGTAACCAACACAGCCCCTTCCTCACTCTGAGAAAGGACAATTCTGCTTTGAGGCTGGAAGCAAGAGTTACATAAAGAAACCTTAGATATCAATGGGGTAGTTTTCTGGGCAGACTGACTAAACTCCTTTATTCCCCAAACGTTTATTAAACACCTACTATGTCCAAACAGGATTCCCTGGTGGCTCAGCAGTAAAGAGCACGCAGGAGATTGGGATTCCATCCCTGAGTCAGGCAGTTCCTCTGGAGAAGGAAATGGCAACCCACTCCAGTATTCTCGCCTGGGAAATCCCATGAACAGAGAACTCTGGGGGATTGCAGCCCATGGGGTCGCAAAGAGTCGGACACGACTTTGTCACTAAAACAACAACATCCAAAACACTGTTAGTAGGCTAGTGTGGGGCTCCTGAGAACAGCGACCGTGACACTTTCTGGAGATAGCAAGAGGAGTGCTGGTTTGTTGAGGAGTTCTCCCACTTTCTTCTTCCTCAGGAACTGTCCTACCCTTCAAGGTGGCAGGAGCAACGACCTTCATTCTCAGGTCGCACAAACCTGAGAATGAAGGACAAGCACTGCATACAGAGCTAGACTGATACCCAGGGAGATGCGTCAGAAACTTGGGACTCAGTCCCCCAGGCCAGATCATGTATAGGCTGGCTTTCTAGGTAGAGAAGGGCTAATAGAATTTGCAGACAGGAACTGTCTGAGTCCTCCGCAGACCTCGACTCCAGCCCGCAACACCAGCAGGTTTCTGTGCAAAAACCTTTTGAGCTGAATGCACACACTGTCCTCTAACAATGCAAACGTGACAGCTGCCTATTGAATAATCGTTCCGCCTCCGTTTAGAGCAGTTCGTGCGTGCCACAGAGGCATCTTCTGCGCTATAGTTATGCAACCTCACTCGCAGCGGGAGTTATTTCCTGTGCTTCTGGCTGCGCCAGATTCTTGTAACACGCCTACCCAGGGCTTCAATGGGAGTCGTTCTCCATTAACAACCAGTCTAGCTATCAGAGATGAATGCCCCGCGCAGCATATCCCTTGCGCAGTAAGAATCCAAGATATTAAAACTCTTTCTCTTCTCGCTGTCTCTCTCTTTCTCTGTCTCATACATACACTCTCTGGGCATGCAGCTAGGAGACTGCAGCAGTGCAGCCAGAGGGACAGCAGGCGGAGCTCTCTTTGTACAGTCCCTCTCTCCAACCCCCACCAACTAAAGATGAACTCACGCCAGTTCCATTCTTTGCAAGGAAAAAACACACACACACAAACACATAGCAGAACAGAGCGGCCTCCAGTTTCCTCCAGGAGCACACTGTCACTCTAGCTTTTCTGTTCAAACAACCAGGATATTCCAAAGCAAGTAACGGGGAGCACCGCGCCGCAACAATGCAACCTCCGGAGCGGCTCCCCGTGCAGCTCCCACCCCCGCCCCCTTTCGCGGCGTGCCAAGAGTTTGGAGCGCGCGCACGCACACGAGCACGGAGCCTGCGTATCCCTCCGCCTCCCTCCTCCTCTCCCCGCTCGGTGGCTCGACAACGATTTGGGAAATGAAGGGAGGAGGGAACTACTTTCCTGAAACTTGCTATGCTGCACACGACTTCGAGTTGCAGTGATTCGTCCGGAGGTCGCAGCTTTTAGTCCTCCTACCTACACGCCCTCTCAGTCCGGGCACCCCGCGCGCAACCCCGCCCCGTACCCACTCTGGCCCTCCGGGAAGCCGGCGGCCTGCAGAAATCGCCAGGGACTACTTCGCCTCCTTCTCCCGCGGGCGCCCCCGGTTCGGGCAGCGGCGGCGGCGGAAGGAGCGGGCGGCGTGAGCGCTTCCGCCGCCCCCCTCGCGGCTCCCCTCTGGCGAGCGTGAGGAGCTGGCCCGCGGAGCTGCTGGTGGGCACCGTCTGGCGGGGGACCCGCGGCCGGTCTCCTCGCTCTCCCTCCTCTTCTCGGGACCCTGCCCCTCGGGCGTGCCGCTCTCCTCCGACCCGGGTGAGGACGATACGTTCGCCCGCCCCTGCCTCACACGCGCCCCGCCGCCCCCTCCTCCCCCTTCTGGAGTCGTCCCGGCCGGAGCGTGTCTGGAGGAATCCGCCACCGTGAGGCCCCTCGCCCGCTTCTGCTCGTCCGGAAGGACCGGCCCGGTCGCCGCCCGGGGCTGAGCGGGCAGCCGGCGGCGAGGCGGGAGATGGTGGGGTGGGCTCCGGCAGGACCGCGTCGCCGCCGCCCGGAGCCTGGGCTCGGCACCCCCCCGCCGGCCCCCACCAAGCGGATCCCTGCTTCCTCCTCGCCGCATCCCTGAGGGAAGCGCCGCCTCTGCTCCTGGGTTCTCAGCCCGCCTGCCTGCTCCCTCCTGGCCGGACCCCGCCGCGCTCCACCCGTGGCCCGAGGAACCGGTCTCCAGTCCGCCTTCGCAGCCCCCCTTTTTTCGCTTGGCTCCCACCCTCACCGGCCTCCTCGGATCCTTTGGTTGGACGCTGAGGCGGGGGAAGAGGCTGGGGTCGCCACGGTGGAGGTTGTCGCCGCCACCCCCCTGCGGGGGTGGCCGGGGTTCCCGGCTGGGGGGGCACCATTCCGGGTGAGGCATCCACCATGGTGAGGCCCCTGAGCCGCTGCCCCCGCGCCCCCCCGGCCGCCGCTGCCTCCTGCCCTTCAGTGCTGCTGCTGCTCCTCTGCCTGCTGTTGCTCCTCCATCTCCAGATCGGATCGCGGTGAGGGAAAGATGAGCGAGGAGACGGCGACTTCTGACAACGAGTAAGCACCTCACTGATCTTGATTACTAACACCCCCCCCCCATTTTTCCTCGACACCTCCCCAGACCGCCTCGGGGACTTGGGTGCTTGCAACCGTGGAGAGTTTGAGTGCATCTTGTTCTGGAGAAAACATTTGATTTCTTTAGCTATTTTATTTAATGGCAGGAACCCCGGACCCCCACCCCCACATTTAGTTGCTTTCTTCTGGGAGAAGGTATTGAATTTGGGTTGGGATGGCAATTGTTTGTCCATGAGGTGGAATAATATGGATGGATGGAGGAGGGGTAGCAATTATCCCACCCAGTGCCTGGAAGACCTCTGGCCTGTCCTTTTTCACTTTAGCACATCAATCAACATACCTTAAATATCCATTTTGCCTCCTTTATAGCTGTTTCACTTGGAAACTAATGTGTGGGAGCACCTCCTGCATCAAACTGCACTTGAATCTTAATTCGATGAGTCAGTGTTTCTTAAATACCGATTAAGCCTCCCCCCGCCCCTCACCCTTTTTAAACTTATGACCTGTAAAATTTTTGTAAAAAATGGAGCTAGGGAAGCATTTTTATAATTTCTGTAGCTTTGGGGACACCTGGAGTGTGGGCGATTCTATTTTGCCTTTGCGAACGCTGGACTTATCTTTATGAGGACCACAGGAAAATTTTGAAAGCTAAATTTTATCTTTCAGCTACATTGAAACACACCGTTCACGTCGATTTAACAGTGTTTGCATTGCTGAACATGTTGATGACTTCATTCATTAACTTGTAGAGCATCTCGGCTTAAGTTTTTGTTTATTTGGGCTGTCCTTATGTTTTCCAAGCAAAATACTTTGCCTTTTAAGTGTTTTGCTGTAACGTAACAGCTGCCTGGAGGAATAATGAGGCTGCAACGGTTTTCTATTGAGACGGAATTTAATTCCATGCGAATATTAGTGTCCGTTTTCTTGTTATTAAATTCAAGTTTTGTTTATCTTCAAAGGGTTAGAAAGAGTTAAGTGAGTTAGGACTAGTCCTAGGACGCATTCCTTTAAGTAAAGAGCATTCCTTGAGTCAGACCTTTCTGAGAGCTTTAAAGTCCAAAGCCTAGGCTTGTTTAACATAAAATAGCTTGAGAAATGCCGAGCAGAGTCCCCAGCCCCCCCTCCCCCACCGCCCCAACACACACTTCTGACGATCGGGGTGTGGGAGAAGGTGGATTGCTGCAGTGTCAGTGCAGTCTAGAAGCAGAAGTGGCCGCCATGTTCTCTCTCTTTTTGTGAATCGCCCTCATTTGCATAGCACACTTTTCATTCATAAAAAAATAATTAAACATCCATCACCTTGGACATCTTAAAAGGATTTTCCAGGAAGAAATTCGAAGCTCAACTGCCAGTCTTCATGTAAAGTTTTGAGTTCAGAAAGTAAGGAGAAATCGAAGTTATAGGTTAGATTCAAAAATATACGCCCACACAAACAACTACCCCTGTTCTCAGAATGTTGACACAGTTATGTGGGAAATATCAGTTCGGGGAGGTGCTGGGATCACGTGATCGGCTCCATTCATAAAATACCTGGCTGGCCATTCACAGTGCAGTACACTGTCTCACTGCCTTCCGCAGATTAGACCTACTTTGAGAGAGATCAAGAAGTATCTCAGATAACGCTTAGTTAGGAGAAAAACTGCTAAAACCCGTGAACAGAAGGACGGTACTTTTTGCTGATACCTTCTTTTAAGAAAGTAGCCTGGATCGAAATGTCAGGTTCTATTTTGGGGATGGGAGAAGACTAATTACCATATTTAAAGTAAAATATTGAATACCTCCTTTTATGGATGCAGCTAATAGAAACGCTAATATGGAAATGTGAATTGACACACATGTAAAATAGTTTTTAAGTGGACTCTTGTAATACTTACCATGGACAAATTGAGAGTACAAGTTTTTTGCTGTAGTGATTACCAGTGAATGATAACTGCTTTTACACTAAAAATGAATACATATTCCCGGTGGTTTAATCGCAAAGATTTTGATATTCGAAGCACCTAATGACAATATTTATTAGTGGTAAAATTGCCTTTAAAAAAATTAATGTACTTAGTATGGGACAATTTGGAAATTATCTCAGACTTAAGAATTGTTTTCACTAATTTATCCTGGTTTGTTATTAAATTTTTTCCTGCTAGGGGGTTTGTTATGTTAATTTTGATAGGTCGAGAATAATGTTTTACATACAATTTTTGCCACGAGATGTTAACTCTTCATGGGGACAAACTTTTGTGGTTTTTACTTTTATTTTTTTGTTTTAGAGGGTGATGTGTTCATCTGGTAATCAGTTTTATTAGAGCCTGCATTGTTTGTGTAATAGGTAAACCAGAAAGAGTGAACTTCTTTGGAATGTAGACTATCTTGATAATTTATGTATCTGCTCTTTAATATATAATGTTTTCAAATGGGAATTTATTATTTATAATTACATGTATTGGGAAGAAACAAATGGTGTGGTAGATGCCCTTAAAGCCTTAGCATAGTTTAAAATTGCCCCGATATATGGTTTTTATTGGCGCCTTATGTATATTTTTTCCTTTTTCTTTTTTCTCTTTTTTTTAAATCCATAATCAATAGGTAATTAGAGACTGTTCTTAACACTTGTATGTTTTTCACTTGATTTTGACTTTTAAAAAGAGTGCAAATTACCAGTGTCTTAGAAAACCATTAACCTTTTCTAGATAGCCATTGTGGTAAAATCAAGTAAGGCCTTTAGAGGCCTCATTTTGAAACCCTCTAGTACATGCTTATTTGAAATTAGAGTTATGTGTAGAGAGAGAAATAGTTCTCAGAGGTTGATTGTGGGTATATATTTAATCAAGTGAATAATATGTTTAAACTAAGTAAGTAATTCTGTAAGTCTGTAACACTTCGTCTTACACAATGCCAGATTTGGGGAGGGTTGGTGAAAGTCTGCTTTTCTTCTCCAGCCTTCAGTAGGAATTGTAACTGCATTAAAAGTGTTATTAAAAACAAAAAAAAACCCCAAATCCTCCATGCAAGAGTGATAATTTATTTCAAATGATGCACAAACTGGTCTTTAAAGTGAATAAGTAATGTATTTGCATTTGTACCATTCACAGAACAGTATTTAAACGTTTGATACGTAGTCAGACTCTCCCTTTTCTGTGATGTTGATAATGAATCATGTTCATTTATCTGGTTTTTACTATGTGCCAAGAGTAAAAATCTGTGATAAATGCTTTACATATGCATTATATAATTTATGTATACACATGTAGTTTCAACAAAGTAGAGTTGAGTAGTAGGGTACTGTCATACCTTAATGATACCTTTCTGGTATCATTAAATATTTCCTAAACATAATTTTTAACACCTACATTATATTCAGTGTATACCATATTTTAATTGGTCTACTATTTTTCTGTAATTTCTGAACAGTGCTGCCTTTGATCCTAAGTTGTGTCTTCATCCAAATCTATAACTTTTTCTCCTTGAAATAGTCTAGAGATTGAATAAAATATGCAAATTTTAAGTTGTTTTACTCTTCCTGCTAAATTGCTCTCTAGAAAAAAAGACTCAATGTGTGAGACTGCTTATGCCTTGAAATGTCTGTCCAGTTCTCTTTGAAAAAATTTTTTCCCCATTTTGAAGGTGGAAATGAGATTGTTTTCCTATTTTTAAAATGTCTGGATAATAAAATAAAACTGATTTTTTAGAAAACAGAAAACTTTTTAGTTGGTTGTGGGGCAACTGCACTGTTTTTAAATATAAGGAGAATTAAAATGATCATATAAAAGGCACTTACTAGTAATTTGTGTAACTTGCACCAACTTTTATGCTGGGCTTCCCAGGTGGTTCAGATGGTAAAGAATCTGCCTGCAATGTGGGAGACGCAGGTTCCATCCCTGGATTGGAAAGATCCTCTGGAGAAAGGCTGGCAACCCACTCCAGTATTCTTGCCTGGAGAATTCCATGAATGGAGGAGCCTGGTGGGCTGCTATCCATGGGATCACAAAGAATCAGACAGGACTATAATGTAAAGAACACTGGACTTGGACTTGGGAGTTGAGTTTCTGTCCTAACTGTACCTAATTTATTCTCTGATTCCGGGCAAGTGACAGCCTTTGGGGCCCTCAGTTTGCTAACTTGTAAATCAAGGAACTTGAACTAATCATCATTATGAGCTCTTCTTATTCTAAATTATCCTAAAGTAATACAGTGATAGACACACTGTAAGTCATTAGACTTAGAGTCTAATATAGTCTATGTAGTAGACTACGTAGTCTAATACATAGTAACATAGGTATTTGTTAATTGGTTAGTTTTATTAGATTGTTGATTTTGATATGTTAAGCAAATGAAAAACTTCCAGTGGATCTCATAGAATGATGAAGTAGAAACATGAATTTTGAAGAACCAAGATACATTTGGAAACAGTTGGCGCATTCCTAATCTCTAAAGGCTTCCTCATTTTGAGCTTAATTTAATATCCATGTGTCTTTGATAATATTCATCACAGATGGAAAACTTTTATTTATTTATTTTTAATAAATATGGTCTTTAGATGAATAAGTGAACAAAAGGCTGTTGGGGTAGGTCTTAAGAGGAATGTATTAAAATACCAGCCTTCATGCTTTACTTACTTGCCTAGAAGTGTCAAAAGTCAGTCTTTTCATTTGGTTGTTCACACAAATATTAATCTAACAGTAGAGGATAATCTCACATTTATTTAGTGTAAGAAATTAACTCAGATAATGAATTGTTTCATTATTTTAAGTTTAATTTGCTGTTTATTTCAAGTTTTGTGTGATAGCTGCATCTCATTTTAGAGTCTAGAACCAAAGTCTTAACAGACCCACAAGGTGCTGTTTTTGTGGCATCAGAATGGTTTGTAATGGGAAGGGAAAAAAAATTGTTGGTATATTTTTGTTTAAACATAGTTCATTATTTTTGCTAAAACATAGCTAATGACTACGGGATCTCAGACTGAGGTGGTAATTGATTTAGACATAAGGGCTTAGAACTCAGAGTGCTTTTACTAATCTGTAGCTGAAATGTGTCTGCATTCATAATTGAAGAAAATACCAGCAATCATAGCAGGGTTAGAGGTACTTGCGACAGCAACTGTGATAGTTTCGCAGAGCTGCTCTAACAAAGTACTACATGTGTCTCATGGCCATCTTCTCATAAGGACATTAGTCATAATGGATTAGGAGCCCACTCAACTCCACTATGACCTTCTCTTAACTAATTACATCTGTGGTGACTGTCTTTCCAAATAAGGTCACTTTCTGTGGTACTGGGGTTTAGGACCTAACGTCTTTTTGGAGAGATTCAGTTCAATGCATAACACCAATAGAGTCATATTTTTTTCCCATACAGTACATTTCCTGTTTTGTTGTTTCAAATACCTTGAAATAGCACTTACTGCCATCACTAGTTTGAAGTTATTATAGTTATTAAGCCATTGCTAGAGCTTGTATTTTAATATGTTAATACAGGAACATTACTACTCTATCAAAATTAAAAATATTTTAGTATATGTGCTGCCAAAGCAAGCACCAAAATTTAAAATATTTTGATAATTATTTCAATATAATTGATTTCTTTTGTAATCTTATGTATTTTGTTTGAAGTCCTTAATATTCTGAGAAAGGGAGCTATTGACTTCACTAGAACTGCCAAAGAAGTCCATGGCACAAAAGGTTAAAATCTTCCTGCTATGACTGAGGTCCTAGAGACTGAACCCAAAGATAGAGATACAGAATAGGAAGGTTAAGAAACATGAATGATAAGATGAACAAGTCCAAGATGCAGCTAACAGTTCCAAAAGAAGAAATAATGGGGGAGAGGAAATACTGAGAGATACTGGCTGAGAATTTTCAAAAAGTAGCAAATTAAACACAATTCAGTGAACTAAAAACAACAAAGCCTCCCAGTCAAACTGGATTTATGGTGAGTTTGCAAGAATGTCAACATGAGAAAATCAATATAGTTTGTCACATTTGAAGAATAAGGAAAAGAAATGATACAGTTTTAAATGCCAGATTGTCATTTGGTCTCTGCTTATAGCATGGAAGTGAATGTCAATACTTTATAGATTTATAATATAAATGTTCATAAATATGGATTTATATTATTTTTCTGCTTCCTAGAATTTTACTTTTTCTGATTTAAAATGAGTATTTGATCAGCTTTTTAGGATTGCTTTTAGTTCAAGAATCCTGAGTGACTTTCTTTGTACTTCAGAAATCCACATTTAATAGATCATCCATGTTGCTTGTAAATGTAGAGTGGAACAGTAGAAATTACCTAGTATGTGAAATTATAAAATTACTTTGGAAGGCATTTTCTTTCTATATTTAGAGTGCGAAGAATAAGCGTTTCTAAATTTGAATAATTGGAAATTAAATTTGAACATCAGTTTTATCATTTTATTTCTAAATGTTATCTGTGAAACAGGTATTATAGTTTCAATAAAGGCCATTATGACTTGGAATGCAGAATTTAATTGTCTTTTGGTAGTATATAATGATACTATGCTTATGATTAGACACATTTTGTTTGTCTCTTCACTTGGTTAGAGATTACTTTCACAAATACGCAGTATTTGTTAATGTTTTAGTATCCAGTAGTTGGATTACCAAACTTTAGATGCAATTTAGTGAACTTTGACTTTTTTGATGCTACTTTTTCAAAGTTATAACTTTTACCACGTTGGAATGTTAATGATTAACTTTGGCATAAAATCACCAAATTTCTTTCCCTGTTCTGTTGTGAATTACATTGATATTTTGAGATTGCAAATCGGGGTCAGTTCTGGGTTTGTCCCTTTAATAATATGTAAAAGCCTCTCAGAATTTTAGTTGCTAAATTATATATACGGATTTCTTAGTTTTTCAGGTCAGATACCATTAGTAACTTTTTCTTCAAGAAATTCAGTTCAGTGACATTTGAGTGCCTGTTAGGCACTTGACTTTTCCTTAGCCCTGGAGATGTAAAGATAAGTAAAACCTGATAACTGCTTTCACTATCCAGCAAGGGAACTAGATCCCTCTGAAATGTGCTGAGTGCTCTGGTTATGAAGTCTTCAAGGCTTAAGAAGAAAGTAATTTTACCTTTGGTGAACTGCAGCGCGGGAGTTGTGTGTGAAGGAGGCCTTCAAAAAAGAGATGGTATTTAGGAGTCAGACAGAGATGAGGGCAGTGGGAAGAGGAGGGGCATTCCAAGAAGAGAGGTTGTGGGGTGGGGGGACTGAAAAACAAGCATAGAAGATGTTTCAGTAATCTGAAACTGAACTACAATATCTGCAAAGTATGCCTGTAGTTGAAGCCAGTGAAAAATTGCCCAGGGATGATGTTAAATAGTAATAGAAAATGAATGGTGAGAAATAGAAGTGTTTTTAAGGGAGAGTGAGAAGAGACAATAAAAGACAGAAAAGTCTTGAGAAGAAAGTCTTGAGAGCAATTAGACAGAATGGGAAGTGATGAAGTGGAGACAGCAAAAAATAAGATTACATAAATTTTAGGGGAAGTTTGGAGTTGAGATTATTTCTTAAATGAGGTGATGTTGATAATGGAGAAGAGGAAAACAAAAAAATAAGGAAAGGTGGTTAATTGGAAGAGCATGGCCCAGGAAAGAGGAGTCTTGCAAACTTATTTTATTGCTTGGGTCAGATACTGTGCTAGATTTAATCCTTCTAATGACCATGTGAACTAAGTATTATCCATAGTTTACAACTGAGATAACCAAGACTTAAAAGAGGTTTAGTAACTTACTTGTAACCATGCAAGGGAGTGAGTGGTAGAACTGAGATTTAAATTGCACTATATTTATACCATACTATACCTCATATATTTCATGGCCAGACTAGATTTTGAAGAAAAAAAATAAGCTTGAAGTGATAGGTAGACAAGTAGAAGTGACAACTGTTTTGAGGGACTGTAAGTTTTGATAAAGAATTGGTAGAGCGCAAGTGGGGAAATCAAAAGATAGATTTTGATCAAAGAACACAGAATCCAGAGTGGTAACATGATGGAAGATTAAAGTAGAAACAGGTTGTTGGAGTAGAGGAGCCAGGATTTGTTGGGATATTTTAAAAGTTCACCAGTATGGCTGTTCAGTTTCCTGGATTGGTATCAGAAGTTGAGATGGAGAGGAATCCTGAGCCAGGGCCATTGTATTTAATTAGTGTGTGGGATGAGCTGCTTAAAATGGGAGTATGAATATTGACATCTGCCACTGCAATTTTAAGAAACAGGAGTAACGGTTTTGGAATTGGAAGTTGAAAAGGAGGGTGTCACAGGAAGGATAAGAAAAGGGAAGGGCTTATCCTGAAGGAGTTAGGAGTATTAGAAATCGTAGGATCTCATGTAATAATGGTGTTGGGAATTCGGAAATAGAAAGGAAGCTAGACATATGAATAAATTATCCAGATTTGGAACTTACCATGAACTTAAAGATTTTTCTGAGAGACTGACCAAAATGTTGACTGATATTGTAGGGCTTTATCCAAATAAATTATATTGTATTTGACAGAACATTTTGTATTTTGGGGATACTTTAATCCTAATGTGGTTAGAAAGATCTTTTTGAAACAAAATTCACTAAATTTCTATAATTGACTTGGTATTCATAATTAACATGATCCTGTGGTTACTACTAAGTGTCCCGTTAAGACTTTGAAAAATCATGTAACCTGCCTTTGTGCTTAATTTTCCATCTGTAAAACCAGGATAACATGTCCCTACTTCAGAGGGATGTTAAAGGATAAAACGTAACCTTACCTCCTCTCTCCATAACATTTTTTGATTAGAGATAAGAGAATATTAAAAAGAACTTTCAGTTCTTGAGACGAAAGGTACTATGTTCATGAAATAATCAGTACTCATTTTCATTTAGCCTGAAGGTAGGGTTACTTTTTGAAAAGGATTATGGACCTTCTGGAAAAATTGTATTTGAGTTTAAATACAGCAGTTATAAAGCTGCTTTTCAGAAAAACAAAATTTAAACATTTCAACAAGCAAAAAATAATATAAATCTCTGTTGTGTATATTTTTTAAAGTGATTTTAGTATCTGAGCACATTTTGGAAATACATGTAAGTAGATTTGATGTCTCTCCGTCAAAATTGGCTTCCCTGATAGCTCAGTTGGTAAAGAATCCGCCTGAAGTGCAGGAGACCGGGGTTTGATTCCTGGGTCGGGAAAATCCAATGGAGAAGGGATAGGCTACCCATTCCAGTATCCTTGGGCCCTTGTGGCTCAGCTGGTAAAGAACGTGCCTGAAATGTGGGAGACCTGGGTTTGATCCCTGGGTTGGGAAGATCCTCTGGAGAAGAGAAAGGCTACCCTCTCCAGTATTCTGGACTGGAGAATTCCAGGGACTATAGTCCCATGTGGTCACAAAGAGTTGGATATGACTGAACAGCTTTCACTTTCATCAAAATTAGCTAATTTCAGTGGGAAAAAGCCATCTTTTGCAGAGTTGAATGA
This sequence comes from Okapia johnstoni, assembly GCA_024291935.2. Classification (NCBI taxonomy): domain Eukaryota; kingdom Metazoa; phylum Chordata; class Mammalia; order Artiodactyla; family Giraffidae; genus Okapia; species Okapia johnstoni. The sequence goes on along the minus strand of CM044307.1, from coordinate 63,765,392 downwards.
AGGAACTTTCAAATTATATGGAGGAGTAAAAAACTACTTTCATGGGAGATGGGAGGAGGAGTATTTTTTTCAGATTATTAAAGATTTAAATTTTTAATTTTTTGCCTGTGTAATCAACTAGGAACTCTGATAATAGGTGACATGAGCTGGTTCTGCTAGCTAGAAGTTCGTTGCTGTGGCTTAGTGCTGACTTTGATTTGGACAGCTAAAGGTCTGTAAGCTTATGTTTAGTTCATTTTATAATCATCAGCAACTAAAGCAAAAATTTGTTTATATTTTGATTTAGCCTGATGTTTAACATTATTATTCTGATACTGTGTCATTTGTTATTTCAAAAATAATAGCCTTAGATACATAATTACTAACACTTGGTTTAGGAATGAGTTTGAAGTTACCTGTGAATCAGAGTCCTAAATGAACATAAAGTAGGAGCTTAAAAATATGAAAAATGTGTATGCTTTTTCTCTTGAGAGTTATTTTATTTGATCCAAAAAACTTAATCAACTTAGTAAGAGTTAAGAAAATATAACAAATAACTTTAGTAAGTAGTCTGTCAAATTAAGATATTTTTTCAACTCTGCACTATAATTTTTTCAAAAAGGGAGGGGAGAGAAGTAGATGAATGAGTGGACAAGCTGGCCTCTCTATAATCATCTGAGTTTTCCTTTGCAGTTTTTCCTCATCTTTATACTTCTGGAGAGAGCAAACTTAGCTTCTAAGTTTTATCAGTTCAGCTCAGTCGCGTCTGACTTTGTGACCCCAGGGACTGCAGCACACCAGGCTTCCCTGCCCATCACCAGCTCTTGGAGCTTTCTCAAATTCTTCTATCGAGTCGGTGATGCCATCCAACCATCTCATCCTCTGTCGTCCCCTTCTCCTCCTGCCTTCAATCTTTCCCAACATCAGGGTCTTTTCTAATGAGTCAGTTCTTTGCATCAGGTGGCCAAAGTATTGGAGCTTCAGCATCAGTCCTTCCAAAGAATATTCAGGACTGATTTCCTTTAGGATTGACTGGTTGGATCTCCTTGCAGTGCAAGGGACTCTCAAGAGTCTTCCCCAACACCACAGTTCAAAAGCATCAATTCTTCAGCACTCAGCTTTCTTTATGGTCCAATCACATCCATATGTGACCTCTGGAAAAACCATAGCTTTGACTAGACAGACCTTTGTTGGCAAAGTAATGTCTCTGCTTTTTAATATGCTGTCTAGGTTGGTCATAGCTTTTATTTCAAGGAGCAGGTGTCTTTTAATTTCATGATTGTAGTCACCATCTGCAGTGATTTTTGGAGCCCAAGAAAATAAAGCCTGTCACTTTTTTTTTTCCCCATCTCTTTGCCATGAAGTGATGCCATGATCTTAGTTTTTTGAATGTTGAGTTTTAAGTTATATAGGTCCTATTAATATTGAGTCTGAAACTGTTTTGTGTACTTGGTCCCAGCATACATAATACAAAAGTAGTTTGGCTTAAATAATTACTGGCTAATGTCTAGTCATTTTTGCATTTTACACTATTTTAGCTAGGTCCTTAGGAGGAAGAAAACTGAATTGAATCCTTTTGACTGACTTCTGATGTCTGATTGTCCCCACCAAACTGGTATGTTGAAATCCTAACCCCCAAAGACAATGGTATAATGGTGTGGGGCCTTTAGGGGGTGCTTACATCATGAGGATGGAGGTTCCACAGAGTCCCTTGCACCATGTGAAAAGTCCCTAGCTGTGAACCAGGAAGAATGCCTTTACCCAACCATACTGGCATCTTGATCTTGAACTTCTTAGCCTCCAGAGTTGTAAAAAATAAATTTCTGTTGTTTATTAGCTACCTGCCCCATTCTGTTGTATTTTGTTATTGCAAGCAGATGGACTAAGACACTGACTTTGTTTTGGGGAGGACAAAAAAAGAACAAAATCAAAACTCAGCATAGTTTTCAGTTGCTTCTAGTTCCATACAAATATGTTTTTATTTGTTTTAATGGTGTATATATGAATATTATTTATTTTCCATCAAATATACTTAATTTCTATACTTATACATGTTTTTTTTAGTAATCATTATTTTAATGTCTATAATAGTTCATCAAGTTGTACCATAAGTTTACATAGGTATTTTCTTGTTAGTGAACATTTTGGTGTCCCGCTCATGGCTTATCAATAAAATTGTAATGAGCATCTTTTCTGCATACATTTGTTTTTTTTCTGTTCAATTAATTTCTTAGGATGCATTTATGGGAGTGAAATACTTTATGTCAAAGAACATAAGTGGCCTTTAAAAAAATTCTAATTATGAAGTATTGCTTCTAAACAGTTGTATATTTTGCCTATTGTGGATTATTTATAAATGTATTCTCATATTTCTTAGATTTCATTTTTATTCTTCAGTACTTTGTGGGTTTTTTACATAGCTCCCAATATGTTATTAAGTGACAGCTAATGTTTGAATGACTACCAGCGTTGTTTTAAAATCATTTGATAGATTTAGTCTTGATAACAGCTACTTGAAATGTTACTATTATTACCTGCAATTACAAAGGCGAGAAAACTGGGGCTTACGAAAGCTGAATAGCCGATGAAGACTCCAAGCCCCATGCTCTAAAACAGTAGCTTTTAAACTCTTGACTGTAACAGTAACAAATACTTTATATCTTTTAACAAAGTGGGCATATGTACATACATGCATTCATACACACACACACAAAACCTTTTGTAAAACAACTTGGACTTATCATGACACAAGCTGATTTCTGTATACTGTAGATTAGAATTATAGAATATTTTATCTATTCTGTGTAAAATCAGTGCTGCTCAAGACACTTGTAGTTAAAAGTTCCAGGTTCTGAACCACAGTGCAATTTATGGGGTATTGTCCTTTAAGGATGTGTCTCCTTATTGGTACTAAAGATTTACATGTATGTTCAGCTTATTATTTCATGAAAATAAGAGATAATATGAAAAGGTATAGGATTCTCAGGGCAGTACATTTCAGGGTTGAGTTGTGAGGCATTGTAGGGGAATTCAGATTTGAATCACTGAAGCTCGGTTATAGATAATAAGCGTTACATCATTGCATCTCAGATTTCTTTCACTGAAGTGCCCTGAATTTATCATTCCTGAATTTGGGAATGTATCCCAAAGCAGCTTGTAAAAAGTATATAATTATTTTGAAATCTGATAAACAATTTCAAAGATATAATGACTATTGCATTTTAGTCAATAATTGAGTTGTGTTTTCAATGTGAAATGAAATGTTTTTAATCATTTAGGAAAAAAGAAAACTTTTAACTGTGAAGTCTTTGTGTATTTATATCCTATGGCATCATATGCCTCTAACTTGTGTGGCACATTTCTGGGAGGAAGTGTACTCTGGTTTAGGGTACATTATGATGTTGCTCAAGGGCAAGTCATGATTGTGCACTGTAATTACAGCAGCTGCCATTTTCAAACAAAAAAAAGTAAGAACGTAAAAATCCAGCAAAGATTAATAGAAACTTTTTGAAGTACAAAAAGAATACAGTCACATTGTAGAAAACTTGGAACGTAGCAGGAAATTACCCATAGAAGAAGTTTTCTTTTTTGCACTCATGTTAAAAGTTTTATAAAGGCAAAAAATATATAGAAAGGATTTTAAGTTTAAGATTTGTTTCTCTAAGAATGTCACATAGATCATATAATTTTTAAAGATAGTTACCTGTATCAGAAAGAATAGAATTATGCTAATTGGCACATTATGAAATCTGGAAATCTATATAGAAAGAATAGAATTATGCTAATTGGCACATTATGAAATCTGGAACTCTATATAGAAAAGAAAAGAAACTCAGATTCTAGTCTCAGTTTTGCCATTTACTTATGTGAGTTAGAGCAAGTCTTTTCGTGTCTGGGCATCTGTGCTTATGGAGACAGTAATCTTTTCTTACCCATAAATTACTTTTTGCATGAAAATTATATAAAAATGGATTTATGTATGTATGAGTTTTGATTTACCAATGGGGAAAAAGAAGTGTTTTTTAGATGATTGGGGAAAAAAATACAGGTAAGCAGAGAAGGCAGAGAAAGGAGAGGTTTTCGAAGACTTTAGGAAGAACCTAGGCTTTAGAATTGAAATGTCTGGGCCTGTTTGGGGAACTAAACGGTATCGGTACATGTAAAGAGTATAGCTAAGTTAAAGATTACTTGTTGTTGTTCAGCTGCTAAGTTGTGTCCAACTCTTTGTGACCCCCGTGGACTGCAGCACGCCTGCTTCTGTTAAAGGTTCTCTTTAATGTATTTAGGGTTAAAATAGTTGGATTTAAATTATGTTGTAAATTTTCAAGTTTACAAGGTAATACAAAACTGTCCCCATGTAGTTCCAATTTGTACTCCTACTGGCAGTGTAAGAGAATGGGTATAAAAACTGTATTTTTATAACATGATATTTGCTATTTTTTTTTTTGCTTACTATGTGACAGGCACTGTTCTAAATGCTTCCATGAATTAATAAAGTTTTAAATTCCCACAACCATCCTATTGGGTACTGTTACATCTGTTTTCTAGATGAGGAAGCTGAGGCATGAGAGGACTAACCTATTAGTAAATGATAGGGTTTAGACTTTGTTAGGTGAGGCTTCAGAGGCCAGCCTCTGAACTGTTGTGATATCTTACCTTTTCAAATGCCTATTTATGGATTCACCTTCTCTTTTCCTTTTCCTCTGCCCCCATCGATTTCTTGGCCTTTATTTGCTTTTGATAGTGAGTTTTGGCTATTGTTTCCTTATGTTGTTTTGTGTTAGCATTGTCCATTGTGTAGTCTTCCTTTAAAAAGCAATTTCTTAAAGAACCAAGTTTTCTCATTTGTAGAATGAGTAAGATGGTTCAGATGATACCTAGCATTTTTGGCTCTAGTATTTTGTAACTTGACATAATCTCCTATATAGTTCAAATTAATTTCAGAATAGTCTGTTACTCACATTTTCTCTTTCTTAAATATTAAGATGTGAAACAGTTTAGTATTCTTTATTTTATTTCATTGTAAAATTTGATTTAAAGTTAATTCTTTATTTTTAATAGAGTATTATCAGCTTCCCTGGTGGCTCAGACAGTAAAGAATCTGCCTGCAGTGTAGGAGACCTGGGTTGGGAGGATCTTCTGGAGAAGGGAATGGCTACCGACTCCAGTATTCTTGCCTGGAGAATTCCATGGACAGAGGAGCCTGGGGGGCTATAGTTCATGAGTTGCAAAGAGTCAGACACGACTGAGCGATTATCTGTATATCAGTAAGCTATTAAGTAGCTAAGGAAATTCTGGCATGGCCGTGAATGTATATGGATTTCAACATAGGCTTTTGTGTTGAGCTGAATGAAGTTTTTTCCCTTAGTGATTGTAGGTATTGTTCTTGAGGGTTTTGTTTGTTTGTTTTGTTTTTTTAAGCCAGTCATCTTTGTAATCTGCTGCCAGTTGCTTGGTAAATATTTTGTTTTTTGTTTTAACCTTTAGGTACTGAGTTAAGATAAAATATTATTTTAAAATTCTGATTCTAGTGATAGATGACAGTTTATTTGGTTAATATTGAATGACAAAGTTCTAGACCCAGTAATATATACTTAATTATCTGTGTATCTTGCCAGAGTGTAGGATATTATCTAAACCTCAGATCTTGAAGTGTTTAGGTGCTGTAAAAATAGTACTTAGAACGGTTTCAGTAAAGAAAAGTCTATTAATTCAAATCCATTATGTGTGTGCTGCACATTTAGTAGTAGTTAAATGTTTCAGTGCAGTGAGCCCTATAAGGATCAGTCACATGTGTGTTGAAGTGGTAGGCGGATAGAAACAGCCAAACAGATGGAAATCAGGATGTTGTAGCATTTCTTACCAGTCAAATTTAGTCCTTCTTTTGGTTTTTACATTGCCCTTAGCTTTGGCACAGTCATTTATGTTGATTCTGAGTGAAATAGATACAACAAACATTAATTGAGCATTTATTATATGCCAGAGAAAGGATAGTAGCTAAATTTTTTTTAGTGTTCTGGTGTTAAGCCGATAAGCTTTGGGGATCAGTTCAGTTCAGTCGCTCAGTCGTGTCTGACTCTTTGTGACCCCATAAACCACAGCACGCCAGGCCTCCCTGTCCATCACCACCTCCTGGAGTCCACCCAAACCCATGTCCATTGAGTTGGTGATGCCATCCAACCATTTCATCCTCTGTTGTCCCCTTCTCCTCCAGCCCTCAATCTTTCCCAGCATCAGGGTCTTTTCCAATGAGTCAGCTCTTCGCATCAGGTGGCCAGAGTATTGGAGTTTCAGCTTCAAAATCAGTCCTATCAATGAACACTCAGGACTAATCTCTTTTAGGATGGACTGGTTGGATCTCCTTGCAGTCCAAGAGACTCTCAAGAGTCTTCTCCAACACCACAAGCTCAAAAGCATCAATTCTTTGGCGTTAGCTTTCTTGATAGTCCAACTCTCACATTCATATATGACCACTGGAAAAACCATAGCCTTGACTAGAAACCTGTATGCAGGTCAGGAAGCAACAGTTAGAACTGGACGTGGAACAATAGACTGGTTCCAAATAGGAAAAGGAGTACGTCAAGGCTGTATATGGTCACCCTGCGTATTTAACTTTTATGCAGAGTACATCATGAGAAATGCTGGACTGGATGAAGCACAAGCTGAAATCAAGATTGCCAGGAGAAATATCAATAACCTCAGATATGCAGATGGCACCACCCTTATGACAGAAAGTGAAGAAGAACTAAAGAGCCTCTTGATGAAAGTGAAAGAGGAAAGTGAAAAAGTTGGCTTAAAGCTCAACATTCGATCATGGCATCCGGTCCCGTCACTTCATGGCAAATAGATGAGGAAACAGTGGCTGACTTTATTTTTCTGGGCTCCAAAATCACTGCTGATGGTGATTGCAGCCGTGAAATTAAAAGATGTTTACTCCTTGAAAGGAGAGTTATGACCAACCTAGACAGAATATTAAAAAGCAGAGACATTACTTTGATACAAATGAGTAAAATCTGAGTCTTTGCCTTCACAGAGTTCTAAGTCTGATACTGGAAATACATGATTGGTTCTTTGTTAATGAAGGACTTGATTCCCTGCTATTAGAAAAGACAGTTGTCCCAGAAGAGTGAGGAAAAACATTGAAAGTAAAAATTACTTTATTTTGGAAAGACATGTTTATATGTTATGTATATAACTTTGTGTGTAGCTCAGTAATCTTGTGATTAAAGTAGCTACAGTCTTGTCTTTCAGTTCACTTTGAAGTTTTTCTGGTAGAAGTTTTCATCCAGTCCAGCATTTCTCATGAAGTTTCATGGATAGATTGTGTGTGAATGTGGAAGTGTTAGTCGCTCAGTCGTGTCTGACTCTTTTGTGACCCCATGGACTGTAGCCTTCCAGGCTCCTCTGACCATGGGGTTCTCCAGGCAAGAATACTGGAATGGGTTGCAGTCCCTTCTCCAGGAGATGTTCCCCACCCAGGAATTGAACCCAGATCTCCTGCATTGCAGGCAGATGCCTTACCATCTGAGCCAGCAGGGAAGCTGTGAATTTTTTCAGGCAAGAATACTGGAGTGGGTAGCCATACCCTTCTCCAGGGATCTTCTCAACCCAGGGATCGAACTCGGGTCTCTGGCATTGCAGGCAGATTCTTTACTGTGTAAAAAAGGTAAAAGATTTAAGGACTTCCCTGGTGGTCCAGTGGCTAAGACTCCAAGCTCCCAACACAAGAGCCCTGAGTTCGACTTTAGGTCAGGGAACTAGATCCCAGATGCTGCAACTAAGTTCACGTGCTGCAACTAAAGATATAACATGCTGCAATTTAAAAAGATCCCGCACACCACAGTGAAGGTAGAAATCCTATACGTGCTGCAATTAAGACCTGGAGTAGCCAAATAAATACAAATAATTTTTTATAACGAAGGTAAAAGATTTAGTGTCTTAACAGCTTAGAGCTGAGAGTAGATGATTATTGTGAACTTAGTCTTTTTATAACTTTTGACCATGTATTTTAAAGTTATATTTATTGATGTTTACTTAAATGAAATCTTTTATATATAAATCTAATATATATATCTGATACATATAAATAAAATTATATATTAATGTTTACTTAAAAAGACTTTAATCTTTTCTCTTTTAAAAATCATTTCTTTGACTAGCAAGAGCTTTGAAATAAGTAATTTGTAATATTTTAGTCCACCTGGGTCAGGTTTTAGTGTAAGAACATGAGCTGTGTTATTCAAAGATAGGTAAATGGTACAAACAGCCTAAATTTGATAGGAAGATGAAGGGGACATTTTAGGTGAAGTACACTGTTGTGGTCCCAAACTCCTCAAGTAACTTGCCATGAACTTAATGAACCTACTGTAATTTTTCTCTGTTTCTTCTTAATTATTGTATTAAAAGCTATATATTTTATGGGCAGAGAGGTCAAGGTAGAAGCACTGAAGGGTTTACCTATGCATGCTGTTTTGTCATTGTCTCTTATCAGCCTACATAATCTTGAGAATTTTTCTCTATTGTATACTAAAGAGCTTTCAAAACTTTGTGGCAGATACTGGTAAAGCAAGCATAAGGTAGTTCTCATATTGCTGTGTTTCCTCAGAAATTTCATATGTGTATACAGTCTTACTTTGAAATAATTTTAGACCTACAAAAAGATTAAAAAAATGTACCAAGAATATTCATATATTCTTTGACTGGGTTTCTAAAATGTTGGTATCTTAAATAGCCAAACAGGAAATTAACATTGATAATAATATTATCTACAGACCTTATTTCAAGTTTTATCAGTTGTTCTACTAATGTCCTTTTTCTAGTTCAGGATACAATCAGCATTGCGTGTTGTATCAAGTATTCACGTCTCTTTGTTTCCTGTAATCTGGAATAGTTCTTCAGTCCGTCATAATTTTGAAACTATTTTGAAGAATACTGATCAAGTATTTTGTAGAATGTTCTTCAGCTTGTGTTTATCTGATGCTCAGTCTTGATTAAATTGAAGTTAAACATTTTGGGCGACAATACTATAGAGTGAAGGTGTGTTCATGCTTCAGGAGGTCTGTGATGGTGATACATCCTGTACTAATGATATGAACTTTGATCATTTGGTTAACATGATGTCTGCCAGGTTCTCAGTCAGGGCTTCAATCAGTTGCTTCTTGTTCTGTAGCTTGGCACAGATGGACATTTTGACTTAACCAGTGTGGATCCTTGCCAGCGTGCCCTGAGGCTTTCTGAAGGCATTGTGCATACCTGTTGGGGCCTAGACTGGGGACACTATCTATGCCAGTCATGAGGGTCCACTGGAAAGGGCAGTCTCCAGGGCTTTTAGAGCAACCCATATAGGCAACATGCTGCATACACTGCGAAGAGGCTGTTGTTTGCAGCCAAGGTACACCAGGCCCCCTCAGGGAAAAGAGCACAGTCAGCTTAATGGACTGCAAATGAGCACTTCTATTTTGTCTTCACAATATGTTCTACGTTCATTTGATATTTTCCCTGCCACAGCTTTAGAGTCATTGTATTTATCCAAGGAACTCTAGTTTCTTTCATTGGAGAATTATATTGAGAGACTGTTAACTGAGTAGTAGGTGTGCTTATGGGCTTGCCACATGGTACAGTGGTAAAGAACCCACCTGCCAGTGCAACAGATGCAAGAGATGCAGGTTTGATCCCTGGGCCAGGAAAGATCCCCTGGAGTAGGAAATAGCAACCCACTCCAGTATTCTTGCTTGGAAAATTCCATGGAACGAGGAGCCTGGTGGGCTACAGTCCATGGAGTCACAAAGAGTTGGACACAACTGAGCACATGCGTACACACAGATGTGCTTATTGGCATTGGGGTGAGGCTGGTGGTACAGACCCCATTTTACAGATGAAGAAAGCTAAGCTGAGGGTTAAAAGTCTTGCTCATAATGGTCAGATTAAAGTGATTGAGTTGGGACATAAACTCAGGCCTTTTCAGTCCAAAGTCCAGATTCTCTCCACTTGCTCTCCACTGTAGTTCCTTCCTTACATTTGTCATTTCCATTAATTCTGTTATTTGTCTTTTCTGGCACAGAGAGGCACACTATTAGGCACACTATATTAGTTCTTAATAGTCAAGAAAATTATTAAATAGCATAATATTTCAAAACAGAAAACTTTTCAAAACAGAAAATAGCCTTTACAGTTCAAAAAATATTTTATTATATGCTTACTCTGGTTAAGGCGGTATGGTGGACATGGGTAGTATTTGAATATGTGCTTATATGTTTTGGGCGGACATCATGCTGAGAATTTTTTTTGTTTGTTTACAGTAGTATTTTTTTCCCCCTCAATAGATAGCTGAGGAGTTGAGGTAGATGAGGGGTTGGGGCTATTGTGAACGGTTTCATTGTCCAAGAATCTAAATGGTTTAGAGATTTATATGTTATATATGCTGCTGCTGCTGCTAAGTCGCTTCAGTCGTGTCCGACTCTGTGCGACCCCATAGACGGCAGCCCACCAGGCTCCGCCATCCCTGGGATTCTCCAGGCAAGAACACTGGAGTGGGTTGCCATTTCCTTCTCTAGTGCATGGAAGGGAAAAGTGAAAGTGAAGTCACTCAGTCGTGTCCGACTCTTAGCGACCCCATGGACTGTAGCCTACGAGGCTCCTCCGTCCATGGGATTTTCCAGGCAAGAGTACTGGAGTGGGGTGCCATTGCCTTCTCTGATATATTATATATAAATCATGCTAAATAAATATATAATATTTAGGTTAATATATATTTATATGTGCCTCTTTTTAATATACTGCCGCTTAATAATTTTAGTAATATTATGCAACCATTAAACAATACCTGTTTGCTGAGCACACTTAAATAAACACTTTGTTGTTGCTTCTGATTCTTGCATTAACTTCTTGAGTTAATACTATTTTTCCCATATTCCATGTGAGCAAAGAGAAGCTAAGTGACTTGCCTAAGATCATGAAATTTAATAAATATAACGTGGTTTTAAATCCAAGTTTTACGCTGCCTACTGTGTGAAGCACTGTTTATGTTATATATGTATTCACACTTTGAGAGTGTCCCTTAGTTCTCATGTTGAGGGTGTAATGAAAAAGTTTATTCTATACATCTACATATGGGATTTTGAGTTCATTCTGCCAACGTTGGAAGCCCAGTTCTGTCACTTATCAGTTTTGTGATCTTGGAGTTTTTTTAAATCATGTCTGTAAAATGAGGGTAATAATTATATCTGCTTTGGAGGGTTATCTTGAGGATAAAATATAACACATGGAAAGCATTGAACTGTGCAAATAGCAAGTACTGAAGTGTTAGCTGCCTATTAATAATAGTAGTGGTAATAGTAGAAGTAATTAATACATTGCAAATAAACATCAAAAGTTCAACAGTAGAATAAACACTAATAATTGACAGATATTATGATGGACTAGGGATAATTTTGTGACTATTGGATAATTCATAGAATCAAAGAAATTGGGAATGAGAAAGGGTTTTGATTAAATAGCATCTTTCTCTCTGATTTTTTTGAAAGAGGGTACTAAGGCCATAATGATAAAGTAACTTGCCCAAACTGTTAAAGTTGCATTGTATCACTCTCAGTGGAAACTTTGACTTTATGGCTGTTAATTCAATGTTCTTTCCACTACAGATTTTTCCCCTAATCTCTGTTAAGGGAAATAATTTATGTGGGCTGTCATTCTCTTCTTTATTTTTAGGAGTCCTTGATACCTACTGATATCAAACAGTAATTCCTAAAATACAGCCAATTAAGTTGGAAGATAATATATGATTTGTCTCTTTAGAGGGGTTTGATAGCATAGTAATATTTTTAATCAGAATCCTTCATCAATAGGAACAACAGATAAATAAAAAAGCGCCTCTGAAAGCGTGGTTTAGTTCCTCTTGCTGGGCAGCAGAATGTTGGCATGAAATAGTTTTATTTTTAGCTTTAGGTAAGTTCTCTATTAATTTTTAGAAAAGTAAAAAATAGATGCAAAGAAGATAGTGATCATCTATATTCTTTTCCAGAATTAATCACTAATGTAGTGTATTAAAAAGCAGAGACATCACTTTGCCAACAAAGATCCATACAGTCAAAGCCAAAAATGGTTTTTCTAGTAGTCATGTTCTATTGGATGTGAGAGTTGGGCGATAAAGAAGGCCGAGCACCTAAGAATTGATGCTTTCGAATTACGGTCCTGAAGAAAACTCTTGAGAGTCCCTTGGACTGCAAGCAGATCAAACAGTCAATCCTAAAGGAAATCAGCCCTGAATATTAGTTGGAAGGACTGATGCTGAAGCTGAAACTCCAGTACTTTGGCCACCTGATGAGAAGAACTGACTTATTGGAAAAGACCCTGATGTTGGGAAAGACTGGAGGTGGGAGAAGAAGGGGACGACAGAGGATGAGATGGTTAGATAGCATCACTGACTTGATTGACATGAGTTTGAGCCAGCTCTAGGAGTTGGTGATGGACAGAGAAGCCTGGTGTGCTGCAGTCCATGGGGTCGCAAAGAGTCGGACACGACTGAGCGACTGAACTGAGCTGTTGCCTGTTGCCTAATATCAGTGAGAAATGTATTCTTTACACCTTAACTGTAATCTTTTTCTTACTACAGCTTTTAAAATAAAAGCTTGTAGGTTACAATTTGCCTTATGATGATTAAAAATTTGTTTGGTGATGGCTGTTTTCATCACCATTGCCTGTTTTTAATTTCACCTGAGGACCATGGCTTGTAGTTTATAAGTGCCTTAATAGCATGCTGTTTTGGTTTTTAAAACACTCTATATGAGAACCACGATGCTGATTTAAATCCAGTATTGCTCATAATTTAAAAGTGTCTCCTAAGTTTTAGTGTATTTCCATGAGGTATGAACATTTTGCTGAACATTTTGGGGGGCGGGGCATGGAGTGGTATTAGGCTTTGTATAAATGTGTTGTGTTGTCAAGGTGGACATGTTTACTTTGTGAAATTATAATTACAGATTTGAAACTTGTTTCTCTGCGGAAGGGGGAGTCAAGATCATGGAATCTTTTTTTTTTAATCATTTTTTTTAAGTAGCTGCTATACGCCTACATTTAGACTTAAGAATTGTAGAAAGATGAAAAATATAATTGATAAAGAATATTCCAAATACTATTCTTACTTTTACATAAATGAAGCTGGGGAGAAAGAGCGACTTTTTTGTCTACTTTCTAGTCACAGCTTTTTAAATTGCAGAGAAGAACTACAACAGCATGAATTTTAAATCCTTGCTCAGTTATTTATAAGTAAGTCATTTATGCTTATTTAACCTCTTGAAACTTGAGTTTCCTTATCTGTTATATAGGATTAACACCATTTTGCAGGGTTATTGTTGGAATTAAAAATAATAACTTTACTCCAAATAGATTGGGTATATAGTAAAAGCTACATAAATTTTGCTGTTAAATGTTGTTAGACCTTGGATTGCTTTGTTTCATTTTGGTACTTCCATTGTTTTTGTGATTATAAAAGAAGAGAATAAAGGTAACCTCTAACTCTGCTACTAAAGAATAGCCATGATGACATCCGTCATGTTGTGCATTTTTCTAGAATTTTTTTTAAGATATATTATGCACATTTTATCTTACTCTTTCTCTAAAACTGGGTCTTCAGGATTTGGCCTCTTACCATGAGTGAAATATATAGCTCTTGCAGAGTTTTCAGCAAGAGTCATATGACCTGACTTACGTTTTTGTTTTTATTTTTTTGACCACACCGCACGTCATGTATGAGATCTTAGTTCCCCAGCTAGGGTTCAAACCTGCACCCCTTGTCTTAGAAGTGTGGAGTCCTAACCACAGGACTGCTAGGGAATTCCCGTCCCTCAGGTTTTTTAAAGATCACTCAAATGTTCTTGGCTTCTAAATATACTAAAGACCCTTTTTTTTTTTTTTTTAAGTTACCCTTTTCCTCAAAAAAGTCCATTGGTATTTTAAACTGAATTTCCAGTAGATAAACAGAACTTAGACAGAATTGTCATCTTTGTAATATTGAGTTTTGCTTTTAGAAAACATAAAATGTGCTTTTTATCTGTTCAGGTCATTTATGCTCTTCATGAACATTTTAAAGATTTCTTTATATTGATCCTGCACATTTCATTTTAGTAATTTTATGTTTTATTGTTGTGGATTAGCTCTTTTTATAATCTACCTCACTGGTAAAGAAGAAAGCCAGTTAATTTTGATGTATTTTTTATATCCAACTGCTGCACTGTGCTTTCTTGTTTTTTTTTTTTAATAGACCTTATGTTTTAGAGAAGTTTGAGGTTCACAGCAAAACTGAGGGGGAGGTACAGATTTGCCACACACTCCCTGTTCAACTAGCATTGTCAACATCCCCCACTAGAATGGAACATTTGTTACAATTTATGAACCTACACACCAATCATCATTATCACCCAGAGTCCATAGTTAACATTTAGGGTTCATTCTTGGTGTTGTAGCATAGTAATCACAGTTGTTTTAAATTCTTGGTTTGGTAATTCCAACATCTCTACCATGTCTGAGTTTGGTTCTGATCCTTTGTTTCTTTAAATTGTGTTTGTTATCTTTTATTATGATATGCCTTGCAATTTTTTTCTTGATAGTCAAACATGATGTTTTGACTGAAGAGAACTGCTATAAATAAGCCTTTAGTAACGTGGTAAAGTGTGTGTGTGTGTGTGGAGGGGATGGGTAGGAAAGTGTTTTATAGCCCTATTATTGTGTGTGTGTGTGTATGTGTGAGCACATGTGTGTGTGCACCCATGTACTCAGTTGTGTTTGACTCTTTGTGACCACATGGACTGTAGTCTGCCAGGCTCCTCTGTCCATAGGATTTTCCAGGCAAGAATACTGGAGCGGGTTGCCATTTCCTTCTCCAGGGGACCTTCCCCACTTAGGGATCGAACCCGCATCTTCTGCATCTCCTGCATCAGCAGGCAGGTTCTTTACCAGTTGAGCCACAGGAGAAGCCCCCCAGTTCTGTTATTAAGTTTCAGTCTTTTTTTTGCTCCAGCTTTATTGAATTATAACTGACAAAAATTCTTTATACTCAAGATTTACATCTTAGTGTTTTGACATCTGTATACATTATAAAATAATCACAGCAGTCAGTGTAATTAACATATCTATCACAGCATATAGGTACCTTTTTTCTGTTAAGAACATTTAAGATGTACAGTTAGCAGATTTCAAGTATATAATTCAGTATTGTTAATTATAATCACATTGCTGAACATTTGGTCTCCAGAACTTAGTTTTTTGTGATCCTATGTCTCTGGATTGTGAACTTCTTTAAATGCTGTTTCTCCCTCACCCCTCTTAAGTAGGACAAGATGGCTAAATTGGGCTGTAGTTGGATATTTATTTACCTTCCCTTAGGTCAGTTAGGTTCTGATACAATTTTAGGTGGTTATTGTTGTTTTAGTCAACAAGTTGTGTCTGACTCTTTTGTGACCTGATGGACTGTAGCCCACCAGACTCCTCTGTCCATGGAATTTCCCAGGCAAGAATACTGGAGTGGGTTGCCATTTCCTTCTCCAGGGGATCCTCCTGACCCAGGGATTGAACCTATGTCTCCTGCATTGGCAGGTGTATTCTTTACTTCTGAGCCACCAGGAAAACCCATTTAGGAGGTTAAACTCTGGTTAAATAATTTCTCCTGAAGTCAAGCTTTGTTAAGAAGAGCAGTGTGCTCCAACGTATTTCAAAATGCTTTCTTTCCCTCTTCTGGAAATACGAGGGAATTTTCCCTGATATTCACTGTGAGGACTTGTTAGAGTGCCAAGAGGGAAAACTAACAAAAGTGGGGGGAGCATTTTGATGACTGAATTTTTAATCTCAGAATTGTTCACTCTCAGTCTCCAGCAGCTCATCAATACCCCAGGTTCCCCTACCCCAGTGCTGTTTCCCAAAGAGCTCTCTGCGCTCAGGTTTCTGATCCAATAGACTGTCAATCTCCATAATCTCTGTCTCTCCAAGTTTGTGGGCAGTAGTTTGCCCTGTGACCTCACTTTTATTACGGATCCCAAGAAGTGTTGATTTTTCAGTTTGTTAAGCTTTTTACGTGTTGTTAGCGTAGATTGGTGACTTCCAAGCTTCGTATGGGCTGGATTGGAAACAGAATGTCCTTATTTTTCTAATAAAAAATGTGTGTTAAAAGTAGTCATATAATTTTAAATAAGGATAATTTTAAAATCTGTACTTCATTTCTCTTTTTCTCACTCCTCTTTAATCATATTACTGTAATATTAATTTTTTAACTTCCTCAGAAATGTTGTCCTATAGCCGGCTGTAATAGAAATGCCTCAGATATTTTCACTTAGAGGTGTGTAGTAATTATGGAGCTTTTAATAGTCTTTACATGTTAGGTAAGGATTTTTCTGTATTACTTTGTCAACAAAGGTCCATCTAGTCAAAGCTATGGTTTTTCCAGTAGTCATGTATGGATGTGAGAGTTGAACTATAAAGAAAGCTGAGTGCCAAAGAATTGATGTTTTTGAACTGTGGTGTTGGAGAAGACTCTTAAGAGTCCCTTGGACTGCAAAGAGATCCACCCAGTCAATCCTAAAGGAAATCAGTCCTGAATATTCATTGGAAGGACTGATGCTGAGGCTGAAACTCCAATACTTTGGCCACCTGATCAAAGAACTGACTCACTGGATGCTGGGAAAGACCCTGATGCTGGGAAAGATTGAAGGCAGGAGGAGAAGGGGACAACAGAGGATGACATGGTTGGACGGCATCACCGACTCAATGGAAATGAGTTTGGGCAAGCTCCAGGAGTTGGTGATGAACAGGGAAGCCTGGCGTGCTGCAGTCCATGGGGTCGCAAAGAGTCAGACAAGACTGAGTAATTGAACTGAACTGAACTGATCTCAGTATTTCTTTAGCAATATATATTCTTTCAAGAATATTTTCAAGAGTTAATGTTGAATTTTTTTAAGCATCATTCAAGGTAGTAAAGTCTTTCTAAAACAATGTGTCTTCATTCCCAGATTAGTTTCTTTTTTGGTATTTGAATCTTGGGCTACAAACTATGTAAAATATTATTTTCCTACTTTATTGCATTTATATTTAAAACTCTGCTCATGTTACTATGTGTTTTTATTTATAGTACATGTTGTTATGTTGCTATCTGTATTGTCTATCATGCTTTTTAATAATGCATTTTAGATGGTGAACTCCTTGAAGAAAGTGGTGTCTTTTACAGAAAGTAGTCTTCAATAAAAAAAAGCACTATCCCTTCCTTCATGTTTCCTCTTCTTTCTAATTTACCTCCATTCGTCCTTAAGCTCTTATAAGATCTATAGTGCACTTATTTCCTGGGAAGACAAATCACTCTGAGATCCTCGGTAGTCTTCCCTGAATGACATATAGTTGAAACAAGTTTTAATTTATATCTTTTGGGTTTTGCTTGGATTGTAAGAATGTACTTGCTTGCAACTCTCAGTGTTGTTAGTGTTGGTTTTGGAGGCTCTTAGGCTTACCTGTCCCAAGTTAAAATTAACTTGACCACAAGGGTACAGGGGAATGACTGCTTCTGGAGGAAGGGGCTCAGAGGAGAAAGATGGAGGAAGCTAGAGAACAAAATTTTCCCATTTTAATCTTGCTTAGTACTAAAAATTGTATAAAACAAATATTGTCTTCACAGAGGCTTATCAGTGTGGCATATTTAAAAGTAAGGTGGGGTGGGTGTATGTTTTTCTGTTCCTTTACTCAATAATTACATACATATTGATCACTAACTGTATTTCTGATTACATTCTACTCAGTACAGTAGTAAATGAGGAAAACAACACCCTTGCTCACATGGAACATAAGTCCTATTAATAGGAGGCAGACAATAAATACCTAAAGAAATAAGTAAATAAGATAATTTCAAATAATCATAAGCATTATGAGGAAAGTAATACCAGGAAAAGAAGTAGAGTGTAATACATAAGAGTGGAGGGAAGCTGGATGTTGGGACTAGTTTAGATTGGGTGAGTCTAATTTGAGGAGGATTCATGTTATCTAACACTTAAGGAGGAAACCAATAGAATATCTCAGGGGAGTCTCCAAGTAAGTGCAGAGGATCTGGGGTAGAGGGAAACCATTTAAAGAGTGGAAAGTGCTGTTGTGGTTGGAGATAGTGAGCTAGGAGAGGAAGTCAGAGAAGTGCTGTTTTATGTCTTTTATAAGTCATGGTAATGAGCTGTTAAAAGATTTTAAATTGCCAAGCTATTTTAAATCAGTCATTTAGTTATGTATATTCTTGAATTAGTGCTTTCTTTTGGAACTTAATTTTTAAGATTATCTAAAGCCAAATACAAGAGTAATCTGGCTATATTGCCTGAAGTGATAGAGAATCAAGTATTCTGAATAGAATTTATGTGACAGATTTTAGTCAATGTATTCAAAATGAAGATTAATTTTATAGTTTATTAATATTCTAAGTAAGTAATTATTCCCCAATACAGCTACACATCAGAACTCCTTCAGAAAAGTTTAAAATACAGCATTCCTAAGCCTCATCCTTTTGGAATCAAGGCAGTAGACCAGTAGACTTTGGGAGTCTGTTTTTTTAAAAGTTCTCCATAAAATACTTAGAGAATGAACATGAGTTTTGGAACCTCTGAACCAGTGGATTTTTTTTTTTTAATAGCAACTTTATTGAGATATCATCCACATAGCATACAGTTCACTGGTTTAAAGTGTAAAATTCAATGGGTTTTGGTATATTTGCAGAGATGTACAGTCATCATTGTAATTAATTGTAGAACATTCCCAGCACACCAAAGGAAATCCCATACCTATCTGCTGTCTCACCCTTTCCCCTGAACCCCCTCCCCGGCTCTAGGCAACCACCATTTGTACTTGGTCTCTGTGGATTTGCCTGTCTGGATATTTCATATAAATGGAATAATATACTACTTGGTACTTCTGTGACTAGCTTCTTCATTAGCATAATGGATTTTTTGTTTGATTCTTTTTAGAAGAAAATTTTCATTTATACAATGATTTTTTTTCAAAAGAGATAAAGTATGATTATCAGAAAAAAGCAATTGAAAAAACTGGTAAAATTAGTATTTAATATCTCAAGATTTCTAAAATTGGTTAAGTAAATTATAGCAAAATACCATGTAACAGCAGTTGCTAAGTCCTGTCCGACCTGTTCAACCCCGTGGACTGAATGAAGCATTCTAGGCTTCCCTGTCCTTCACTATCTTCCAGAGTTTGCTCAAACTCATATCCGTTCATCCTCTGTCGCTTGCTTTTCCTCCTGCCCTCAGTCTTTCCTAGCATCAGGATCTTTTCCAGTGAGTCGGCTCTTTGCATCAGATGGCCAAAGTATTGGAGCTTCATTTTAGCATCAGTCCTTCCAGTATATATTCAGGATTGATTGCCTTTAGGATTAACTGATTTGATTTTGTTGCTGCCCAAGGGACAGTCAAGAGTTTTCTCCAGCACCGAACCAGTGAAATTTTTATCTGGAGCAAGTTTGGCCATTAATTCCTGGTCACTCATGTGGTCATTATTAAAGAATTTGTTGGATTTTGCACTTTTTGTGTTTCATGTTTAAGACCAAAGTGTATTTAGCACTTTGAAATGAAAATATATTAAAGTGACGTTTAGTTTAGGGAATTAAAGATAAAGTACTGATTGGTTATTTGATGTTTCTTATTTCTTGCAGTGTGTTGGAGATCCCAAATGCTGTGTTTATTTGCATAGTTTTTCAGTTAAAAAGAAGTATAGTCATTAAAGTGTATAAAACCTTTTTATTTCTGTTCAGCTAAAGATTCACTATTTAAGACAGAAGAAACTGCAGGTGAAACCAGTTCACATAGAAATGAAGCAGTATTTAAGAAATCAAGGGACTTGATATAAGCAGGATTTCCAGCTTCTCTGAAAAGATCAAAACATTCTCATAATACTGAAGTTGCATTCCTACAAGGCAGCTGCTAGAATGGAGTGTTATATATTCCCTTTAGATGGCCATAGCTGCCACCACTACAACTATTATAAGCACTTAAAGTAGTAATCTTCATTTGTTTTTGACCTTTACTTTAAGACTTAAGATACTATTAGAGGTGTCTTTATAGGCTGAATCTTGGGTCTTCTGTGAAATGCTGCTGCTAAGTCGCTGCAGTCGTGTCCGACTCTGTGCGACCCCATAGACGGCAGCCACTAGGCTCCCCCGTCTCTGGGATTCTCCAGGAAAGAACACTGGAGTGGGTTGCCATTTCCCTCTCCAACGCGTGAAAGTGAAGTCGCTCAGTCGTGTCTGACTCTTAGCGACCCCATGGACTGCAGCCCACCAAGCTCCTCCGTCCATGGGATTCTCCAGGCAAGAGTACTAGAGTGGGTTGCCAGTGCCTTCTCTGGAAAATGAGAAGAGAGAAAATTCAAACATTTATTTATAGTTAGTAATTCCTTTCTAATAGTCTTAAAATGATTTAACAAAAAGATATTAACAGAATCTGAATTATTACTTTAATTCTCTACTCCTGGAGAAATGAGTATTCTACATTTAGTGTTTCAATCCATTGGTACTTTTGCATTCAAATCATGTTTCCAGTAAACTAGGCTTCTCTTTGGCATTTTAAGACAAAAACCATTGTCTTGGTTTTCATTACATTGTGTTCCTCAAATTTTCCTACCTGTCTTGGGTACTGTGACTTGTATCACTGACTCCTTTCTTCTTCCTTAAAAGGAAGAGTATTTCTCTCCAAGTTTAGTCTCGGTATAGTGTGCTTTTCTTTTTTACAGGCTTTCGATTCATTTTTGAAGCTTCATTACCAGAATTAGTGATAATTAAAAAGTTATTGCTCGTATCACTTATTCAAGTTAGTTGTATTGCAATTTCTTTGAGAACAGGTACTGTGTCTTACTCATTTTTTGGATACTTTTTGTTTAATGTGATATTTGCGTGTAAAAGACATCCAGTCATTGTTCCTTATTTCTGATTTTTTATTCAGACATCTATTATATGCTTGGAACTGTTGAATTACTTATGTTCTCCATGGCTTTTTAGTTATTTCCTTTGCGTGTTCTCACTACAATTGATAATAACTCTTATTCTAGATTGATGACAGATTCTTTTCTGCATCCTTTACACACTCTACCTCCACTGGACTGAATCTTTACAAGCTTGCAATCTTGGAGGTCATTTTTGACTCCTGTATTTTTTGTATCCTCTCCTTATTTTCACGAAATTTGTTCTGTTTAAAAGAACAGATTGAGGATTCTACTTTGAACTTCTATTTGTAAAGACACTGTTGTGTTCCCAGGTTTTATTATTGAAATAACATTTGGATTCAAATAACATCTTCCTTAACTACCTTTCTCCCTCTGCCTTCTGAATCTTCCAAAGTTTCCTAATCTATTTTTCCATATAATTACTCTTAGATATCAATTTAATTGGCTTCTCAGGTGGTGCTAGTGGTAAAGAATCTGCCTGCAATGCATGAGAGGCAAAAATCGCAGGTTCGATCCCTGGGTCGGGCAGATCCCCTGGAGGAGGAAATGGCAACCCACTCCAGTATTCTTGTCTGGAAAATTCCATGGAGTGAGGAGCCTGGTGGGCTACAGCCCGTGAGGTCCCAAAGTGTTGTACATGTCTGAACATGTACATACACACACCAATTTAATTATACGCTCCCTGTGCAGAAGCCTAGAATAGCTCCCTTTTGAACATGCAAGGCCTTCACCAGTAGGATTCCTGTTTAGTCTAATTCATTTTTGTTGTCTTCAATAATCCTCCAACTCAAGCAGGAAGAAGTTATATTGCATACTCTTATGGCCTATTTTACGACATGTAACCCATTTTGAATAATTTTTTATCTTATCTTGAATCCAAGCCCATGTTACCTTCTTCAGTATTGTAGTGGTCATCAGTTGTTTTATTATGTCAAGTATACCTCAATTCTTCTGTTAAGAGCTCTCTATTTTGGGGGGGCAGAAATCATCCCTTCACTTTTAGGCCTTTAGGTTTGAGTGGATTCATGGATGTGATTGATTTAGGGCAGACAAATGAGAGACAGTGAGACTCAATTCTAGGACTTTTGAACGCTGAGAAGAGGCATTCTCTGCTGCAACTATAAAAATTTTGCATTTCTAGAGCTAATTGAGTTGGGGGAGATAAATAAGGAAACTTAACCAGAGCCAACTTTACAATGAAGTCAGTTTTATTTAAAATTAAAATCCTTTTGGTTTGAAGCATTGTCAGCATACTTCAAACAGCTCAATAGCAGGGATCCTGGTAAATTCCCTTATTAACATTTGTATATTATGTCTACATGCAGCTAGTTGTGTGTGTGTGCACACGTGTGCGCATATGTACACATGCAAGAGAAATTACTTAAACTACAGGAATCCAACAGCTTTTTGGAACTGTGAAAAATGAGATTAAAAAATTTATTTTTTAGTAAATGAATACGTATAAATGTGAATATCATTTTTTATCAGTGAGCTGTATCAACCGTGCATTTGCTTGGTTGTAACAGTGATAAAAAGCATAGGATTCCTATTTAGACCTTCGAATCCTTGCTGTATCACTTACTATCAAATTGGATATGGAAAAATTGAGGAGCTAAAAAACTCAACTGCTGCTGCTGATGCTACAAGAGAAGAAAAAGTAGTTTGGAAATTGAATCTTAGTTATTTTAGTCTAACCGGAGAAATATTATTGAGAATGTCTTTGTTTTGATCCCCAAGGGGATCCCTGTTCCTTTCGTTAATTGGCAGCTGCCAGACTTTCTCCTCTATCTCTTGAGAAACCTGTATGCAGGTCACGAAGCAACAGTTAGAACTGGACATGGAACAACAGACTGGTTCCAAATAGGAAAAGGAGTACATCAAGGCTATATGTTGTCACCCTGCTTATTTAACTTATATGCAAAGTACATCATGAGAAACGCTGGGCTGGAAGAAACACAAGCTGGAATCAGGATTGCCGGGAGAAATATCAATAACCTCAGATATGCAGACGATACCACCCTTATGGCAGAAAGTGAAGAAGAACTAAAGAGCCTCTTGATGAAAGTGAAAAGGGAGAGTGAAAAAGTTGGCTTAAAGCTCAACGTTCAGGAAATTAAGATCATGGCATCTGGTCCCATCACTTCATGGGAAATAGATGGGGAAACCGTGTCAGACTTTATTTTTTTGGGCTCCAAAATCACTGCTGATGGTGATTGCAGCCATGAAATTAAAAGACGCTTACTCCTTGGAAGGAAGGTTATGGCCAACCTAGATAGCATATTTAAAAGCAGAGACATTACTTTGCCAACAAAAGTCCGTCTAGTCAAGGCTATGGTTTTTCCAGTGGTCATGTATGGATGTGAGAGTTGGACGGTGAAGAAAGCTGAGCGCCACAGAATTGATGCTTTTGAACTGTGGTGTTGGAGAAGACTCTTGAGAGTCCCTTGGACTGCAAGGAGATCCAATCAATCCATCCTAAAGGAGATCAATCCTGGGTGTTCATTGGAAGGACTGATGTTGAAGCTGAAACTCCAATACTTTGGCCACCTCATGCAAAGAGTTGACTCATTGGAAAAGACCCTAATGCTGGGCAGGATTGGGGGCAGGAGGAGAAGGGGAAGACAGAGGATGAGATGGTTGGATGGCATCACCGACTCGATGGACATGGGTTTGGGTAGACTCCGGGAGTTGGTGATGACAGAGAGGCCTGGCGTGCTGCAGTTCATGGGGTCGCAAAGAGTCGGACACGACTGAGCGACTGAACTGAACTGAACTGACTTTCTCCTTAGAAGGCTTGATTGGGAGGAGCGTATGTCCTGTCTTCCCACTTTTAAATTCTACTCTGCCAACACAAATTACCTGGCACTTATAAACTTTCTCACCTGCTCTTTGTCCCCACAACTCCAGATACATATCAGATGGTTATTTCTAAATGTTCCGTCACAGTCCACTTTCTAAATAAGGTTTTACTAGAGCTTTTTGCCCCATCAGTGACATTTCAGTTGAGATGTTGTTGGAAGATTGTTTGTTGAAAACAGCAGTGTTCTCACATTTAGAACTTACAGTATTAAAAATACATGTGTAAGAAACTTTAGTCTTTAACAGTTAGAATATTACTATAATTTGTTACATATAATTAGGTAATATCCATTTTCTGATCAATGATACCAGTAAAGTGAATTACATTGAGCAAGCACTTCCTTCTGTAAGTGTGTCCCCTTCTACTTAGCAATTAGTCTTGTTTTGCATAATAAAGACCTAACCAAATCTTTTCTCCTTAATGAAAAATGACTTTGGGTTAGGCTCTGGTGCTCAGGAATTTTGGTGAAGATAGTGTCAGCTGTGTTAGTAGGTGACCTTGCATATTGTATGTGCATGTGTGCTCAGTTGTGTCCAGCTCTTCTCTGTCCATGGAATTCTCCAGGCGAGAACACTGGGGTAGGTTGCCATTGCCTCCCCCAGGGGCTGAACCCATGTCTCTGTGTCTGCTCCATTGGCAAGTGGATTCTTTACCACTGGTGCCAGCTGGGAACCTCACAAGGCAACATTGCTGATTGGTAAATGGCATCTGCCTTGGGAGGATTGTGAATGAACTAAATGTATATACCCGGTGGGAAGCCAGAAATTTGATTTGCCTTAGAGTGTGGTGTATTTGTTTACCTTGCCAGGACTTCAGGAAGGTATGTCCATGGACTGTAAAGATATATTTTGGTTCTTGTTTGGAATGTAGGGCTTATAAGCTAAGAGTGTTTCCATATATTCATGATTGTATACCCGTGGGATTTCATTCCATTGTAACTGAGCTGAGGATGTTTCAGACGTCCTTTTGGTATCATCATTACCTGCATGTGAAACACTGTTTATTAGTCGTAGTAGGGGAGAGAGTAATGATGAAACAGGAAAATGTTGAATGTTAAGTTCTTGCTGTATACAAGGCACTGTTGGTGGTACAGGGAAGTTTAAGATGTGATAAATGGGAGGAATAGAAGATAATCTTAGAGGAGTCATGAAGTTAATAAGTGCCTGGTGAAAGATATGTCATGAATACATTGAGTTCATCAGAAGGAGCTTTTATAGTCTCTAAAAGACAAGAGGAGAGTTGAGTGATCTTTTCCCGAGCTGTAAAGACAGTTTAAGGGAGAAAATATGATTGAAGGTAGGATTATACATAAATTTATTTATTTCATGGCTACTTCTATTTGTAAAAAAGAAAGTACTAGAGATTACCCACAAATGTTATAAGACAGAAAGTGAATATTCCTAATTTTAAGAATGTCTTCTTTCAATAGATGCTCACCTGACAACTTATTTCTGTTATCTTTTTAATAAGATTCTCTGGCCAGTAAGGTAACTGTTGATTCCATAGGACTATTGAGCAGTAGTCAGAGTTGACATGTGCTATATGTGTTTGTAAAATGTGCACCAAATTTCAAAGACTTGGTATGAAAAAAATGTAAAATACCTCATTGATTATTTTGTATTACCTATTTTAATGATATGTTGGGATATAATGGATTAAAGTATACTGTTAACATTAATTGGAGAAGGAAATGGCAATCCACCTTTGGAGAGAGGAGCCTGGTGGGATACAGTTCATGGGGTCAGAGAGTCGACACAACTGAGCGGCTGACATATTAACATTAATTCCACCTGCTTTTACTTTTTTTAAACTGTGGCGAAATTCACATACAACATAAATTTAACCATTTAAAGTGTACAATTTAGTGGCATTTAGTGCATTCATGTTGTGTACAACCACCATCTCTGTGTATTTCCAAACCTTTCATCACCCTTAAAAAGACACAAATTCGTGGGAATTCCCTGACAGTCCAGGGGTTAAGACTTCACTTTCACTGCTGAGGGCTCAGGTTCAGTCCCTGGTTGGGAAACTAAGATCTTGCAAGCTGCAAGGCCAAAAACAAAACAGCTACCAAACCCATACCCATTTAGCAGTTATTCTCCTTTACCCCACCCCTAATCCCCTGGCAACCATCAGTCTGTTTTCTGTCTGTAGATTTGCCTCTTCTAGATGTTTCATATAAATGAAATCATACAATATGTGATCTTTTTTCATTTACAATATTTGTGAGATACCATTTTGCAGCATATCAGTACTTTATTATTTTCTATTAGATGATGTTGTGTTCATTATTAAAAGTATGGTAGACATTAAAGTCTCCAACTATTATTGTATGTCTGTTTCTCCCTTCAATTTTGTCAGTGTTTGCTTTATATACTTTGGGACACAGTTGTTTGGTGCACGTGTTTATAAGTGTTACATCTTCTTAATGAATTTACTTTTTTATCAATATATGATGACTTCTTTGTCTCTTATAATAATATTAATATAGCCACCTCAGCTCCCTTGGTTATTGTTTCATGGAATATCTATTTTCATATTCTCATTTTTAACCTATTCGTAGTTTTGGATGTAAAGTCAGTGTCTTACAAACAGTATACAGGTTAATATAGTTTAAATTGATACTAACTTAGGTTTTTTTTTTTTTTTTTGATACTAACTTAGTTTTAATAGCCTGTAACAGCTCTGCTTCTGTTCATCTCCACTACCTTTTATGTTGTTATTGTCACAATTTACATCTTTGTATATTAATGGGCCCCTTATATTATATAGATTAATAATTATTGGAAGCAAAAAGAGAAGTTACAGTCCAAAAAATGATAGTTTTATGTTTACCTATGTAATAACCCTTACCAGAGTTCTTATTCACATGGCTTTGAGTTACTACCTGGTATCTTTTCATTAAGGATAGTTGCAAACTCCCTCAACCCTTTAGCTTTCTGAGAATGCCCTAATGTACCCTTCATTTTTGAAGGATCGTTTTGCTATATATAGATTGGTTGGCATTGTTTTTTTCTTTCAACACCTTAGATACGTCATCCTACTGCCTCTGGCCTCCATTGTTTGCTGTGAGAAGTCAAGTGTTAATCTTATTGAGATTCCCTTTATATGATTAGTAGCCTCTCTGTCACAGCTTTCAAGATTCTTTGACTTTCAGCAACTCTAGTTTCTCTCTTCTGTTATCCATTTTTGAGTTTTAATTTCTTGGATGTGTAGATTTATGTCCTTATCAAATTTGAAAAGTTTTTTGGAGACTTCAGATATTCTTTTTTAAATTTTTAATTGGAAGATAATTACTTAACAATGTTGGGTTGGTTTCTGCTGTACAGCAATGCGAATCAGCCATAACTTCCCCTTTGTCTTCTTTTCCTCTAGCCTCCCTGTTACATATACATGTAGCATCCCGTAGACTTGTTAGGCTCTTTTCATTTTTCTTTCTGCACCTCAGACTGGGTCATTTCAGCTGACCTATCTTTAAGCTCACTGATTCTTTAGCTTGCACAAATCTGCTATGAAACTTTCTAATGAAGTTTTCAGTTTAGTTACTGTACTTAGCAGCTCCCAAATTTCTCTTTGGCTACTTTTTATAATTTCTGTTTCTTTAATGATATTTTCTGTTTGCTACTACATTGTTTTCCTGGTTTCCTTTGCCTCTTTGAGTATAGTGAAGACAGTTGACTTAAAGTGTTTGTGTAGTAAGTCCAATATCTAGTGCGTCCTCATGGACAGTTTTTGTTAATTTCATTTTTGAATGGCCATGCTCTCATTATTTATTTTCATACTTAATAAAATTTTGTTAAAAATTGAACAGTTTGAATATTATAATGTGAAAACTCTGGAACTTGTATTCTTCCCATTTCAGTGTTTGTTTTATTGCTGGCTATAGGCTGTGGGTATTTTGTTTGATTGTTTTTCTAAACTGTTTTTGTTAAGTCTTTATTCTTTGCTATATGATTCCTGAAGTCTCTGTTCCTTTTGTGTTTTGATGAAGATTTTCTTAAACACCAGGAGTTTAAAAAGAGAGAGACAGGGAAGGAAGGAAAACTGCTATTCTTCGCAGATTATCTCTGTTATCATGGCACTCCTTTAATGCTTAGCCAAGCTATTTACAACTCTGCCTTACCCATTACTTCCTGCTGTGCTGAGCCTAAATGAAAACTTTGGTTTTTTGCACATCTTTTCTGAACATGTGTCCTGCCCTGGGTATGCACATGGTTTTCTTAATTTCCTAAAAAAAAGACTGTCTCTCCAAGCTTTCTCTCCTAGGCTTTTAGTATATCTATTGTTGGCCTCCTCTGTGATATTGCCCCCAGCAGAGGCTGGTCGTTTGTTGCCTTACCGTGTGTTTGAGGAATACAAGTGCCTTATGTCCTTCCTTCACATGGCTCCAGACAGGATTCTTTCAGACTAAGGTCTGCTGTGCTCTTTGAAGCCAGGGACCAGGATTCCATGCTGAGAATGCAGACTAACATCTTTTAAGACCACTGCTGAGGCAGAGGTGGGGAGTGGGGTTAGGCCACTGGCAAGTAACAGTGGCACAAAACCTTCTTACCATTTTAAAGTTGCCTTTTGATTTACCATTTGCTTCATCACTGTTAACCTTTGACTATTTTCTAGAGTTCTGACAAAGTTGCTTGACAGTTCTTTTGTTTTAGTATTTGTGTTGTAGGCCATGCTATTTGAGCTACTTTTTCTGCCATTTCACTGCATCCTCCTCTTTACTTTTTATTCTCAACTACAAGAAAGTTGAAGACTACATATATGGTTTAGATTGTATTTTGATTGGACAACACTGCTGTATGATGCCAAATTTTCAGTAAAAATCGCATCTATTTATGTTGAATTTGGAAGGAAAAAAATGTTCAAAGGTCCCACAATTGCACAATTAGAATTAGCTATTTACTGTTGCACTTTTTATTCCCAGGTTAGTGTGACATTTTCAGAGGAACTCTATAAACTCCCCTCTATAGGATA
This sequence comes from Okapia johnstoni, assembly GCA_024291935.2. Classification (NCBI taxonomy): domain Eukaryota; kingdom Metazoa; phylum Chordata; class Mammalia; order Artiodactyla; family Giraffidae; genus Okapia; species Okapia johnstoni. Next base: position 63,736,621 of record CM044307.1, on the reverse strand, counting down.
GTGTTGTTAACATTGTGTATCTGTGTACCTCCTTCACTGAAGGCTCCTAAATTTTTACTCAGTTAGCATTTGATTAAGTGTTTAAGCTACCTTGTGATGTCTGCTTCTCCCCAAATGCACTCTTGATAAGAAGAGCTGAGAATTCTTCATGTTTCTTCAGTGGATTTTGTTTTTTATTTCTGGATTCAGTTATACACATATTTGCTAAATGTCTATTCTATGTAGGTACTCACTGGACTAACCTTCATGTGTTAGCCATAACCCACACTCTCACATGTTGGTAATTTTTAATACTGAATATAGAGATACTTATTTTCCTCAGGAGATTATTCTAGTGGTTAATTTGAGGCCATGCCACTGATTCCATATCTTTGGTGTCCTCGGCTTGTTGCTTGACCCCTGAAGAATTGGCATTCTAGATTTACACGGTTGGCAGCTTACCCTTGTTACTCCTCTGTTCCTTGCTGTTAAATGCCAAAATGTTATATGCATTCTTGGTATGTGCAAAGGTGCTATCTAAATACTTGCCTCTAGGTGCATTTGAAAAGTGAGTGCTTTTCCCCGCTACTAAAAGTAAGGTAAAATGAACAGAACCATATCTCTGGTACCGTATTCAGAAGTTGTGGATACTAAATGTCAGGGAATCTTGTGGCTTCCTTAGGGAAAGCCATCTTTTGTTGATAGCAAAAGACTTGCCTCTTCAGAAGCATCAGTTGAATTTCCCTGAGCCTATTCCCTGACCATAGAGAGCAGTGATCTCTCACTGAATGTTCTTGCTGTTGCCCCAATGTAGTCAAAAGATTGTTACTTCATCTCAGGCTTAAACAAACAAGATTTTCATTAGTATCTTTGGTAGCACAGTTGAGATCAGGCAGTAGAAATTTACTAGTAAGAAACTACAGTAATAAATTACTTTGCCTTCTTCCTACTTGGTAAAAAGGAGCTTCTCATATAACTACATCAGTTAGTCAGTTCAGTTGCTCAGTCGTGTCCGACTCTTTGCGACCCCATGAACTGCAGCACGCCAGGCTCCCCTGTCCATCACCAACTTCCGCTGGTTGTTCAGACTCATGTCCATTGAGTCAGTGATGCCATCCAACCATCTCATCCTCTCTTCTCCCCTTTTCCTCCTGCCTCCAATCTTTCCCAGCATCAGGATCTTTTCCAGTGAGTCGGCTCTTCGCATCAGGTGGCCATAGTATTGGAGCTTCAGCTTCAGCATCAGTTCTTCCAACCAATGAATATTCAGGACTGATTTCATTTAGGATTAACTGGTTTGATCTCCTTGCAGTCCAAGGAACTCTCAAGAGTCTTCTCCAACACCACGCTTCAAAAGCATCAATTCTTCGGTGCTCAGCTTTCTTTATAGTCCAACTCTCACGTCCGCACATGACTACTGTACGGATAGTCAGTAGCTTTGAAAACTAGATGGACCTTTGTCAGGAAAGTCATGTCTCTGCTTTTTAGTATGCTGTCTAGGTTGGTCGTAGCTTTTCTTCCAAGGAGCAAGCGTCTTTTAATTTCATGGCTACAGTCGCCATATGCAGTGATTTTGGAGCCCCCCCAAAATAAAGTCTCACCGTTTCCACTGTTTCCCCATCTATTTGCCATGAAGTGATGGGACCAGATGCCATGATCTCAGTTTTCTGAATGTTGGCCTTTATGCCAACTCTTTCACTTTCATCATGAGGCTCTTTAGTTCTTAGCCTTCTGCCATAAGGGTGGTGTCATCTGTGTATCTGAAGTTATTGATGTTTCTCCTGGCAATCTGGATTCCAGCTTGTGCTTCATCCAGCCAGGCATTTCGCATGATGTACTCTGCATATAAGTTAAATAAGCAGGGTGACAATATATAGCCTTGACACACTCCTTTCCCAATTTGGAACCAGTCTGTTGTTCCGTGTCTGGTTCTAGCTGTTCTTGACCTGCATACTGATTTCTCAGGAGGCAGGTAAGGTAGTCTGATGTTCCCATCTCTTTCAGAATTTTCCACAGTTTGTTGTGATCCACACAGTCAAAGGCTTTGGCATAGTCAGTGAAGCAGAAGTAGATGTTTTTCTGGTATTCTTTTGCTTTTTCGATGATCCAGTGGATGTTGGCAATTTGATCTCTGGTTCCTCTGCCTTTTCTAAATCCAAATTGAACATCTGAAAGTTCACAGTTCACGTACTGTTGAAGCCTAGCTTGGAGAATTTTGAGCATGACTTTGCTAGCATGTGAGATGAGTGCAATTGTGCGGTAGTTTGAGCATTCTTTGGCATTGCCTTTCTTTGGGATTGGAATGAAAAGTGACCTTTTCCAGTCCTGTGGCCACTGCTGAGTTTTCCAAATGTGCTGGCATATTGAGTGCAGCACTTTCACAGCATCATATTTTAGGTTTTGAAATGGCTTACCTGAAATTCCATCACCTCCCCTAGCTTTGTTCATAGTGCTGCTTCCTACGGCCTACTTGACTTCACATTCCATGATGTTTGGCTGTAGGTGAGTGATCACACCATCGTGGTTATCTGGGTCATGAAGATCTTTTTTGTATAGTTCTTCTGTGTATTCTTGCCTCCTCTTCTTAATATCTTCTGCTTCTGTTAGTTGTCAGTTGAATTTCCTAACTGACCTACACAGACCTAACATACAACTACATAGTATACACATAAGGATATAATGTACCTAATCTAAATCAGAAAAATGAAACAGGATTTCCTTTTTGCTGTAAGTAATTATTATCAACCACAGCTGACTCTCAAATATCAATTGAGTCCCTATTCACACTTTACCTGGTGGAAACATTTACAAAAGATACTTAGTCAAAATGGTAGGCATCAGGAAAGACTTTCTGGAGAGTAATTAGTTCAGTTCATTTCAGTTGCTCAGTCGTGTCCGACTCTTTGCAACCCCATGAATTGCTGCACGCCAGGCCTCTCTGTCCATCACCAACTCCCGGAGTCTACCCAAACCCACTGGAGAGTAATAAATAGAGCTATATAATGTATTATAATTTAGAGATTGTCCATGTTCACTTGGGCATCTGTATTACCATGTTTAGCAAGGCATACCACTCTGCTAATCCTATGTCTGCTTTCAGAGGGTAGAAATCATTTTTCTCTTACCACCAAGGGACCCCTCTTATGCATATCTTTCCTTCCCAAAACCTTGTTCTAAGGTGTGAGAGTAGTCTGGAATCTTTTCTCCTGTCTCTTCACCTTCTTAGTTTGTATCTCCTCTGTTAGGACATGTCCAATATGAGAAAATCCAGCTTTCTTCAGGACAAGACCTTATTTGCTATCTACCCTTCTACAGAGCAACTTCTTTAAGTTTAGTAAAATGAGTCCAGCATCTTTAGAAGGAATACATGCATATGAGATTATTTGTGGAATATTCTGCAGAAGTATGTGAACAGAGCTGGGATTCCAGTCCTTACGTTTGAACAGGTGTCTATGACTGAAGAGAACTATAAATTGTAAATAAGTGGGAACAGAGCAGAGGTATTTCTTCTGTCAGGTTGATGGGAGGAGTATAGAGTACAGCAAGTCTTGACAGGGAAGGGAACAAGGCAATTCAGATTAATTTGTGTTCTGTGAAAAAGTTGTCATTTTACTCTTAATGGCAAGTTCTAACTGCTGTGAGACAAATACTGTTTTGAGATCATAGCCCTTGAAGGGGTGGGGAGTGGGGAGAGTGTGTGTGTGTGTGTGTGTGTGTGTGCGCGCGTGCACGTGTACATGTGTAAGAGTTTGGTAAATGTGTTTTTGAATGGGTTATATGTATACATGGTACAAAATTCAAAAAATATAAAAGGCTTTAATGGAAAGAAAATTACCCTTGTACCTCTCTCATTTCCCCTCACTAGAGAGACAGTTACTAGTTTATTATGTAAAGTGAAGTTGCTCAGTCGTGTCCGACTCTTTGGGACCCCATGGACTGTAGCCTACCAGGCTCCTCTGTCCATGGGATTTTCCAGGCAAGAGTACTGGAATGGGTTGCCATTTCCTTCTCCAGGTGATCTTCCCAACCCAGGGATTGAACTTGGGTCTCCCACATTGCAGGCAGACACTTTACCGTCTGAGCCACCAAGGAAGATTCTATTCATATACAAGCACATGTGTGAATTTGTTTTCTGCCACAAATGGTGGTATACTAAATATACATATGTACCTTTTAAAATTTTTAGTAGAATTTAGAGAGATCAGCTCACTTTGATAATATAAAGAGCTTGCTTTTTTTGTCATGGCTACATGATATTGCATTGAATAGGTGTTCCATAATTTAATTTCCTATTGCGTCTTATTTAGGTTGCTTTCATTTTTTTTTTCTATTAAACAGTATTTTTCTTTAAACTTTGCTTATAAAGGTATAATTTCATACATGTAAAAAAGTGGGTAGAAGTAGCGTTTGCTGAGTCATAAAATATGTACATCTGAAGTTTTGATAGGTATTTACAAATAACCTTACAAACAGGTCATACTTCTGTACTACTCACTAACTTTTGTGTTAACTTATTTCTTGGTATCTGCCAATCCAATAAGTGAAAAATGGCCTTTAATTTGTCCTTTTATTTCGAACAAAGTTAGGAGTTTTTAATATATGTATTTCATGGCACTATATTTTTCTTCTGTAAATTTTATTCATGAACTTTGCCTATTTTATTCTGGATTGTTGGTTTTTCTCTTACTGATTTTGAAGTTATTTTTAAGGAAATAAATATTGTGCTTTATTTTATGTTGTTTGTGTTAGACAGAATAATGTGTTGATCCTCCCCTCACACCCCTAGCCCCCATACTTCAAAGATGTCCTCACCCTAATCCTTAGAACTTGTGAATGTGTTAGGACTTCTCAGATGTGATTAAGGTTATGAACTTTGATATGGGGTGATTATTCTGGATTATCTGGACGGGTTCAGTCCAATCACACAAATTCTTAAAAGTAGAGAACCTTTCCTGTCTGTGGGAGTGCAGTCAGAGAAAGATGTGGTTTTAGAAGAAGTTTGAAAGAGAAAAATGTTCCTGGCATTGAAGATTGAAGAAGGCCACAAATCAGGGAATGTGGATGACTTGTAGGATTTGGAAATGATGAGGAAACCCATTCTCTTCCATGGTTTCCTAAGAGGAATGAAACAGTGCCAGCACCTTAATTTTAGCCTTGTGAAGCCCTATGGACTTCGGCTCATAGAAGTGCATACATTTGTGTTGTTTTAAGTCACTGAGTTTTCGGGAATTTGTTACAGCAGTAATAGAAGATTAATACATATTGTTGCACATTTCCCCCCTCAATTCGTTACCCTTTTTGTCAGAAATAAACTTTATGGTATTTTTATTGTGCAGAAATGTTTGTATAGTTGAATTTATTTTTTTAATGGCCTCTGAATCTTAAGTCTTTTCTACTACAAGATTATTTTAAAATTTACCATATTTTATTCTAATGCTTTTATCTCATTATGAACTCTGGTATTAATGTTGGTTCCCTGCCTTCTACATTCTGATCTCTGACAGTGAATACTTTTATTTATAGTTCAGCTCTTCTGATATAGACTTAGACAACTTCCAAAAATGAAATTATAGCATCAGTGCTGGTAATCATGTAGTCAGAGGAATGGATAGTAGTCATGCCAGAAGGCAGGGACATACTAAGTGTTGGAGTTTTAAACTACTTTGGCAGGTTGATGATAACTGTTTAGGAGAACCTAGAATGGTTGATTTTAAAAGAATATTTTGGGAATACCTCTATGTATATCCTTCAGATTTTAGTTTTATTTTTCATTCTTGTGGAAGGCTTCCCAGATTCCTATGACTTGGTTAGATGTAAATGCTTCCATTATGTAAGCAGTATGTGGAAGATTTAGATAACTGATACTTAGGTGTTTTTACTAAAAGAAAAAAGTTCTGATGGGAGGTGTCTCCTGGGTTTGTTATATAATACTACAGAACGAGACAAATTTAGACCATTTCAGAACACAGATATTGGAACATCATAAAGTTAGTTTAATATATCAAGTCATTATAGAAGTAACATTTATTGAGCACCTAACTATGGACTTCACTGGTGGCTCAGACAGTAAAGCGTCTGCCTACAATGTGGGAGACCTGGGTTTGATCCCTGGGTCAGGAAGATCCCCTGGAGAAGGAAATGGCAACCTACCCCGGTTCTCTTGCCTGGAAAATCCCACGGACAGAGGAGCCTGATAGGCTACAGTCCAGGGGGTCTCAAAGAGTTGGACACGACAGCGACTTCACTTCACTTCAACTATGAGCCAGGCATAGTGCTAACTAAGCACTTTGCACACATTTCCTCATTTAGTTTTCAAACCCTGCCGTAGATGCAGTTACTATCCCCAGTTTACACACCAGGAAAATGGAGGTACAGAAAGTTAAGTGATTTGTTCAAGATTATAACTTTTAAATGACACAACTGTCTTTGGAATTTAGGAAATCTGACTTGCTATTAAAACACAGTGTTATTAACTGCCATGTGGTCGCTTTAGATTGATGATTACTATGTGGAAAATGACAGCTTATAGTTTTTAAAGTTGCCAATACAAAAGGAGTGTTTCAAGACCTTTGTCTTTTAATATGATTCCTTAATTTCCATATTTGTAAAATGAAGCAATAACCCATCTCATTAGGGTTGATGCAGTAAAAGATCTGCTAAAAACACAAATCAGAGTATTCTACTCCTTTGCTTTTTTCACCCTGTGGTCTCTTCATTGTGATAGAGTACTAACTTTGTGCATGATGTGCAGGGCTTGATACAGTAAAGTCCGGTAAGTTAACATTTATTTTATTTATTCACTTTCTTTTGCTTCTGCCTGCCATCCTCTTTTGAATTTAATGTTGGTCTTTAAATATGACATTACTTGTGTCATGCTCTCCATGCCCTCCATGGTATGTACTTTGCCTTTTTCTACCTGATAATACTGCTATTCAAAATCCACATTGGGTATGAAAAGTGGTCATTTCTTACCATGTACTCCCATCTTTACTAACATATCTTTGTCTGCTAACTTAGTTTCTATAAGGAAAGAAGCATAACTTTAAATTGTGTTTATGTGTGAAACATATAAATAAATGCTTGCTGGATAAGTGAATAGATGAATGAGTACTAATGTGGTTATCTTCTGAATATCATCTGCTTTATATTTAGTTAAGAAAGCAAGTTACTAACTACACTATGAAGTGCTGTATGATATAATACTTCTATTATTAAATGCTTCCTTTTTCTCTTGTACCCAGTCTATGTAATAACATTTAATATTTTGATGATAATGTTTACTTAAAATATACAGTGGAGAACATAGGATATTGATATTTGTCACTGCAGATATCCCTCTAAGCTCTTACTGTGCTGAACAAATCTTAAGGAATCCTAAGTATCTTCTCTTTTTTCTTGTTGTTCTTTGTGGAGTTTCTTGGCCATTTTGTTTTGGTACAGTTGTGGTTAGAGATGGAAAAGGGTTATCTTTGCCTCCTGTGTATGGATTGCTTTATCCTCAAGAAGATTTTTCCCTCACTTCTTAATTTTTTCCTGTTGGTTCTGTAACAAATCAACACAAACTTAGTGGCTTAAAATAACACATTTATTATATTGTAGTCTGAAGGTCAGAAATCCAACTGGATCTCACTGGGCTAAAATCAAGTTATTGACAGGGCTGCATTCTTTTTGGAAAATCTAGGGAAGAATTAAGCTTCAGAAAAATCTAGGGCAGAATTCATTTCCTTTCCATTTCCAGCTTTTCAAGGCCTGTATTCTTATCTCATGAACCCTCTTCATCTTCAAAGCCAAGCAGTGTAGCATTTTCAAATCTGTGATTCTGATCTTTTCTTCTGCCTCTCTTTTCTACTTTAATTGCTTTTATGTTTTTTTCATTTTCTGAATATTGCTTAACATTTTTTGTTCCCTTGGAAGTATAATTTCGTGGTTTACTTAAGAGAATGAGATATTTCCAGCATAACCAGCATTCAGATAGCACATTTGAAAGGAAATATCATCTTGATAAATCTGTAAATTACAGGATCTTAAAAACCTATTGCAAAGCAGCTTTGTCCTAGAGATTAAGTATTCTTAATCTCAGGTTTGTGAATCTCTTGGAAGGAACTGTGAATCCCCAAAATTGTGTTCAAATGTGAGTTTTTAGCCATTTATGTATTTTCTTCATGGGAGTTATTATGTAGCTTTAATCACAATTTCAGTAGCATCACTAATTACTCTGGTCTCCTAATTTAAGAACCATTACTATACAGAACAAAAAGACGTGTAGAGCTTTGGCTTTTTCTCAACCTGGTTACTAAATTTATATACATTTCTGATTGCCTGTTGGTTATTTATAATGTTATAGCTGACTGTTCTGAAGCTTAAAACATTTCTGCAGTACCTTTCTTTCTTTTTCTCTTTTCCTCTTTCCTTTCTTCCTCTCTCCTGTCCCATCCAACCACCTCTGGACTTTGTGTTGAAAGCAGTTTGATTCTAAGGTTTTAAGTGTTTATTTGTATTTATTTCTTTTATTTTCTGCCAGAGATTGCTAAGTATGCCTTTATATATTTAGTAATATTGTCCTCAGTTTTTAGATGGGTCCATTCAGTTCAGTTTAGTCACTCAGTCGTGTCCGACTCTTTGCGACCCTATGGACTGCAGCACACCAGGCTTCCCTGTCTTTCACCAACTCCCGGAGCTTGCTCAAACTCATGTCCATTGGTGATGCCATCCAACCATCGCATCCTCTCTCATCCCCTTCTCCTGCCTTCAGTCTTTCCCAGCATCAGGGTCTTTTCCAGTGACTCAGTTCTTCACATCAGGTGGCCAAAGTATTGGAGATTTAGCATCAGCATCAGTCCTTCTAATGAACATTCAGGACTGATTTCCTTTAGGATGGACTGGTTTGATCTCCTAGCAGTCCAAGGGACTCTTCAAGAGTCTTCTCCAACAACGCAGTTCAAAAGCATCAATTCTTGGGCACTCAGCTTTCTTTATAGTCCAACTCTCACATCCATACATGACTACTGGAAAAACCATAGCTTTGACTAGAAAGACCTTTGTCGGCAAGGTAATGTCTCTAACTTTTAATATGCTGTCTAGGTTGGTCATAGCTTTTTTTCCAAGGAGCAAGCATCTTTTAATTTCATGGCTGTAGTCACCATCTGCAGTGATTTTTGAAGCCCCTCAAAAGTAAAGTCTGTCACTTTCCATTGTTTCCCCATGTATTTGCCATGAAGTGATGGGACCGGATGCCATGATCTTTGTGGGGTTTTGAATGCTGAGTTTTAAGTCGGCTTTTTCACTCTCCTTTTTCACCTTCATCAAAAGGCTCTTTAGTTCCTCTTCACTTTCTGCCATAAGGGTGGTATCATCTGAGTATCTGAGGTTATTGATATTTCTCCCAGCAATCTGGATTCCAGCTTCTGCTTCATCCAGCCAGGCATTTTGCATGATGTACTCTGCATATAAGTTAAATAAAGTGAAAGTGAAGTCACTCAGTCATGTCCGACTCTTAGCGACCCCATGGACCGCAGCCTACCAGGCTCCTCCATCCATGGAATTTTCCAGGCAAGAGTACTGGAGTGGGGTGCCATTGCCTTCTCCAAAGCAGGGTGGCAATATACAGTCTTGACATACTCCTTTCCCAATTTGGAACCAGTCTGTTGTTTCATGTCTGGTTCTAATTATTGCTTCTTGACCTGCATACAGCTTTCTCAGGAGGCAGGTAAGGTGGTCTGATGTTCCCTTCTCTTGAAGAATTTTCCAGTTTGCTGTGATCTACACAGTCAAAAGCTTTGGCATAGTCACTGAAGCAGAAGTAGATGTTTTTCTGGTATTCTCCTGCTTTTTTGATGATCCAGCAGATGTTGGCAATTTGATCTCTGGTTCCTCTGCCTTTTCTAAATCCAGCTTGAACATCTGTAATCTCACAGTTCACATACTGTTGAAGCCTAGCTTGGAGAATTTTGACCATTACTTTGCTAGCATGTGAGATGAGTGCAATTGTGCGGTAGTTTGAACATTCTTTGGCTTTCCCTTTCTTTGGTATTGGAATGAAAAGTGACCTTTTCCAGTCCTGTGGCCACTGCTGAGTTTTCCAAATTTGCTGGCATATTGAGAGCAGCACTTTAACAGCATCATCTTTTAGGATGATAGGTCCATAGTGGACTGGAATACTTTACACTATGGGTACATAATGGACTGGAATACTTTACACTATGGGTACATAATGGACTGGAATGCTTTAGACAAGTCCATAGTGGACTGGAATACTACCTTTCTTAGCTTCCCTTACAGGTGGGTGTGCATTTGGACAGCGTGATATAAACTGATATGTCCATATAAATATTTATATTTATTAAGATACTTTATTATATAAAGTTCATTATAATAACTTCTTAGGTATTTTCTCTACCCATAGTCTCTCTTTGCTATATTTTTTTCCTGCATTTTCAAGCTGTGTAAATCTTTATTGAACACCCTCCTTCCCTCCTTTGGTAGGAAGCTTCTTAGGTTCAGGGTGTAAATGATGTGTATTGGCAACACTGTTGTAATAACTGGTCAGTTTTTTTTGGTGAAGGTATAATTGAAAACTGTTTCAAGTAATGTTAAATATATCAGTGAAGTTTTTAAAAAATGTGCACTTAGAAGTTTTAAAGCATGAAAAGGTAGGAAGTTGGGTTAAGCTTATGGAAATTTGGGATGGAGAAATTTTCTGGAACAAATCCACACTAAACCAGGATAGCCCCTATATACAAAAGGAAACTAATGAAAATAGATTGCAATTCACCAACCCTGTACAGCAGCTATGAAGACCTGGTAGAAACAAGGTCATATATAGCTGAGAAACAAAAACCAATTTGGATTTAACTTCTGGATAGTGGAAGAGAATGTGTGCTCTAATTCAGTAAATAACAGGAATACTTGCTCTGCCAGACGTGGGTGATTTTAGGGACTTTCTTACTTTCACAGAAAATAGAATATTCTGTTTGCTAAAATGACTTTAAAAAGAAAACAAAGTTTTATCTCTTAATTGGATGTAAAAAGCTTTAAAATAGGTATGTGTGAGATCTTGCAAAAAGTTGCCAGCACAAATCATAAAGGAAAGAAATACGTTTGACCATGGTAAGATAAAAGTTTCATTCTTCAAAGGACATTAAAAAATAAAAGAAGCCATAGTTTGGAAGAAGATATATGTAATTCACATAACTGGCAAATGGTTAGTATATATAATAAGAAGAATTTATGTAAATCAACAGAAAAGAACAACCGAGTTGACAATTGGGGTAATATAGAAGGAATGAAGAGAGCGAGAAGGGGTAGTTGAGTGAATATATCATATAATCAGCTTGGTAATAGGAAAGCTAGAGGATTCTCCGAGGGAGAAAAGAAACTGAAAAAGGTCATCTTGTGTATTAGACTATTGTTGTTTAGTCACCAAGTTGTGTCTGACTCTTTTGCCACCCCATGGACAGTTGCCTGCCAGGGTCCTCTGTCCATGGGATTTTCCAAGCAAGAATACTGGAGTGGGTTGCCATTTCATTCTCCAGGGGATCTTCCTGAACCATGGATAGAACCTGTGTCTCCTGCATTGGCAGGTGGGTTCCCAGGTGGGAGGCACCAGGAAGCTGTATTAGACTTAAAAATTTTTCTGTAACTGTACTCTTAATTTGATTTAAAAAAATGCCAATTTGCATTTGAAAGTTCAGTTGTAATATGTATTTATTCACAAAATGTAATAAAGTGTAACTTAAGAATTATTCTGAATCATATATAATATGGTACTGCTATTTCAAAAGAAACTACATGGATCAATACAACTGAAGCAAAGTTTATCTTTGTATTTGATCATCTTTTGCTCTATTGAAATAATAAATTCTAGATAATGAAGCTGGTGACTGTTAAGAATTATAGATAATTATCTAATTAGAGATAGTTTAGAATACTTGCTTTGTAGTTATAACCACATCAACAGATCTTCTTGTCATTTCTTCCAAAATAGACCCCCCTCACATCAGTCCATTCCTCTTGTGTCTGTCATCATCATCTTAGTTCAGTTCAACATTACCTCTCACCTAGACTTCTGCATTAATTGTCCAACTCCCCTACTGTGAGTGAGGGATATATTTGATGTAGCTATTCAAATAAGATCAGAAATTAATGGTTGAGATACAGTTTAGATTTTGCATAAAATAGCAATTTATTGCAAGAGCATGTTCATTTCATTAGAATGAAAACTTGGCTTGAAAAGTGGTTATTATGTAGTCTAGTACCAAAGGGACAAACAGAGCTTTAGTTTTTAGCCATTTTGGAAAATAATATTAAATAGTTGTTGTCATATTTGACTTTTTATTTATTTGTTTTTGAAACAGCAAGCTTTTTAAAAATTGACATATTTTGTTTGCTTTGTTTTTGTTTTGGGGTTTTTGTCTATTTTTGTATTTTTTGCTAAGCCATGTGGCATGTGGGATCTTAGTTCCCCAACCAGGGATCAAACCCATGCCCCCTTTGGTGCAAGCATGGCGTCTTAATTACTGGACCACTAGGGAAGTTCCTAACTGACATGTAGTTGAGTTATAATACTGTGTTAGTTTCAGATATACAGTGTAGTGGTTCAGTGTGTTTTTGTAGATTATATTTCATATAGATTATTACATGATAATGTGTATAAGTCCCTGCACTATTCAGTGTATCCTTGTTGCTTATCTGTCTTATATATAGTAGTTTGTATCTGTTAATCCTATACCCTAATTTGTCCTTCACTCTCCCCTTTGATAACCACAGTTTGTTTTCTGTATCTGTGAGTCTGTTTCTGTTTTGCTGCAGATGGCATTATTTTACTATTTTATGGCTGAGTTCTATTCTTTTTTATATATAATGTGTGTGTGTGTGCATGCACACTCAGTTGCTCAGTCGTGTCCTATTCCCATGGACCCCATGGACTGCCATCAGGCTTCTCTGTCCATGGAATTTTCTAGGCAAGAATACTGGAGTGAGTTGCATTTCCTACTCCAGGGGGTCTTTCTGACCTCGGGATCTAATCCATCACTCTTGTGTCTCCTGCATTGGCAGGCTGATTCTTTACCACTGTGCCACCTGAGAAGTGTTTGTATATAATATATGTTGTATATATATATATATATATTATATACACACACTATCTCCTCTTAATCTAGTTGTATAGTTGATGGGCACACTTTGGTTGCTTCTGTGTCTTGGCTGTTGTAAATACTGCTGCTGTGATCATTGGGGTACATGTATTTTTTCAAATTAGTGTTTTCATTTTTTCCAGGTATATACCCAGGAATGGATTATATGGTAGTTCTATTTTTAGTATTTTGAGGAACCTCCATGCTAGTTTCTATAGTGGCTGCACCAGTTTACATCACTACCACCAGTATACAAGGGTTCCTTTTCTCCACATCCTCTTCAACTTTTTAGATAAATCAGTGGGAACAAATGCCTTTCAACTATTTTAAAAAAGCTTCAGAATGAAATTCTGAGATTTTGACAATAAGAGTATATTGTCAAGTAACTGTTGTCTCAGAGACTAACAGATTGCAAATATGATGCCAGAGAGAGTAAAAATCCAACAAATGCTAGAATTTAAATCCATGATGGCAAATACTATTTTTCTTTATTTTCCACATTTACTAGAGTGGGCATCTATTGTTTATGTGACCAGAAAAAAGAAAAACATTTATTGTTATTTTAAATAGACTATGATTTCGTTCCTTGCTCTTAAGTCATTTTTATCTAAGGAGTGGACTACAAACAGATTTTTATATGCTACAAGGCAGAGTATGATAAAGGTTATAAGAGGTGCCACTAATGTCTTTGGGAGTGGTTGCATATTTGAAACAAGAGAGTTAGTGATTTTATGTGGGAAAAGAGGATGACATTTGAAAGCAAGGAGGTTATGCGATTAAAAGCACAGGTGAAAAGATTTAACTGTGGCACTCTGGAAGGTCTGTCAGCTCCCCCCCCCCTCCCCAACATTTACTAAACAGCTTGAAAATTTTTGTATTAAGTATTATAGTCTTAGGTCTTAAACTTGAAAACTGAGTTGTTAAATTATAAGCTGATGAAGGCTGTTTGTATAGGAAATATAAATTTATTTACATAAGCTTCTGGAGTACTTTAAAGTTTGAATGATCAACTTGGATAGATAAGGGAAACAGTTATTTATTTGGTCTGGTTGAAAACATGAGATTCAAAGAAAAGTTTATGTAAGTTAGAAGCCAGCTTTAAAACCTCTTTGTTGTATTAAGGTGAACTATGAATCAGGCAACCTTATTCTTCCAATAATGAAATCTTTATTTTATCCAACTTTCCTAGAAATGACAACACATCTCTTTTAGGTGGCACTTTGATAAAACAAAACAAATTGGGAATAGTGAGGGGAATTATGTCAGGGATTCTATTGTTTAAAACATATTCTTACACTTATAAGTAATATTCTAAAATTTTTACACTATTTTGAGTAAAACCAAGATATACTTAAAATGTGAGTTTTTAATTTATTTAAATTACTTTTATCAATATTAATTATAAGATTTAAGGGACTAGATCTGATAGAGTGCCTGATGAACTATGGACGGAGGTTCGTGACATTGTACAGGAGACAGGGATCAAGAACATCCCGAAGAAAAAGAAATGCAAAAAAGTAAAATGGCTGTCTGAGGAGGCCTTACAAATAGCTGTGAAAAGAAGAGAAGCAAAGGAGAAAAGGAGAGTTATACCCATTTGAATGCAGAGTCCCAGAAAATAGCAAGGAGAGAGATAAGAAAGCCTTCCTCAGCAATCAATGAAAAGAAATAGAGGAAAACAATAGAATGGGAAAGACTAGAATCTCTTCAAGAAAATTAGAGATACCAAGGGAACATTTCATGCAAAGATGGGCTCGATAAAGGACAGAAATGGTATGGACCTAACAAAAGCAGAAGATATTAAGAAGAGGTGGCAAGAATACAGAGAAGAACTATACAAAAAAGATCTTCATGACCCAGATATCCACGATGGTGTGATCACTCACCTAGAGCCAGACATCCTGGAATGTGAAGTCAAGTGGGCCTTAGGAAGCACCACTATGAACAAAGCTAGGGGAGGTGATAGGATTCCACTTAAGCTATTTCAGATCCTAGAAGATGATGCTGTGAAAGTGCTGCACTCAATATGTCAGCAAATTTGGAAAACTCAGCAGTGGCCACAGAACTGGGAAAGGTCACTTTTCATTCCAATCCCAAAGAAAGGGAAAGCCAAAGAATGTTCAAACTACTGCACAATTGCACTCATCTCACATGCTAGCAAAGTAATGGTCAAAATTCTCCAAGCTAGGCTTCAACAGTATGTGAACTGTGAGACATTACTTTGCCAACAAAAGTCCGTCTAGTCAAGGCTATGGTTTTTCCAGTGGTCATGTATGGATGTGAGAGTTGAACGGTGAAGAAAGCTGAGCACCGTAGAATTCATGCTTTTGAACTGTGGTGTTGGAGAAGACTCTTGAGAGTCCCTTGGACTGCAAGGAGATCCAGCCAGTCCATCCTAAAGGAGATCAGTCCTGGGTGTTCATTGGAAGGACTGATGTTGAAGCTAAAACTCCAATACTTTGGCCACCTGATGCGAAGAGCTGACTCATTTGAAAAGACACTGATGCTGGGAAAGATTGAGGGCAGGAGGAGAAGGGATGACAGAGGATGAGATGGTTGGATGGCATCACCAACTCAATGGACATGAGTTTGGGTAAACTCCGGAAGTTGGTGATGGACAGGGAGGCCTGGCGCGTTCCGTTTCATGGGGTTGCAACGAGTTGGACACGACTGAGTGATAATATTTGAAGAAACTGAGAAATGAAAGGAAAATACCTAATTCTACCATCCTAAAATAACTGGTAGTGTTTTTATGTATTTTCTAATAATCTTACAGTTTTATATTTTTAAAATATAACATATGCTAAGAAGCATTATACAGATTGTAAATGAGAATTAGTAATAATCACAGATGATAAAATAAGAGTCTGTGCTCTGAAGAGGATAACTAGTTCTGCACTCGGAAGTTAAAATATACTCTGATCTTCTAAATTTGGGTTATTTTACTCCTTAGGTTTCGCCAGTCTTGCAGAGTCTAGTATAAAATTCTCAGTTTCCAGTTTACTACATAATCAGGTGAGAAGAAAGAGTCAGGATCCTGTAGTGAAATAAACAACTTAAATGATTACTGGGAACTTGAATTTTGGTTTTGATCTAAGTTCCACCTTGTGACTTTGTAACTTCACTGAACCTCAAATGTGCTGAGCTTTAAATGCATGAGTTCAATTCACAAATATTTCATTTGAACCAAATACGTCTAAGTTTATGTGCTATGCTTCTGGGATATCCTTAGATTAAATTCTTGGTTAACCAAATAACCTTCATTTACTATTACTTCTATCCCGCCAAGCTTCTTGGGGTGGTACTTAGCTCAGCCCATGAGGAGGATTACAATTTGATACCTAATTCAGTCCAGTCTTTATGTACCCATACCTCCTCTGGCCAGTTCTCTGAATGGAAGATTAACAATTGAGCCCAGATAGGAATCAGAGCCTGTAAATAACTGAATCATAAAAAGCTTAGAATAGTCATCTGCAAATTTAAAGCCTTTCAGAACTTCTTTGCAAAGAATTATTTTGACCCTAGTAATTAATAGAGAATTATGTTTGAATTTGCAAATTTTTTTTCCCCAGCTCCTACCTGGCTTTGAATTACCAGTATGACAAATACTTCAATTTTAAAATCTTTGTTGTAGTACTAATAATTAACTTAAAACAATACACAGAGTCGCACACGACTGAGCGACTAAGCACAATAATACATAGTGTTTATTAGGTGTTAGGCTTTGTTTTAGTTTATTAAAGGTGGGTATTGTAACTCTCAAGGACATATAGGTAAGATGCTGAGCTAGGATCCAACTTTATAATCAAGTTTAACTTTAGACTTCTTACTAGACCCCCAACACTGCAACTTTGAAAGAATACAACTCTCTGACAGAAAACTACTTGTGTTACGAAATATGAAGAACTTCTAAAAATCAGTAATAAAAGGCAACATAATACAAAATAAAAGGCTTAAAAAGAAGGCATACAAATGGCCAGCCAGCATATGAAAAAAATGCCCGACGTCATACATTCATCATGGAAAATAGATATTAAAATCATAGTGGGTTACCACTTTATGCTTACTACAGTGAGTACAGTTTAAAAAGTTGAAAACACCAAATGTTGGCACAGATGTGGAGCAACTGAAACTATCATACATTGTTGATAGGAATGTAACGTTCTAGTCACCTTGGAAAACAGTTTCTTATATAGTTAAATATATTCCCCTATGACTCATCAATTCCATTACTAGGTAATTATTCAAGAGAAATGAAAACATGTCTACAAAGAAACATAAGAATGTTTATAAAAGCCTTATTCATAATAGCCAACACCTCGGAACATTTCAGATGCCTGTCAATGTAAGAAAGAATACATGAATTGTGATGCGTCTTTATTTATTCAGTGAGAGGACTGAGTACTTAGTGCTAACAGAGAATGAAGCCCTAATATGACAACACAATAAGTGAAAGAAGTCAGATAGAAAGGGAGGGTACAAGTGGTGTTTCTGTTTGATTCCATGTATAAGAAGGCCCAGAGCAGGCAAAACTAATATATATATTGGAAACCATGTATAGCAGTGGTTACCTCGGTTACCTATTTGATGGGCAGGAGGCCTCAGGGAATTTTCTGGAGTCATGAAAATGTTCTGTATCTTGATGTTGGTTGTGCAGATGTGTATGTTTGTCAGAATTTGTGGGATTTTATATTTAATATCAATATATGTTCTTATATGTAGAGTATACACCACAGTCAAATAAATATCAATATATAAAGTAGAAGAAAAGCAAGGAGTGGGTCTCAGACAGGCACTCTGACAACCGAAATGACAACTGGCAAAGAACATTGAGAGATATTAAGTAGCACAGAATTATTACGTTGAACCTCAGTTGATAGTTTTAATAACCAATACATGTTTAATTTTCAATGTAATTTTCTAAGAAACTCAGTGTAATTTTCTAAGAAGTTGGCAAGATATTTGACTTCTAGAAAGAATATAATGATTATTATATTAGAAGTTTTAGAACTAAATGCTTAGATGTCAATTATCTAGAACATTACTATATGAAACATTTCTTAGATTTTATGTAAAAAATAGTTGTGGAATATTGGGAAATAATTCTGAATGGAACTGGAATGTGGTGTACCTCAAGAATAGTTGCCAAAAAGAGAGCATGAAAAGACCAATTTGCCTGATAGGTTACTAAAACAAAACATTTCTTTATATATGTTTGTGTGGTTTAAATTTCTAGTTGTTAGAAAAAAATTGAAAATATATCTGAGTTGAGCATGTTTGTTTCAGCATTTTATTTATAATATATTTCAGAAATGTTAGCAGCATAGAGGTGTCACAATTAAATGTGCTAGAATACAACAGTATTTTGTCTGGTTATATGCTAGGAGATGGGCATACATAGACAACTTTGATGGTAGCCTCTGTAGTTTGTCTTTAGTATCCTTCATTACTTGTTCCATGGCAATCAAATGTGCTTGAACTACTCAAGTGGTAGAATAAGAGATCTGTAGTCTTTTATTGTGAGATTAGTCTTCAAAATAAAAGTTAATCTCTAAGTTAGTTACTCTGGTTTTTGACCTTTTTCAATTAGGTTACTTTCTCTGGACTGTCATGGAACTAGTAAACACTTAGGTACCACACATTAAGTGATGTGGTCTTTGGTTTCTCATTCAAGACTGACATATTGGCTGGTTTTTTGTTTATGGAAAAGCTAATTTCTAATCTTTGCATCTATTTTAGTAATAGTTATGCACGAGTGCGAGCTGTGGTGATGACCCGGGATGACTCAAGTGGTGGATGGTTACCACTTGGAGGGAGTGGACTAAGCTGCGTCACTGTCTTCAAAGTCCCTCACCAGGAAGAGAATGGCTGTGCTGACTTTTTTATCCGTGGAGAGCGACTCAGGGACAAAATGGTAATGAATAATGCATCTTTTGCTCTAATTTTAAGCTGTACAGAATGAATTCTCTATGTAAAATTATGATTAGTATTCTGTTATTTATGGAAATTGTTTTTGTCCGGGATTGATTGTTTCTGTAACTCTTTTAAAGTTAAAGACAGCACAATATGCCTGTTTTCTTTGCACCTGGGACTGGTATTAATGTACACATGTTAAAGGGGAGCTGCTTATCTGATTAGGTTTAATGCAAGAACAATCATGAATAGTCCCCCTAGTTTTTAAACCAGGTGCACCTTCCTCACCTTCTCCCCACTGTTACTTAAATTGGAGATTGGCACTATAGTCCACAGGCCAAATCTAGGCCTGTCATGTATTTTTGTACAGCCCATGAGTTAAGAATGGATTTTGCATGTTTAAATGACTGAAAAAAATCAGTAATGATTTTATGAACATGAAATTCAAATTTCAGTGTCCATAAAAAACTTTATTGGAACATAGCCAAGCTCATTTGTTTACGTTTTGTCTGTGCTGCTTTCACACCGCAGTGACAGAGTTGAGCAGCTGTAGATATCTGGCCCCTACTCTAGACTCTTGTGTTCTCAGATTCTTGCTCCCTTCATCCCCTATCAACCTAGGCTCTTCCTGTGACTAGTAGGTGGCCATCCTAGGTTATAACTCTACTATCTTCCACACAGATAAGTGTTTCCTTACATTCATATGTTTTAAAATTCGAATCCAACCTTTGGTAATGTTAAGCATCTACTCTCTTAATTAGTGGAGAAAACTGTTTCTCCTTTATTTCATTTATGAGCTGAAAAATAATCATATCTGAGAAGCTGTTAAATGTTAATGTCTTTCCTGCATCAAGCAGAATTTAGAAAATGAGAATAAAATGCTCAAAATTTCCAAGGCTCTTGAAAATAGCTAGAATTCCCTTTAGCTATTAGTATATATTTGTAGACTGCTTTGTGAGCTCATTCAGCATCTATAATATTATTTCTATTGAAAATGTGTTTTAAGTTTTGAATAATTTTCATATATAAACATTTGGAATAAACCTACTTTTAATTTTGATTCTTGGTTTCTGCATATATTTTACTCCTGAATTATTTCAGTAATTTAAAAGGTTAGCTAACTTGTCTGTGCTCCAGTTTCTGTCTCAGTTAAATCTGATTTAATGACTTCCCTAAATCATGTTGAAAGACTTTTTAACTCTTAGGATTCCCTTCTGACAGTGTATCTCAATTAATCACAATGTGGTTTTAGGCTTCTAAGAAACCCCAGTTGAAGTCATAAGTACATATAATAAAGTTAACATGTCATCTCTAAAAAGTTTAAATATTTAAATGTGGTTCTGACCTTGGATAACACAGTGGCCGGCATATACTGATGCTTATTTAAAATATAGCCTGTAGACTTCTAAGAATGAGCCCATGGTGGCCTGTACTTACATGTAATGCTTTTTGTCCGAGCTATTGATGACTGGGAAGTGTTGTTGGAGGAGAAGTTGTAGATTTTAGAAACTGAGTAACACAGTCACAGTCTAAGTGGTTAAACAGCCCACCTGCCAGTGCAGGAGACATAAGAGATGTGGGTTCGATCCCTGGGTCAGAAAGATCCTCTGGACGAGGGCATGGCAACCCGCTCCAGTATTGTCTGGAGAACCCCATGGAGAAAGGAGCCTGATGGGCTACAGTTCACAGGATAGCAAAGAATCAGACACGACTAAAGTGACTTAGCACACAGCACACAAAGGCATTTCTTAATAGTAAAGATGGAAAAAGAGAAGAAAGATATCAAAGGTGGAGAAAGAATTGGAGAAAAACATCTTGCTGAGAAAGCATAAGAACATGGAATGATGACCTAGATATAAAATAGAGAAAGAAAAAAATCAAAATGAAACAGAACCCAGTCAGCCCTACATATCCATAGGTTTCACATCTGTGGATTCAGACAACCACAGATGGAAAATATTTGGGAAAAAAATGTCATAAGATTCCAAAAAGCGAAACCTGAATTTGCCTTGTGCTGCCAACTATTTACATAATTTACTTTGTATTTGGTATTATCAATAATTTGGAGAATCATTTAAAATATATGGGAGAGGGGATGCATATGGTTATATGCAGATTCAGTGCCATTATATGAAAGAACTTCAGCATCTGCAGATTTTGGAATCAGCAGGCACCAAACAGACAAGGCAGATACTGGAACCAGTCCCCTATGAATACCAGGGGACTACTGTATTGACCATATTAATGAATGTGGACAGTTTACTTGAAGATAATTAAATAAGGAACCAAATTTGCATCACTAGGAATGAAGGCTATTCAGAGAATAAGCTCAGATTGATGTTTCAGGTTGTTGCTCAGAGTGTGATTTTTGACATAAAGCTTAGTGAGAATAAGCCTGGGATTCGGAAATAATCCAAACTTACTTTCTGTGATGAGGTATAAAAATGTGCCTTTAATGTAATCCTAAGGTGTAAAATAATAAACTAACAAGAAAATAGGTCCTTTTGATGGCAACTGAAGTGATTTAACACACAACACACACACACATGAGATAATAGTTATATTGTTTAAAATGGTACATTTAAAAAATATTTTTGTTGTTGCACTGGGTCTTTGTTGCTGTGCATGGGCTTTCTCCAGTTGCAAGGAGCAGGGGCTACTCTTTAATTGTCATATGCAGGCTTATCATTGCGATGGCCTCTCTTGTTGCAGAGTGTGGGCTCAAGGGTTTGCAGCTCACGGGTTGTAGAACTCAGGCTCAATAGTTGTGGTGCACGGTCTTAGTTGCCCCGCAGCAAATGGAATCTTCCCCAACCAGGGATCAAACCAATGTCCCCTGCATTGGCAGGCAGATTCTTAACCACTGGACCACCAGGGAAGTCCAAAACTTCCGAACTTTTTTAAAATGGAGTTTCTTTACAGTTATTAGAGCCTAAAGCAAAATTAGAGTATTTGTTTTTTCTAGAAAGAGTAAAGTGATTATAACATGGCAGTAGCTTTATTAAAAATGAGACTCATTCTCCTTACCACCATGGAAAGTCCCAAAAGAACAGGGAAACATCTTTGTACCTTGGATTGAACTTTATAAAAGTACAGAATAACAGTTTTCTACTTAGCTTTTTCCACTGTGCCAACTGTGAATTTTCCCATTGTGAAACTTCAGTCCTTCACAGCACTCTTCCCCCTCTAAAAACCAATTCCATTAATTGGCTTTCCCCTTAGGACTAAGCAGCTCTCTCTCAAAAGAGACTGGTTCTCCTATTCACCATAATACTAGAGAGTTAGGAAAATGAGTGGGTTGGGAGCAGAGATAGTGTCAGCATTTTGTTCCTTATTCTCCTCACAGAAAGTTCTATATAACCCACACACTTAAATTTTTTACTGATGCTCTCTGTACCATTCAGAACACCATCCTTTAGCTTTTATTTTCATCTACTGATCTTAGAAATTCCCTCTCAATGCCAGCTTTTCCACATCGGACCATCATCATCATTTCTTGGCTACTTTACTTTTTTTCTGGTCTTCGTTTCCATAGGTTACTCTTCTGGATCTGCTTGTTACCAGATCTGCTTGTTACCAGAATTTTTCCATATGAGAAATTTTATGGTTTCGTGTCATTTCTATTTTATTTCCCATCCCTTTCTGTACAATTTCATGCTTACTGTATTATCTGTGTGTCCCATTTCACTAGATTTCTTCTGACTTTAGTATCTTTTCTTTCTTTTTTAATCCAATCTGAATTTTCCTTATGAATCATTTAAACCACCCATTTATACATATTTCAGTGGACGATATGTTGCTGAATTTCAGTCTTACTTACACTAAAGGAATATCACTGAATCCACATTACTAAAAGGGAAAGTTCAGTATCTAAAGATGAGTCTTGCATGTAATAAATATTTATTGAGCATCTATTTGCTAGATACCACTGTTCTAGGCTCTGGGGATATGTAAATGGATGAAGACAGAAACCTCAGTTCAGAAAAGGCTTCTAGGGATTTCCCTGGTGGCCCAGTGGCAAAGACTCCATGCTCTCAATTCAGGGGTCCTGGGTTCAATCCCTGGTCAGGGAACTAGTTCCCACATG
This sequence comes from Okapia johnstoni, assembly GCA_024291935.2. Taxonomy (NCBI): domain Eukaryota; kingdom Metazoa; phylum Chordata; class Mammalia; order Artiodactyla; family Giraffidae; genus Okapia; species Okapia johnstoni. The sequence continues at coordinate 63,713,512 of CM044307.1, read as the reverse complement.
CCACAGTTAAGACCCGGCAGAGCCAAATAAATAAATAAATATTTAAAAAAAAAACGAAAGAAAAGACTTGTAATATTTTTTCAAAGCACAGTTTTACCTCTTTCTAACTTTTATATTGTTTACAATACTGAACTTTCTAAAGCTTGTGTCTGATAATTCCTTTAGTAGTTCCCCTCAATTTCCTAGAGACAATTTCATCTCCTTAATTTAACCACAATAAACTTGTATAATCTGACCCTTACTTCCTTGAATCTATTTCCCAAAGGCAACATTTCTGTAATTTGCCTTATTGAATTATTCAGAGTTCACTAAAAGCCTACATTGAACTTAGGAAAAATGTTATCCCCCTTTTTCCATTAACTAAATAACTATGAAAGATAGCATATCGCAGGTTTTATCTGGAATGGAGAATGTGGACATCCATCTTGCTGCTGCTAAGTTGCCTCAGTTGTGTTCCAACTCTGTGTGATCCCATAAATGGCAGCCCACCAGGTTCCGCTGTCCCTGGGATTCTCCAGGCAAGAATACTGGAGTGGTTGCCATTTCCTTCTCCAATGCATGCATCCACGCTAAGTCGCTTCAGTTGTGTCCGACTCTGTGCGACCCTATGGACAAGCAGCCCACCAGGCTCCTCTGTCCACAGGATTCTCTAGGCAAGAATACTGGAGTAGGTTGCCATTTCCTTCTCTCTCCATCTTGCTAGTCTTGAGGAAATAATAATGTCAGGAACAATTTCCATATTATTGTCACAAGTGAATCACAGATGGACACACAGGAAAGTTGAGTTGGAAGAAGCTCCTTGGGCAAACCAGTTTTGCTGTGAAGGGTTGTTATGGAAAGAAATGCTAATAATAACGTTCATTTAGTTTAGAATAACCTGTTCATTTTAGGGTCAGTCCATTGAAAAAGATGATAAATTGTACAGCTAATTTTTTTACAATGATGAATTTTGTGACCTCACTACAGTTTGATAATAGTTCATTCTTGAGTATTATCGATATTCTTTGAAGAGGAAGAAATGTGCCTGCTGTATTTCTATTCTCTTTCTTTTGGAGCAAAAAAAATAGGGCACACTCTGTATGGTGTCCTGAAAATTTAAGTTTTAGAATATTCTCATACTACCTTCCTGGTTGCTTTTATTTCCTCTTTTTAGAAAACATCAGCTTAGCACTTCAGCACTCTCTTTACAGATGACACTATACTTCCTCTTAATTTTTTTCAATTTTTTTCATATTTTTTAAATTATGAAAGTATGATAACACATTTACCAGAGACTTGGAAAATACAGAACAGAGTTATTAATGCATACAATTCTACTATATACTACAATTCTTTTTTTAAGTAGATAAAATAAGATTTTCAGTTGAAGTTTCAATATCAAACTCTCAAAAGTTAGTAGAGTGAATAGACAGAAAAGTAGGATATAGTAGACCTAAAAAACACTATGAACCAATTCAACATAATTAAGATTTATAAAATATTCATTTAACAGGATGCAAATTCTATTCAAGTTCCCATAGACTATAAAGCAGAAGACATTGGAACATATCCAGGGATGTAAAACAAGGTGCAAAAATTTCATGGTCAAGAAATCATACAAAGTCTATTCTCTTATCACTGTGCAATTATGTTAGAAATCAGTATTAAAAGGTATTTGAAAATAACCTGCTTATTGTTGTTGTTCAGTCGCTCAGTTATGTTTGATTCTTTGCAATCCCATGGACTGCAGCACACCAGGCATCCCTGTCCTTCATTGTCTCCTGCTGCTGCTAAGTTGCTTCAGTTGTGTCCGACTCTGTGCGACCCCATAGCCGGCAGCCCACCAGGCTCCGCTGTCCTTGGGATTCTCCAGGCAAGAACACTGGAGTGGGTTGCCATTTCCTTTGCCAATGCATGAAAGTGAAAAGTGAAAGTGAACTCGCTCAGTCGTATCCGACTCTTCACGACCCCATAGACTGCAGCCTACCAGGCTCCTCCATCCATGGGATTTTCCAGGCAAGAGTACTGGAGTTTGCTCAAACTCATGTCAATTGAATCAGTGATGCCATTTTTTCATTTACTTCCTCTTTATTATTTGTTTTGAATTAACATTATTTCACTCTTTAGTTATTAATTTATATTGGTTGATCTAGTCAGTGAGGTTCATGATTATCTTGGCTTCATGTTTTCCTTTTATACCTGATTGTAATATATTTCACATTCTTTCCATTACATTCTCATTGCCATTAAGCTATTATAATGACTAATGTGTACATATGAATGTACACTCAGTCGTGTCTGACAATCATATTTTGTGTAGTCAGTGTTTTTCAGTTGTGTGATAGGTGCGTAGTGGTAGCTCATTGTAGTTTTAATTTGCATTTCCATAATGGCTAGGGTTGAATATCTTTCTATGTACTTATTTGTATCTTCTTTGGTGAAATGTCTCTTTGTGTCCTTTTCCTGTTTTCTCATTGGATTGTTTGTTTTTTTCTGCTACTGTGTTTCAGAGGTTTCTCATTTTATTTTCCAGATACTAGTCCTTTATCAGGATATATGATTTGCAAATATTTTCTCCCAGTCTACAGATTGTCTTTTTAACCTTCATGAAATATTTTGTAGAGCGAAATTTAAATTGATGAAGTTCAGTCTATCTGTTTTTCCTTTCATGGATTGTGTGTTTGAAGTCACATTAGGGAATGCATTTCCTTACCCTGGGTCCCTGAAGATTTATACTATTTTAAGTTTTAAAATTTTACATTTCATATTTAAGGCTGTAGTCCTTTTTAAGTAAATTTTTATCTATGATGTTTAAGTCAGGTTTCATTTCTTTCGCCTATGAATGCCCAACTTTTTTCCAGGACCACTGCTTGTTCATCTATTAAATTTCTTTAGTGCTCTTTTACTATGAAGAACTACAAGACCTTCTAGAGCTAACACCAAAAAAAGATGTCCTTTTTATCGTAGGGGACTGGAATGCAAAATTAGGAACTCAGGAGATATCTGGAATAACCGTCAAGTTTGTCCTGGGAGTACAAAATGAAGCAGGGCAAAGGCTTACAGAGTTTTGCCAAGAGAATGCACCGGTCAGAGCAAACACTTTTCCAACAACACAAGAGAAGACTCTGTACATGGACATCACCAGATAGTCAATACCGAAATCAGATTGATTATATTCTTTGCAGCCGTAGATGAAGAAGCTCTATACAGTCAGCAAAAGCAAGACCAGGAGCTGACTGTGGTTCAGATCATGAATTCCTTATTGCAAAATTCAGACTTATATTGAAGAAAGTAGGGAAAACCACTAGACCATTCAGGTATGACCTAAATCAAATCCTTTGTGATTATACAGTGAAAGTGACAAATAGATTCAAAGCATTAGATCTGATAGAGTGCAGTGCCTGAAGAACTATGGACAGAGGTTCATAACACTGTACAGGAGGTGGTGATCAAAACCATCCCCAAGAAAAAGAAATGTATAATGGCAAAATGGTTGTCTGAGGAGGCCTTACAAATAGCTATGGAAAGAAGAGAAGTGAAAGGCAAAGGAGAAAAGGAAAGATATATCCATCTGAAGGCAGAGTTCCAAAGAATAGCAAGGAGAGGTGAGAAAGCCTTCCTAAGTGATCAGTGTGAAGAAATAGAGGGAAACAATAGGATGGGAAAGACTAGAGATCTCTTCAAGAGAATTAGAGATACCAAGGGAACATTTCATGCAAGGTGGGAATAATAAAGGTCAGAAACGGTATGGACCTAACAGAAGCAGAAGATATTAAGAAGAGATGGCAATAATATGCAGAAGAACTATACAAAAGAGATCTTCATGACCCAGATAACCACGATGGTGGGATCACTCACCTAGAGCCAGACATCCTGGAATGCGAAGTCAGGTGGGTCTTAGGAAGCATCACTACAAACAAAGCTAGGGGAGGTGATGAAATTCCAGTTGAGCTATTTTAAATCCTAAAAGATGATGCTGTGAAGGTGCTGCAGTGAATGTGCCAGCAGATTTGGAAAAGTCAGCATTGGCTACAGGACTGGAAAAGGTCAGTTTTCATTCCAGTCTCAAAGAAAGGCAATGCCAAAGAATGTTCAAACTACTGCACAACTGCACTTATCTCACATGATAGTAAAATAATGCTCAAAATTCTCAAAGTGAGGCTTCAACAGTATGTGAATCATGAACTTCCAGATGTTCTGAATTTAGAAAAGGCGGAGGAACCAGACATCAAATAGCCAACATCCGTTGGATCATCACAAAAGCAAGAGAATTCCAGAAAAACATCTACTTCTGTTTCACTGACTACACTAAAGCCTTTGACTCTGTGGATCACAACAGACTATAAAAAATTGTTAAAGAGATGGAAATACCAGATCACCTTACTTGCCTCCTGAGATATCTGTGTGCAGGTCAAGAAGCAACAGTTAGACCTGGACTTGAAACAACAGACTGGTTCCAAATTGAGAAAGGAGTACATCAAGTCTGTATACTGTCACCGTGCTTTTATACCTAGTATGCAAACTACATCATGTGAAACAATGGGCTGGATGAAGCATAAGCTGGAATAAGATTGCTGGGAGAAATATCGATAACCTCATATATGCAGATGACACCACTCTATGGCAGAAAGCGAAGAGGAACTAAAGAGCCTTTTGATGAAGGTGAAAAAGGAGAGTGAAAAAGCTGGCTTAAAACTCCAAATTAAAAAACAATGATCATGGCATCCAGTCCCATTACTTCATGGCAAACAGATGGGGAAACAGTGAGAGACTATATTTTTGGGGTCCAAAATCACTGCATATGATGACTGCTGCCATGAAATTAAAAGATGCTTGCCCCTTGGAAGAAAAGTTATGACCAACCTAGACAGCATATTAAAAAGCAAAGACATTACTTTGCCAACAAAGATTCATCTAGTAAAAGCTATGGTTTTTCCAGTAGTCATGTATGGATGTGAGAGTAGGACTATAAAGAAACGTGAGCACTGAAGAATTGATGCTTTTGAACTGTGATCTTGGAGAAGACTCTTGAGAGTCCCTTGGACTGCAAGGACATCAAACCAGTCAATCCTAGTAGAAATTGACCCTGAACATATATAGGAAGGACTGATGCTAAAGCTGAAGCTCCAATACTTTGGCTACCTGATGTCAAAAAACTGACTCACTGGAAAAGAGCCTCATGCTGGGAAAGATTGAAGGCAGGAGGGGAAGGGGATGACAGAGGATGAGATGGTTGGATGGCATCACCAACTCAATGAACATGAGTTTGAGTAAACTGTGGGAGATGGTAAAGGACAGGGAAGCCTGGTGCGCTGCGGTCCTTGGGGTCGCAAAGAGTCAGACACGAATGAGCAACTGAACAACAGCTCTTATTAAAAATCAGCTGAGTGTTTTTATGTAGGTTCTCGATTTTCTTCCATTACTCTGTCCATCCATAGGAATCACACACTGTTTTACTGTAGCTATACTGTAAGCCCTAATAGTGGGCAAAGCGATCTCTCCCATTTTGTTTCTCTTTTTCAATATTATTTTAACTGTCCTGGTGTCTGTGCCTTTCCATGTAAATTTTAGAATGAAATTGTCACTGTCTACAAAATTGTTTACTGGATTTTGATAGGAATTGTATTAAACCTGTTGGTCAGTTTTGGGAGAACTGACATCTTTATTGTGTTGAATCTTCCAATCTATGAGTGTAATTTTTCTCCAGTTTGGGTCTTTCAATTTCACTAGCATTTTGTAATTTTCAATGTATAGATCCTAAAGATACATTTTGTTAAATGTATACCTAAGTGTTTGATTTTCCATGGAGCAATTTTATATAGTGTTGTGTTTATAATTTTGGTTAGTGCGTGTTCATTTTGTGTGAACAGAAATTCACTTCATCAGTCTTGCTGAACTGTGAGGTGTTTTGGTAGATTCCTTGGGGTTTTCTAACATAGGCCATTGTTGTCATCTACAGGTATGAGCAGCTTTAGTTCTTCCTTTTCCATCTGTATGCCTTTTATTTCTTTTTCTTTCCTTATTACAGTGGCTAGAACTTTAAATTCTGTGTTGAATAAGAATGGTCATAGTGGACACCCTGGCCTCTTTCAGATCTTAGCAGAAACAATTCACTCATTCACTCTTGAGTATGATATTAGCTATAGAGTTTGTTACGGATGATTTTTATTGAGTTGCTGATAATTTTTATCATGAATGGACTTTGGAATTAGATGAGTTTTCTGTGTCAATTGATTATGTTCACATCTTCAGCTTGTTGATACCATAGATCATACTTTTTGTTTTTTTTCCCCAGTGTTGACTTGGCTTTGTATTTCTGGAATAAATCCCACTACATCATGGTGTATAATCTTTTTATACATTACTGGGTTTGATTTGTTGCTATTTTTTGGAGGAGTTTTGTATTTAAGTTCTTGAGAGGTACTGGTCTGTAATTTTCTTTCTTTTGGTATTACTATCTTTGTGTGATGTTAGTATCAACGTACTGGTGGCCTCATAAAATGAATTGTGTAGTATTCCCTCCTCTTCTGTTTTCTGAAAGAGTTTGTGTAAAATTGATGTTAGTTCCTCTGAAAATATTTGGTAGAATTCTTCACTGAAACCATCTCAGTGTATAGAGATCTCTTTCTCTCTTGGCCACACTCTGCAACTTTTGGGATCTTAGTTCCCCAACCAGGAATTGAACCTAGGCCCTTGGCAGTGAATGTATGAAATCCTAATAACTGGATGGGCAGGGAATTCCCAAGAAAAGTCTCTTTGCAAGCTTTTAAATTACAAATTCAATTTCTTTAATGCCTATAGGACTACTTAGGTTCATCTGTTTTATCTTGGTTGAGTTTTGATGATAATGTGATTTTCAAAGAATTGGTCCACTTCCAAGCTGTCTAATTTGAGTGTGAAGGTGTTTTTAGTATCTCAAGTACTCTTTTTTTTTTTTTTTTTCTTTCTTTTTTGGGGCAAGGAAGACAACTAGTCAGAAATCTAGCTGACAGAGATGATGGCAGACTAATGTCTCAAAATAACCATCTTCTCAAGTGCTCTTTGAAAGGCTACAGATCTTAGCAACAACCCATGTTTCATTCCTAAAATTGGTGATTTATATCTTTATTTTTAGCTTGTCAATCTTACTAGAGATTTATTAGTTTTGCTTTTTCTGTTGTTGTTGTTTTTTAGATCAGCTTTTTGTTTCTTTTTTTTCTTCCTCCCATCTATTTTCAGCTTCTATTTCTGTTGATTTCTTTTCTTTGGTATTTTCTTCCTTCAGCTTGCTTTGGATTTATTTCGCTCTTTTTTGAGTTTCTTGAGGTAGAAACTTCAGTTATTGATTTGATACCTTTCCTCATTCCAATATCCATAGCTTTTTGAAAGACTTCAATTCACTGTAATATAAAAGTTTGACTTTATAAAATTTAATCTCACTTATTAAATTAATCAAATCTTACATATCCTTTGTGTGTGTGTTTGCTTCAATTTAAAGGTTAAAAATCTACAGCTGTCATTATGTATTTGGATATTTTGTGTTTTGAAATGGTTTTTGTGTTATGTGCATATTGCTGTGTAAGTCAGTTAACAAAGGTTCATGGCTGTTAAATTCTTAAGTCACCGAGATAGATTTCATCAGAATTGTATGGACCTCTCTCCAAATTATGCAGACCCAGTTGAGGGTGAAGAGAATTGTTTAAGTTTATTTAGTTTTATTCTTTCAATTCAGAGTTCTGACATCCTGTGGGGACTTGGGAAAGAGTCAAGTAAAGAAGCTGGGTCACATTGACTGTGCCCAAGAATTTGCCACTAGGAATCAGATAGTAACCTAATTGTGACAGTTCACTTCTCTGTTTTGTATCTCATCTCCTCTTCCCTCATAACACCCCATTTCAGTATTATTTTCTACTGATCCAGTTTCTTTAATAGCTACAGGTTTCTAATGGTTTTCTACTTCTTTTCAGTCCGTTTTCATAAGTTATAATTTTTTTAGGAAATTGCTATTTCACTTAGGTTTTCAAATTTGAGATCTTAAAACCTTACACTGAATTCTTTATTGCTTTGTAAACCTTTGCTCTGCCTTCCATTTTAATTACATGGTCACCGTATAATTATCATATTTAGGAAATTTAACATAAATATAGTACTTTAATATACAGTCTGTATTTCAGTTTTGCCAACTCTTCTGATAATGTTCTTAAAGCATTTTTGTTCTCTCAGTACAAGATCATGTAGCATTTAGCTGTCATGTGTCTTTATTCTCCTTTAATCTGGAGCAGTTCTTCAGGTTTTTTTTTCATGACATCAGTTCAGTTTAGTCACTTAATCATGTCCAACTCTTTACGACCCCATGGACTACAGCACGCCAGGCTTCCATGTCCATCACCAACTTCCGGAGCTTGTTCAAACTCATGTCTGTCAAGTCGGTGATGCCATCCAACCATCTCATCCTCTGTCTTCCCCTTCTCCTCCTGCTTTCAATCTTTCCCAGCATCAGGCTCTTTTCCAGTGAGTCAGTTCTTCACATCAGGTGGCCAAAGTATTGGAGTTTCAACTTCAGCTTCAGTCCTTCCAATGAATATTCAGGACTGATTTCCTTTAGGATGGACTGGTTGGATCTCCTTGCAGTCCAAGGGACTCTCAAGTCTTCACCACCACCACAGTGCAAAAGCATCAATTCTTCGGCGCTCAACTTTGTTTATAGTCAGACTCTCACATCTATACATGACTACTGGAAAAACCATAGCTTTGACTAAATGGACCTTTGTTGGCAAGGTAATGTTTTAGTTCCTTTTCACTTTCTGCCATAAGGGTGGTGTCATCTGAGTATCTGAGGTTATTGATATTTCTCCTGGTAATATTGATTCCAGTTTGTGTTTCATCCAGCCAGGCATTTCGCATGATGTACTCTGCATGTAAGTTGAATAAGCAGGTTGACAATATACTGCCTTGATATACTCCTTTCCCAATTTTGAACCAGTCCATTGTTCCCATGTTCAGTTCTAAATGTTGCTTCTTGTCCTGCGTACAGATTTCTCAGGAGGCAGGTAAGGTGGTCTGGTATTTCCATCTCTTTAAGAATTTTTTCCACGGGTGGTTGTGATCCATACAATCAACAACTTTGCCGTAGTCAATAAAGCAGAACTCTGTGATGTTTTTCTGGAACTCTCTTGCTTTTTGATGATCCAACGGATGTTGGCTATTTGATCTCTGGTTCCTCTGCCTTTTCTAAATCCAGTTTGAACAGCTGGAAGTTCACGGTTCACGTACTGTTGAAGCCTCCCTTGGAGAATTTTGAGCATGAGTTTGCTATCGTGTGGGATGAGTGCAATTGTGTGGTTGTGTGAACATTCTTTGGCATTCCCTTTCTTTGGAATTGAAATGAAAGCTTACCTTTTCCACTCCTGTGGCCTCTGCTGTGTTTTCTAAATTTGCTGGCCTATTGAGTACAGCACTTTCACAGCATCATCTTTTAGGATTTGAAATGGCTCACCTGGAATTCCATCACCTCCACTAGCTTTGTTCGTAGTGATGCTTCCTAACGCCCACTGGACTTCACATTTCAGGATGTATTTGGGTGTAATCTCAAAAATGACAGAATGATCTATTCGTTTCCAAGGCAAACCATTCAATATCACATTAATCCAAGTCTCTGCCCCAACCAATTATGCTGAAGAAGCTGAAGTTGAATGATTCTATGAAGACCTACAAGACCTTCTGAAACTAACACCCAGAAAAGATGTCCTTTTCATCATATGGGACTAGAATGCAAAAGTAGGAAGTCAAGAGATACCTGGAGTAACAGGCAAATTTAGCCTTGGAGTACAAAATGAAGCAGGGCAAAGGCTAACAGAGTTTTCATGAAATTGACATATTTTAAAAGTATTGGCTCCCGCCCTTCTTTTTGTGGTAGCTGAACTGTTATTTGTGAAGAAACACTACCATTTTGCCTTCTGTTACTTTTTAGATTTTTTCTAAAGTCCCATTTATCTTAGAACCCAACTTTAAACACAGATTTCTATTAGTAGATAATTAGTAAAAATGTGTTATTTGATAACAATATAGTTTCATATTTCATAGAATGCCTTGGTGTCCTTTATAAAGGGTTTTATATCATCCAGATACAAAGTTTTTTATATCATCCAGAAAACTAAAGGTCATAATAGGAGGCAGCTATTTGAGTTACCAGTTATTGATTTTATCAAGTAATTTAACTTGAAAATGCAGTTTTTATTTCAAAAATGAAATGTTTTTTCCTTGATTGAAAGATACTTCTTAAAGTTACCAAAATATTTTCTTTGTCTAGTTACCAACTGTACTACATCTTAGATAATGCTTTCTATAAACATGTAATTATCTACTTGTAAGGTAGCATATGTAATAAAGTTACACAGTAGTTTGAAAGTACATATTTATTTTTACTCTGCTTTCCCAAATTATTACTTGTTATTAGTGAGACAGAAATGTATTTATATCCATTTTTGGTTTGGTCTATTTTAAATGCTTCTGGCAAATAGTCCAGTAATTTGCTCTATATTTCCCAAAATAACTTGAAATATATCTTCAGAAGTTTTAGTTATTTAGTGACTGTCAAACCCACCCGCTCCCCCCCCCTTTTTTTTTTCTCTATAATATATCCTAGAATTTCTTTCAGAGGAAGAATTGGAGATTGTAATGTTTTCACTGTCTGTAGAATCAATCTGTTAAGCTCTTTGAGGTCCTGAGCACCTTTATTTATCATTCAAACTCCTCCCCATCCTGTACTCAAAAAAGTAAATACTGACCTCTCAGCCTTTATAGCAACTGTTTATTATGGGCTGGTGGCATCACCTTGTGACTAACATCACCCTTGCTGCTAATAGGTATTGAAGATCTGCTGTGTGTCAGACACTATTTGAATACTTTGTGTATATTACCTCATTTAATTCTTAAGTCAGATGGGTAATGAATGGTGGAAACTGAAGGGGACCCAGTTACTCTAAGCTTCAGAGCCCATGAGCTTAAAATTAATTTATATACTGAAATCCCTCTTATGCTTTAATAGTATTTTCTTCTTGGGAAGTATATGTGGATTGTTCTGTTTCTTCTGTAATTCATATTTTGATCATTTTCCTTTGAAAATATTTTGCTCATGTGAAGAATATCCATTCTCATTAACCATCTTTCTTCCTTTCTCTTTTAGCTCTTAGCCTGCTACTGTAAGAAAACCACTTCTCTTCCTTCTCTTCCTTCTCTCCCTTTATCTATAATAGATTTTGATATATTTATGCTTACAATAGGTTTGCTTTCCTTAAATTCAGAGTTCACCTATGCATCTCGTTGTTTTTTCCATAATACCTATTTAACCTTTCTAGAAGAAAAAGAGTATTTGTTCTTTTTGTTATCACTAGCTCAAAAGACCTTAAGATCTTATTAAAATAGTCATGTTCCAAAAGTATTTATCTAGCTAGCAAAGACTTGTATATCTTAGCCAACTTAGATCTATTCAGATCTATATTAAAAATGCAAAGCTATTCTACCAAATACTGCTGTTTTTCTTCTTCCTTACTTAAAGTCCCTTTCCTAAAGGTGATCCCGTCAGTCTATTTGCAGTGATTAACTTCTACTCAAACCTGATCGGGTCTATTCATATGTAAGAGTCTGAAATTTTCTCTTTTTTTTTTTTGGAGGTGATCAGCATAAAAACATTTAAGTGCTTTTAAATTTGTTGCCTTTTCTAGTTAAATTTTTTTCGTTATGCTTTTTTACAGTTTATAGTAAATAATGATTTTATCCAAATCCCAATAAACTTGTAGATGGTCAAGAGTTCAAAAGTTATAGTGTTGATTTTAAAACTCTTTAATTTCTTCTTTGTTAACTAGCCACATTCTTAGTGGATCCATTAGGGGTTATTGATAACAAGTTACTTTACATATTCTTTTGTAGTTATTCTTGTTGAGTCACCCTTACATTTAATATTCACTTTGCAGTTATTTATGCTCAGTATCTTTTCTGCTTATTATTTAATATATAATCTGTCTTTAGGGTAGAAATAAGGGCACAGCCAATGATCTTCTTTCAGATTTATCTTATTAATACATTCTAATTTATAAATCAAGCTTTGGGAGTTGGTGATGGACAGGGAAGCCTGGTGTGCTGCATACCATGGGGTTGTAAAGAGTCTGACGGTACTGAGCGACTTATAAATGTCCTTTATGGTTACTGTGGAGGTCTGATGAAATTCACATAATTCTAGAACGCCTTAACCCCAGAAAGAAGCTCATTCAACTAAGAAGTAGCAGAGCTGCATTAACAATTTTAACAACTTATTTATAGAGTATTTTATGATTATACCTTTAATGGCTTCTGGTAGTTGCTTTTAGGGTACTCTTCTTAAAATTATTCATTTCATTTTGTGCTAAATCTTCACATAGAAAAAAATAAAAAAGTTCTAAGAGAAAGTATAGGTCATGTATTCTGGGAGAGCTGTAACCACTTCAGGCCAGTAGAACACCTGTTACTTTACTGGATTAGTAATTAATAGATATGGGACTTCCCTGGTGGCTCCAGCAATAAAGAATCCTCCTGCCAATGCAGGAGATGCAAGTTCAGTCCTTGGGTCAGGAAGAACCATTTGGAGAAGGAAATGGCAAACCACTCCCATAGTCTTGCCTGGGAAATCTCATGGACAGAGGAGCCTAGTGGGCTACAGCCCGTGCGGTTGTAGAAGAGTTGGACATGACTTAGCTACTAAAAAACAGTAACAATTAATAGATATAACTCTGTTGACCAGAAATAATTTATCTGGTTAGCTTATTTTTCCTGCAGCATAAATAATTCACCTGGCACCTTTGGATTGGTTGGTTGTCATCCCTTGGCAAAAATGTAGTTGCCAGTTTCTACAATTCCAAACACAAATGTGGTAAACACTGAACTCTGCTTCCTGTATGCCTATTACTGTTAATAATATTATGATGATCTTACAATACAGAATTAAATAGTGAAAACTGCAATTAACTAAAGTCAGAACACATTGTTTGGATGTAGTTGAGAAGTGGAAGTAGAAGATGGGAAGAATTCACTAATTTTTAATAATCCTTTCAGCCCATAAAATTATTTTTATTTTTCAAGAATGGAGATTTAGTATTGATGGTGGGTGAAAGCCTTTTGAGACATTCTTTTAACTACTTTCTCTTTTATACCTTTTTAATCTCATTGATCTTTTTTAAAAATTTGAGATAGATGGTTTTTATCCCTATTATTTAATAAAACTGTTAGGTATATTGTCTTTAATGTTATGAGTGCATTTTTTTTTCAAATGCTACTTAAAGTCAGAAGCAAAACAATTTTTTAATATCTTGCATGACAAGAAATTTTTATACTTTGGATATGGAGTCTTTGATAATTATGTAAATGCTGAGTGATGCAGAATGTTCTAGGAAGCATATTTTTTAAATTACTTCCAAAAATCATGAGTCAATTGTTGTGTCAATAGATTACCTGCATTTTTCTTTCCGATCACCTATTCCTAAATTCTGAATAGCTACACTGTAATAGCCTTTCCCGGTTTTTCATTCACTGCTGCTGTTGCTAAGTCGCTTCAGTTGTGTCCAACTCTGTGCGACCCCATAGATGGCAGCCCACCAGGCTCTCCTGTCCCTGGGATTCTCCAGGCAAGAACACTGGAGTGGGTTGCCATTTCCTTCTCCAATGCATGAAAGTGAAAAGTGAAAGTGAAGTCACTCAGTAGTGTCTGACTCTTAGCGACCCCCTGGACTGCAGCCCACCAGGCCCCTCCGTCCATGGGATTTTCCAGGCAACAGTACTGGAGTGGGGTGCCATTGCTTTCTCCGAGTATATATTTAGCATACCATAAAAATAACTATTATTTAGGACAAGCAAACTCTGGGAGATAGTGAAAGACATTGAAGCTTGGCGTGCTGCAGTCCATGGGGTGGCAGAGTTGGACAGGATTCAGTGAATGAAGGCAATGGCACCCAACTCCAGTACTCTTGCCTGGAAAATCCCATGGATGGAGGAGCCTGGTAGGCTGCAGTCCATGGGGTCACTAAGAGTCAGACACGACTGAGTGACTTCACTTTCACTTTTCACTTTCATGCATTGGAGAAGGAAATGGCAACCCACTCCAGTGTTCTTGCCTGGAGAATCCCAGGGACAGGGGAGCCTAGTGGGCTGCCGTCTATGGGGTCGCACAGAGTCGGACACGACTGAAGCGACTTAGCAGCAGCAGCAGCAAATATACGCTATCAACAGTAAGATATATTTTATATCCTAATGTTACTTTGTAGGTAAAAATTAATGACATAAATTGACATCTACTTCAGAATTAGTTGGCATTTTGTTTTTGTACCAAGTTGGTGTGGTGTGTAACCTCAATATTTATATGACTTTCAGGTGAAACACATTTTTGCATAAGTACTTGTATGAGTCAAAGCGCTAGTTCATTTTCCGTACTATTTCCTCGGTGTATTTTAAAACTCATTTTAAAAACTTCTTTTTCTGTGTGTTTTGGGACCCTGTAAAGAATAGATGCTGTTTGTAAACAAGTGGTGTAGATACGTATTGATCATGTTGAAATTTTTCTAGCAGATAGTAGTTAGAAAAGAACTTTGGGAAGTTTTGGAAAAGAGTTAACAGCATTTTCATGTATTAAAAGTTAATTTAGTGAAACTTTCATGTAATCAGACTAGCACCACACTCAGGTGTTTTATGTCCTTCTCTTTTTTGACAATTGCAATTGAGCGGTTTTCCAAAATATATATCTCTTTTCCACTGTTTATGAATTAATATAAATTATGTTATAAATTAATATAAATTAACTTATGAAGTAATAAATTAAGTAAATATGTTGCAGTAATCCATAATACCAATTTTAACTTATTGAATTCTAGACTTAATTTAATTATGAATTTTATTATTATTATTATTGCAAAGTGGTTTTTGTGACAGTTTGTAAAATGCAAGTGCTAACACACTTTGCCTGTAAGCAAGCAGGACATTATTTTATTTGTCATTTATTGCAGAATTAACAAAACTTACTATCAGAGATGATTTTTTTCAGTGATACGCTGGTAGAAGTTTAATAATAAGGTTTTGGTGGGGAAGTTGGTAGAGAGAGGCAGTGGTTTATACCTTAACATCAATATGAGATAGAATCAATATAACATCACATCACTGCATATGGAGTTGGGAAGAAGTGATTAGTACTATACCAATATTTTTTCTTTTCTTACCTGTGCTTTTGGTGTCATATCCAAGAAAATGTTGCCAAATCCAATGTCATGGAATATTTGTCCTATGTTTTCTTCTAGGAGTTCTGTTGTTTTAGGTCTTCTTTAGGTCCTTGATCCATTATGAGTTAATTTTTGCATGTGGTGTTAGATAAGGATGAAACTTCATTCTTCTGCATGTGAATATCCAGTTTCCTAGGACCATTTGTTGAAAAGACTTGTCCTTTCTTTCATTGAACAGTCTTGTCACTGTTGTCAGATATTTTGATGTAGTTTCCTTTTTGTTGGTTATTATTGTCTTGAAAAGATGTTCAGTTCAGTCGCTCAGTTGTGTCTGACTCTTTGTGACCCCATGAACTGCAGCACGCCAGACTTCCCTGTCCATCACCAACTCCCGGAGCTTGCTCAAACTCAGGTCCATCAAGTTGGTGATGCCATCCAACCATCTCATCCTCTCTCGTCTCCTTCTCCTCCTGCCTTCAATATTTCCCAGCATCAAGGTCTTTTCCCGTGAGTCAGTTCTTCACATCAAGTGGCCTAAGTATTGGAGTTTCAGCTTCAGCATCAGTCCTTCCAATGAACATTCAGGACTGATTTCCTTTAGGATTGACTGGTTTGATCTCCTTGCAGTCCAAGGGACTCTCAAGAGTCTTCACCACCACCAAAGTTTAAAAGCATCAGTTCTTCGGTGCTCAGCTTTCCTTATAGTCGGACTCTCACATCCATACATGACTACTGGAAAAACCATTGTTTTGATTACATGGACCTTTGTTGGCAAAGTAATGTCTCTGCTTTTTAATATGCTGTCTAGGTTGGTCATAACTTTTCTTCCAAGGAGCAGGCTTCTTAATTTCATGGCTGCAGTCACGATCTGCAGTGACTTTGGAGCCCCTCAAAATAAAGTCTGTTACTGTTTCCACTGTTTCCCCATGTATTTGCTATGAAGTGATAAGATCGGATGCCACGATCTTAGGTTTCTGAAGTTTGAGTTTTAAGCCAACTTTTCACTCTCCTGTTTCACTTTCATCATGAGGCCCTTTAGTTCTTCACTTTCTGCCATAAGAGTGGTGTCATCTGTGTATCTGAGGTTATTGATATTTCTCCCAGCACTCTTGATTCCAGCTTGTGCTTCATCCAGCCCAGCATTTCACATTATGTACTTTGCATATAAGTTAAATAAGCAGGGTGACTATACAGCCTTGACGTATTCCTTTCCCAATTTGTAACCAGTCTGTTCCGTGTCCGCTTCTAACTGTTGCTTCTTGATCTGCCTACAGATTTCTCAGGAGGGCAGGTAAGGTGGTCTGGTATTCCCATCTCTTGAAGAATTTTCCATAGTTTGTTGTGATCTACACAGTCAAAGGCTTTGGCATAATCAATAAAGCAGATGTAGATATTTTTCTGGAATTCTCTTGCTTTTTCTGTGATTCAACGGGTGTTGGCAGTTTGATCTCTTCAATTTTGTTAAGTGCTATTTCTGCTTTTTCAGTTGAGATCATGTGAATTTTTTCCCTTCATCCTGTTCATGTAGGATATTACTTTGATCAATTTTTATGTGTTTAACTGTCCTTGCATTTCAAGAATAAATCCGGTTTGGTCATAGTGTGTACTGTCCTTCTTATGTACTGCTGAGTTTGGTTTGCAAATGTTGAGAATTTTTGGCATCAAGGATTTTTGCATCCTTTATATTCATAAAGGATGTTGGTACATAGTTATCTTGTAGTGTCTTTGTTATCAGGATAATGCTGTCCTCATAGAATGAATTGGGAAGATTTTCCTCCAACCTTTTGATAAACTTTGAGGTGCTGGTATTAGTTCTTTAAATGTTTGATATAATTCACCAGCGAAGCCCAGGGTTTTTCTTTGTCAAAAGATGTTTGATTACTAGTGTACTTACTAGTTATGTATTTATTAAGATTTTCTTTTTGTTTCTTGCTTGATCTGTTTTATTTTTCTAGTAATTTGTCCATTAAATCTAGGTTATCTGATTTGTTGGTATACAGTTGTTCACAGTACTCTCTCATAATTCTTTTTATTTCTGTAGAATTGATGTAATAATGTCTCCATTTTGATTCTGATTTCTCTTTTACTTCTTAGTCCTTATAGCTCAGGATTTGTCCATTATTAAAATCATTTTGAAGAGCCAACTTTTGGTTTCATTGATTTTTCTCTGTTATTTTTCTGGTCTCTACTTTGTCTCTCCTGTCATCTTCATTACTTCCTTTATTCTTTTTGCTCGGTTTGGGTTTAATTTGTTCCTTGAATTTTAAATTTATATTGTTGATTGAAGATTTTTTTTTTTTTAATGCAAGTGTTTATACCTATACATTTTCCCCTTAGTACTGCTTTCTTTGTTTCCTATAAGTTTTGGTATATTGTATCATTGTTTTCATCCTCTTTAAGTGTGTTATAACTCCTTATGGTTTCTTCTTTGATAAGTTGTTATTTAATTCCCAGAATATTTTGAAGTTTCCGATTTTCCTTTTGTTATTGATTTTTAACTTTATCTTAATTTGGTCAGAAATACTTTGTATGATATCCATATTCTTTAATATAGTGAGATTAATTTGTGGCCGAACATATGGTGTATCCTGAAAAATGTCCCATGTGCATTTCAGAAAAACGTCAGTTCTGTTACTGAATAGAGTGTTTCGTATGTCTGTTTGGTCTAGTTGATTGCTGTGTTAAATTCTCTATTTCTTGAAGAATAAGGTCCTTTCTACTCACCTTGGCTTTTGTAATTTGTATGCAAGCTGTGCCAGGAACATGTGCACAGCTGTCTGCCCTATGGGTGGAAGTGGGTATGAGGGTTGGTGCTGCTATTATGCTAATAGCTGAAATTGACCAAAATTAACTGCAGTTTACTGTCCATGTCTTTTCCTGAAAATTCCAAGCTTTCAACAGACTCTATAAAGTTCCAACATAGTTACATCCGATAGATATTGCCAGACAGTTTTGTCTAGGTAGGGAGACAGATACCTGGGGCTTCTTAAGAACTCTGCCATCTTTCCAGAATCTTCTTTAATCCCATATTAATTTCTGCATCAAGCGACTTTGTAAGTAGATGAAGTAACAAGACCTCACATTAATGGAGGGATGCTTTTATTAAAATATAACAGCCCTTTTCTCAACTAACTTTGTATTTAAGAGCTACGTTAGATTCATTTGATATATGTATAGTAATTTTTGGCATTTAACTTTTGGCAGGTGGTTTTGGAATGTATGCTTAAAAAAGACCTTATTTACAATAAGGTCACTCCAACATTTCACCACTGGAAGATTGATGACAAGAAATTTGGCCTTACCTTTCAAAGTCCTGCTGATGCTAGGGCTTTTGATAGAGGCATTCGGAGAGCTATAGAGGATATTTCTCAAGGTAGGTTGTTTTGACTGTTTCCTTAATTTATTAGTTACATATAGTAGAAGTGACTTCAAGCAAGTCAGCTTTTATGATATGAGATCAGGTTTTAAAAGCCGATTGTAGGTAGAGATAAAATAATGGGCTCCTTAATCTGTTTTATGTTTGTCATATACAGTATATACATCAATAGCACACATCAGATAATTCTAAAGTTTTAAAATAAGGGCTCAAAAAGAGAGGAGCAGTCAGAACTTTCAAAATCCTGCATGTGTGTGTTACTCATATCCTTGTTTTGGTAATTATAAGCAGAAAATGTATAATAATTAAATATATGTTGACTCTAGTTATTCTGTGACAAAACCTTTCTTAAGTCTTCACCTGATTTCGTTAATAAGGATTGGCAGAGACAGCAACCTATCCCTTTGTGTATCTTACCAGTCTGTTAGATCATAAACTCTAAAGCTTGCAAGTTTAAAAGGGAGGAAGAATATTTACATGTAAGACTGGCTTTTGCTTAATTAAACAAAAGGAAATCACATTAAAAATCATTTCTTTCCCCCAAAGAAGTCATAACTAAGATTTAATTTGTTTTTTTAATTAAGAAAGAAAATTATCTGTTAGTAGAAATAACCTTCTTATACAAAGCAACTGAATGAAAACGTGTTGACAGCTTTGTGACTTGTATATTTTGAAGATGGGACTTTAGTGAAAAAATTAGAAAACATGAACTAATTATGAGAGAAGCCAGAAGCAAGAACATCGAAAAACTTAGCACAAGTATGTATTGTTAGTGAGTGAAACTACTAGTTAAATAATGTTTTAAATAATGTAGTTAAATAATGTTTTAGCTACTTTAAAAGACTAGAATTTGGTAAACAATTTTTGATTTCTGATTCAGAAAAAAATTCCATGAAATGATGACAGTCATTTTATCCTTAGTACAAGAACCTGTAAATTCTCCCTATATCAGTGTTCTTATTGTTGGCTGAACATGTGAATCAACCTGGGAGGCTTTTGAAAAATAGAATAACTGGTCCTCACTCCATACCACTTGAATGAAACTACTTGGGGAATAGAGCTGAGGCATTCCTTTTTTCTTTAAAGTTTCTGTACATTTCAAATGTGATGAGGAATGATCAAATTATATATCATGAATTTAGGCAGGAGGTGGGGGAGGTGAATATGAATCTTTAGAGTCTCCTGTAGTGGTTATGGTTCTTAAACTATTGCAAGAAACTGAAAAATAAAAAAATATATGATGCCAAATGCCTCATCCAGCAGAGATTCTGACATTACTGGTTTGAGATTATACTCTGGCATCAGTTTTGTCTTTTTTTTTAAGTTTCCCAGTTAATTCTGATATTTAGCTAGTGTGGTGGAAGAAGCAGTACTTTAAAAAGAAAATTGTTATCCATGATGCTGGAATTTTGTGTTTTGAATTAAATTTTATGCCGACACTCATACCCCCATAAGAGCATACTTTTTTCCCTAGGATCAGATAGAATGGTTTATCTTTTTAAAAAAATAATTAATAAGGAGAAGCTCATAAACACCTCGCCAAATAGAGTAGACTACAGTACTCAGCCTGTCTCATTGTTTTTGAACTTTTTAAAAAAATATACTTGGTAGCATTATTACCAGCCACTATTACAGATTTTAAAAATCACACTAAATATTTCTTACTTAGCCTTCTATGATAGTAAGAATAAACTAGGCAGCCTTTTCCATAGGTCAACTTTCTCTTCAAGGGTAGCATATAAACTCAGGATACTTTGCTAAAATAAATTCTTATTATTAATTTGTTGAAACTAAAGGCACCCTTGCATGCCATGAAAAGTTCTATAGAGTCATTGGTGCTCAGAAGTCAGTAACAAGTGGCTATTGATTATCAATAGTGGAGTCAGGCTCATTTGTTTTCGTTCTTATTAAAGCAGCTAAAATCCTAGTTTGAGATACTGAATACTGTTTTGGAGGTCAGAGTGTTTAGAAAAATTGAAGAAATCATGTGGATATCTCCTAAATAACAGAGGAACGTAATGCATATACTCTTCCTAGCAGTTTGAGTATTTCAGAGAAATCAAGGGGAGGACTTAGTAGAGATAGTACACTTTTACAGAATACGTCTCTTTAATAAGTAAGTGGAAATTTACCTGTAGAAGAGGAAAACAATCACTTTATTCTCTGTTCTTCTAACAAAGTGGCAAATATGAGTGGCCAACATCTGACTAGTTGCCGGGCAGTCCAGAATCATCTCTGATCAATCTTCTGTAGCATCTTAGTGATATTATCAATTAGTCAACAACTCTAAAATCTAAGACAAAAGTTCTATGCTTAATTAACTTTTACTTGTTTTCTTAGGATGCCCATCATTTAAAAATGAAGCCGAAGGAACAGAAGACAATTTACAAGTAAGTAGTTTGACTTAAAAGGAATTTCAAAACCTGAAGGATATGGTGGAAATCAGTAGCCTTAATAAATAAACAATTCATATAAATTCTTAAGAAGTTTTTAGATGCCATATTTGTCAGGAAATTTGTGTGTATGTATATGTCTGTGTATGTATATGTATACATATATACATTTTCTATTTAGAGAGAGGTTGATTTTGTTTGGGTTTTTTTTTAATGAAAAAAACTTGAAAGATTTTGTTTATAATAGCATCAAAAAGTGTAAAGTTCCTAGGAATAAATCTAATAAAAGACATGAAAGAAAAAATGTTTTAGAAAAGCCTAATTATAAAGACTGAAATTTTCACAATTAGAAGATTCAATATTGTTTAAATTGCAGTTTCCCCCAAAATTGATTTGTATGCACACCTATTCAAAATCACAAAAGTTATTGTATAGAAATTTATGATATGATTCTAAAATTTATTTTTATTTTTCTTTTTTTGTAAATTGTTTATTTTAATTGGAAGCCAATTACTTTATAGTATTGCAGTGGTTTTTGCCATACATTCACGTGAATCAGCCATGGGTATACATGTGTCCCCCATCCTGAACGCCCCTCCCAACTCCCTCCTCATCCCATCGCTCAGGGTTGTCCCAGTGCACCGGCCCTGGGTGCCCTGTCTCATCGATTGTTGCCTTGCATCAAACCTGGACTGGCAATCTATTTCACATATGGTAATATACATGTTTCAATGCTATTCTCTTAAATCATCCCACCCTCACCTTCTCCCACAGAGTCCAAAAGTCTGTTCTTTACATCTGTGTCTCTTTTGCTGTGATTTTGTTCAGTTTTATAAGGAATTGGCTCATCAGATTGTGGGAGCTGGCAAGTCCAAAATCCACAGGGTAGGTAAGCAGAAAGGCAGGCATCTTGGAAATTCTGGCAAGAGTTGATGTTTTGGTCTTGAGTCTAAGGGCAGTCTCAAGGCAGACTTCCTCTTTGTGGGACCTCAGTCTATAAGTCTTTTCATAATGGATCCTACCTACTTCTTGGAGGATAATCTCCTTTACTGAGTCTAGTAGATTTAGATGTTGGTCAGATATGAAAATTACCTTCACAATATTTAGACTGATGCTTGCCCAAACCACTTGACACCATGGCTTAGTCAAGTTTACAAATAAAATTAACCATCACAGATATCCCATTCCATTTGTAAGGTGCTTGTATTAAAAATTCATAGAAAAATAAATGTTGATAAACTTGGGCACCCTTAATCTCAGTAGGTAGTATAAATTAACATTCTTTAGTTACCAAATTATCAAAGATTTTAAAAATTAATTTTACCCCTGACTGTGTCTTTCCATGAGGTTGACGGATTGACCCTCTACTAGAGAAAATGTAGATTGGTAGATTGTTTTTAGAAAGCAGCTTGGTAATACATATTTAAAAGCCTTAAAAATAGAAACATTCATGCCTGTTGATCAAGTCAGTGAATTTAAAGGGGTAGAGATACACACAAAAAATTATATAAACAGATTTTTGAGTGTGTGTGAAATATTGATAATAAAAAATAATCTATCTAAATAGAATGGAAATGGTTGAATTAATTAAGGTATCTTTGTCATAAAACCTGTAAAAAATTATATTATTTGTAATTTACTTGCAATGTATTGAGTAGTAAAAAACATAATTATATGGTATTATGATCCATCATTACTCAACTAAAATGATAAATAATTTTGTTGGTTGCTTTTGGATTGTGGGATTCTGAGCTGTATGGTTTTTCTTTTTAGTACTTTTAATATCCTGAAGTACTAGTACTTTTAGAATAATAGAGCAAAAAACCAAATTTATATGTATACCTTATATAAATAATTTTTCATATTATTATAAAAATAGAAATCACCTAAAGATATGGCAGACTGTTTTATGTACATTTACTATCAGAAAATAAAAATGGTTTTCATTTCAAAAATGAGAGAAGTATAGCAAAGTTCAAAAAATAAAACATAAATATACTGCCATACATGATAACCATCATGCATATTTTTAAATATAGCCTTTGAATGTTTTTCTGTACAAGTAAATGGGTACATATGTGTTACTATGATATCATTGTACCGTAGCTTTTTTCCAAAACTTCACTTAAATAGAGAATATTTTTATGTGCCCTTAGTGTTTGAAGTTTACAATTTTCAATCTTTTTGTGTCTGTTAATTTGCTTTCAGTGGATGTATCCTAACACATTATATTTATTATACTTTTAAGAGTTCTTATTTGTGTTTTAATATATGAATATTTATTTTATTGACAGCATTATTATTTTATAAACAGTGAATTTCAGTTAATTAGGTATAAGTAAGTAATAAAATATAAAATAAATATATTTTTTAGTTGTTTTCCAAAGTTCTATTTTGTTCTGGTATCAATGAATGCAATGCTGGACTGGATGAATCACAGCCTTAATGCAGGACAGGTTAGTATCAGACATGAAACAACAGACTGGTTCAAGATGGGGAAAGGAGTACATCATGCCGAACGCCAGGCTGGATGAATCACAAGCTGGAATCTAGATTGCCAGTAGAAATATCTACAACCTCAGTTAGGCACATGATACCAATTAATGGCAGACAGTGAAAAGGAACTAAAGAGCCTCTTGATGGAGGTGAAAGAGGAGAATGAAAAAGCTGGCTTAAAACTCAACATGCAAAAAACTAAGACCATGGCATCTGGTCCTATCACTTCATGGCAAATAGATGGGGAAAATGTGAAAAACAGTGTCAGATTTCGTTTTCTTACAATCCAAAATCAGTGTGGACAGTGACTGCAGCCATGAAATTAAAAGACAGTTGCTCCTTGGAAGAAAAGCTGTGACCAACTTAGCATATTAAAAAGCAGAGACATCACTTTGTTGACAAAGGTCTGTATAGTCAAAGCTATGGTTTTTCCAGTAGTCATATATGGATGTGAGAGTTGGACCATAAAGAAGGCTGAGTGGTGAAGAATTGATGCTTTCCAACGGTGGTGCTAGAGAAAATTCTTCAGAGTCCCTTGGACTGCACGGAGATCAAATCAGTCAATCCTAAATGAAATCAGTCTGAATATTCATTGGAAGAACTGAAGCTGAAGCTCCAATACTTTGGCCACCTGATTCGAAGAAATGACTAATTGGAGAAGACCCTGATGCTGGGAAAAATTGAGGGCAAGAGGAGAAGGGGATGACAGAGGATGATATGGTTGGATGGCATCACTGACTCAATGGACATGAGTTTACTCAGACTTGGAGACAGTGATGGACAGAGAAGCCTGGTATGCTGCAGTTCATGGGGTCACAGAGTCGGACACGACTTAGCAACTGAACAACAACCGCGGCAATCAAAGAAAATATGGGGCTGGAAATAGGGAAGCATTTTCTGAATTGCTCCCTATGAAGAGAGTGAATTTAGTTAAAGTTCATCTATTAAAAGAGTTTTTTAACATTCTGCTTTGATTTTGCTTCATTTCTACATATAACATTGTATAAAGGAATAACTTCTGCAGCATTTGTTTGCAAGACTTTGTACATGTCAGAGTCAATGGTTTTGTAGAAACCATTGTCTTATTTTTATAATCTTATTTCCTTCTAGTGCCATATATGTCAAGTCTTTGGTATGGAGTAGTAAAATGGGCAAGATATGAATGAGGAATAATAAATTTATCACAGAGGCAAAAAAAAAAATAGTAAAAATTTAGAAATAGAAAGGGATCCAGGGGATCTTCCCGACCCAGGGATCAAACCTGGGTCTCCCACATTGTAGGCAGACACTTTACCCTCTGAGCCACCAGGGAAGCCCAGAAATAGAAAGGAGGAGCCTAGTGAAGAGAATCACTGTATAACCAAAGCAAGAAGAGTAGTTATTCTGTTGCTGGCTTCTTGGAATCTCTGCTTCATAGTAAAGTCTCTCTAATGCCCCCAGTCCAGCAGGTTACACAAACACCCCTAAAACAGTTATTTATATTTTATCTTCATTAGACACTTGCTTGGTTTTTATTTTCATAATAAAGTAGAAAATATGCATTGTCACTAGAGACTCTAAAATAGGCTTCCACTTAAATGTAATTTTACAAAGAGCAATTTTTATGTCAAATTTTAATTCTTGGTTTTTACTTACTGTGATGTTTTTAAAATAGATTCTTAAATTATATTCCTTTTGGTAGAATCTGATTCTTCTCCCTTTGAGAAGGTGCTATACTTGGTGGGTTGTTACTTAACAAAAAGCATGTGGTAGGAATGAGAAGAGTATGACTTCCAAAGGTAGGCCAGAGGAGATGTTGCAGCTTCTTTCTGGCTCTCTCAGTTCACCATACTGGAGCATGCCAACTGTCGTGTCATGGGGACACTCAGGCAACTCTGGAGATGTTCTTGTGGTGAGAATCTGAAGCTTTGTGACGATAAACATGTTCATGAGCCATCTTGGATGCAGGTCATTCACCCCCAAATGAGACTTCAGACGCCTCCAGTCATAGCTAATGTCTTAACTGTAGCTACTATAGGGAATGAGTCAGAACCACCTAGTTAAACTGTTACTGAATTCATGACCTAGAGAAACTAAAACAATAAATGTCATTTTAAGCCTTTAGGTTTTGGGATAATTTGTTACTGATACAGATTTTGCTACCCATAATGGGATGTTGCCATAATAAGCACTTTAAAATGTGGAATAAAATGTGGAATATAATTTGAACTTGGGGACAGTAGATAGAAGCTTAATGTTAAGCCTTTGAAGAGACTGCCGATGAGGACTGAAATGAAAATGAAGAAAACCATATTGGAAACTAGGAAAGGAAATCACTGTTATATAGTAGCAGGAAGTGGAGCAATACTGTTACCTATACTGATACGTGAAATAGAAAATGTTCTACTTCTGCTTACTGATAAAACAGAAGTTGGCAGAAACAGGCTCAGGAAGGACTCCTAAGCAAACAAACAAAGAAGCAGGACTTGCTGGTTTTGAAAATTCTCATCCTCTCAATATGCTGAACTATGCTAAAATTAGGACATGGCTTCCAGGCAGAGATAAGTCTACAGCACTCAGATAAGTTTGTCTAAAGATGAAGCCAGTGTTTTGACTATAAAGTCCTTTGTTAACATCTCTTCTATATAATCAGAAAGATGTAAGATGAGCCTCAGAGAACCTTTTAATCAAAGTAAGAGGGCTTACAGCAGATTGAGGGTGTCCTTAGCAGAAATTTGAAGTAGAGAAGAGTTTAAGTCAGATTTATGACTATGCTTTTTGTCTAACAGAGTGAAGCTCAGTAAGATTCACAAGAGACCTACAAAGTTTTCAAAAGAGTTAATTAACAAAAATATCACCAACCTAAGGAGTGGCCCCTTAGATCCCCAAAATTCTACTGGCAGAAAGCAGGTTTAAAAATGTTGTACGTGTAAAATTTCATAAAATGGAAAGATAACTCAGACATAGAAGCAAAATCTCAAAGGGCAGAGCCAAGAGCTTTGGAGAATTATTCCCATATTCAAGGAACTTCTAACATATTCCCACCTTAATTATAGAATTTCTTTGGATCAGCGACTCCGTTTTCTCTTACTTTGAACCAGAAGGTTTTATAGCAGCTATCCTCTGCCTGTCCTACCATTGTATTTTGGTTGTATGTGGGGCAGATAATTATCTCTTTAGTTCACAGGTCCTCAGAATGAGAGGAAGTGTACTTATTCCTGTTAGTGAACAGGAACAATGATCAGCTAAGTTGCTCCCAAATTTCTCACTTAAAGAAGCTGTCAGATAGTAAATGTTCTTTGTGGAATTCATTATGCAGCCATAGCTAACCAATACATAAGCAGAAAAAGAAGATGATTAGAATGAAAGCTAACATTTATAGTCATGTTCATTTTATCTTAACTCCCATTCTTAACTTCTTTAGATATACATCTACCTTAGGCTAAATTCCATCTTTCAAAAGAAGATTGTATTACATCTTGGTTTGATAGTGCCTTTATAACTAAAAGTATGTTCGGGTAGGAAAAAATCAGTTCTTATTAGTTTAAAAAAATTCTGAGCCTGATGATGTGTATATGATATATTAACCTCAATTTATACCAAAAGGATTTGAAGGATACTGAGAAGCTAGTGAAATGTGAAGTTTTTGAAAAGAATCAACTTCTAGAATTAAACTGACAAAAGTCTTAAGTTTACCGTAGTGCCAATATTTGTGATATGCTAAAGTTTTCGAGTACCTCATTCTTATTTTGCAATGTATTGGAGGTTATAAAGTATTCTAATTAAGTTAGCCACCTTATTAGGATTAAAGTTTTGTAATTCACTGATGGACTTGACATACATAAACATTTTGAATTTATTTTGAGTGCAGGTTAACTGTAGTTTATGATAGTGATTAGGTTAGGTTTACTTTATTAGTAATTATTTGCAAAGGTAACTAAAGTGGCTTTAAAAGAATAACCCACTATCTTTTTAACCCCAAGAAAATAACTGTTATAGTTACATCATAAATGTTTTTAAGATTTGAAATATCAGAGTGGGAATCCTCTCCATTTTGAATATTACATTAATTTGCTCAATAAAGATTTGAGTAGCTGTTTTGTTCTAATAACTACACGAAACATTTGATTATTTACAGTAGACAACTTTGAGCTTTCAGCCGTTACCTTCATCAGTATCATAAATCACTTTCTCTTTCATTGAAGGGGGTCGTAGCATCATTATTTGGATTTAAAATCATATCTTGCTCATCTTTTATCCCTAATGTTTAGTACAGTGTTGACCATATACATGGCTGGTACTTAGGAAAAGTTTATTGAAGAAAAATCTTCAAAACTAAGGTGTTTTTAAAAAAACAAAGAACCCCAAGCAGTAGTAAGATATGAGTTTCTTTCTTTTCATTGGGTTTCTTTCACTATTTCAGTAAGCCAATTAAGGTGGGATGTTTTGCTGTTGTTGTTTTAATGCTAGCTTACATTTGCTTTAAGATTATTTTAAACTGTTTTTCCAACCAGAGTTATTAGTTGTAACAGCTCTTACTGTTCAGACATGCTAGGTTGGTAACAACCCATGAAACGTACCTCATGATTGGTTTGTGATTATACGAACAAGAAAGATCTCAGATTCCATGCTTTGGGGCAGAAGAAGGATACCTAATTAATCTGAAGTGAGACCATATCATATTATCTCTTAACCACTGAGAAATACTTGACAGACTTATCCTTTTTTAGAATTAAGTAGTGTCATTTTTCAGCCAAATGATTAAAAGGACTGTGATGTACCTTTATTTTTTAAAGTCATTTGCTTTAGTTAAGGAGCATATGAATTGTTCATGCATTCATTTTCAAAGGTGGTAGTACTTTAACATGGCTCTATATTCTGAAAACTAAGTTAATTATTAGAACTAGCAAAATGGATTTTATATTACTGTGACCCCCTCACCATCTTACTTTAAACAGTATCTTATAGTTACGTTTCTGTAACCTTTTTATATTTTAGACTGACTTTTATTTAATTACTAACAAGGGAGAAAAACTGTACATAATCTTTTTGCATAATGTTTGTCGTTGATTTTTTTTCCTTGACTCTTAAACTTATCTTCATGTAGAATACTTGGATAGTTAGAAAACTATAAAGAAGAAATCAGGAATCATTTATCCCTACCCCAAAGGTAGTTGCTGTTTTACAGATTTTGGATACTTCTGCCTAAGTTTTTCTGTTGTATTCAAATACAAAGTAGGGAAAACCACTAGACCATTCAGGTATGACATAAATCAAATCTGTTATAATTATACAGTAGAAGTGACAAATAGATTCAAGGGATTAGATCTGATAGAGTGCTTGAAGAACTATGGACAGAGGTTCATGACATTGTATTGGAGGCAGTGATCAAGACCATCCCCAAGAAAACAAAATGCAAAAAGGCAAAATGGTTGTCTGAGGAGGCCTTACAAATAGCTGAAAAAAGAAGAGAAGCTAAAGGCAAAGGAGAAAAGGAAAGATATACCCGTTTGAATGCAGAGTTCCAAAGAACAGCAAGGAGAGATAAGAAAGCCTTCCTTAGTGATCAGTGCAAGGAAATAGAGGAAAACAATAGAATGGGAAAGACTAGAGATCTCTTCAAGAAAGTTACAGAAACCGAGGGAACATTCAATGTAAAGGTGGGCACAATAAAGGACAGAAATGGTATACACCTGACAGAAGCAGAAGATATTAAGAAGAGATGGCAAGAATACACAGAAGAACTATACAAAAAAGATCTTCATGACCAAGATAATCACAATGGTGTGATCACTCACCTAGAGCCAGACATCCTGGAATGCGAAGTCAGGTGGGCCTTAGGAAACATCACTATGAACAAAGCTAGTGGAGGTGGTGAAATTCCACTTGAGCTATTTCAAATCCTAAAAGATGATGCTGTGAAGGTGCTGCACTCAATATGCCCGCAAGTTTGGAAAACTCAGCAGTGACCACAGGACTGGAAAAGGTCAGTTTTCATTCCAATGCCAAAGAATGTTCAAACTACTACCACACAATTGCACTCATCTCAGTTCAGTTCAGTTGCTCAGTCGTGTCCGACTCTTTGTAGCCCCATGAATCACAGCACGCCAGGCTTCCCTGTCCATCACCGACTCCCAGGGTCTACCCAAACCCATGCCCATCGAGTCGATGATGCTATCCAGGCATCTCATCCTCTGTCATCCTCTTCTCCTCCTGCCCCGAATCCTTCCCAGCATTAGGGTCTTTTCCAATGAGTCAACTCTTCGCATTAGGTGGCGAAAGTATTGGAGTTTCAGCTTCAACATCAGTCCTTCCGATGAACATCCAGGACTGATCTCCTTTAGGATGGACTGGTTGGATCTCCTTGCAGTCCGAGGGACTCTCAAGAGTCTTCTCCAACACCACAGTTCAAAAGCATCAGTTCTTTGGCGCTCAGCTTTCTTCACTGTCCAACTCTCACATCCATACATGATCACTGGAAAAACCATAGTCTTGACTAGACAGACCTTTGTTGGCAAAGTAATGTCTCTGCTTTTAAATATGCTATCTAGCTTGGTCATAAGTTTCCTTCCAAGGAGTACGTGTCTTTTAATTTCATGGCTGCAATCACCATCTGCAGTGATTTTGGAGCCCCCCAAAAATAAAGTGTGACACTGTTTCCACTGTTTCCCCATCTACTTGCCATGAAGTGATGGGACCGGATGCCATGATCTTAGTTTTCTGAATGTTGAGCCATAAGCCAACTTCTTCACTCTCCTCTTTCACTTTCATCAAGAGGCTCTTTAGTTCTTCTTTGCTTTCTGCCATAAGGGTGGTGGTATCTGCATATCTGAGGTTATTGATATTTCTCCCAGCAATCTTGATTCCAGCTTGTGCTTCTTCCAGCCCAGAGTTTCTCATGATGTACTCTGCATATAAGTTAAATAAGCAGGGTGACAGTATACAGCCTTGACGTACTCCTTTTCCTATTTGGAACCAGTCTGTTGTTCCATGTCCAGTTCTAACTGTTGCTTCCAGACCTGCATACAGGTTTCTCAAGAGGCAGGTCAGGTGGTCTGGTATACCCATCTCTTTTAGAATTTTCCACAGTTTATTGTGATCCACACAGTCAAAGGCTTTGGCATAGTCTGTAAAGCAGAAATAGATGTTTTTCTGGAACTCTCTTGCTTTTCTGATGATCCAGCGGATGTTGGCAATTTGATCTCTGGTTCCTCTGCCTTTTCTAAAACCAGCTTGAACATCTGGAAGTTCACGGTTCACGTTTTGCTGAAGTCACTAGCAAAGTAATGCTCAAAATTCTTGCAGCAAGGCTTCGACAGTATGTGAATCGTGAACTTCCAGATGTTCAAGCTGGATTTAGAAAAGGCAGAGGAATCAGAGATCAAAGTGCCAACATCCATTGGATCATAGAAAAAGCAAGAGAATTCTAGAAAAACATCTGCTTCATTGACTACACTAAAGCCTTTGTGTGGACACCAAACTGTGGAGAAATTCTTCAAGAGATGGGAATACCAGACCACCTGACCTGCCTTCTGAGAAATCTGTATGCAGGATAAGAAGCAACAGTTAAAACTGGACATGAAACAACGGACTGGTTTCAAATTAGGAAAGCAGTATGTCAAGGCTGTGTATTGTCATCCTACTTAATTAACTTATATGCAGAGTGAAATGAAGTGAAAGTCGCTCAGTTGTGTCCGAATCTTTGCGACTGTTATAGTCCATGGAATTCTTCAGGCCAGAATACTGGAGTGGGTAGCCTCCAGGGGATCTTCCCTATCCAGGGATTGAACTCAGGTCTCCTGCATTGCAGGCAGATTCTTTACCAGCTGAGCCACAGAGTACATCATGCGAAATGCCGGGCTGCGTGAAGCACAAGCTGGAATCAATATTTCTGGAAGAAATATCAATACCATTAGTTATGCAGATGAGACCACTCTTATGGCAGAATGTGAAGAGGAACTAAAGAGCCTCTTGATGAAAGTGCAAGAGGAGAAAGAAAACACTGGTTTAAAACTCAACATTCAGAGAACTAAGATCATGGCATCCAGTCTCATCACTGCCTGGCAGATAGATGGGGAAACAATGGAAACAGTGAGAGACTTTATTTTCTTGGGCTCCAAAATCACCCTGGATGGACTGCAGCCATGAAATTAAAAGATGCTCGCTCCTTGTAAGAAAAGCTTTGAGAAACCTACACAGCATATTAAAAAGCAGAGACATAACCGACAAAGGCCCATCTAGTCAAAGCTATGTTTTTTCCAGTTCAAGTATGGACGTGAGAGTTGGACTATAAAGAAAACTGAGCGCCAAAGAATTGATGCTTTTGAACTGTGGTGTTGGAAAAGACTCTTGAGAGTCCATTAGACTGCAAGGAGATCAAACCAGTCAATCCTAAAGGAAATCAGTCCTGAATATTCATTGGAAGGACTGATGCTGAAGCTGAAGCCACCTGATGTGAAGAACTGACTCGTTGGAAAATATCCTGATGCTAGGAAAGTTTGAAGGCAGGAGGAGAAAGGGACAACAGAGAATGAGATGGTAGGATGGTATCATCGACTTGATGGACATGAGTTTGAGCAAGCTCTGGGTGTTCGTTATGGACAGTCCATGGGGTTGCAAAGAGTCGGACATGACTGAATGACTGAAGTGAACTAACAGAAAATCACTATTAGAATCTCTTCTCCATTTTGATTGTGTCTTTGATCAGATTTTTGTTTGTATTGGTAACAGTAGAGATTGTAGTGCTTGGAATTTAAGTAGTAAAAATTGTAGAATTTGAACCCACACAGTCTGATTTCAGAGACCTTGAATTTCACCATTATATTATATAACTGTACTGCAGTTTATTAACCATTCATGTTTCATTGAACATTTACTTAGTTTCCATGGTCGTATACATTAATTTTTGTTGGTATTTCTGAATATGACCTTAGGATAAAATCCTAGAAATATATTCACTAATTAAAGGATTGTCTAAAAATTTTATAGTTTGTAGGAACTATGCACCTACAGCCTGCCTATTAACTAAGAAACAGATTTACAGACAATAAACAATCCCTGAACACCTAATACCACTTTTAAGCCAAACCTAACTTTTTGCGTACACCTATGGCTGATTCACGTTGATGTTTGACAGGAAACAACAAAGTTCTGTAAAGCAATTATCCTTCAATTAAAAAATAGACAAATTTTTTTAAAAATAAAAGGAAAAGATAACTTAGTATTTTAGTTGATTAATCTAGGTTGGAGAACTTGTTTTTCTGGTGTTTGCTGGACATTGTATCTTGGTACTTTTTTCATATTCCTTCCATATTATTTCATCACTGATTGCTGTGTTCAGATTGCATGAACAAAATACTATATATCCTATTAATATTTTAAGAGAAAGCTCATAGACTTGTAAAATTAAAAATTCAAGGTTAGTGTATTCCTAAACTAATGAAAAATAATGAAAATAAATCTAGGGAACAGGAGACATTTGTGGTCAAATCTAAAATGCGTTGCTACTGGGTGCTACATCAAAGTGTAAATAGTAATTTTGTTGGGCTTGTAAAATTATTAGTAATTTATTCCCCCTTTCTCTGGTTTCTAAGTTTGCATGTGCTCAGTGCTCAATTCCTAAGTTGTGTCCTAGTCTTTGTGACCCCATGGACTATAACCAGTCAGGCTTCTCTGTCCATGAGATTTCGCCAGTCAAGAATACTGGAGTGGGTTGTCATGTCTTTCTCCAGGTAATCTTCTGGATCCAATGATTGAACCCATGTCTCTTATTCCTCCTGCATTGGCAGATGGCCAACTAGCACCACCTGGGAAGCCCAAAATATAAGATTTCTTTATCAAAGAACATTTCTATTTTTTTCCATCATGCTAAAATAAACTAGTAGTATAATTATTTAAAACTTCTCTTGTTAGATATGACCCAGTCACACACTCAGACCTGTGATTTGTGATATATAACTATAAGAATTAAAGTTTGGAGCAGTTGATAGACTGTAATAATCATTTAACCACCTTTCTTCACACTAGATTATTTATTGGGAGCAGTACATTTTAAAAAGTTTGCAGAACGACACTATTTTCTCTGCCTCAGAACTAATTTAGGGAGATAGGACAAAAGGAGGGAAAAAGCAAAATCTGTATTTATTTTCTCTATAGCTGTCTTCTAGACTTATGTTCTAGTTGAGAGCTACAGCTGAAATTATTAATTTATACTGCATCCTTTTGCCTCTGCACACAAAAATTGCTATATTAGTCTTAGAGAAAGAAAAAGCTAAATGATCTCTGAGCAACCATAGGAGAATAATTACTATACGAGCCCTTGAGAGGGAAGCAGGTTTCCATTGTATATTAAATATTGGCATAGTTTACTTTTTAGATAATACAGAGGAGCCAATGTACTAAAAGCATTGGACGTATGCTACTGCTATAGACAGCTTTTTAAAAGATGAAGATTGTGCAAATGTATGTACATTCTTTGTGGCTTTCATATATTAAGTTTTCTGCTCTTGTGGAAGATTTTCCACCACCTAACTTGAAGTTATATCCCTATACCTGTAGTAATTGCTACTTTTAAAGAGTTATAATCCAATTAAAAAATTCAAAAGTTTGTTAGCCAGAATACTTTTTACCTTTTTACTCGTACCAAAATTTAAAAAAATGTTTTGGCTTTTATTAATTTTAATAACAAATAGTACAAATCTTTTTATAAAGTGATAATTTTTTTCTTAGGAGCTTGGCAAAGATTGTTAAATGATAAGGCCCAGTGTGGGTTGAGATGTGAGGAAATAGTCTTTCTTGAGAGGTTTTCAAATGGTAACATAAGTTTGCTAGAGTGTAGCTTATACTCTTTAGATCTGCCTGCAATGCAGGAGACCTGGGTTCAATCCCTGGATTGCAAAGATCCCCTGGAGTTCAGTTCAGTTCAGTTCAGTCGCTCAGTCGTGTCCGACTCTTTGTGACCCCATGAATTGCAGCACGCCAGGCCTCTCTGTCCATCACCAACTCCCGGAGTCTGCCCAAACCCATGTCCATCGAGTCAGTGATGCCATCCAACCATCTCATCCTCTGTCTTCCCCTTCTCCTCCTGCCCCCAATCCTACCCAGCATTAGGGTCTTTTCCAATGAGTCAACTCTTTGCATGAGGTGGCCAAAGTATTGGAGTTTCAGTTTCAACATCAGTCCTTCCAATGAACACCCAGGATTGATCTCTTTTAGGATGGATTGATTGGATCTCCTTGCAGTCCAAGGGACTCTCAAGAGTCTTCTCCAACACCACAGTTCAAAAGCATCAATTCTGCAGCGCTCAGCTTTCTTCACCGTCCAACTCTCACATCCATACATGACCACTGGAAAAACTATAGCCTTGACTAGACGGACTTTTGTTGGCAAAGAAATGTCTCTGCTTTTAAATATGCTATCTAGGTTGGCTATAACTTGCGGGCATGGCAACTCACTCCAGTACTCTTGCCTGAAGAATCCCCATGAACAGAGGAGCCTGGCAGGCTATATAGTCTGTGGGGTCGCAGAGAGCAGACACTACTGAGCGACTAAGCACAGCACAGCAATTCTAAGAAAATAATATTACCAGTCCACCAAGATGTGTTAATGAGGAGGTGCATGGCAATCCATATGACAAAATCTTGGAAGTGATCTAAATATCCATAGAGTTTTGCCTAAAGAATGTATAACATACACAAATACTGAACTTCTTTGCACGGGGTACATCTTTATATATATTGACACAGGGAGAGGTTCATGGTATATTTTGTAGTAAAAAATAGGCAGTGCATGGATAGATTCTAAATATATAAATGGAATCAAATTATACATAGAGTTTAAACATATACTTGGTACTTTTCTCATATTCCTTCTATATTATTTCATCACTGATTACTGTGTTCAGATTGCCTAAGCAAAATAGTAAATATGCTATTAATGTTTTAAGACAAAGCTCATAGACATGCAAAATTAAAAATTCAAGGTTAGTTTATTCTTAAACTAATCAAAAGTAATTAAAAGAAATCTAGCAAACAGACATTTGTGGTCAAATCTAAAATACATTGCTGCTGGGTGCTACATCAAAATGTAGATATTTGCTTCTTCATGGCAAATAGAAAGGGAAAGGGTGGAAGCAGTAACAGGTTTCCTCTTCTTGGGCTCTAAAATCACTGCGGATGGTGACTGCAGCCATGAAATTAGAGGATGATTGCTTCTTGACAGGAAAGCTATGGCAGACCTAGACAGTGTGTTAAAAAGCAAGAGACATACATCACTTTTCTGACAAAGGTCAGTATAGTCAAGGCTATGGTCTTTCCAGTTGTCATGTATGGATGTGAGAGCTGGACAGTGAAGAAGGCAGAGTGCCGAAGAATTAATGCTTTCAAACTGTGGTGCTAGAGAAGACTCTTGAGAGTCCTTTGGACAGCAAGGGGATCAAACCAGTCAATCTTAAAGGAAATCAACTCTGAATACTCTTCAGAAAGACCGATGCTGAAGCTGAAGCTCCAGTACTTTGGCCACCTGATGCTAAGAGGTGACTCTTTGGGAAAGACCCTGGTGCTGGGAAAGATTGAAAGCAGAAGAGGGCAACAGAGGATGAGATGGTTGGATGACATCACTGATTCAGTGGACATGAACTTGGGCAAGCTCTGGGAAATGGTGAGGGAAAAGGAGGCCTGGCATGCTGCAGTTGTTGGGGTTGCAAAGAGTTGAACACGACTGGGCAACTGAACACAAAACAATAAACATGTATTAAGTCTAGAAAGATATATGTCAAATAATAATAGGTGCTATTCCATGAGGTGGTGAAGAAGCTTTTTTTTGGTAATTGGAACTTTTTAGTTATTTTTAAAAATTATTTCTTTTGTGGGTACAGACTTTTTGTTGTTTAAGGAGTTATTTTTCTGCTTTTTTCTATTGCCGTATTTACTCCCAAGGGTCTATATTAATGTAATGTTATCTGACTTTTGAATATAAATTATTACTGATAACTTATAGGGTGCTCACTGTGTGTCAGAATAAGTTCTAAGCTCTAGGGATAAAACAGAGACAGAGTCTCATTACTGGCTAATGGGAGAAATACAAATGATAGAACACAGAGTATAGGGTGACAGAAGTATTTTTGAGGAAATTCAGAGGAGGAAGTAACTTTGGAGTGGAGTAACAGACACATATCCATTCTTTTTAGATTCATTTCCCATATAGGTGATTATAGAATATTGACTAGAGTATGCTACATAGTACGTCCTTGTTGTTTATCTCTTTTATATATGGTAGTGTATATATGTTAATCCCAAACTCTGAAAAGGAGTTTTTCTAGAGAAAATAGAAGATAGTCTTTGTGGGCAGAGGAAATGACATGTACAAAGAATCAGAATTGTGAAATGTCAGATGGTCCTGGAGAGAAACAGGGTAGTAAGTATATCTTAAACAAAAAGTGATTATAAAACCGTAGAGTAGGAACCACGGTAAAGTGACAAACCTATACGTGCATTTGTTAGTGCTTTTGTTCATTCTCAAGATTTCTTGTTCATGTAAAGAAAACACTTAAGTTTTAGTGAGGCCTAGTTCATTATTATAGAAATTAAATAGTATATCCATAAATAAGAAAGTTGTGATAATGCCTGGTCTTAGAATGTAGAACATTGTTTGTGGATATGTAAATTGTTAAAACCACTTGGGAAAATAATTATAAATCAGAGCATACATGTGTCTTATAATCCAGCATCTCTACCCGTGGTATAGGTACCAGAAAAATTCTTTTAAATGTGTATCATGAGGCTTGTAGAAGAATGTTCTTAGCACTGTTGTTTGAAATAGCAAAAAATTAAGTGTTTTATCTTAGGCAAGTTACATAATCTCTTTAAGCTTTAGTTTCTTCTTGCAGAGTAGAGACAAAATAATCCCAACTACCTTGAAGGGTTGTTGTGAGGATTAAATGAATTAAATCATGTTAAGTACTTGGGACAATGTCTGATACATAGAAAATGCTTAATATATGTTGGCTGTCAACACTACAAGTGAAAATGAGTGAGCTCTTGCTGCATATGTCAACATAAATAAATTTCATGCAAAAAAGTTGAGCAAGAAAAGCAGGCTCCATAATGTCCTGAGTAGCATGGTAACAGTCAAAATCCAGAAACATCTATAACTAAATATTGTTTAGAAATAGTATTTTTTGGAGAAGGAATTGGCAACCTACTCCAGTATTCTTGCTTAGAAAATTCCATAGAGGAATCCGTGTGGTCACAAATAGGGTATGACTGAGCTACTGACCCATAGGGGTAAGAATAGGAATCATCACTAACTGTTAATTAGTAAGAGGAATCTTATTGGGGAGGTAAAAATGTTACAAAACTTGACTGTGGTGGTGGTTGCACAGCTAGGTAAGTTTAATGAAGGTCATTGAAGTGATCCTCAATTCCATTCCTGTTTAAGCATCTGGGTTCCCTGCCATAACATCTATTGCCACCCATATCTAGAATAAAGTGTTGTCTTGGAGCCTGTTGTACATTTAAAAATAAACTTTTCTAAAAAGGTCATTGAACTGTACAATTTAAATATGGAACCTAAATTATACCTCAATAAAGTTGTTTCTTCTTCAGAAAAAAAAAAAAATAGTATTTATTACCTTTATGTTATTATGTCTGTAGTCCTTTATATAAAATATTTCCTAAGGGAATTGTCAGTGGTTTGGTGTATACCCTTCCTTATACTGATAAAATTTTAAAATATCTATTTATCCATCCCTTCAATTTGACAAATAGGATCATGTCATATTAACAGTTGTATACCTAACTTTTCTTCATTTAGCAATTCTTGTGAGTGCTGCATACAGATCTTTGTAATGGCTTTTAGAATTTATCATATATATATCATAAAATTTTAGTCCCATTCCAGTTTAATTGAAAGCCCAACAGAGCTTTGATAATTGGATACCTTATAAGGATTCTGAGTGGGAAAACCAACAAGTTTGCATACCTAAACTTTCACAAGGCAATCATTTACTTATTTATTTATCTTACAAGGCAATCATTTAGAAACCTCCTAAAATAAGAGAGGCAAAAAAGATAATGAGAGCTTGCATTAAGAGAGTAGCTAAGTGGTTATGGAGAAGAGAAAATGGATTTGAAAAACACTCAGAATTTTAGTTTGTTTTTGAAAATTATTCTATTTTATTGACCAAAAGAGATATTCTGCCTGAATCAGAAGGATTTGAAACAAGGCTTGAACAATGTCTCAGTTTATTATTTCAGATACAGAGTGGCTGGGGCGGAGGGGGGAGGGGATCTACTTAGACTGGTTCATTAGTTAATTGAATTATTTGAATATTTTGATAGAATATAATTCTGTTATATTTTAAAATACTGTGATTTTACATCAAAATAAAGGGAGAAAATATATCAGTTCAGTTCAGTTACTCAGTCGTGTCCAACTCTTTGTGACCCCATGAATTGCAGCACGCCAGGCCTCTCTGTCCATCACCAACTCCCGGAGTCTACCCAAACCCATGTCAATCGAGTCGGTGATGCCATTCAACCATCTCATCCTCTGTCGTCCCCTTCTCCTCCTGCCCCCAATCCTTCCCAGCATTAGGGTCTTTTCCAATGAGTCAACCCTTCGCATGAGGTGGCCAAGTATTGGAGTTTCATTTTCAACATCAGTCCTTCCAATGAATACCCAGGATTGATCTCTTTTAAGATGGATTGATTGGATCTCCTTGCAGTCCAAGGGACTTTCAAGAGTCTTCTCCAACACCACAGTTCAAAAGCATGAATTCTACGGTGCTCAGCTTTCTTCACCGTCCAACTCTCACATCCATACATGACCACTGGAAAAACCATAGCCTTGACTAGACGGACTTTTGTTGGCAAAGAAATGTCTCTGCTTTTAAATATGCTATCTAGGTTGGCCATAACCTTCCTTCCAAGGAGTAAGCGTCTTTTAATTTTATGGCTGCAATCACCATCAGCAGTGATTTTGGAGTCCAAAAAAATAAAGTCAGCCATTGTTTCCACTGTTTCCCCAACTACTTCCCATGAAGTGATGGGACCAGATGCCATGATGTTAGTTTTCTGAACGTTGAGCTTTAAGCCAACTTTTTCACTCTCCTCTTTCACCTTCATCAAGAGGCTCTTTAGTTCTTCTTCACTTTCTGCCATAAGGGTGGTGTCATCCACATATCTGAGGTTATTGATATTTCTCCCGGCAATCTTGATTCCAGCTTGTGTTTCTTCCAGCCCAGCGTTTCTCATGATGTACTCTGCATATAAGTTAAATAAGCAGGGTGACAATATACAGCCTTGACGTACTCATTTTCCTATTTGGAACCAGTCTGTTGTTCCATGTCCAGTTCTACCTGTTGCTTCCTGACCTGCATACAGGTTTCTCAAGAGACAGGTCAGGTGGTCTGGTATACCCATCTCTTTCAGAATTTTCCACAGTTTATTGTGATCCACACAGTCAAAGGCTTTGGCATAGTCTGTAAAGCAGAAATAGATGTTTTTCTGGAACTCTCTTGCTTTTTCGATGATCCAGCGGATGTTGGCAATTTGATCTCTGGTTCCTCTGCCTTTTCTAAAACCAGCTTGAACATCTGGAAGTTCACGGTTCATGTATTGCTGAAGCCTGTCTTGGAGAATTTTGAGCATTACTTTACTAGCATGTGAGATGAGTGCAATTGTGTGGTAGTTTGAGGATTCTTTGGCATTGCCTTTCTTTGGGATTGGAATGAAAAGTGACCTTTTCCAGTCCTGTGGCCACTGCTGAGTTTTCCAAATTTGCTGGCATATCGAGTGCAGCACTTTCACAGCATCACCTTTGAGGATTTAAAATAGCTCATCTGGAATTCCATCACCTCCACTAGCTTTGTTCATAGTGATGCTTTCTAAGGCCCACTTGACTTCACATTTCAGGATGTCTGGCTCTAGGTGAGTGATCACACCATTGTGATTATCTGGGTCATGAAGATCTTTTTTGTACAGTTCTTCTGTGTATTTTTGCCACCTCTTCTTAATGTCTTCTGCTTCTGTTAGGTCCATACCATTTCTGTCCTTTATTGAGCCTATCTTTGCATGAAATGTTCCTTTGGTATCTCTAATTTTCTTGAAGAGATCTCTAGTCTTTCCCAATCTGTTGTTTTCCTCTATTTCTTTGCACTGATCGCTGAGGAAGGCTTTCTTATCTCTCCTTACTATTCTTTGGAACTCTGCATTCAGATGGGAATATCTTTCCTTTTCTCCTTTGCTTTTCGCTTCTCTTCTCTTCCCAGCTATCTGTAAGGCCTCCTCAGACAGCCATTTTGCTTTTTTGCATTTCTTTTCCATGGGGATTTTCTTGATCCCTGTCTCCTGTACAGTGTCACGCACCTCTGTCCATAGTTCATCAGGCACTCTGTCTATCAGGTCTAGTCCCTTAAATCTATTTGTCACTTCTACTGCATACTCATAAGGGATTTGATCTAGGTCATACCTGAATGGACTAGTGGTTTTCCCTACTTTCTTCAATTTAAGTCTGAATTTGGCAATAAGGAGTTCATGATCTGAGCCACAGTCTGCTCCCGGTCTTGTTTTTGCTGACTGTATAGAGCTTCTCCATCTTTGGCTGCAAAGAATATAATCAATCTGATTTCAGTGTATACCTAGATTTTAAAAGAAACCCACCTTATAAAAAGTGAACCACCTCTTGAAAATTGGGAAAGCGTTCATAAACATACTCAGGGATAGTATTAGCATTCATTTTATATCCTTTAAATCTTGTATCTTTTCATGCTTAAAACTGTGTAAATAAAATGCTATATACTGACTTTTTAGCATTGAGTAATTCTCCACAAAGTAGATATTATTCATAAGTCTAATTTCAAATGACCACTCATTACGTTAAGTGGACATACCATGAATTACATAACCATCCCCTTAATTTGGGAGATTAAAGTTGTTTCTTCGTTTTTACTGTTAAAATTTTTTCTGAGAAAAATATTTTTTGCCTAAAGCTCTTTCCATTTAGTACATTTTTTTTCTTTACTAGATCGCGTAAATGGTCAAAATGTATACATGTTTTTAAAGCTTTTGATATATTTTATTAAAATTGCTATTCAAAAATGGTTGGTCCAGATTTTACTCTTATGTATCGAATTAGCAGTGAATGAGAATGACCATTCTCATATCACCACTTTTTTTTTTTTTTAACTTTGTCAGCTTAACATTCATCTAAATTTAAACTTGCTGAAAAGGATACAGTTAAGTAGTAGAAAAATGCCCTTTTTCTGTTAAAGATTCTCTACAAATGTTAGTTTCTCACAGTTCTCAGATAGTATATCCCTTATTGTAGATTGTAGACTGTACATTTTCAAACAGTGAAGGTTTATTTGTTTTATCAGACTCTTGAAAGATGTTTTAGTTATTTTATTAACTGAGACATTTTGAGGTGTATAGCTGTAAATTTACTGTGCAGTATGAAGTAATTCTAATAGGTTAATTCCAGGTATTTTGGTAAGCATTTAATAGTTGAACTAAATCATTTATTACCTATCATCTACATTTTTGTTTGTTTAATAATGAAATAATGCTTTTATATTTCCCTTTAAAAATGTATTTAATCAAAAAGAAATGTGTTTACTGTTTAATGTACAGAATGTAAGTATAATTAACCTAAGTCATGCAGTAAAACACTGGGTCATGAAACCATTTTGTATTTGTTCAGATACATATTTTTAAGTAAGTTTTATTTTACAGTTGTTAAATGACTTCCGTTAGATTAGAATGCAGTAAAGATGACCTAATCCAAATAGTTGTCACCATAAAAAGCATAATTAGTTTATGACCATTCCTGATATTACGACTAATACTGCAGTTTGTGCTTATTTATAGGTTTTAATCTCTTTGAGTATCTCAGCTGACCCTTAGATTTTTAATACAAATATTGTACCCAGTTTATAATAAAAAGGAATTGTGATTTAGAAAGGTCAGTTGCTTAAATTTTATACCTTAGGTGGATAAGACAGGTTTTCAACCTAGGCCCTTTCTCTAAACCTTTTTGTTCTTGTTGTTTTCTTCTATTCAAGTTGTTTATGATTTTTGACAATTACTTGGGTCATTTATTTTGAAAACTCTCTGGAACAAATATATTTCCTGAATTTTTTTTTTATTCTTCTCAACTTTTATCATGCATTTTGAAAGAATGTTGGCTGGATACCATTATCTAGCCAACTCCTTTGCAGTAACTGAGCATTGTCATAACACTGGAGACAACTATTAGGAAAATTATATAAAAATAGTAATTAACTGGGCTTGACACAGTTTTCAGTAGACAGTAGATTCTCAGATACATTTTTAAAGTTTAATTGACTACTTCCTGATAAAAGAGCAGCTTTTAGTTTTCAGAGCATTTTCGTATATGTTATCTCACTAAATCCTTACAATAGCCCATGTATTAAAACTGTACAGGTATTATAATTATTTAATAATTGAAAAAACTGAGTTCCAGAGAAATAAAATGTCACAAAACTACCTTGTTTCAGAGCAAGGGCTATTATGTGCATTTATAAATTTATAATATCTTGCCATTTAATGAGTTTTATTGTTTAATTTTAAATTAAGCCAAATTTTAATGTTTTTTATTTTTATAAAATAGATTGTAAAGGCTTCTCCTTTTAAAAATATTAGCCCTGTTATGATTACTATAAATAGTTTAGAATGAGGCGGTAAAAGTATTACTGTCATTTTACTTGAGTGTCACTGTTTCTTCCCAGATAACTATATACTAATGGGAAAAATAATAGCAAGTAGTTATCTCATTTCTTAAATAAAAGAAAAGAAACAAAACCTTCTCAGGACTTTCTGTTTTGTAATGTGCTAAGTTTCACTTATTCAGTATTTATTTCACAGAAATATTGTTTATGAAATTTCAAAGCATTTCATTTGTGACTGTCATTGATTGACATATCTCCTTCCCTAAGTCTTGTATATGATTTGAATCCTTCTAAGTAATCCATAAATTCAGGCTGATTAATTCATTCCCTTATTGAACAAGATTATAGACTACCATCTTCCTTCTTTGATCCCTCATATAATACAGTACAGTCCTTGGTACCATATAAAAAACAGTTTTTAAAGAAAGTTTTCAAAGTAACAATTTTACT
The DNA here is from genome assembly GCA_024291935.2 of Okapia johnstoni. Taxonomy (NCBI): domain Eukaryota; kingdom Metazoa; phylum Chordata; class Mammalia; order Artiodactyla; family Giraffidae; genus Okapia; species Okapia johnstoni. Next base: position 63,669,937 of record CM044307.1, on the reverse strand, counting down.
GATTTGCATTTTCTTCCTCATAATTTCTTCACTTTCTGTGTACATATTACTTTTAGTTATAATTAACAGCTTTACTATAATCAGATATATCTCTCACATGGCATGGTTAGCCTTCTGATTCATCCTATATTGTTTTCTATAAGACAGTCCATTTTGCTCGTAAAGTTTTTTTTTTTTTTTTTAATTCATATTCTTTTATTTTGACATGGCTTCATAATGTACATTTGATTTGGGGGAACTGCCATACACAGTGATGGTGCTACATATTGACCAACTTGCTGAATTCTTGTTAGTGAAGGTATTTTATTTTGTTGTTGTTTTTATATTCTGGCAACTAATGAGTTGGGGATTGTTCCCATTAGGCAGCTGAAGAAGATACTTCCAGTTCTCTAGTGAAAGATCATCTTTTCCATCAAGATACTGTGGTTACCAGTGAGCCTTACAGAAGCTCAAGACCTTCTCCCTTTGAAGGTCTGAATGCCAGAAGTGTCTACCTGCGAAGCCAAGCCAATCAGGTGAGAAAATAAATAATTTTCAGTATGTTATTCATGATGTCTAGAAATTGGATATGTTGAAGAAAACATTAAGACCGTCTGCCCTTTACTAGACAGACAACAACAGAAACTCAGGAGAATAAGATTTATAGTGAATAAAATTCAGAATGAAATAATATTTAAGTCTCAATGTCCTAGACAGGTATAATAATTAAGTCATAAGTTTGACTTTAAATTTTTTTATTGTAAAGGTGAAAAGGTCTTAGTTACATTTTCATTATCCAGGAGAGTGATACAAAGAAAAATAAGCCATAATTTCTGTTTTAAAAGAGTTTCTGATTGGGTAATAGATGAATACTCATAGTGATATGGGAGCACAGGCTAGGGGCATTGAACTTGTGGAAGATGAGATTTTCTGTCCTTAAGATAACACCTGAACTTTTCAAGAATAAGAAAAGTTGTTAACCTATTGAAGAAGGTGGGTCTGGTGATGAAAATTGAGGGGAAGACACAGGAAGAGCAGGAGGGTGAATGTTGAACTTTATACAGCATAGTCTGCCATGACAAAATACCATAATCTGAGTGGATTAAGTAATAATTTTTTTCTCACTGTTCTGAAGGTTTGGAAATCCAAGGTTAGGGTACCAGCTGGTTGATTCCTAGTGAGGGCTCTCTTCCTGGATTGTGGACAGCAGCTTTGTCTCTGTTCTCACATGCCAGAGAACACACAACTGAGCAAGCTTTCTGGTGTCTCTTATAAGGGCACTAATCCTATCATACCAGGATCACACCTTCATGACCTAACTACCTCCTGAAGGTGCCATCTCCATATCCTGTCACATTGGGGATTAGGGTTTCATATAAATTTGAGGGTGGTGGAAGTGATATAAACATTTAGTAGATACCCTGAAGCAGTATGAACAGAGATGTGCATGATCTACGGGGAAAATAACATGGAGGGTGAAAAAGAGAGGCAGGGAGAAAAAGAGCCAAATTGTTGGGGTCTTATGTTCTGCAAAACACCTTGGACTTAATTTTGTTTGTTGATTCACAAACCTAGATACACATGCATTCTACCAGAAGACCAGGAAATCACACCTTAAACAGTGCATTTCTATGGACTGTCAATTTTACTTAAAAACAAAAAATTCCAAAGTTATGTGCCACACTAGGGGTGGGAATTTTCCTGAAAGCTTGGTATAGATCCCCTACCTGTTTTTCCAATTCAGTCACTTACTGGAAATAAAATAGTATTTTATTGTGATTTTAATTTTTACTTTCCCGATTACTACCAATATTGAACAACTTTTTTCATATGCTTATTGACACTTTAGAAATTCTGTTTTCTCAAGTACTTGTTCAAGTATTTTGCAAGTACATCTTAACATTGAGATGTCTTTTTCCTAATGATTTATAGGCATTTCCTTTTTATTTTGGAAATAAATCCTTTGTTGGATATATGTATTACAGGTATCTTCTCTCTGATGATCTTTTTACTCTCTTAATAATGTCTTTTGCTGAGTAAGAGTTCCTCATTTTAATAGAAGAATAGTTTAGTGATCTTTCCCTCTATGGTTTCTGTCTTGTATAAGAAATCTTTGCATATCCTTACCATACTATGAAGATATTTTATGAAAAATCTAATCCATGCCTCCTGAAACAGCTGCATTCATTTTCAGCTTTGTCATATAGCTGTATATGTATGGATCTATCTCTAATCTCTGTTCTGTTCCCTTAGCCTATTTGTCTTTTTTTATACCAGCACCACACTTTTAAAATTACAGTAGTTTTATAATAATTCTGGGATCTGGGAATTAATGTCCCCCAGCTTTGTCTTTTAAGATCTTGTTTTTCTTGACCTATGTAAATTTTACAGTCAGCTTTTAGCTCAGCTAGTAAAGAATCCGGCTGCAATGCAGAAGACCCCAATTCAATTCCTGCGTCGGGAAGATCCACTGGCGAAGGGATAGGCTACCACTCCAGTGTTCTGGGCCTGGAGAATTCCATTGATTGTATAGTCCATGGGGTCGCAAAGAGTCAGGACACAACTGAGCAACTTTCACTTTGGGCTTCCTTGGTGGTTCAATTGGTAAAGAATCCACCTGCAATGCGGGAGACCTGGGTTCGATCCCTGGGTTGGGATGATCCCCTGGGGAAGGGAACGGCTATCCACTCCAGTATCGTGGCCTGGAGAATTCCATGGGCTGTATAATCCATGGGGTCACAAAGAGTCGGGCATGACTGAGCCACTTTCACTTCACTTATCAATTTCCACAAAACTCTTAGAATTTTGATTGGCATTGTCTTGCATTCATAAATTAATTGGGGGAAATTGACATCTTGACAGTATTGAATCTTCTAATCCATGAAGTGAAATTCATTCATTTATATTTTCTTAGATTTATTTTTATGTATTTAAATTTTGTTATTGTAAGTATATTTTATAAATTGACCTTATATCCAGAAACATTGTAAAATTCATTTATTAAGTCTACACTTAAAATCTAAAAATTTTTTAAATGTTGCTTTCTTGTCTGTCACACTGGCTAGGACTTCTAGTTTTTATAATGGCCATAATCCTGCCCCAATTTTGATAGGGATGGAGACAGTATCTTTGTTATACTGGGTACTGAACAAACCAGACTTCAAAGAAGAAATACTCTACCTTTCAAGGGTTTCTCTATACACATGTCTTTGAAAAGATAGTCTGAAGCAAAGGCAGATAGTACCTCTGATCACTGTATCTGCAGAAAGGAGATGCATGAAAAATTGTCACCTAACACTAGTTATGGTTTTTCCCTCTGCTAGTGCTTAAATTCTTTGGCACAAAAAGCCTTCTTTATGGTCCAGCTCTCTCATCTGTACATGACTACTGGAAAAACCATGTCGTTCAGTCACTAAGTGGTGTCTGACTCTTTGCATCCCTGTTAACTATAGCACGCCAGCCTTCTCTGTTTTTCACTGTCTCCCATAGTTTACTCAAACTCATGTCCAATGATCCCATTCAACCATCTCATCCTTTGTTGCCCGCTTCTCTTGCCCTCAGTCTTTTCCAGCATCAGGGTCTTTTCCAATGAGTCTGACTAGAAGCCTGACTAGAAGCTTATCACTTTTGTGGATCTTGTTAAAAGAACTAGTTTTTGGTTTCATCAATATTCTCCATTAATTTCCTGCTTTCAATTTCATTGATTTCTACACTAATTCTTATTGTTTCTTTTCTTTACCTTTGATTGAATCTTCTTTTTCTCGTTTCCCAAGGTTCAGTTCAGTTCAGTCCAGTCGCTCAGTCGTGTCCGACTCTTTGTGACCCCATGGACTGCAGCACACCAGGCTTCCCTGTCCATCACCAACTCCTAGAGCTTACTCAAACTAACGTCCATCTAGTCGGTGATGCCATCCAATCATCTCATCCTCTGTCGTCCCCTTCTCCTCCTGCCTTCAGTCTTTCCCAGCATCAGGGTCTTTTCCAGTGAGTCAATTCTTTGCATCAGGTGGCCAAAGTATTGGAGTTTCAGCTTCAACATCAGTCCTTCCAATGAATATTCAGGACTGATTTCCTTTAGGATGGACTGGTTGGATTTCCTTGTAGTCCAAGGGACTCTCAAAAGTCTTCTCCACCACCACAGTTCAAAAGCATCAATTCTTCAGTGCTCAGCTTTCTTTATAGTCCAACTGTCAATCCACACATGACTACTGGAAAAACCATAGTTGTGACTAGATGGACCTTTGTTGGCAAAATAATGTCTCTGCTTTTTAATATGCTGTCTAGGTTGGTCATAGCTTTTCTTCCAAGGAGCAAGTGTCTTTTAATTTCATGGCTGCAGTCACCATCTGCAGTGATTTTGGAGCCCAGAAAAATAAAATCTGTCACTGTTTCCATTGTTTCCCCATCTATTTGCCATGAAGTGATGGGACTGAATGCCATGATCTTAGTTTTCTGAATGTTGAGTTTTAAGTCAACGTTTTCACTCTCCTCTTTCACTTTCATCAAGAAGCTCTTTACTTTGCTTTCTGCGATAAAGGTGATGTCATCTGCATATCTGAGGTTATTGATATTTCTCCTGGCAATCTTGATTCCAGTTTGTGTTTCATCCATCCCAGCATTTCTCATGATGTACTCTGCATATAAGTTTAATAAGTAGGGTGACAATATACAACCTTGACGTACTCCTTTCCCAATTTGGAACCAGTCTGTTGTTCCATGTCCAGTTCTAACTGTTGCTTCTTGACCTGCATACACATTTCTCAGGAAGCAGGTCAGGTGTTCTGGTATTCCCATCTTTTTCAGAATTTTCCACATTTTGTTGTGTTCCGCACAGTCAGAGGCTTTAGCATAGTCAATAGAGATGAATTAGATGTTTTTCTGGAACTCTCTTGCTTTTTCAATGATCCAGCGGATGTTGGCAGTTTGATCTCTGGTTCCTCTACCTTTTTTAAATCCAGCTTGAACATCTGGAAGTTCACAGTTCATGCGTTGAAGCCTGTCTTGGAGAATTTTGAGCATTACTTTGCTAGTGTGTGAGATGAATGTATTGTGTGGTAGTTTGAACAATTAAGGTAGAAACTTTGATTATTAATTTTAGATCTTTGCTAAAAATATATTCATTGCTATAAATTTCCCTCTGTGCACTACTATCACTGTATCCCACAACGTTTGATAAGTTGTGTTTCATTTCTTTTGAACTAAAGTTCAAAATACTTTTGATTTCTCTTGAGATTTCTTCTTTGACCCATGTGTTTAGAACTGTGTCATTTAACTTCTACTTATTTGGGGACTTTCCAGGTATCCTCTTATTGAATTCTAGTTTAATTCCTCTGTGGTCTGAGAACACAAATTGTATGATTTCTACTCTTTTAAGTTTGTTAAGGTCTATTTTATGTCCCAGACTGGTTTGATTTGGTTAATGTTCCATGTAAGCTTGAGAAAATATGCATTCTGCTCTTGTTAGATGAAGTTTTCTTTAGATGTCATTGTATCCACTTGTTTGAAAGTATTATTTAGTTCACCTTTGTGCTTACTGATTTTCTGCTTGCTGAGTCTGTCCATTTCTGAGAAAGGGATATTGAAGTTTCCAGCTATGGTAATTGGTATATCCATTTCCTTGTAGTTTTACCAGTTGTTGCTTTATGTAACTTGATGTTGTGTTGTTAAGCACATACACATTAAAGATTGTTATGTCTTCATGGGGGATTTAACCCCTGTATTATTATAAATGCCCTTCTTTATCACTGGTAATTTTCCTTGCTTTGAAGCTCCCTCTGTCTGTACTTGTATTTTCTTTTGGCTAGTGGTAGCATGGTATATTATACTTCATTCATTTACTTTTCCTTTAACAACACTAAACTGCTTTACAGATAGTGGGTGTAACTCTATATTAGCAGTAATCCTAATTCCTCCTTCCATCTCTTGTATTATTGCTGTCATCCATTTCACTTTATATTCATATACCTGTATATGTATAGGTATGTAAATATATGCTGATTTTTGAACAAACCTGTCTCTTAGCTCAGTTAAGAATAAGAAAATTAAAAGTTTATATTATTTCCCCTTGTTTCTCCTAAAATGCTCTTCTGTTGTCATGTAGATCCAAGTTTCTGACCTATATTATTTTCCTTCTAAGGAACCTCTGTTAACATTTCTTATAAGACAGCTCTGCTAGCAAGCAATTTCCTCAGTTTTTGTTGCCTAAGAAAGTCTTTCTCACTTTTTAAAAACTGACCTTTTTTTTAATTTAAGGTGGTTTTTTTACATAATAGCTTATACCTCTTAATCCCCTTCCCACATGTTGCCCACCCCTTCCCTGTCCCCACTGATAGCCACTCATTTGTTTTCTCTATCTGTGAGTCTGTTTATTTTCTGTTATATTCAATGTTGTGTTAAATTCTTTAGATTCCACATATAAGTGATGTCATACACTATTTCTTTTTCTCTGCCTGACTTATTTTACTTAGTGAAATAACCCCCCAAGTTTGTCTATATTGGTGCACGTGTCAAATGTCGTTCTTTTTTTCATGACTGTGTAGTATTCCCATTGTGTGTGTGTATACCACATCTTATCCATTTGTCTGTTGATGGACACTTAAGTTGTTTTCATGTCTTGGCAATGTGTAAATAATGCTGCTATGAACATTCCCTTGTGGCTCAGCTCATAAAGAATCCGCCTCCAATGCAGGAGACTTGGGCTCGATCCCTGGGTTGGGAAGATCCCCTGGAGAAGGGAAATGCTACCCACTCCAGTATTCTGGCCTCAGAATTCCATGGACTATAGAGAGTCCATGGGGTTGCAAAGAGTTGGACACAACTGAGCGACTTTAACTTTCACATGAATATTGGGGTGCATATATCTATCTGAGTTAGTGTTTTTATTTCTTTCAGATATTTACTCAGAAATGGAATTGTTGGATCATATGGTAGCTCTATTTTTAGTTATTTGAGAAACCTTCTTACTCTTTTCCACAGTGGTTGCGCTGTTGGTTGCCACCAGTCTCCTTCACTTTTGAAGGATAATTTTACATGGTACAGAATCCTAGGTTGGAGGACTTTTTCTCTTACCACTTCAACTATTTCACTTCACTGTTCTTGTTTACATGGTTTCTGCAAAGAAGTCCAATGTAATTATTCTTTAAAAGTAAATTATTTTTCCTCTGGCATCTTTCAGAATTTTTTTTATCTTTGATTTTTTTTTAATAGTTTGAAAATTATATGCTTAGATGCTTTTCTTTTCTTTTTCATTTTCCTGCTTGATATTCTCTGAGCTTCTTGAATCTGTGACTTGACATCTGGCATTAATTTGGGTAAATTTTCAGTCATTATTATTTCATATATTTATTTTGTTATTTTCATTCTTCTTCTGGTCATTCTGTCTTGTGTATATGTACAAAATTACACATGTTGTAATTCTTCCACTATTCTTAAATATTCTGTTCTTTTTTCCCCCACTTTTTGTTCTCTTTCCTTTCAATTTTGGAAATTGCTATATTCACATGCTCAGAGGTTTTTTTACTCAGCCATGTCCAGTCTACTAGGCTCATCAAAGGTATTCTTCATTCTCTTAGTGCTTTTGATCTCTAGCTTTGGGGCAAGGCAGGTGGTGGTATTCTTTATTAGGATTTCTGTCTCTCTGTTTGCATTGCTCATTTGTTTTTGCATTCTATCTTGCTTTATATATTAGAGTGCTTAGTATATTGATCATAGTTGTTTTAAATTCCTAGTCTGCTATTTCCAATATCCCTGTCATATCTCGTTCTGATGCTTGTTGTGACATTTCAGAATATAGTTTTGCCTTTTGGTGTGTTTTTTAATATTTTTTTGATTGCTAGACATAATGTGCTGGGTAAAGGAACTGCTGTAAATAAGCCTTTAGTGATACAGTGGTAAAGTGTGTGAGGAAAAAAAGCATTCTGTGGTTGTGATTAAGTCTCAGTCTTTAAGGTTTTCCCTCTGGATTGTGCATTTCAATTTTTTTTTTTCTCCCCCTTTAGGTGGATCAGGTGTTCTGAGATGACTAGGGTTGGGTATATATCCCTCCTGACTCTGATAATACCATAGTAGGTCAGGCAAGTCTTATTACAAAGAATGTTCTAGCAGATTTCATAATGGTTCTTTCTCCCCTCTCCATGCTAGAAGCATGGAGGGATTTTTCTGATATTTACTGTGGGAACTTGGTTGAGCTGTTAGAGGTAAACTGACAGAAATTTGGGGACTTCACAATTACTGCCTTCCCCCTCCCCTAGGAGTGTTTTAACTCCCAGTTGTCTATCCTGAGCCTCCAGCAATTTGTCACAGTTGTGTTTTTTTTTTTTCCTACCCTGACACTGGTTTCCATGGTGATCTCTACTCATGAGTCTCTGCAGTCTTAGGGGTGGGGTTTATCCTGTCTTCCTCTTTCATGGATCTAAGAAGAGTTGTTGATATTTTTTGTTGTTATTCCACTTTTTTTACTTGTAATTACAGCAGAATGGCAACTTCAAGCTCCTTACATGCTGAAACTGAAGCCAGAAGTGAAGTGTGTGCTACTTTTTAAATTTCATTTTAAATGTATTTAGAAAGATCTGAGTTTAAATAATAAACAGGATGACTCAAATAGTGCTTTTTATTAAAATCATTTTGAAAAACCTTACTACTAATAGATTATGGAGTTTTGAAATACACATATGTAGTTTCATTAAAAATAAGATAAGGAATGTGTTCATTTGTCACTTAACTAGGAATCGTTTGTATTTTAGATAATGTTCAGTCATCCAGGCCTAGACATTCAGGACAGAAGTATAGAATATGGACAGCGGCAAATGCCCAAGGAATGTGGAGGCCTGAAGTCCCAAAATAAGGTAAGAAATCTTAGTTTTATCCTCTGATTTGGCATGTAACTGATTAACATATAAGAGAAATTTTCCAGTCTTTCTAATTCTCCATGTAGTTGAATTGTACTAGAGTTATTTTTTAGTGTTATAAACTTGCTTATTTTTTATATATGCTTCTAAATCTCATTACTTAAATTTCCTCCAGATTTCCGGTTTCATTCTGGGAGATTGTCACAGTGCGTTTATCATCAATAGGAATTATAACTTTCTGCATCCATCACTCCATCTTTAGTCCACACATGGAATTTTTTTAGCTGCAATTCCAAATATCTGGAGAATGAAAGTTTGGAAGCCCAATCTAGATCATGGGCTTACTTACAAACTAGTCATTGGGTCTTGTCACACTAGTCACTTGTATGGGTGAAGGGAAGGGTCATTTTGATTTATGCCCCAAAGATGTACTTTCCCCCCTAGCCTGAAACAGCCTATCGGAAAGTTGAGAGAGTGTGGTGTGTTTTTCAGTCACTTTCAGAGACTTGTATAGCCAAACTATAGCACATATACTTTGTGTTAGTTTGCTAGGACTGTCACAGTTCTGGAAACTGGAAGTCCAAGATCAAGGTGTTGATACATTTGGGTTCTTTCATGACCTTTCTCCTTGGCTTGTCAATGGTCACCTTCTGATTGTGTTCCTTTTTTTCTCTTTCTGGTGTCTTGCTCTCTGTGTGTCCAAATTTCCTCTTCTTATAAGGACACCAGTCAAATTGGATTAAGGCCTACCCCAAGGACCTTAGTTTAATCACTTGTTTAAAGGCTCTATTTCCAAATGCAATCACATTCTGAGATACTGGGGGTTGGGGCCTCAACATATGAAATTGGAAGAAACACAATTCAGCTCATAATGTTCTACCCTCTGATCCCTCTTCTCACATGCAAAATATATTCACCTCATCATAACACTCTGAAAGACTTAACCCATTCTAGTACCACCTCTAGGTCCAGTGTGTGCATACTAAGTCCCTTCAGTCTTGTCCGACTCTTTGCGACCCTATGGACTATAGCCTACCAGTCTCCTCTGTCCATGGAATTCTCCAGGCAAGAATACTGGAGTGGGTTGCCATGCCCTATTCCAGCGATTCTTCCAGCCCAGGGATTGAACCCACATCTTATGTCTCCTGCATTGGCAGGTGGGTTCTTTACCAGTAGCACCACCAAAATCTCATCTAAATACCATCTAAGTCAAGTGTGAGTGAGACTCAGTTTGATTCACCCTGAGGCAAAATTCCTCTGGGCCCTTGAGGGAAGTGGCCCTACTCCCTTGATGATGGTGTCATTCCTGAGAATTTTCCAGGGCTTCAAGTTCTGGTTCTATTTTGTTTTTAAAATTACACTTCAGTTTATCACTTTCCTCTCATGTTTTACTATATAAATAGCAAGGAGGAACCAGGCTGTATCTTCAGCACTTTTCTTAGAAATTTCTGCTAAATATCCAAGTCCATCACTCACAAATTCTGCCTTCCATGAAACATTAGAATACAATTCACCCGCATTCTTTGCCACTTTGTAACAAGGGTCATTCTCCACCAGTGTCCAACAATGTATTCCTCGTTTCCATCCAGGACCCTCACCAGAAACGCTTTTAACGTTTGTGTTTCTACCAAGCCTCTCTTCACGATTACCTAGGCTTTTTATAACACACATCTCAAAACTCGTTCAGCCTCTACCCATTATCCAGTTCCAAAGGCATTGCCACACTTCTGTTAGCACAGCATCCCACTCCTTGCTACTGAAATCTGTATGAGTCAGGGTACTCCAGAGAAACAGAACCAACAATATGTGTATATATAAAGAGAAAGACATTTACTTTAAGGAATGGCTTATGTGATGTTGTTGTTTAGTCTCTAAGTCGTGTCTGACTCTTTTGCAATCCCATGGACCATAGCCTACCAGGCCCTTCTGTGCATGGTATTTCCCCGGTAAGAATACTGGAGTGGGTTGCCATTTCCTTGTCCAGGGGATCTTCCCAACCCATGGCTCAAACCCACTTCTCCTGCTTGGCAGGTGGGTTCTTTCCCACTGAGCCACCTGGGAAGCCCTCCATCTGGGAGGCCCTACTCATATGATGGCATAGGTACATATTCAAAATCTTCTGCGTAGGCTGTCATGCTTGAAACCGGAGCAAGAGTTGTAGTCTGTATCCAAAGGCAGTCTGCTGGCAGAATTCTTTCCTGCTCTTTCTTGATCATTCTTTGTGTTATTAAAGCCTTGAACTGATTGGATGAGGGCCACCTATGTCATGGAGGATGATGTACTATGCTTATATAGTCCACCCATTGAAATGTTAATCTCATCCAAGAGACATCTTCACTTAAACTTGCAAACTAATTGACCAATATCTGGGCACTGTGGCCCAGGCAAGTAGGCAATAAAATTAATCTTCACTGTTATTATTGAAGTTTTCATCTCTTTCATTTTTAGGTCCCTTTGAAATCAATTCGACACGTCAGCTTTCAAGATGAGGATGAGATTGTCAGAATAAACCCTCGCGATATCTTAATACGTCGCTATGCAGACTATAGACATCCCGACATGTGGAAAAATGACCTGGAGAGAGATGATACTGACTCCAGTGTTCAGTTTTCTAAACCAGACAGTAAAAAATCAGACTATCTGTACTCTTGTGGGGATGAAACTAAGTTAAGTTCACTCAAAGACTCTGTGGTATTTAAGACACAGCCTTCCTCATTAAAATTTAAGAAGTCAAAACGAAGAAAAGAAGATGGTGAACGTTCTCGCTGTGTATACTGCCAGGAAAGGTTTAATCATGAAGAAAATGGCAGGGGAAAATGTCAGGATGCTCCAGACCCTATTAAGAGATGCATATATCAAGTTAGTTGCATGCTCTGTGCAGAGAGCATGTTGTATCATTGTATGTCAGACTCAGAGGGAGATTTCTCTGACCCCTGTTCATGTGACACTAGCGATGACAAGTTCTGCTTACGATGGTTAGCCCTAGTAGCTTTGTCTTTCATTGTACCATGTATGTGCTGCTACGTCCCTTTGAGAATGTGCCATCGTTGTGGTGAGGCGTGTGGGTGCTGTGGTGGGAAACATAAAGCTGCTGGATGAAAGCATCCAGTGCCGAAATGAGCTTATAATCTTTGTGTCCAGGAATTAGCTAACTTGGATTTGTGGAAGCTTTTGGCAAGCATTATGCAGTCTTGCCTGGTATCCTTGAGGCCACACGTGGAGGAAGCAGAACTCATCAGTTCTTGGCATTTCACAAATGCTCGCCATGCCCTTTTCCCTGGAGTGCATGGCATGTTTTGTTACAGGTTGTCAAGAATATTTGCAAAAGGAAACCATTTCTGGTTATTGGCAATATAAAGTGAACATAAAATATGATCCAACTAAAAGGGATTAATTTTTTTGGCATTTTTGTATATTTATGCATTAGGTGATGGGACCTTTAAAGGTTTGAATTCATTAAGATATAAACTAAAAGTGCACTAGGAGACAGTTGGATTTCAGTCTAAGAAAAGTTAACACTTGGGAATTGTACGAAGTAAAACAAGTGCAACTAAATCATTTATTAGTTGTTTTTTGAAAGCAGTTTTATGTATAAATAACAAATGTTTATATTTAACTAAATAAAGGGTACGAATTATTACATATAAAGCTTTTCTTCCCCTTCCTAGTTCTGAAGTAGATGTACATATATCTACTGTCACATTCCATTATATTTTGAATATTTTACTCATCTAGTTAATAACGTTTTTATTCCATGTGAATGATTTTATATTTTCATCATCATTTCCCTTTGGCTACAGTTTATATTGAGTTATATCTGTACATTCTGGTAATCTAAAATCCTTATAAAATATTCTAATAGCCTTGAGTGACCAACTTTTTTTTTTAAAGCACAGATGTAATTGTCTAATGTTATGATGGGAACATAACACTTATTTTTATATAAAAAGAGACTGAGTAAACATTATAGAAAAAGTGAGGTTTTGGGTTGTTTTGTTTGTGGTATTCAACCAGCAAGTTGTTTTCTTTCAGAAATTCCTCCTTTCAAAAAAGTATATTGCATTTACAAATGTTTTACAAGGTGAAAAGTGCAACTGGATAGTCAGTCATTTTCCTCTTGAGATTTCCACTTATCATTCTGCTAATCCAGAATATGTTCAGCTGTGTTAATAATTTTTTAGCTTAATCCTCAGTGCTTATTATCACATAACAATGATAACTTTTCTCCTTTTTATTTTATTTAAACTGACCAGAAGCAAAATTATGCTGAAGAGTGTGCTAAACTACCCCAGAAAAATATTTAATCCAACATCCTGAGTGAAATATCTTGTATGTTTAAATTTATTTTCTCTTGCAGAGCATTGTCCTACTGGATGTTTTATTTGCAAAGTAGCTGCATAAATGTTCCAGCAAGCTGTTGGAAGTACTTTGGGGTCAAATTGTCTTTTTTTTTTTCAAGTGTTACATTGAAACTCTAACCAAGTAAGGGGTTCCTAAAGAACATTCCCTTAAAGGGATAAAGTTGAGAAGTGTGCCTTTTTTTAATGGCTTGAAGTTTCAGAAATGATCAAAATTAAAATCACACTACTGTTTGAAGCTTATTTTCTATGCAGGTTTTAAAATGTCATTTACATAATCATTCTTTTTACATATCACACTTAAAAGCTTGTGTTAGCTTTCTTCTTTTGCCCCAGATCAAACTGAACAATGTACATAACACTATCTGTCTGTAAAATACTTTTTTTTAAGAAAGCATTTATATTTATATGACAGCTTGAACTGACAACATTGTGTATATAGATCATCTTGAAGTATTATTTCACATTGAAAAGAAGAAAAATATATTGATAACTATAGATGTTATGAAGAAGAGGTTATTTCTAGTTTTGTACTAAAAATCAATTGGTTGAACTAAGTCCAAAACATGACACCGTAGCAGCAGTTTTAAGTCTTATTTTTACTGTTTATATATTTGGATGCTGCTACACCAGATGATCTTCATCCCTGAAGTTTTCAGCTAAACTTGGTTTCCTAGAATAGACTGTTAACTTTCAAAATTACTTTTATTGATAAAATGGAAATACTGGTTTTCCTTGTGACTGAATTTTCATATTTGTAAGTGCTGAGTTTATAATTCAGGTTTGAGCAGGTGTGAATAACTGAAGAAAATAACTTGCTGGCTATATAGGAAAATGCTGTGGAAATGAACTGTGTATATACTTCTGGGAAGAACAAATTTAATCATTTCTTCTGTTGAGCACTAATCAGTATAGTGCAACTCCTGGTTCTGTACTGTATTTTATATGCAACATATATGCTTTAATATTTTAATGTTTGTGCATTAATATTTTCAATTTGTTTAACCACTTTGCTGCTAAGATCTTTCCGTCCCATCCCCAATTTTTCCTTTACAATTTTTAAACAAGTTTCTTCATTAAAAACTATGGTGATGAAATGGTTTTTATTTTAGCTTGAATCTTTATAGTTTAACACACCAAGGTTCCAAATCAGTCTAGAAGGCTAACTCATAATGTTACCTGAATCCCTTATGTGGAAATTTTCTCTTGAGTAAATTAGAATTATTATGTGAAAACAAATGAATAGGCTAAATTTCTCATTCTTAAACATGTGTATAGATATGTTTGGGAGCATTTTCTCAGTCTGCATACAGATTTGACACTGCCAATTGGCTTGTCCTCTAAAATCTTTCTTTTCAGTTTTAATCTGATAGTAGAAGCAAATGGCTAAGCAAAACTGTTTAAGTAATAGTAAATACTGAAAGGGAAAACAAGAAGACTTTGATTTGATGGCTTGTTCAGAATTAATAATTCTTAAAATGATTTTCCTCTGACTTGACAGGGGAATCACTTGATTTCTGCAGAAATACGAGGTATGTAACTTCAGCACCACCTACTGGATGATTTATAGACCATACATGAGGTGGCAGTTGGGATCTGACAGGGTTCATCATTACTGCCAGTAAAGGGCTATTTTAAGTGGCGGCCACCTCCAAATGGAGAAAGCAGGAATAAGAAATATCTCAAAAGAACTGTAAAACCAGTCTTTTCCCTAATGTGTCTTATTGGTCCTGAAAGATTTTAAGCACTTTTTTTCCTTACGTATCCTGTTTTAAATATTTATCAATATTTGGAACTGGCAATCAAACTTAATGGATGTGCCGAAGCATTTATAGAACCAATTCTTTTAACTTGTAAAAGCCATTGCTAAAATGGTGTTCTTTTCCTCCCATTACCAGTCAGGGAGAACTTTTTAGAAAAAATAAACGTCACTGTATTTCATCATGACAACTTCAGAGAGTGTGTGTGTCTCTGGGATGATATTGGGCAAGGGTTAGAATTTAAAGGGGAAAACTTAAAACTACCTATTTTCATTGGTTACTCAGCAGTGCCTAAAATGAACTTTTGAAGTAATACAAATGCACTTTCAATTCATGTGTATAGTGCCATCTGATATCTTGGGTAAGTCTTGCTTTTTCTTTTTATCTCCCCAGCCCCTCTTAAGTGAACACCACAGAGATGATTCTTATTATCTATATGTCTCCAAAATGCAGGAAACATGTACTTCCCTCCAGATTCAGAGAAGCCTCTGGATGTTTGTTTTATGGAAATTTACTTTAGGTTTTGTGATACACTTTGGAATATGTGTTTTAAGATTGGGTTTTTTGTTTTAGCCCAAAGAGACATTAAATAAATATAACATTTTACTACATAAAAATTTGAAATCTTGTTACCTGGAAAACATAAATTCTTAACTAAATATTCTCATTCTTGATTTCCAGGATCACATATCTTAAGTATATGGGGAAGCACTAGAAACTTGCATCATTGTTGCACTAAAAAAAAAAAAGATTGGTCTATACTTCGCAATAATAGCACCATAAGGTGTTTTTCAGTGAGTCAAAACATCTAAAAAGAAATCGCAACCTGAGGTAATTTATATAAGCCAAAAAAAAAAAAATTTTTTTTTTTTAAAGGGCTTTAAGGTATTAAGGTACTGTTTGCCTAGCAGCCAGGTGGTTATAAAACTTTCATATGCTTTGATACACTGATGTTAGCCATTGTTCCTGAAAGCTCCTTAAATTGCATAAGTTGCTAGTTTTGAGATTTTTCAAGAATAATCTAGTTGAAAAGCCTTTGTATTAAAATACACATAGATTTTTGTGAACATTGCCAGTATGTAGTGTCATTTGCTTTCTATTTTTGACCTCAAAAGTGCCTCACTTGTATATTATTTCCATTAAAAGCTTGACTGCATTCTTTCTAATAAGCAATGAAAAAATGTTTAACTCATGCCATAATGTATCTCCTTAGATATAGTTGACTAGCTTGACAGTTTTGAATATATAATGTAAATATGCATATATAAGTTTGTAACTGTTTTTGTTACATCATACCCATGTAATTGGACATATCAGATGATATCATAAGAATTTGTTTTAATTACCTGATTAAACCTATCATGAAATATAAAAGGACTTTTTCTTACTCTTCTAGAGGTTAACAAACTATGAGATAGTAATTCTTAAAGGAGAAATCACTAATAGAAATGGAAGTGTTTGATCATAATTTTAAGGTGTGTTTTAACTGAAAGTTCATGTGTAGTTCATTTTAATGACTTATTTATTCGCTCATAATTGTCTCCAGATTTATTTTGTAGTTTGTTACCTGATACATTGTTTGATTTTGGAACATGTTACAACGAAATCTGGATTAACTACATTAAATGATATGTGGGAAATTTTTAACCCACAACTATTACTCTTTTACACACACACACACACACACACACACACACATATATATATATATCATAATATCAGCATTTAACTTAACTTAGTACTATAAGCAAGAATAAATGAAAAATTATTAGGACAGTGTTCAAAAAATCATAATGTATTTAAACACCAGAATAACTTTTGAATTGCTTTATTACATTTATATTTATTTGAAAAATCAAGAATTAACTTTATACCTCTATCATGAATTATGAAATACAGTCTCATGTGTTTATTTACAGGTTTTCAGATTTACTTTATATTCTTCACATCAAGTTAATACCCACAAGTAAGTAGAATAGTTTTTACACAAGAGGAATTGAAACTAGGGTTTCTGCTTGACTGTCAATATAGTGTCAGGTGCACAGTGGTCCTTAAAGAAAAATCAGGATTAATAATATGAAAGCAAGAGTCAACTCAAAATTTAACTACGCTTAAGATTTGCAGTTTTAGAGGGATCCTTAAAATAATGACAATATATTCATAATAAAAGTCTAACAAAATCATAGTTGAAATGGCGTTTTCTTTTGTCTAGCAATCTTAATTTTTGCTACATGGTGTTTTTAATTGATCACTTTTAGTCTTCAAATGATTTAAGCTTCAGGAGGTTAAAAAATGTACAAAGATCAAATTAGAGGTACCAGGTTTGAACAGTCTTATTCCAAATTCCGTGCTTTTAGTCACAGTGCAGTTTCTTGTTTTGTTCAAGAGTCACAGATGTACTTCATAGAATAATCATTGTTCTGTTAAAAAGAAATTTTATTTAAGCTGAACAATATGATTATTTGCCTTAAAAGACAAACCCTGTCTTTAAACCAGAGTTGCATTTAGTATCCGGGCTACTTCTTACATGTGATGATGAAGTTATGTCCTGTCTTCCCTCAAACTTAATTCTAACCTGGAAATAACACAGTAACCAAGCAGCTGCATACACTTTGGAATAAAAGTAAGATAGGAAGAATTCTAGAATTTCTACTGAAATAAGATCATTCTTTCTGTATGATAAAACTAACCATGATAAAACTACTTAGCTTTCATTGCCATTACTTATTAATTTTGCATTGTCAAATTGCAAGATGATTTTAAAATGTTGTGATACAGGAAATCTTACAGATACTACTAGTCAAACATAAACCCCATTTGTGCTCTCAGTGTTTTCCTCCATTTCCTATAACAGGAATAGTATCTCCAACTTCTCTAAATCTATGAAGGGATGATTTCATGGAGAAGAAATTTCAATAGTGTATTATAATTCTTTTTGAAATTCTACCCAGAATGACCAGCAAGCTTAAATGTGTGTCTTTCACCAGAGGAATCCATGGTGTTGCACTCTCAATATTTAAGAGAAAACAAGGTTGTATGAATGTATAAGCTCCCAGCTGGTTAACAGGTCTTACTAAAGTTCTTGTTAAGTTATCAAAGTAAAATGTACAGATAGCCTGAAACCCCAAAATTCTTAGAAAGAAATAGGGGTCCAAATCAAGTTATTTAAGATTACTGAGAAAACTGAGTTCACTGCCATTTTAGGACTGGAAGACCCCTAGAAATTAATACAATACTCTTATTTTACAAATGTAGAAACAGGTCCAAAGAGGTTATGATGTTAGTACAAGGTCATCAACTTCTGTAGTAACACAGCCTGCACTAAACTTACACATCCAACTTGCTACTGTGTGTCTCTTGCAAGCACCTTAAATTCAGTAAGCCCAAAACTTTACCCATTCCTTAGACCGTTTTTCTCTCTTCTGCCTTACTGGATGGTGATACCACTGTACATCCAGGCATCCAAGCCAACAATCTGGTCATTGTCCTTAGTCTCTCATTTTCCCTTCTGTTTGACCATCGTCTCAGTTTTCTGCAGCTCCATGTCCTAAGGGTCCTTCAGATCTGCTCATGTGTCTCTATCCTTACTGCCACTGTCCTAGTAGAAGTCACTTAACACTACTGATGCTGAGGCTTAGTCATTGAATCACTTGAACATCTTTGTTTTTAACAAAAGATTAACTATCGTGTAAATATGATTAGAAGGTGAAAGTAGACTGCAACACAATGGTGATAAGTTGAGATCTTCTGATTGGGATATCCCCAAATTTAGACTGGTTTGTGTAGGATTGAGGAATCAAATGATAGTGACTCTAAAGAATACTTCAGCACCTGGAACTAACTGGGGAACTAAGAGCAATTTGATCAAGTGCAAACAAATGATAAACTTCAAACTGTATGTTCCCCTTTCCTTAACACCCATTCCCCTTTTTCAGTAATACATGCTTGTTTCTTGTGATGGTTGTTTTCTGAGAGCCTGGGTGAAAGAAAAGTCTGTTACCGGAAACCTTTGGAAACTTATTGCTGATAATATTTTAATTAATCAGTAGCACCATTATCAGGTGAGCCCATATTCTATAAGTTTTCTTTACTTTTTCAACTCATTTTTACCCTAAAGCAAATCAAAAATAGCCTTCATGGTAGAGATTCTTTTTCTTTTGAATGTTTCATCTCCAGACCAGGACAGTTGTTTCAAGGATGTTGGGGAGATGCTGTTTCATGTAGAGTAGTCAGAGGCTATATAAATTTTAAGTAGGAAAAGAATTATCTAGGTTGAAGGAAGAGCAAATGCAAAGGGTCTGAAGAGAAAGGAGTTTGGCTAGTTGGACTAGAGGTGGCAGAATGAGGAAACTCGTGAGAAGAGGTAAAGTCAGAGTACCAGGCACCTGATCTTGGACCTTGGAAAGCATGGGAAGGAGTTCAGATTTTATTCTGAGAGTGATAAAAATACACTGAAAGTTTTTGAACAGGGACATCTCATGATCTGGCTGCTATGTGGCCTATTTTTTTTTTAATGATTAATAAGAGTTTTTGTTGCTTTATATCTACTATTCCTCTCTCTCCAAATGAGAGTTTTTTTATTGTAATTAGCCTGTTTTTGCTTCAGCATTGTATATTGGATGTGTTGGAGAGGGGCAGATCAACTGACTCTTATATCTATGGAGAAGAAACATGTCTCAAAGAAGAGAAATACACAGGTCATTTGGAGATCCAGGACATGAAGCTGGATGCATCACTAGTATGGTACTTAAGGTTGCCTCACTTGGAAATGGATTGATTGTATTCTTGGTGTGGTTAGAAAGGATAAAAGGAATAACTGATGACCTGAAATATGTGCTTCTCTACATCTTCAAGCTTCCCCTGGGGGTAGGTTGAGGCCATAAGACCAATTCTAGCCAGATGATTTGAGGGGTCGTGATGTGTTTCATATTTGGGGAAGGCATTTAAGAACCAGTGTACCTCCTTTGTCTCTTGCTCTGCTGAGGATTTCTTGGAAGTCCATGGAAAGCTGGTGTAACACAGTGGAGGAAGACCATCTGAACTTCTTTGGACTTGAGTAAGAAATAAACCTTTATATTAAGCCTGTGATGCTTTGGGGGCTTTATTTATCTCATTTTCTTTCAGCAACATATTTTAACATGATCTAAGTTGTAATCATTTTCCTGAATCATTTTAAAGCGTTGATTCAGTTTTGGCCAGTGAAAGCAATTAGAAAGTGAATCACTATTTGTACAATTTGTGTTAGTAGACCATTAATCTGTTCCCATCCTCACTAAATAAATCCTAAACTTTAAAAGAGTATCTGTCTAAAGAAGCAGAACTTTGTTGGCTGTCTTAGGTTGTTTGTGTGACTTTGTCTAACACTTGAGTACAGGAAAGAGTCATGCAGGATATAAAGTTGAAGATTTTTAAGTTTACTGCCATATACCCATTGGCAATCCCTGGGGATAAATGAAATATAATCAGACTTTATGTTATGAAGGCTCATATGTCATGTCAGAAAGTTTAAACTTTATCCTAATGATTGTAAAAACCTATGAATGGCAAGGGGGATGCCATGATCAGATTTACATTGTTGAGTGGTTATTTTATTAAATTAACCAATATTAAGGAGACTCCAGGATGAGCAAGACAGACAAGCTACCTGCTTTCAAGGAGCTTATATTCTAGTTCAGGGAGAGAATATTCAATAAACAACTAAATCAGAGAGTTGCAAGTTATATACCTGCTTGGTCAATGACATCTCAAGACAGCTTTTGAGATGAAATCCAACTGTCAGTAGGCAACCAGTCATGTGAAAAGTAGAGAAAAGTACATTCCAGGAAAAGGGAACGGTCTTCTGGTAGAGACTTTTGATATTCATATCTGACTTGTTTCTCCTTGGCACACAGGAGGACAGTCTTCCCCACTATCTTGCAGGTGGATGGGGTTATGGACAAGTTCTGGAAAATGGACTGTGAGAGGAAGTGATATAAACAATTTCCAGACTGATAGAAGACCCTCTAGCACCCTCTTCCTCTACCACAGTAATCATGGAGAAAGCCGCATATTGAGATGATAGAACCTCGATACTGAGGCAGCCTGAATTACTGAGTCCTTTCATGGACAAAAATTACCTAGCCCTTCTGGATACTTTGTGTGACTTGGGGATTGTGTCTTACAGTGGCATAATCTATCCCCATCCTGTCTAATGCAGGCCCTGAGCTGGGAACAAGCTTTATGGGGTTACAGGAAGAGCTAGAGGAACAGAACAGGAGCACAGTGAGCATGGGGAGAACATCAGAAGCCAGATTGCATAAGGTTTGCGAAACCAAGGTAAGGAGATTTTACTTTATTCTAAATATGAGAGGAGATAATTGAAGGGTTTTAAGTGGGAGATGGTATGTTATAATTTACAATTGTAAAAGATTACACTGAGAACTACACGGGGAACTGATTGGGGAGGAAGAAGGCAAAACAGAAAGCAGGAAAGCTAATTGGAGACTATCAATCTTTGTGAGCTATTGTTTGGATCAAGGTGGTGGTAGTGAGGATGAAAAGAAGTGGACAAACTTTACATATGTTTTGCAGGAGACCAAAAGGACTTCCTAATGGGTTAAACAGTGGGTGGGAGAAGGGAATCAGTAAAAGAGAGTAATTTGGGAGCTTAAATCTGGAGAGGTGTTAATGTAGACAAGCCTGGGAAAAGGGCAAGTCTTGGAGGGCTGGGGAAGCTGTATCACATTTGCAGTGATTGTTAGACCTGCAAGTGGGGAAGTTGACTAGGGACTTAAATATATGAATATAGTTTTAAGGAGCAATCATGTTTAGAGATGTAAAATTTGTATAGAAATTATTTTGCCTTGACATTGCGGGGCTCATAGTAAATAAGCTTCATCTAAATGAACACGTTATACCCCAGAGTTGCAGGACATAATTTGTTTTCAAACATATTTAGAAAATTTCTAAAAGTTGACTGTACATTGGACCAGAAAACAATTTTGATCAAAGACAGATAGATCTCAGATTTCAATGAAGTTAGGAAACAAAAAGATAATTAGGAAAAAAAAAATACATATAGAACATTAGAATGCCATTTCTAAATAGCATGTGGTTCAAAGTGGCTTAAAATAAAAATTTGAGATTCTTTAGACCAGGACAAAAATAAAAATAACAAATATCAAAGCATGAAAGATGCAGCTAAAGTAGGACTTGGAGAGAAATTTATAGCTTTAAATTCTAATATTAGAAAAGAAGAAAGTCTTATGAACTACTAAAAAGCCAATATGTAAAGTTAGAAAAGTAATAGTTTAATAAGGGTGGAGAACACTTGTAAAGGAAGAAAATAAGAGTTGACCTGAGATAAATAGACTGACAGGTATTTCTCCAGGAAAAATGAGTTTATTTGGAATCAGCTGAGAATTGCATCTCAGGGTCTGAAACTATGGTGGGCCACATGCATGTCCTACCTGGCAAGGGAAGGAGAACATTTTTGTAGAGAGGAAAAGGATGTTGGGAGGGCTAGAGTCCATGGCTTTCATTGGGCTGAGTCTCTGCCAGGGAAGAAGAGGGGTCATTCCTGTTGGTCTCTGCCAGCACCGTAGAGCATGAGAGCTCCCCATTCTGGTCTCCTGACTGTAACTGAGGTTTCTGTTTATTAAACTTTTTACATAATGTAAGGTTGAAATTTAATAAACTAGAAAACATGCAATATAGAAGGTCAACTAAACCAAAAGTTGGCTTAATTGATAAACTTTTAGCAAAATTGGATCAAATAAACAAAGGACAAATAAGCATGATTAGCATTTTATATCCAACAAAAATATATTTCAAAAACAAAGCTGAAATAAAGACTTGTTCAGATATATGAAAGCTGAAAGAATTCATTACTAGCAGACCTACACTCTAATAAATGTAAAAAAGTCTTTCAGCCAGGATGAAAATAATACCAGATGGAAATCTGAATATAACAAAGGAACGACAAGCTCCAGAAGTAGTAACTACGTGATCAAATAAATTCTTTACTCACATTTAATTCTCTTTATGAGAATATTGATGGTTTAGCCAATAATAAAAATAATACAGCGTGTGGTATATAAGAGATGTAGAAATAAAAAGGATGACAATAACCCAAAAACCGGGAGGAGAGAAATGAATTTATAAGGTTCTTAGATTATATGCGAAATGTTATCACTTGAAGACAGACTGGTAAATATTTATACTACAAATTCTAAAGTAACCTCTGAAATAGCAAAACAGAGTTATGCAAAGTTTTCTCCTATTGGTCAGGGTGATAGCCTTATATGGTATGTGTGTTTTCTCAGTCTCTTCAGTCTGTCTATTCTTTGAGAACCTAAGGGCTATAGCCCGTCAGGCTCCTCTGTCCGTGGGATTCTCCAGGCAAGAATACTGGAGTGGGTTGCCATGTCTTCCTCCAGGGGATCAAACCTCGCATCTCCTGTGTCTAATGCATTGAAGGCGGTTTCTTTACCAACTGAGCCACTTGGGGAAGCCACAGCCTTACATTATTAGACTGGAAACTGTAGTTCTCCAGACTGGGCCCCAGCACATAATCTGCGAAACAAAAACAGTCTTTAAGTTGTTTTCTTAGATAAAGTTGCCAGCCTTCTGATCATTGGCTGTCAGCACCACAAGCAAAGGGCTTGAAACTATAGTTTCCTTAGACAGGTCTTCTAGCTTCACTAATCTCCTTCACTAAGGAAGGAGGTCAATAGAAAACTTCATGTTTGTAGTCCAGAGCAATCCTTTCAAGTATGTATGGAATCTTCAGTGACGAACTATAATTTCCACTGGGCAGATCTGACATTAATTTAAATGTTGTTTACCCTTTAGCGCTATAAGTACTCTTCATTTTGATTTGTACTTGCTAAATAAATGAATGTTTGGTTATGTGGAATCAGTAAATGAATCACAGAAAGGGGAGGGTCCCTGAGCCTCCCCACTACAACCTCCACATTCCCGCCTCACCATGGTTAGAAATCTGTCCTCACAGAGCTTGTTATGTGATTGGGCTGCTTTTGCCTTGCTTCTTCTGCACTGTATCACTTGGCTACTTTTGCTTTTCTGAATTTTTTTTTAATTGGAGTATAGTTGTTTTACAATATTGTGTTAATTTCTGCTATACAGAAAAGTGAATCAGCTCTGTGTATACATATATCCCCTCTTTTTTGTATTTCCTTTGCATTTAGGTCATCACAGAGCACTCAGTAGAGTTCCCTGTGCTATACAGTCAGTTCTCGTTAGTTATCTGTTTTCTACATAGTAGTGTATATATGTCCATCCCAATCTCCCAGTCCATCCCACCTGTTTCCCCTCTTGGCAGCCATACATTTGTTTTGTTCTCTATGTCTGTGTCTCTATTTCTATACCATTTTTCTAGATTCCACGTATATGTGTTAATATATGATATTCATTTTTCTCTTTCTGACTTACTTAACTCTGTATGACAGTCTCTAGATCAGATCCATCCACATCTCTGCATATGGTCCAGTTTTGTCCCTTTTTATGGCTGAGTAGTATTCCATTGTGTTTATGTACCACATATCTGTTCCTCTGTTGATGGATATTTAGATTGCTTCCATATCCTGGCTATTGTAAATAGTGCTGCAGTGAACATTGGGGTACATGTGTCTTTTTTAATTATAGTTTTCTCTGGGCATATACCCAGGAGGAGGATTTCTAGTTCATATGATCATTCTATTTTTAGTTTCTTAAGGAATCTCCATATTGTTCTCCATGGTGGCTATATGAATTTACATTCCCACCAACAGTGTAAAGAGAGTTTTTTGTCACTTTTAACTTGATCTCAATTCACAAAATTATCTGAACTCACTTCTAATACCTTGCTCATAAATCTTACTGTGCATTCTGCACAAACCTTTGATGTGCCAAATCTATCATTCCCCCCCCCCACAGTAACTAAAAGATGCATTCATTACTTCAATTATTTACCCAGTGTAGGGTCCCTTCTCTGAAGAAGTTCTAGACAGATATTTGAAAGACTAAAGAAGTGGAGAAAATGTAGTTAGACAACTTTTAGTCTCTTTTCAAAAGGCTTCAATTTAGTGCCTCCTCTAGAGAAATTTACTTTCCTTCTCAGTCAATAAGATGCAAATAATAATATTTTCAAATATTAAACCATATGGTTGAATATGTTTTTCTGTTTCTCTACTTGGTAAATTATTATGGTTCATAAAAATATTTTATGCCAGCTTTCTTTAAGAAAATTTTAAAAATACAGTAATGCTACCTAATATTTAAATAGGATATGATTTCACAAATAAAATTACTTTGTTTTTTGCCTGAATGAATGGACAGAAAGGAACATGAAAAACATCTCCAATTTCAAGTGTTAAATGCCTTGTTCTCTACCCCTAACTTTGAGAATAGTGCCTGGGGATGGAGGTTGAGGTGGGAGACAGGGAAGGGAGGTAAGGACAAGAAGACTGAAATTTAGAGTAGAGAAAAAAGCAAGAGGGAGTCTGGACTCTGGTCCTCCTCTGATCTTTCTTCATTGGCTTTTCAAATTACCCCTTGAATGCTGTCGTCCCAAAGATTCCATCCTGGGACAACTTGACTTGCAACTCAGCGCATATTTCTGGGGAAATCGCCTTGGTTTGGTAGGGCTTCCACCTTTGTGCAGTGACACCCAGCTCTATAACTCTGGCTCAGACATTTCTCATGAGTATAAAATTTGTGTTTCCCAGTTGCCAGTGGACATACCTATCTGACTATCTCTCCCATAGAGCAAGAGTTGGCAAGCCATAACCTGTGATCCAAGTCTGTCCTGATGCCCATTCTTACACAGCCTTCCAGCTAAAAATGCTTTTTGATTTTTAAATGATTGAAAAAGTCAAGAGAATAATATTTCACAACATATGAAAATTATGTGAGATTCAAATTTCATTATCCATAAATTAAGTGTTCTTAGAACATAGCAATGCTCACTTGATTGACTATAGCTGCTTTCATGCTACAGTGACCAAGTTGAGTGGTTAAGTCTAGTTGTGGCAGACACCATATGGTCCACAAAGCCTAAAACATTTACTATCTGGGCCTTTATAGAGAAAGTTTGTTGATCTCTACTGTGGTGTGATGCAATGTGATTCCCTAAGCTACATCATAAAAGTTGATGCTGCTTTTACTCTATTGACTGGAATACTCAACTTCGAAGCCTTCAGTTATCACATGCTGAGCCTTTCTTGAATTCTAGACCCACATAAACCATGAGCAATAATAAAATGATTGTTGTCACTAAACCAGTACATTTTGGGATGATTTGTTACATGGCAGTAGGTAACTTAAACACTGCCTTTACTTTTTATTACTACAACCAGCCTCTTCTTTGCTCCCTCTTGATCATTGTGTTATCATTTCCAATCATCCATTTCCTCCCCTAAAGAGAACTTTACATCATCATCCTTATTATGCTTTCCATTGTTTGGCTTGTCCACCTGGCTTGCTTGGGCCAATGGAGATATGAGTGGATGTGGCTTCTAAGAAGAAGCTTTCAGAGATACGCCCTCTGCCATGAGAATAAAGCATCTCCTAGAGGGGCTAGTGGTCTGCCTGAGTCTTAAAATAGGGAGACATGGGGTTTGCACATAATCTACCTGCAACCTAGAGTAGAACCTCAGAGACACAGAGCTGCTGAATCTCAGTTGGTCCATTGCTGATATGTAACATGAATGACAATAACCTTCCTTGTTGCAAACAACTGAGAGTTTGAAGTGTCTTGTTCCTCAGCGTGACTAGCAAAATGAGCTTCTACTAAGTGCCAAGACCCTGAGCATATACCAAATACATTTCTATGGATTGCTCTAGTCCCTCATCTCCTGCCATCACTTGACAGTCTCTCCCTTGTGCTTCCATGTTTCTATGCGCTTTGCACACCCTATTTTCTCTTCCTGGAATGCCCTTGGCTGCCTTTCAAATTATACATACTCCTCAAAACTTCATGTCATCTCCTTTGTGGTGGTTCCCCCAACATTCCCCAACAGTCTTTCCTAGCACATTCTCCAGCAGTTGTTCATATGCCCGTGAACACTTATCTTTGTACGGTGGTATCTATTTCTGAGTCTTTGTCCCCTGCTAGACTGCCATCCTCCTAAGTACAGAAAGAGTATCTTTTCTATGTATGCATAAGTCCCCAGACCCTTGCACAAAGCCTAGCACTGAGAGTACATAAGGAACATTTGTTAAACTGTGACCCAAGACAGAGGGAGTCCTGAGGATGAGAGACTGGATTTAAGTTTGGGGGAAACCTTCTGTTTGAAAATCTCTCATTTCTTGCCTCCAGCATTTTCCCGCAGAACAAATCAAATTCAAATAACAGTCAAGAGCAAGCTTAAAGGGTGAAGGAGTCATGGATAGGTTTGGGGGTTGGTTTTATATATATGAGGCTCGGTTTGTTTGCTAGTTTGTTTATTTTAGTACTGCCATACCACCCATCATGTCCTTTCCCTTTAGTAGTTTCCTTGTCCTCAAATCCCCCAACCAGTGAGTTCCAGGCAACCACCCAATTGACAATATCCTAGTGCTCCTTTCAGAGAACTCCCTGGGTCTCTGCTGGAGCAGACGTTTCTGATTCACCAACACTCCCTTTGGGGGCCTCTGTTAGAAATGGGGCAGCTTTCTGAGAGAAGACAGTTGAGAGAGTCTAGTGTTGCTCAGTCCCCACCTGGGAGGAGCAGAGGTAAAGGGATGGGGCCTCCTCTGCCCTTTAGTGCCCACAGCACACAGTGTGGAGCATGGTACCTTTTGCTTGATTGATGAGAACTGCTGGTCAGCAGAAATAGATTGTCCCCCGAGTGTGATCAGGACACATTTAGGTGAGTCTTTAATTTTCCATGTGTAACAACCAGTAAGAAAGGAACAGAGTAACTATCAGTGATTGGGAGTATTACTTGTTATGTGCTTGGGTTACTTGACTATAAATCTGGCTCTGCCTCTAGCTAGCTCTCTGGACCTCAGCAAAATGAGTGGTTTGGAAGTAACTGAGAGCTAATGTTCCCTTAAACCTCTGAGATTCTAAGATTTCATAATGGATTTAGCAGCTGCAGGGTTTTGATGATGTGCCCAGAAACACACACCACAATTGGATCAAGATTGTGAAAGTGCCGATCTTTAAATAAGAATGAGTAGGGGAACTGATGAGATTTTGGTGAGGATAAAATAAAATGCTGGATGTGAACGTGCTTTGGAAATGTCTATGCATTTTGCATGACATGCTGCTTACACTGAAGAGTGAAACGCTGTATTCAGTAGGTTGCTATTTCCTTAATGGAATTAGTGATTAATTCGTACTAATGATAGCCCACAAAGAGAAATAGCTGAAAGCAGGTTCTATTGAAAGATGGTATAAAGAATAGAACGATCCTCACATTATTTATGGTCTTCTGCCCTTTCTTTGCTTCATGAATCAGTGGTTGTCATCACCATCTGATCAGTCTGCAAGTTAGAAACCCAGTACTCTTCTGGACCCACCCTCTCCTGCATTCCCATTCCCAGGGCTGCTTCTCAGCCAGACCTCCGTGGTCCAAGCTGCCATTGCCTCTTCCTGGACTTCACAATTCGTCTGTCCACCCACACGCATCTTTGCCCTGGCCCATCTCCCTCAGTCCCTTCCCTACTCTTCAAACCAGATGGAATGCCTCCCCTGCTCACATCCCTTCCATGGCTCCCCACCAGCCCTGGGACAAAAACACAGCCTCTTAATACTGCTGTGTGCACTCTACAGCCCCTTTGTCCTCTAGGCTCCAGCCATTCAGGCTTTTTTCAGTGTAAGCTCCCTCCTGTCACAAGGCCTTTTCTCAGGCAGTCCTACACCTGATATATCTCCCACTAAGTCTCCTCCTCTGATGAACTCCTATTCATCTTTCAAGAAGCTCATTTCCTCAGAAAAGGTTTCCCAGGCTCCCTGACTGATTGCACTCACGCATGGCTTCCTGTGTGCGCTTTACATTTATTTGTGTGATTATTTGATAAATCATAAACTGTACGTCCATGAGATCAGGAGCTGTGATTATTTTTGTTCATCATTTGAATTTCCAGCACCTAGCACAGTAAGAGCTCAATAAATTTTTTTTAAATAAATGAATAATATTAAGCATTGCCTTCTTCTCCTAGTCCTCCCCCAAGTCCCAAGTATACCAGGACCAGAATACTCCATGTTATTAGATCAATTTTCCTCGTCAACAACCACCACAAGGGGCATTGAGGTCACCTTATACTTGGCATTGCAGGTAACTTGAGTGCAGAGTGAACACTGAAGGGGAAATGAAAATTGCTGTAGATGAAGTAAGACATACCTGTGGCCCCTGGTGTCCAGGAGTCATTCTGTGTGTTTGTCTATGAAGGGCCTGTGTAGACAGAGGGCATCCACCCTTTGGTCCCTGAGCAATATGGGCCCTTCCAGTTCTGAAAAACAACAGAAGGGAAATGCAGGAAGCCACTGCTTAAGTCATATAATCTGGAAATGACCAGAAAAATCATGGGCGTGGCTTAGATTGTATCCATGGGGGTTACGCAAAATCAGCCCCCTCAAAAGAATTATTAAGGCAACTATGACAAAGAGATTAGAGTTGGTTTTTTGTGTACTTTTAAAGTCCTGCTTCTTCAACAGAATGATTATATTTGTGTCTGGTATTTTTTATCTCTATGAAAGACACACCTTCTCAACCTCTCAGTTTCATTCAGGACATTAGATCAACCTTTCCTTCTTTCTTGATGCTTTCTTCCTTTAGCTCTAGGAATACTCCTTTCTGGTTTTCCCTCGACTCTTGGTTCTCCTTTTCAGTTTCCTTTGCTAGCTTCTCCTCTGCTAACCTGCTAACCTGTATCCCTGGGCTTGAGCCTCAGCCCCTTTATCTTCTCTGAGTGATCTCATCCGGAAATATGGCTCTAATTACGATCTGTTAACTGAAGGGCTCCCAAATTTATATCTCTGACTTTGACCTCTCTGCTAACTCCCAGACTTGCATAACCAAAAAAAAACACCACACACACACACAAACATTCTCAACATCTCCATTTGGATGTGGTGCTGGCTACTTGCCCATCTGTCCTGTGCCCTGCAAGGCCGACAATTATGTGAAGTGTGAAGCATCACCAAGCTGTCTTTCCCAACAGGAGGCACTGGCATCAGATAGGAAAGTCTGAGGGGAGGAGTTAGAGCAGGTATTCCCTTGTCTTCTGCTTTGCCTGCTCACCAGCTGCCATTATCCTTTCTGGCTTCTGATAAGCCCGCTCTTCTTCCCCTTGTCCCGTTAGGCCTGGAGCTGGTCGCAGTCACTGTTCTGTGGCTTATCCAGGGAGCTTCCCCACCACTTGGTGGTTTCCGTGCCCCTGCTCTTCTAACAGTCCCTTTACTCAGCTCTCCTCAGGGCTCCAGTTTGAATCTGTGTCTGATTTTTGCCTGACTAGTGGAAATGGATATCTACTAGACTTCTCAAACTTAACACAGCCTAAATAAGACTCCCCTCCCTCCTAAACCTCACAGTTCTCCCATCACAGTACAATACATGGCACCAGCGTGCATCCCCTTACTACAGCCGAGACCCTAAGACTCAGTTCTGTAAGATGCCAGCATTTTGCTGAGGCCGCATGATTTTTTTGTAAAAAGGTTCTTCATCTGTGACTCTCATCTTTAACAATTAAATTGTAGTTGTAAGAGAAGTCTGGGGCTTGTCCTGAATGCTGTTTAGTCCCTTTGGAATGAGAATTTCCTACCATTTCTCGCTACCTTTTGAACCCTTCGATGACATAATCTTATTCATCTTTGTCTCATCGCCCAGAGCAGTATTTGAAATACAATAGATGACCAAAATAGGTATGCTGGATTTTTTAGTTAATAACGTTTGTTAGATTTTGGTCTATTTAAAAGGACCCATTTTGTTGTTGTATATCTAAATTTTTAATATAAGTGTAAAACGTATCTGATTTGTGTGATCTTAACTTACCTAAAAGTCATTCTTTTTCAGGCTTAGTGTTCTACAGCTTTTAACTCAAATTATTCTAAAGTGCAAGGGATGAGAATTAACTAGGAATGTTTTTGGCTTTTGAGTTGTTTTTGAGCTGAATAAAGTCCACAAAACTACTGGGAGACTTTTACACGACCAGCTGTTATGTGACCCTGTAAGAGGAAATGTGCATTTGAAAAAAAAAAAAGACAGTATAAACAGTAAACATGTTGGGAGGTCAAACTGAGAATGGGAAGAGAAAGACTGGGAATAGGAGGGCTGAGACAAGGGACTGTTTCACACCAGCTCTGAAGGAGCTAAGCATTTTTCCTGATGTCTATAAAAGAAATGTTAGCTGTTTGGGGGGAACAGCTGATTGTGGCTATTTATGAATGTCATGTTGCTAGGTGACACCACAGGGATGAGCACCATGCTAACCTATCACTGATTTGCAGAACTAGCAATGAAGGGATATACGGGGGTGGGAGACAGCATCCAGGAAGGAATGCAGAGGCATGGGGACAAGAAGGGTGTGGAGTACATGAATCAGCTTTAGAAAAACCTTCATTTCCCCCTCTCCATTCCTGTCAAATGATCTGTGCAGGATCTTAGGCCCAACCTTTCCCCTGCTTTCTCATTCGGGGGCCCCTTTGTTGCCAGCAGCCTTTTCCTCTCTTATGACATTTGGCCTCCTCTGGGAGAACACCAGCTCTGCTTCCTGCAAAAGCCAAGTCGGGAAATCACCAGGGAGGAAACCCAGGAGTCAGGCTCCCCATGCGGTCTGAGAACGGGCATTTCTTCTTCCTGTGCATGCGTGGCGTGGGAATGTGTGGGAGGCCGAGGGCCCTGCCTCAGTGGAAGCTGGGGCGCGAGAAGAATGCTGTGTGTGCTGCAACGTGATGAGGGTGCCTTCTGAGCAGCTGATCACCTGCCATTTAAACACAGTTTTTAGCCACTGAAATCATAGTGACCTGAAGCAAAGCCAATCACTCTTTTGAAAGGGGCTCCTCATGTTTAGTTCATGCAGCTGGCCGGAATCAGTGAAGAGCCACCCCTGGGATATTAGCCAGCATCCTGGGGCTGGAAGAATTTATGAATGCTTTGGGGCAGGGTGGTGTGTGTGCTTGTATTTTGTAGGCCTCTGTTTCCTGAAGTTACTCCCACCTTAGGGACACAGGCTTAAGGATAATCGCAAGGT
The DNA here is from genome assembly GCA_024291935.2 of Okapia johnstoni. Classification (NCBI taxonomy): domain Eukaryota; kingdom Metazoa; phylum Chordata; class Mammalia; order Artiodactyla; family Giraffidae; genus Okapia; species Okapia johnstoni. Next base: position 63,637,837 of record CM044307.1, on the reverse strand, counting down.
GGATGCTTTGAGCCTCGGCCAAAGCACTTGCTGGAACTAGGTATGCCTTATCACTGAGACTGCAGTGAGTCTTCTGCACCTCCTAGTGGCCACAAGTTTGTGCACATTAGGTCCCCTGTTCCTCCTGCTGCAGCCGCAGCTCCTTGGGAAAATGAGGTTGGTGCTATTCTCTCTCATCTGGTTTCCCCTGCTTTTGCTTGTGGTATATGCGCTGCACTTACAGCTCCATTCCAGGTCTCCGAATTAGAGAAGAGGTTATCCTCAGTGATTCTAGTTCTTGAATGTGATCCCCGTCAAGAGCCCTCTGTTAGTCATCTTTATGCAAATTTTTAAAGGATGATTTCTCATCATGAATAACAAAATGGCTTCTAAGTGAAACATTAAAAAAAAAAAAAAAACACACACATCTTCTTCCTGCTGATACCCTTGCCTTCCAAGGCAAATGGCTTGTTAAGAGAGAGTAGGGCTGGGCTTTTGTCCCCATTTGTCCTCTTAGCCTGGTTGGTGCTCCATGAACACAGTATGTGGAGGCCTTGTATTTGAGACAGCATACTAATTTTGAGATAAAAAGATGTGTTATTATTAAAAATTCCAAGCCTATTCAAAGAAGATGGAATAAGAAGAATAAACATTCAATATGCAAAACACCCATCTTCAACCATTTTCAGCTCAGAACTAATCTTACATATATATACTTTAACTTTCTCCCCCACATCACGTTTTCTAAAGAAAATTCTAAAAGGATTGTAAATATGTGTAAATATTTCAGCATGTATCTCTAAAAGATAAGGACTCCTATAAAAATATAAGCAATACTATTATCACAGTTAAAAAGTTAATAGTAATTCCTTAATATCAACCAATATCCAAACTGACATTTGTATCTTCTTGTATGTCTCATAATTTTTAACAGTTTGCTTATTTGAATCAGGACCCAAATAAAGTCCATACATTGTGATTAGTTGGTATGTCTCAAGTCTTGATTTCTTTTCCTTTTTCTGCCTTGGCAATTTATTGTTAAAGAAATGAGGTGATTTGTAGTTTCCCACAATCTGGATTTTACTGCTCACATCTCTGTGTATATAACATCTCCCAGTATATACTTGGTATTTTCTGTAAATTGGAAATTGAGTCAAAAGTCTTGGTCTGATGCAGGGTTTTGTTTTGCTATTTTTGGTGAGATGACTTCATGGGTGGTGAGTTATGCTTCTATTAGGAGATGCATAATATGTTGTTGCTTTTCTTTCTTTTTGTGATATTATCAGCTGTTAGTGTTCTGTCTGGTACCATTAATTCATCAGGGGCTGCAAAATAATGCTTTTCTAACTCCTTTGTTCTTTCTTCATTTATGAAGTGAGATTCTCAATAAAAGGGAAGTTCTCTCACCAACTATTTGCTTACCCTGAGGCCCAGGTCATACAAGACAGGCAAGATAATGTTTGATTTTTTTCCCTTCACTTACCAATTTTCAAAATAATAAGGTGGTTTCCTAGAATCCTTCAGAAGCAGAATTTTTTTTCTTTGAAGCATCAGGGTTTTTTGGGGGTTTTTTTGAGTATTTTTTAATCCAGAGACTCTTGGATTTAACATATTTGACATACTTTAATCCTTTAAACATCATTTTCCTTATTGATGTTCCCATTATCCTATTTTTGGTTAGTGGAAGCTGAAGCAGTTTGGCTTCCCCAATATTGTCCTGCTGCTGGTGGTGGTATACTCATTTATTTATTCACTCATCAAAGTCATCAAACTTCCCCCCACTGGTTTTAGCATCCCTTTCTAAATTGTTGACATTCCACCAGAAGGTGAAGCTTTCTCTTTCCCACATTTGTTTATTATTTATTGCATTAGGTAATGTGAAAATTTTTTTCATGAAAAATTGACCTTTGTTTTTATAAAATGTCCATCATTATTTCTAGCATCATTTTTTCTTCAAGTATTTTTATTTGATTTTACTATAGTCATTCCAGCTCACTTGTGAGTGCTACTTGCATATTTTTTTATCTTTTAAGTTTCAATCTTTTTAATTTGTCTCTAAAGTTTAGCTCCTAAAGATGATATAGTTTAATTTTATTCATTTTTATGTCCAGTCTAACAATCTTTACTATTTGACTGAAGTACATTTCATGTAAGTGTAATAATGCAATATTTTTCCCTAGATGACTGGCTAGTTTCACTTAGCACTATCCCAGTGCCATCCATGTTGCTGTGTATGGCAGAATTTTCTTCCTTTTTTTTTTAGATTTTTAAAATTTATCTTTTATTGAAGTATAATTGACTTACAATGTGTTAATTTCTGCTATGCAGCAAAGTGATTCAGTTGTACATATATACATTCTTTTTTAATATTCTTTCTTATTATAGTTTATCATAGGATACTGCATATAGCTCTCTGTGCTATACAATAGGATATTGTCATTTATCCATTCCATATATAATAGCTTACACCTACTAACCCCAAACTCCCCCTCCATCCCTCCCCCATCCCCTCCCCCCTTGGCAACCACAAGTCTGTTCTCCAAGTCTATGAGTCTGCTTATGTTTCATAGACAGGTTCATTTGTGTCATATTTTAGATTCCACATGTAAGTGATATCATATGGTATTTGTGTTCCTCACTCTGACTTATTTCGCTTAGTATGATAATCTCTAGTGGCATCCATGTTGCTGCAAATGGCATTTTTTTGTTCTTTGTATGGCTGAGCATTCCGTTGTATATCTATGTACCACATTTTCTTTATCCATTCATCTATTGATGGACTTTTAGGTTGTTTCCCTGTCTTTGCTGTTGTGAATAGTGCTGCTATGATCATAGGGATGCATGGATCTTGTCAGATTATGGTTTTGTCTGGGTTTTGTCTGCTATGGTTTTGCCCGGGTTTTGTCTCTTTGCCCAGGAGTGGGATTGCTGGATCATATGGTAATTCTGTTTTTAGTTTCCTGAGGAACCTTCATACTGTTTTCCACAGTGGTTATACAAGCTTACATTCACACCAACAATGTAGCAAACACATTTTAGTGTTTTTTTTGTTTAATTTTTCTAGTTGTTATAAATGGAGAAGTAGTTCTGAAACAACCTAGTCTACCAAAACTGGAAGCAGAATTCCATTGAAAGGAAATATGAAGTATGAGATCTGTTTTATGAAAGATGATGTGTACCAAGTTTGCTGATGTTTCCTTTGATGCCATTTTAGTTATTTATTATTCGCTCGTTAGCAGATTAAAAAAAATTAACATTCTTATTCTATTTCTACAAAGTAAAAGGTGATATTTAACAGTAATCAAGGAAAAACTTTTCAAAAGAAATTTGTGCTATGGAGAATTTTGAAAAGGAATGTCTGAAAAACATTTCCATCATCTCAAAACTTTGTTGTCGCACATAATATCAGGTTGACTCTTGTAAAATCTCTCATTTGCACAGCTGTTAAAAACTAGAACTCATGGCTTTCTAACTTATTTAAATTTTCTAGCTAAAAAAACATTTCAGTGAGTCTTGAAGTCATTTGTTAAAAATCAAAAATACAACATTTTCCAATTGTTTGCCCAACAGCAGCAGAAATGGAAATTTGCTAACCAGATTTCTCTCCTCTCCCCCCAAACCCTTTGTAAATTGGTAGATGAAATTTAAATAATATGAACCGTAGTTTAGTAAACATACCCAATAATGCACTTCTTTCATTTGGATTTACATATCTGTGAATTTTTTTCTAGTTATAGCTTCTGTAAAAATCAAGTGAAAAAGCTGAATTTAGGATCAGATATTTGAAGCATATTCAGTAATGTTCACATTTATTTCTTAATGAAATAAAAGTGATTTTGTATTGTTTTAAAAAATGTTATTTTGAAATATTGTTATTTTATCCTTTTTAAATATGTCATTTAGAATGCACATGATATATAAATATTGCAGTATATATAGCTTATAAGTAAACTTACATATATTAGGAGCAATGCTCAAAAGTATTCGCTGATGGGTTTGTGAACAAAAAAGTTTGGATGCTACTGCTCTAGAGAATATATCAGAGGCAGTGTACATACTAAAAAATTCAGTGTTTATATATCAAAGACAAAACAAACTGCTAAAAAGGAAAACAAACAGCTGGGTTAGCATTCCTCTGAATTGCAGAGCCAGGAGGAAGTTGGAGTTTCTGCTTCAAATTACTTCTCTTCTTTGTTTTAGACAGGCAACATGGTTTCCACAAAACTCTCCTGTGGTTGGAGACATTGTCAGCCATTGCTGTGTGGTGGTTAGGAGCACAAATTTTGAATCCTGGTAAAACCATGTAAAGTTATAGAAGCTCTGCACACCTCATTTATCTGTAGCAGGAGCCAATAATAGTTGTTGTTATTGTTATTCAGTCGTGAAGTCGTGTCCAACTCATTGAGACCCCATGGACTGTACAGGCTCCTGTCCTTCCACTGTCTCCTGGAGTTTGCTAAGACTTAGGTCCATTCAGTCGATGATATCATCCAACCATTTCATCCTCTGTCGCCTCCTTCTCCTCCCCTCAATCTTTCCCAGCATCAGAACATGTTGCAATGAGTTAGCTCTTCACATCAGGTGACCAAAGTATTGGAGCTTTAGTTTCAGCATCAGTTCTTCCAGTGAACATTCAGGGTTGATGTCCTTTAGGATTGACTGGTTGGATATCCTTGCAATCCAAGGGACTCTCGAGAGTCTTCAGCACCACAATTCGAAAGCATCAATTCTTTGGCACCTAGCCTTCTTTATGGTCCAACTCTCACATCTGTACATGACTACTGGAGAAACCATAGCTTTGACCATACTAACCTTTGTTGGCAAAGCAATGTCTCTGCTTTTTAATATACTGTGTAGGTTTGTCATAGCTTTCCCTCCAAGGAGCAAGCATCTTTTAATTTTTATTTAATTATTTTTGCCACCTGACATCTGAGCACCACTCCTGTTTACAGTTGTCCCGTTGCTTATCCTGGAAATCTCTGTGGAGCCAAAGAGGCAAGTAGACATGAGTGTCTGTAGCAGAAGTGAACACCCAGTGCTACCAGAAGCTGCTATAGTATCACCTTTCCAGTCCTAGTTCTTTCCCCTTCTTGTCAATTCTGGGAGCCAATCAATAGTCTTAAAATTAAACCATTTTCTGTCTCAGTTAGCTCGAGTCAATTCTGATATGTCTAAGAAACATGAGATACACTATCTCACTGTGATTTGTTGTTGTTGTAAATTCTGTTTTTGAAATTTTTATACAAAATGTGTTTTTTGTGTACAGTGTTACCAATTTTAGCACCTGCATAGATTTGTGTTACATGTGTGCATGCTAAGTTGCTTCAGTCATGTCTGACACTTTGAGACCCTATGGACTATACCCCACCAGGCTCCTCTGTCCGTGGAATTCTCCAGGCAAGAATGCTGGCCTGGATTGCCATGCCCTCCTCTGGGGGAATCTTCCTGACCACCACCACAATCAGGATACAGAACGGTGCTACCCTGTTGAAAACTCTTGCTGTTCGTTTAGAGTCAGGCCTATCCTCTCCCTGGCCTGCACACACACCAACTGCAAACCAGGCAGTGCTCTGGTATTAGTTCAGTTCTCCAAGCCTTTGGTATGCCCATTAGAAATCAGACCCATGTGAGCATAAGAAGGTGAACCCAGTAGTTCACAAAAACTTGATGAATTCACTTTTTGAGCTCATTCCTCTTTGCAATTTTCCTGTAATTTCTGGGCCCCTGAGCTCCCTTCTTTGGTCCTCTGGCCAGAATGCTGTGGCTTTAGTTGCCTGCCTCTGCTGTCCACTGGGTCAAGTGGTGGAAGACTGGAGAGAGAAAAAAACAGGCAGCTGGGTTCAGCCCACTCTCTTGGGATCACAGCTCCACCCCCTGAACAGAAGGCTCCCTTCTCTCCAAGTCTGGCTCCCTTTGAATTGCAGCCTCTGTCATGCTGCCACAGGACTGTGGATGCAGGAAAATGGAAAGAAGGGAAGCAGAGGGAGGGGGACCTCTGCATCCCCTCTGAGAGTTAGGAGTTCACTTTCAGCTAGAGCCAGATCTAGAGGTCTCCTCCTGGGACTCTGTTCATACCAGTGTCCACTTCCACGTTCCAGACTGCCTTGAATCCAGGCCCTGGGGATACCAGAGAGGGAATCAATAATAAACATTGCCAGTTTGGTGATTCTTTTAATCTAATTTTCTTCCTCCACCCACCTGCTACCACTTACCTTGTGCTGTGCCGTGCTTAGTCTCTCAGTCATGTCTGACTCTTTAAGATCCTATGGACTGTAGCCTGCCAGGCTCCTCTGTGCATGGGGATTCTCCAGGCAAGGATAATGGGTTGCCATGCCCTCCTCCAGGGGATCTTGCCTATACAGGGATCGAACCCAGGTCTTCTGCATTGCAGGCGGATTCTTTACTGTCTAAGCCACCAGGGAAACCCCTACTTACCTTACAGAGTCCTCAAATAGCTGTTCCATACATTCTGGGAGACTGGAATTTGCCAGGATTCAGTATGACATTACACGTTGTGTCAGAATGCCTGCCAGGAATTTAATGCTCATGAAATATTAGATATTATTATCTTTTACTGACTTTTTCTTATTTTGGTCAATTCATCTACTAACCAAGATTAATTAGAAACACCAAATTTCTTCTGAACTGTATAAAACCAAAAGACTGACTTAAAAACAATTCTGGGATTTTTTTTTAATCCATGGGATTCCCTGGTGGCTTAGATGGTAAAGAGTCCGCACACAATGCGGAGTCCCGAGTTTGATACCTGACTCTGGAAGATTCCCTGGAGAAGGAAATGGCAACCCACTCCAGTATTCTTGCTTGGAAAATACCATGGATGGAGGAGCCTGGCAGGCTACAGTCCATAGGATGGTAAAGAGTCAGACACATTGAGCGACTACATTTTTTTCCACAAAAGACTGACTTAAAAACAATTCTGTCCAGGATCATGTGTGATAATGTCTCCTGTTGAAAAGAGTTTCTAAGAAACATCTTTCCTCTGTCCCCCACACCCTTTTCAACTTGATTTAGAGGTCATGTGTATTTACAGTTAGGATGAGCTATTTTAATGGTCAGGATGAGCTATTTTAATGGTACCTATGTCACAGAACAGAGTGATCTGAAGACACCATGCCCCTGTCATTTTTAGATTCAGATGGAGATGTGAGGAATGGGTAGAGCAGACACTCTGGTTCATGGATGGTGCGTTTCTTCCTTTCGAATCCTTGTATTTGAGCACAAGCCAATTAGTGTGGAGACTTACAGAGTTCATATTTGTTGTTTTTTTTTTTTTTTCAATCTGTAACTTAGCCCAGGGAACAGAGGACAGGATTTAGAGTCTGGAGAATTCAGTTCTTCTAGACCAGAGATTGGCAAACTACAGCTTGTAAGCTAAACAAATCAGGCCCATCCACCACCTATAAATACATACATACATATCTAAAGTCATAAAGAATGTAGCAAGTAAATAAAATTTTATTGGAACACAGGCATGCTCATTTTCTTTTCACACTGTCTGTGATTACCTTGTTTTTCTCATCTTATTGAGAAGTAATTGCATGATGGTTGGATTTGCATGTATTGTGAAATGTAGAGGCTGTCGACCAGGACAGTTTGAGCACTGCACAGTGTCAGAGACCTGGGTGCCTTCTGTTTTGTTGCTCCACTATGCAAGCCTTCCATTCTCAGTGGTCCTATGGCCCTAACTCATGGCTAAAAACTGTAATTACTACATCTGAATTATGACCAATAGAAAGGAGGAAGAAGAGGAAAGAAGAGCATGACCCCTTTGTTTAAGGATGGACTCAAAAGTTGTGCACACCACTTCCTCTTTGATTTGGCAGAATTAGCCACATGACCACACCTAACTGCAAGGGACAGTGGGAATGTCTTTATTCCAACCGACCATGGGCTTAGTTGAAAATCATGGGTTTCCTTATGGAAGGAGGAAAAAATAGATAATAGGGCACAAGTAATATCAGTCACATATGAGCATTGTGATAGCAAACAAAAAGCAGTGTGGTATTTTGTCTCCCATGTGTGCTAAGTTGCTTCGATCGTGTCTGATTCTTTGTGACCCTATAGACCATAGCACCCCCAGGCTTCTCTGTCCATGGGATTCTTCAAGCAAGAATACTGGAGTGATTTGCTGTGCTCTCCTCCAGAGGATCTTCTCAACCCAGGGATCAAACTCATGCCTCTTTATGTCTCCTGCGTTGGCAGGCGGGTTCTTTACCACTAGCGCCACCAAGGTACTTTTACATAGTTCACTCATAAACTCTAAGCTATCATAAGTTATTTTGAATAGGACTGGCTTTGCTTCCTGACATCACACTGAACTGACTATCTCTAATCCTCCTACCAAAAAAGAGACCCATCCTTTCTGGTGCCTTTATGATGTCATTTGAAAGCCCACATTTGAGAAAAAGCAAATAACTGTGGCCAGTTGTCTCTATTTCAGTGACTTCCCTTTTTAGGAGGAAAAATTCTAAAATAGTTTCATGTGTATTGTATTTTTAAAATTGGCATAAATGCATGCTCATTGAATCTACTTAGTACTTCGGTTTGTCAGCTTGGGTTTTTTAATTGGTCATGTGGGAGAGGAATTCCTTGAAATCTTTTATTTATTTTCTGCTTCATATAAAGCACACCATATTCCCAGGCTCAAATGTTGTAAAAGAAATCCTCACTTCCAAAATAACATATTGTCCAAAGTGGTTGCCCTAACTCACTCTTCTGGTTAATGGAGGCTGACTCATTGTGTGCTGGCAATACTTCCACCTTCCACAAACAGTTTGAAATCTGTAGACATTAGGACAAGCTTCCTGTTCGGTCAGACAGTAGCTCAGCATCAAGTGGAAGTTGCGGTTTATCTCTCTGGTGTTCAAGATGGAACGCACTGTGGGAGACCTTAGGTGGTGTTCTGCTCGTGTGATGAGCATGGCTCTAGGAACCTCTCTTTACTCATCCTCTGAACCTCTTCCCTGGCAAAGATCCAGATTCCCATATTTCCGCTGAAAGTTCTCTCCCGATTCACTTTCAAGTCCGTCTGGTTTGCACCTGGACATTTCACACATGTCGTCCCAAGGTGAGTGTAACAGTTTGTGTGCCTGCCCCTCAGAATTTCATCTGTGACCAAAACTTTCTCCCACGTTTTCTTTGAGTCACTCCCTTCCTCTTCAACAGGTCAGTCTCATGGTCTCACACACTTTCTCCCCTAGCTTTCCTTCACCTTCTGCCTCTATCTTTTTAAAATATCGTTGTTAAATTTGCCCCCCCACCCCACCCTCTGTTACTGATACTGCGAACAGTGGGTTTTATTTTATATTTTCTTTGATCTGGAATGTCATAATGATCTCGATCTACTTTATGTCACTCTCCATTTCTGCAAGTCTTGCCTCATTCAAAATACTATTGAATTGATTGAAGGTCAAAAGTCCAAGTCAGAGGGACTCAAGGAATTGATTATCATTCTTTGCCATAACTCTAACTCTATTTTAAAGGATACCACACATAAGATAAAAGTACAACATATGCCAAACTCATTAATTCTGGGTTTTTTTTCCACTCCTTTTTCTCCAGTACTGTTTTAGAGGGTTGTGTTGAAGGAATAAGGTAGGAGTATTAAGTTTGAATTTTTCTCTTTTTCTGGTCACCAGTTTTTTAAATTTATCTTTTTGTAGAAATATACTTGATTTACAGTGTTGTGTTTCTTTCTGCTGTACAGCAAAGTGAGTCAGTTATACACATATTTTTTCCATTATGGCTTATTCCAGGATATTGAATATAGTTCCCTGTGCTATATAGTAGAACCTTGTTGTTTATCCATCCTATATTTAATAGTTTGCATCTGCTAATCCCCAAATCCCAGTCCTTCCCTCTCCCATCCCCACTCCCCCTTGGCACCCACAGTCTGTATTCTATGTTGTTGAGTCTGTTTCTGTTTTGTAGATACGTTCACTTGTGTCATATTTTAGATTCCACATATAAGTGATATCATATCACATATCAACATATCACATATCAATATCATTTGTATATTTCTTTCTCTTTCTGGTTTACTTCGCTTAGTATGAAAGTCGCTAGTTATATCCATGTTACTGCAAATGGCATTATTTTGTACTTTTTAATGGCTGAATAGTATTCCATTGTATTATGTACCACATCCTCTTTATCTGTTCGTATGTCAATGGACATTTAGGTTAATTCCATATCTTGGCTTTTGTGAATAGTGCTGCTGTAAACATAGAGGTACATATATCTTTTGAATTATAGTTTTGTCTGGATATATGCCAAGAAGTGGAATTGCTAAATCACGTGGCAGCTCTGTTTTTAGTGTTTTGAGGAACCGCCATATTGTTCTCCATAGCAGCTGCACCAGTTTACATTCCCACCAACAGTGTAGGAGGGTTCCTTTTTTTCCACACACTCTCCAGCATTTGTTATTTGTGGACTTTTTAATGATGGTCATTCTGATTGGCATGAGGTGGTACCTCATTGTAGTTCTGATGTGCATTTCTCTAATAATTAGCAATGTTGAGCATCTTTTCATGTGCCTGTTGGCCACCTGTATTTCTTCTTTGGAGAAATGTCTGTTAAGGTCTTCTGCCCATTTTTCAATTGGGTTGCTTATTTTTGTTGTTGTTATTGAGTTGTATGAGCTGTTTGTATATTTTGGAAGTTAAGCCCTTTTGGTCACTTTGCTTGCATATATTTTCTCCCATTCCATAGGTTGTCTTTTCATTTTGCTTATGGTTTCCTTTCCTGTGCAAAAACTTGTACGTTTGATTAGGTCCCTTTTATTTTTGTTTTTATTTCTATTTCCTTGGAAGACTGACCTAAGAAACATTGGTATGTTTTCTGTCAGAGAATGTTTAACCTATGATCTCTTTATTCTAGAAGTTTTATGGTGTCTTCTTATATTTAAGTCTTTACGCAATTTTGAGCTTATTTCTGTGTATGATGTGAAGGTGTATTCTAACTCCATTGATTTACCTGAAGCTGTTCAACTTCTCCAGTACCAATGCTGAAGAGACTGTCTTTTTCCTATTTTATAGTCTTGACTCCCTTGTTGAAGATTAATTTATTGTAGGTGTGTTGGTTTACTTCTGGGCTCTCTATTCTGTTCCATTGATCCATATGTTTGTTTTTGTGCCAATACCATGCTGTTTTTATTACTGTAGATTTGTAGTATTGTCTGAAGTCTGAGAGAGTTTCACCTCCTGCTTTGTTCTTTTTCCTCAGGATTACTTTGGCAATTCTGGATCTTTTATGGTTCCGTATAAATTTTTTGGATTATTTGTTCAAGTTCTGTGGAAAATGTCATGGGTTGTTAGATAGGGATATTGTTAGATCTGTAGATTGCTTTGAGTAGTATTTCCATTTTAACAATTTTAATTCTTTCAGTCCCAAGAGCATGGGATATATTTTCTAGTCACCACTTTTAAAGATTATGAGTTTGTGCCCCTATATTTATCACTTGATTTTTACTTGTTTTTGGACCATTTTTCTTATGTTTTGAGGGATAAAATTTAATATTTAGCTTCACTCTGTCTCCTTATTCCAGAAAGCTTTATTATCCTCAGGCTTTGAGTGAGGGTAGGAGGAATGAACTAGTCAACTAATTATTTCTCAGTATCTCAATAACACCTTATCAGTTCTACGTTAACATTAAAGCCAAGAAGTAGTGATAATAGCAATTAAGATACAATGAAAGATGGTGGAATCCATTAGTGTTCTTATCCAATCAAAAGTGATTTCCAAGGGCAAGGACAAAGCAAGATTAAATTTCCCAAAATGGATGCTACTTAGTTGCAAAATAGACTCAAGTCTACCACTGTTCATATACTTAGGCTCATCCTCTTCCATTTTTTTTTTTTAATCATGGTAAAATAGACATAACCATAAAATTAAATTTACCATCCTAACCATTTTAAAGGGTATAATTCAGTGGTATTAAGTCCATTCACATTATTCTGCAATCATCAGCACCATCCATCTCTTTCCATCTTGCAAAAGTGAAACTGTACTCATTCAAGAATACTTACCCATTCTCCTTCACCTCTAGCTCCTGGCAACCTCATTCTACTTTCTGTTTGTGTGAATTTGTCTACTCTAGGTACCTCATGTGAATGAAATTAGACAATAATTGTCCTTTTTGTGGATGGTTTATTTCACTTAGCATAATGTCCTCAAGTTCATCTACGTTGCAGCATATGTCAGAGTTCCCCTCCTTTTAAGGTGTATGTATACCATATTTTGTTTATTCATCTGTCAGTGGACACTTGGGGCTGCTTCCACCATCTGGCTTTTGTGAATAATGCAGCTATAAACATTGACGTACAAATATCTTTTCAAGATTCTGTTTATAATTTTTTTATGTATATCCAGAAATAGAACGGCTAGATCACATGGTAATTTCTAGTTTTAATTTCTTAAGGAATTACCATACTGTTCTAATCAGTTTATTTATCTCAACTTAAGATGAAATCTGGAGACTTTCCTGGTGGTCCAGTGGATAAGACTCTGCACTTCCATGGTAGGCAAAGTTTCGATCACTGGTCAGAGAACTAAGATCCCACATACTGCGTGGCATGGCCAAAGAAGAAGAAGAAGAAAAGAAAAAAAGAAATCTCATGCCAGGGAGCAGTTCACCCTGAATTGAAGTTTACTTTTGCAGGACTGTCGAAAACAAAGTCTAGAAGCTGCTAATTTAATGGTAGCCCCAAGTTGGAAAAAACTGTATTATAGTTGCAACAAATTTGGCAAAGCAAAAGGGAAATAGAGAATATGAAATAAATAATGACAATGGGTCTGGATATAATTACTCTTTCCCTATTTGGAACTGTGCTGTGGATAATGCTCACTATTTTCTATTGCAGGTGTCCCTGAAGAGGCTCTGGGTGATTAGCACTTGGCAGAGGCTAGTATGCTCTTTTCAGAGAAATACTTCCATGGGAGTGAGATGAAAACAGTTTAGAGTCTGTTCATCATGGTTTGGTATCCTGTGGATTTCACTGGAATGAATCACTAAATTGGGCTTCCAGAATGCTACCCTGAGAAAAGTAGGCCAAGCTCCCTTTAAATTAAAAGCAAGGGTCTGGAACACATTTTGGGTTTCTGCAAGGCAGAGGGCTGTCTGTGGAGGGGTTGAATCTGCAAAATGGTGGGCTTTCTTCCCACAGCTGCTAGGGAACTTTTCTGGGAAATGAGAGAACATATTTGTCGCTTTTCATAGGCAAGGTTAGGCCTGTGGTTGCTTGTTTTCAGGTTCTAGGCTTAGTTTTTATTGACAAAATTTAACTTCCAGCTTTAGAAATTGGGGCTAGGGGTGGGGAAGAATGCTTTTAGAGATTTATATTTAAAAAAAAAGAAAGAAGGAGAAAGCACATCAAGCATCTTAGACATCAAATGGCTCTTATAAAACTATATTGTGATGGATTAACTATAAATGATTCCAAAACATGTGGATTAAATTTTCCAAGAACCACACATAGATTTAAAAATCAGAAGGAAAGGGATCTTGGCAATTTTAGTTTGGGACCTTCCCAGAGTTTCCTGTTCTTGGTGCCTGGTGGTTTTCTAGAATCACACTCATTCGGGTTTGTTTGTTTGTTTTTTTTTTTGTGATGGTGACTCACAGGATGGTTGACTGAATAGTCGTCTGTAAAATGAGGCATTGCCAGGGGCTAATTTGAGCAATTTAGACTGAAAACTCTCCTCGAACTCTGATCATTCACGTTGTCTCTGTATCCCCAGATTCACCAATGACTCAGCCATTCCCATCCTCTTTATCACTTGGCACATCCGTGTAAAGAACACCAATCATTCTGCCACTTATCCTCAACTCCCCACTCAAAAGTAGCACCTTTGTAGGAGCACACTCACCTACCTCCTGCTTCACTCAGGTGAAATGGTGAAGGATATGATTGTTGTTGTTTAGTTGCTAAGTCATGTCCGACTTTTTGCAACTCTGTGGATGGTAACCCACCAGGCTTCTCTGTTCATGGAGTTCTCCAGGCAAGAATACTGGAGTGGGGAGGCATTTCCTTCTCCAGGGAATCTTCCTGTCCCAGGGATCAAACCCCTGTTTCTTACATTGGCAGGCAGATTCTTTACCACTGAGCCACCAGGGAATCCGAAGGAGATCACACAGAGTAGAAAAATGACACAGCCACTGGGTTCAGATCTCAGCACCACCACTTCCTTGATCTTCTTCCTCAACTCTGCAGCCTCATTCTTACCATAATGTTGTGAGGATAAAAAGAAGGGATGTAGGTGAAGTTCCTTAAAGAGTGCTGGGTACATAGGAGGTGACTAGTAAATGGTATTAGGTTCTGGGAGGCAGTGCATGATTCCATTTGATTTATTTTTTCTTTTTGTGCCATGCCCTGCTTCCAGAGGCTTTCTTAACAACTTTTTCCCCTAGTGGTCTTGAGTTCTGCTCCATTCCCCAGACCAGAGTTACAAAATACAAGGGCACATAAAAATTGCCATGGGTGCTTTTTAAAGTACAGGTCCCTGGTCCTGTGTGCAGGAGCTCTAGATTCTTTAGAACTGGAGTGGGAATCCATATCTCAAACAAGTTATCTCTGGTGATGCTGGAGCAGCCTCTAGACCATCCCCCCTGTAACCATGGGACACGAGTCTTGTGAGCTACACATATGTGGTCATATACAATAGTAGCTTAAATTCAGGGTCTCTCTGGTAATGCATTAGCCCTCAATTAATCAACAGGATGTCGATTTTGAAAGCATGGTCTGTGTGGAAAAGGGGCTAGCTGGAAACCCCAGAAAAGGGAATTCCTGAGCAGGTCCTGCCATACCTGACTGCTCCCATTCATCAGTCTCTGCTCTTCATTAAATATGCTTGAATGGAGGGATTTACTCTGTGACTTTGATATAATCAATGAGAGCAATGGTCCCTAAATACTGGTCTCAGACCATCAGAATCAGCAATACTAAGGAATTTGTTAAAATGCAAATTCTTGGGCCCCTCCTCAGAACTTACTGAGTCAGAAACTGCGAGTAGCACTCACCAATCTATGTTTTAATAAACTTGGCAAGTGATGCTGATACATGTTGAAGTTTGAAAATCACTGATTTAGAAGGACATAATCATTATTCTTGCAAGCGTATAACAATAACAATGCAAACACATACATAGTTTTTGGAATTATCTGTTACAAAATGTGTTAAAATAATATGTATTATATGTAGTACGTACATACACGTGCTGGTCCATGCAGAAAAGTATTCTGGAAATGTACATGGAACTTACTATAGGACCTCTGGGAAGTGAAACTGGAAGTGGGAGTGAAGAGAGAGAGAACTGAACTTTTCATATTATACCTTTCTAAATTGTTTGATACATTTTCTTTAAATATGTGCATATATTATTTTTAAAACTTTAACAACCACAAAAGAAGTTAAAAAAATAACAAAATATTTGTCTGATTTTGAGAGGGAAAAGTAATCAAAAAGAAAGAAAAGGTAGATTTACATAACAATATTAAATTGTTATAAATCAATATACTACCAATACCAACACACACGTTAAAGCAAAGTGTTTCAGAAAATGGATAGTCTCCTGGCAAGGCTAATCAAGGGAAAAAGAGAGATATCACAAGTTACTAACAGTAGGAATGAAAAAGAACATCAATACATATAAATTAAAAAAGCAAAAGAGAATGTTATAAGTCTTTTTCTGACAAATAATTTGAAATTTTAGTTAAAGTACACAAGCTGCTAGAAAAACATAATTTACCAAAACCTATTTAAAAAGAATGAGAAGAGCTAAAGACTTATGTCTATTGAAGAAACTGAATTCATAATTATAAACATTCCCAGAAAGAAAACTACAGGCCAATATAACATCATTGAATTATACCAAACATTTAATAAAGAAATATCTATTATTGATAAAGGATTAAAATGCTTATTAAAGTTCTCTTAATGAAAAAAGTGCTTTATTAAAACACTAAGAAGACAAATAGGTAACTTGTAGAAAAAAAGGAAAAAACTTAAATTATCAAAACATCTATTTTTGATTTATTGACTATGCCAAAGCCTTTGACTGTGTGGATCACAATAAACTGTGGAAAATTCTGAAAGAGATGGGAATACCAGACCATCTGACCTGTCTCTTGAGAAACTTGTATGCAGGTCAGGAAGCAACAGTTAGAACTGGACATGGAACAACAGACTGGTTCCAAATAGGAAAAGGAGTACGTCAAGGCTGTATATTGTCACCCTGCCTATTTAACTTATATGCAGAGTACATCATGAGAAACGCTGGGCTGGAAGAAACACAAGCTGGAATCAAGTTGCTGGGAGAAGTATCAATAACCTCAGATATGTGGATGACACCACCCTTATGGCAGAAAGTGAAGAAGAACTAAAGAGCCTCTTGATGAAGGTGAAAGAGGAGAGTGAAAAAGTTGGCTTAAAGCTCAACGTTCAGAAAACTGAGATCATGGCATCTGGTCCCATCACTTCATGGGAAATAGATGGGGAAACAGTGGAAACAGTGTCAGACTTTATTTTTTTGGGCTCCAGAATCACTGCTGATGGTGACTGCAGCCATGAAATTAAAAGATGCTTACTCCTTGGAAGGAAGGTTATGGCCAACCTAGATAGGATATTTAAAAGCAGAGACATTACTTTGCCAACAAAAGTCCGTCTAGTCAAGGCTATGGTTTTTCCAGTGGTCATGTATGGATGTGAGAGTTGGACGGTGAAGAAGGCTGAGCGCCAAAGAATTGATGCTTTTGAACTGTGGTGTTGGAGAAGACTCTTGAGAGTCCCTTGGACTGCAAGGAGATCCGATCAATCCATCCTAAAAGAGATCAATCCTGGGTGTTCATTGGAAGGTCTGATGTTGAAGCTGAAACTCCAATACTTTGGCCACCTCATGCGAAGGGTTGACTCATTGGAAAAGACCCTAATGCTGGGTAGGATTGGGGGCGGAAGGAGAAGGGGATGACAGAGGATGAGATGGTTGGATGGCATCACCGACTCGATGGACATGGGTTTGGGTAGACTCCGGGAGTTGGTGATGGACAGAGAGGCCTGGCATGCTGCAATTCATGGGGTCGCAGAGTCGGACACGACTGAGCGACTGAACTGAACTGAGCTGAAACTTACCAAAGTATCCTTTCTCATGAATAATTGCATTAAAAAATAGTTATTTTTGTGCTCTTGAAGATGGTACAAATTTCCAAATGCTGTGAACTTTACAGAGGGGCTTCCCTGGTGGCATCTTTACTGGGAGAATCTACCTGCAATGTAAGAAACCTGAGTTCGATCCCTGGGTCGAGAAGTTCCCCTGGAAAAGGAAATGGCTACCCACTTCAGAATTCTTGCCTAGGGAGTCCCATGGGCAGAGGAGCCTGGCGGGATACAGTCCATGGGTCACAAAGAGTTGGACACGACTAAGCAACTAACATTTTCACTTTCCCTTTTATGGAAGGCAATTTGGCAATATGTAAGAAATACCATTTGATTTAACACTTCTAGGAATTTATGTAAGAAAATGAACATAGGTAAAGAGGAAATTTTTATTTATTAAAATGTCCATCTCTGTTGCTAGTAATAATTTTCAGAATTTTAAATGTCCAACGATAGATTACATAAAATAAATTTTGACATATCTTTACAGTGGCATTTTACATAGCCATCAGAAAGTAATGTCAAAGAATAGTTAGTATCCTGAAGAATGTTTGTGAAAAACAATGAAAAAATAGGTTAGAAAATAGTATTAGCTTGCTTTTCTTCCACACCTCTGCCCACCACACACTCATAAGAAAAAAATGGAAAAAGCATATAGTGTCCAAGTGGCTCTTCTGGATGGTAGGAATCTAGGTTATTTTTTTCTTTTTGCTTGATAATAGTTTCCAAGTTTTATAAAATGAATACTATATAATAAAAATAAAAAATTAATTGATACTACCCATGGGTTAAAAAAGAAAACTTAATGAAAACCTATTGTATAGCACAGTGTGGGGGGAAATACGGAAGATGGAATCTGCTTGTAGGACATATATAAAGTTAATCTTAAAAATGCATTTCAGTGCATTAGGTACAGGCAAATGCTGTTTGATTGCACTTATATGAGGTATTAATACTTAGAATAGTCAAATTCATAGAGTCAGAAAGTACATTGGTAGATGCCAGGGGAGTGGCAGCAGTGAAGAGGGGAATGGGGAGTTAGTGTTTAGTTAGTGTTTAATGAGGAAAGAGTTTCAGTTTAGGAAGGTAAAAAATTCCAGAGATGCCGATCAAAAAATGGACCAAAGAACTAAACAGACATTTCTCCAAAGAAGACATACAGATGGCTAACAAACATCTTTTCATGTCATCTTTTCATGAAAAGATGCTAAACGTCACTCATTATCAGAGAAATGCAAATCAAAACCACAATGAGGTACCATCTCATGCTGGTCAGAATGGCTGCTATCAAAAAGTCTACAAACAATAAATGTTGGAGAGGATGTGGAGAAAAGGAAACCCTCTTACACTGTTGGTGGGAATGCAAACTAGTACAGCCACTATGGAGAACAGTGTGGAGATTCCTTACAAAACTGGAAATAGAACTGCCGTACGACCCAGCAATCCCACTGCTGGGCATACACACCGAGGAAACCAGAATTGAAAGAGACACATGTACCCCAATGTTCATCACAGCACTGTTTACAATAGCCAGGACATGGAAGCAACCTAGATGTCCATCAGCAGATGAATGGATGAGAAAGCCGTGGTACATATACACAATGGAATATTACTCAGCTATTAAAAAGAATGCATTTGAATCAGTTCTAATGAGATGGATGAAACTGGATCCTATTATACAGAGCGAAGTAAGCCAGAAAGAAAAATGCCAATACAGTATATTTACACATATATACAGGATTTAGAAAGATGGTAACAATGACCCTATATGCGAGACAGCAAAAGAGACACAGATGTAAAGAACAGACTTTTGGACTCTGTGGGAGAAGGTGAGGGTGGGATAATTTGAGAGAATAGCATTGAAACATGTATATTATCATATACATGATAATAAATGAAATAGATCGCCAGTCCAGGTTCGATGCATGAGACAGGGTGCTCAGGGCTGGTGCACTGGGATGACCCAGAGGGATGGGATGGGGAGGGAGGTGGGAGGGGGTTTCAGGATGGGGAACACATGTCCACCCATGGATGATTCATGTGAATGTATGGCAAAAACCACCACAATATTGTAAAATAATTAGCCTCCAATTAAATTAAAAAAGAATTCGGGAGATGGTGAGAGTTGCACAACAGTGTGAATGTACTTAGCACTACTGAACTATACAGTTAAATATGGTTCAAATAGTATATTTTATATTATGTGACTTTTAACCACAATAAAAAAAAAAACCCTTGAAAAATGAAAACTTAAAATAGCACTAAAAATAGAACTTTACTAGGAGTATCTCCATTTGCTTGATGACAAATGCTTAAACCAATTATTTCAGACAACATACGGATAAAGTACATACTATATCACCCTCATTCTACAGATGAGAAAGCCAGGCTTGGAGACACAAATTAACTTTCCAAAGGTCAAAGAGCTGGTGAGTAGACGAACTGAGGGCAGAAGGAAGCCTTTCGGACTCTAGAAGCCTACGTTAGAAAACCATCCCCAAATGCTGGTTGGCCACTAGTTAACCCAGGGCCAGAATCTGAAAACTTTTTAAAACAACTATAAAATCCAAGAAGCTGATTTGGAAAAAATGATTGGTGATCTATTCTGTGCTGTGCCAACCAGAACAAAGATGAGTTTACTCACCTTTTTGTCTGTCATTCAGAAATCAGAAGATCTGAACCAAATGAAAAAACAATGTCAGTCTTTCCTGAGTTGGCACTTTCCCTTGAAATAGCCAGTGTTGTCCCGGTTTCCCATCTGTACCTCTTTTTTCTCTATTCAGCAGAATAAAACACTTTCAGGAAACAACTGGGCAGAAAGTAAGAGAGGACTGAATTTCATCCTGGGAGGTTTGATTCCCACAAGTGAAGTGCTGCGGTGGGAGCTGTCGGGAAGCATGTTCAGGGCATGGGGACCATTGTGCTTTATGAACTCCATCTGTTTAGAGCATCTGCGAGTCACGCAGTGGGGCAAGGAAAGAGGCTATTTCATCCCAGCTTATCCCTATTAGACGAAAGCCTGCAAGAAATTGAGAACTAGCTGAAAATTGTGTGCATCAACTCATCATGCAAGGACATCAGATCTGAGAAGGTGACTCAAACCATCTCATGTGAAGTGGGGCTAAAAGTGGTAAACGTGTTCTGTGTATGTATTAGCCAACACAAGATATGAATGGAGCTCACCTCACTTGGGGATAAGAAGAAAAAGTGAAATATGGGGCTCATGGGGAAAAGTATTGGGCTTCCCTGGTGACTCAGACATTAAAGAGTCCGCCTGCAGTGCAGGAGACCAGGGTTCGATCCCTGGGTCAGGAAGATGCTCTGGAGAAGGAAATGGCAACCCACTCCAGTATTCTTGCCTGTAAAATCCCATGGATGGAGGAGCCTGGCAGGCTACAATTCATGGGGTCACAAACAGTCAGACACCACTGAGCAACTTCACCCGCTTTCACTTGGAGATGAGTAGAGAAAGTGAAATGGAGGCTCATGGGGAAAAGTATTGTCAAGTAGAAGAAGAAATCATTCTGAAGACTCAGAAAGGGCAAACTTCTGAAAAATGACTTACATTAAGAACCAGGAGAAAACCATTTGGTGTGCCCCTAGACTACAGAAAGGCATGACACTATGATGGGAACAAAAAAACTAGGAAGAGGGTATAGCTGACATGAAAAAAAAATGGCATGAATGAAAAGGAACATGAAAGGAGAAGAGAACAAACAAAAACTAAAGCTCCCATAGTGATCATGCATTTACTATTTATACAGGAAACTTTCAATGTTCACATATGTGCGAAGCACAAAAATAGAAGCTGTAAAAAGCGAGTCGACATGTTAAACATTACATCACAGACAAGGGAAACACACTTGAGAAGACTCTCAAAAGTGCAGGGAGGACAAAGAGATGAAGATGAGAAGATGATTGACATAGAGGACAGGAATAGAGATCTATTTCAGCAGTAGCAGATGCTTCTGATCGCAAAGCAAAAATAAACACAAAAGACAGGGTGATTGGAGTACAAATTTGATCAAAGATAAATTTTCCTAAGCTTAAAAATTTAAAAATTACATGGTGTGACATGTAAATGTAACTAGTTTACCACACTCCAGGCAAAATTGATGAAAAAATAGTTATTTTCAGGCATAACATGAACATTTTCTTTAAAAACAAGCAATGATTTTTCTAAATGATTTTAAAAATATTCATATGGGGGAAATTATCTATAGAGAAATAGTACTCAGACTGCCCCAGACCTTTGATTTGTAAAACAAAATGCCAGATGAAATGTATCAACATTGCCAAAATTTTGAAGCTAAATGGTTGTAAATGAGTAAGTTGATATACAGCACAACTATATATAAAAGTGCAAAGATAGTTTAAAATATGTTAGAGTTCAGAAGATATCATGAAAATTCCTGTAACTTCTAAATTATTGAGTGTTGTTGTTGTTGTGCTTAGTCATGTCCAGCTCTTTGCAACCCCATGGACTATAGCCTGCCAAGCTCCTCTGTCCGTGGAATTTCCCAGGCAAGAATACTGGAGTGGGTTGCCATTTCCTCCTCCAGGGGATCTTTCCGACGCAAGGATTGAACCTGAATCTTCTGTGTCTCCTGCATTGGCAGGCAGATTCTTTACCATTGAGCCACCTGTTCAGTTCAGTTCAGTTCAGTTCAGTCGCTCAGTTGTGTCTGACTCTTTGTGACCCCATGAACCGCAGCACGCCAGGCCTCCCTGTCCATCACCAACTGCTGGAGTCTACCCAAACCCATGTCCATCGAGTCAATGATGCCATCCAACCATCTTGTCCTCTGTTGTCCCCTTCTCCTCCTGCCCTCAATCTTTCCCAACATCAGGGTCTTTACAAATGAGTCAGCTCTTTGCATCAGGTGGCCAAAGTATTGGAGTTTCAGCTTCAACATCAGTCCTTCAAGTGAACACCCAGGACTGATCTCCTTTAGGATGGACTGGTTAGATCTCCTTGCAGTCCAAGGGACTCTCAAGAGTCTTCTCCAACACCACAGTTCAAAAGCATCAATTCTTCGGTGCTCAGCTTTCTTCACCGTCCAACTCTCACATCCATATGTGACCACTGGAAAAACCATAGCCTTGACTAGACAGACCTTTGTTGGCAAAGTGATGTCTCTGCTTTTTAATATGCTGTCTAGGTTGGTCATAACTTTCCTTCCAAGGAGTAAGTGTCTTTTAATTTCATGACTGTTATCACCATCTGCAGTAATTTTGGAGCCCAGAAAAATAAAATCAGCCGCTGTTTCCCCATCTATCTGCCATGAATTGATGGGAACGGATGCCATGATCTTAGTTTTCTGAATGTTGAGCTTTAAGCCAACTTTTTCACTCTCCTCTTTCACTTTCATCAAGAGGCTTTTTAGTTCTTCTTCGCTTTCTGCCATAAGGGTGGTGTCATCTGCATATCTGAAGTTATTGATATTTTTCCCAGCAATCTTGATTCCAGCTTGTGCTTCTTCCAGCCCAGCGTTTCTCATGATGTACTCTGCATATAAGTTAAATAAGCAGGGTGACAATATACAGCCTTGAAGTACTCCTTTTCCTATTTGGAACCAGTCTGTTGTTCCATGTCCAGTTCTAACTGTTGCTTCCTGACCTGCATACAGATTTCTCAAGAGGCAGGTCAGGTGGTCTGGTATGCCCATCTCTTTCAGAATTTTCCAGTTTATTGTGATCCACACAGTCAAAGGCTTTGGCATAGTCAATAATGCAGAGGTAGATGTTTTTCTGGAACTCTCTTGCTTTTTCGATGATCCAGGGGATGTTGGCAATTTGATCTCTGATTCCTCTGCCTTTTCTAAAACCAGCTTGAACATCTGGAGGTTCACGGTTCACATATTGCTGAAACCTGGATTGGAAAATCTTGAGCATTACTTTACTAGTGTGTGAGATGAGTGCAATTGTGCGGTAGTTTGAGCATTCTTTGGCACTGCCTTTCTTTGGGATTGGAATGAAAACTGACCTTTTCCAGTCCTGTGGCCACTGCTGAGTTTTCCATATTTGCTGGCATATTGAGTGCAGCACTTTCACAGCATCATTTTCAGGATTTGAAATAGCTCAACTGGAATTCCATCACCTCCACTAGCTTTGTTCATAGTGATGCTTCCTAAGGCCCACTTGACTTCACATTCCAGGATGTCTGGCTCTAGTTGAGTGATCACACCATCGTGATTATCTGGGTCATGAAGATCTTTTTTGTACAGTTCTTTTGTGTATTTTTGCCACCTCTTTTTAATATATTCTGCTTCTGTCAGGTCCATGCCATTATTGAGGGTTTGAGGTAAATATCACACATCTTATCTCCCTAAGTTCTGAACTGAGTTAGAAATAATCAGAAGTTGGAGAGATTGGGCAAAAATATACCTTTATGTTGTTAATAAAGCTCATATTGGAGAATATACCTTATTCCTGTGGACTACTGGCTTTCCTAACTGAATCCTAGAACTAAGCTGTACCTGCAAATGTCTCCCCGATGTGGGTGTCTGCCCTGTAAATACTCAGTGTGGAGGGGCTGAGCAGAACAGATGCTGAAGCTAGGCTTGGTTCAGAAAGGATGGGGCAGTGCCAAACATGACTGGTTTTTAGGCCCAACTTGCTGGACGGGTAAGTCACTGCTCCCCTCACCCAGCAGAGAAGAAAGGAACCAGGGATGTTCTACCCCTGACATCGTGAGTAGGAAGGAGGCATCTCCTCTTCCCATTGCACCAGTCCATATCTCTTCTTCCTGCACCCTCCCCAAATGCAGCTGTCTGAGAAATAAATGAAAACAAGAAAACTGAATACTGGGGAAATTGTGATATAAATGGACTGACATGTATGCTCCCTACTGGAATCTATAATAAGGAAAAAAAAGATAAGATTTGGTTGTTCGTTACAGCATTGTGTACTGTTTAAAACTAGCTCTGTACTATTTATAATAGTAGAATACTGTAAACAACTCAAATGGTTATCTTCAGTAAATGGAGAAGTTATTCTGCTTTAAAAGAGATGTTTTAAAAAGGTTTTTAACCATCTGGGGAAATGCAGCAGTCATGAGGATAAATAGTACAGAAATTGCATATAGATTTAGGTTGTGTGTCAACTAGAATCCATTGTGAGTGACTTTTTTTCCAGACAGATTTTGAGGCCACATCTGGGCTCAGTGGGAAAGAATGGTGTGAACAAAAGTGGACATGGGATGTTGTTGTTTGAGGTGGGATGAGGGTCAGGGTAGAGAATGGTGTGCTACCCTGCCAAATATTTACCATCCATCTTAGAATATAATTTCAACTAAAATGCAATTGAAAAAAAGAAAGAAAGATGAGAGGAAGATAGACCAAAATGTAAATAGATGCAGCCTTGGGGAATCATGATCACAAGTGGCATTTTTCCTGCTTCCTCTAAGTGTTGCTGTTGTAGGTCTAGAGCTGGCTTCCCTGGGTTTGAAGCCTGGCTCTGCTAGCATATGTCAGCCTCTCTGTGCCTTGGTTCCTTTTCCAGAGAAATGATGATAATAAGTGCACCTACTTCATAAGATCAGGACTCAGGCAGATGGGCCAGAATTCAGTGCATTGAAATACATAATGTGTGTAGAACAGTTTCTGGCACACAGTCTCATACATGTTTTAACCATTATTAATAGTGGTAGTAGTACTGTGAGCAAATGTTATTTTTATAATGAGATAAGAAAAAAACAAGAAAGATTGCAGTAGTATGAGAAAAATATTTGACTTTAAAAACCATTTCCTTTTATGTCTGCATAAAGTAATTTTAAAAAGCAGAGACATTAGTTTGCCAACAAAGGTCCGTCTAGTCAAGGCTATGGTTTTTCCAGTAGTCATGTATGGATGTGAGAGTTGGACTATAAAGAATACTGAGCGCTGAAGAATTGATGCTTTTGAACTGTGGTGTTGGAGAAGACTCTTGAGAGTACCTTGGACTGCAAGGAGATCCAACCAGTCCATCGTAAAGGAAATTAGTCCTGAATATTCATTGGAAGGACTGATGTTGTAGCTGAAACTCCAATACTTTGGCCACCTGATGCGGAGAGCTGACTCATTTGAAAAGACCCTGATGCTGAGAAAGACTGAAGGTGGGAGGAGAAGGGGACGACAGAGGATGAGATGGTTGGATGGCATCACTGACTCAATGGACATGAGTTTGAGTAAACTCTGGGAGTTGGTGATGGACAGGGAGGCCTGGCGTGCTCTAGTCCATGGGGTTGCAAAGAGTCAGACATGACTAAGCAACTGAACTGAACTGAACTGAACTGAAAGTAATTTAGATATATTGTGTGTGATTAAAAGATACCCCCCCCCATATCCTTTCAAGCAAATGTCTTCACTTGCAGTAGATACCTATAATTGTGTTTGCTCAGCATCTCTCTGCCTCTGTTCTGAAAAGAACAGCCCCCTTTTGCTGGCATCATTCTCCTCAGCAGCCATGGGATTTGTGCAAAAGCTCTTACAGCTGATTGACTCAAGGGAGGGGACTAGACCCAAGCTGAGCTGATTAGAATCCTTCCTTGGAGAATTTGCAAATGGGATTATGAATCTACCTCTCCTTTTGGTGCTGAGAGCCATAATTTGAGAACATTGGCAGTCATGTTTCCCACCAAGGGGAGCTAGTTGGAAAAGGTACGACTGCACAGAGAGGGAAGAAGAGATGAGTGGGAGTTTTAGTATACATGTATATGTACATATACCACACTGGTGGCTCAGATGGTAAAGAATCTGCCTGCAATGCAATATATATTTGTTTGTGTGTACATGTACATTCTATCTATCAAAGGTATCCTGATAACAATTAGGTCTTTGGTCCCAGTTATTCCACTAATCCTGCCTTTTCTGTGGTTTCATTGTTTAACCCTTATTCTATTTATGGAGAAACCCCAGTACCATTCCGAAAAATTTCTTTTTTGCCTGATGCAATTTTGAATTGGTTGCAACCAAGAACAATGACTTATTTATATAACAGCTTTACTAGTACCAGAAAAAAAAAATCATAACAATATTAGGGGATGGTTAAGTAAATTATTCCACATCCATATTATGAGAAACTATGCAATCATTAAAATAAAACCTTCAAAAAATATTTGGGATGTTATTAAATGAAAACAGGAGAGCACCTAACGTTGACAGAGGGATGGAGCCTGAGAGCAGTCCAGGAAGAAGAACCAGCATGTGCACAGACCTTGAGGGTTGATGAACTTGGCTTGTGAAGGTAACAACAGGAGGCTAATGTACCTGGAACAAAGAAAGCAAGTAGGGATATGGAATGAGACAAAGATGGAAGGATTTGTGCTATGGGTCATTGAGAGATGTTCACATTTTATTTCAGAGCAATGAAGAGTCATTGAAGGATTTTTTAAAAGAAGAATAACAGGAACAATTTATATTTTTAGCTTCTGGGAAGAGAACATATTAGAGATGGGCAAGAGTGGATGCAGGGGAAATGGTGAGCAGACAATTACTGGAGAAGTCATATAATTCAGAATTGAGAATTTGAAAAGTGATAGGGAGACTTCTTATCATTGTAGCTGGATCATAGTTTCAAGCCAGGACTTCTCTGGTCAAACCAAGACAGGTGGTTACCAAGCTATTATAGTAGTCCAGGCAACAGACAATGGTGACTTGAGCTAGGGTGGGGAGATTGATGGGGGTTCTGGCCATGTGTACTTAGTTGCTCAGTTGTGTCCGACTCTTTTCAACACCATGCCTGCCATGTTCCTCTGTCCATGGGGATTCTCCAGGCAAGAATACTGGAATGGGTTGCCATGCCCTCCTCCAGGAGGAGGAGTTCTGGCCATGAAGGGGAACTGAAAGTTGAATATGCCTGCATTTGGCATGACCCTCTTTTGGTATTCCTCGCTTTGTCTTACTGTGTTCGATAGCTTTTCCTGGTGATTTCAGTGCCTCCAGATCGATAGTTCTCAAAATTTAGTGTGTGTCAGAACATGGTAGACTTTCTAAAGCACAGATTCTTGTCCTTCACTCCTGGAACTTGTGATTCAGTAGGTCTGAGGTAGTGCCTGGAAATTTGCATTTGCAACAAGCTGGGTACTGCAGGTGCTGCTGGGCTGGGTACCATACTGGAGAACCGTTGCTTTAGAGGTACGCTGATTGAGAAGCTGACTCAGGTTTTCTCTGCACTGGCTCTGTCTAGTTTCCATTAGGTTTCTTGTTTCTGTGTTTTAAATCTCTAATGTATCTTTTATTGTGTGCATACAATCATGAATTGCTGTATCCAACTGAATGAGATATTTCTGTAATCTAGTCAGGAAAGCTGTAGTTATTCTTTTTACTTCTTATACTTTGTTCTGTAATATCACTGGGCTTAGTGTTTCTTTGATGATGGTGGTCTTAGAGTTTCTAACCTCTAAATGATTCCTTTTGCATGTCTTTTTTTCAGAATGCTGCAGTTTCCCTGTACAGGTCAGTTGCTGACTAAGTTCACATTATGCTTTTTGCAACTACTCCTTGAAGCTGTTCTTTTTCTTCAACCACATTTCTTGCGGTCGTCAGCCCTCTCACATCTCAGGAACCTCATCCTTACCTTCCTGACTGCAAACTCAGTGACCTCTCTGGTCTTGCAGATCTCTATGGATCACAGGACTGCACTGACCATGGGCAGCTCCTGCTGCAGCACACTGTCTGTCTGTCACATCTTTCTGGCCTGCCGTGACTCTCTGCTTTGTCTCAAGACTCTTCTGGTCTCTGCTTACTTAGGATCTTGTGAATCCTCTGGATTCATCACTCATGAATACTGATAAGTCCACGTAGGAAGGCATAGCTTCTGAGAACAGTGTTGCCAAGGAGACTTCAGCCTAGAAATAGCAGCCACTTTTCACAATAATCTTTTCCTGTTCCCGCTTTCAAAATCATTCCCCTTTTTCACAGCTTCAGGGTTAGAGACAAAACAGCTGTGCTTTATGTTTGAAAACTGCAACTCACATTTAAAATGCTACAATCCCTGCAGAAAGCCTGTTTTCAGCACTTTTTTTTTTTTGCGGGGGGCGGGGGGAGAAGTAGGCACAAGTTAAGTTCTTTTATTTTAATATAAATTTGTGTGTGTTTTAATTATACAAGTAATACTTTTTCATTGTTGAAAATTTGGAAGATGCAGAAAGCAAAAATAGGAAAATAACCACTAATGGTCTAAAAAAAAAAAACCACCAGAGATAACCCTTCAGCACTTTTTAATCCTCTTATCCATGTTTTTTAGCAGCAAAAACTTTCCTTCAAATACAGTCATATTCAGAAGCCCATTAAGTAAACAGATGAGGCTGCTTGGATTGGAGGGAGGCAGGAGACTTGAGGCCCCGCTGCTCAATTTGAGCTTCGATGCCCACTGATGGACCAGCAGGCCCATCTGCTGGACCCTCAGCCTTCCACAGGCCTGTGTGGAAACGTTGTTCTAGGTCATTCCTGTGCAAAGCTTGGACCCTACAGATTGACTGCCAGAGGCATTCTCCTCTTGGCACTCTGGCTGCCCAGGGGCACGAGGAACAGATGCTGTCTGGGGGTTGATGGGCCCTTCAGCTTCCACATTTCATCATTTCTTAGAGTCCATGTCACCTCCAGTCTAAAGCAGAGATTGTTAACCTGGGGCTCAAACACTCCATGCAAAGTATATATCCATAGCTTTAATTAGTGTAGGGTTTGTGCAAATTCTTTTTTCCTTCATAAGTGTTAGTTTTAAAGATCTCAGCAATTTCCAGTTCAGCAATACAATTGAAATCTTTACATTTCAACAACTAAATGGTTGAAGTGCTAAATATTTAGGAACAAAGGAGAAAACAGTCTGAATAGAAATTTTTTTTTCCATTGCTTTTAAGCTTGGAAACATATAATGATGGACAATCCATCATATTTTTTAAGCAACTGATTGGCATTTTTCTCCCTAAATTTAAATTGTCTTACATCTCATATTTGAATATTATGATTATGAGATAATTACATAGTAACTTTAGAATAAAAATGAATGGTAATGGCACTGATTCTTATGAAGATTATAAGATTAATCTCATAAAGATGATGCTTTTTTTCTGTTACTAGTATAATTCAGTATGCTGTAAGCTATGTGAAAAGGCATACTTATAAAATTTTTGTAATTTTACCTATTTTAAATGCACTAAAGTAGATTTCTTTTAAATGAAATCCCACAACAAGGGCATCCTGTTAAAAGGTGATAGCTGCAGCTCCAATAATTTGGCCACCTGATGTGAAGAGTAGACTCATTGGAAAAGACCTTGATGCTAGGAAAGATTGAAGACAAGAGGAGAAGGGGTCAATAGAAGATGAGATGGTTGGATGGCATCCCTGACTCAGTGGACATAGTGAAAGACAGGGAAGCCTGGCATGCTGCAGTTCATGGGGTTGCAAAAAGTCAGACACGACTTAGTGACTGAACAACAACAGCAGCAAGGTGATGTGTCTAAAGGTCTGTATTTTGTTGTTTCATAGTTTCCGTCTGATCTCACATTAATTTTGAATTTTCTAAAAGTTAGGTCCATTGTGTATTGGATGTCCTCGGCTAAGCACTTACCCACACAGGAAGGTAGGTCTCATTCTTGGGCTGAGGGAGATGCAGCTGATAGAAACCCCTCTCAGCTCTAAACATTCCCTTGGCCAGGCTGAGCACTCTGATGCACTTACGGCTTCTGCTCGTGGTGAAACAAGGCTGGGTGACGACTTTACTTCCACCAGGATCCCATCACCCTGCCTGAGCGTTTTCACCTCCTCACAACATGCAGAGTAGTCTGTGCCCCTTTTGTCTCTTACTTTGTGCTCATGACAAAATTATGACAATTAAAAGAACAGATTGAAATGAGACCCTAAACCTCCTTCCCCTTCATGGTGACCTCAGTTAGCTTGCTTCCTTTGTTGTTGTTCAGTCACTCAGTTGTGTCTGACTCTTTGCGACCCCATGGACTGCAGCACGCCAGGCTTCACTGTCCTTCACTGTTCCTGGAGTTTGCACAAATTCATGTCCACTGCGTTAGTGATACCAACCAACCATCTCATCCTCTGTCTTCCCCTTCTCCTGCCTTCAATCTTTCCCAGCATCAGGGTCTTTTCCAATGAGTCGGGTCTTTTCCAATGAGTCGGCTCTTCGCATGTCTGAGGTTATTGATATTTCGTTTCCTTTAATGTCCTTTTATTTTCAATGATTGTTTCTAATGTATTCAATATAAGTGCAGCATTTGGCTCTCTCCTGTTAGTGGATGTGCGAGAAGAGAGACAGAAATCCATGGTTAAGAAATGTAAAGGACAAAATTAAGGAAAGAGGTGGCATTGCTGTGGCTCCCTCCAGCGTGCAAGAGTCTCCCTCTTCTCCCTGGAGCTGCGGACCCCGCTAGCGACTCCATGGTGAGTTCTGCTCCTGGTTCAGCTGGGCTTCACTGCCTGCCAGCTGGTGGCTCCCAAGTGTTTGAATTAGAGAATCACAGTCAGTCAGTTCTGCATCTCTTTGAAATCAGTAGCATTCAGTACTTTTTGTTTCATGTTGCATGGCTTTACATGAAAAAGGGTCCTTGAAACATGGAAACAGTAGTTAGTTGACATTCTTCATTTCCTTTTCTTGTTAGTTGCCTGCTCTCTTTAAGATGAAACCTTTCCATGTTCTGCTCAAGAGAACACAAGTGAGGTCAAATGGACCAAGCCTTTGAAGCTGTGAGTTCAGGGCACATGATCCACTCCAGTGGTCCACTCCTGAGGGTCCCAGCTCTTTCTGAGCACACCTCTGCTGATCTGTGCTCCAAAGCCCTTATGCTATAAGAAACTAAGCAGTTCTTTTCACCTCTTGAAGCAATTTGGACATATCTTAGAGGCCCCGGGGCCCTAGAAATTTCTTCTGTGTTGTAGACTAGCCCATACGTACTGGACTTCTTTGTCTCTGAGCATAAAGTCTTGCACGCTAGTGTTGGAGAAGACTCTTGAGAGTCCCTTGGACTGCAAGAAGATCCAACCAGTCCATCCTAAAGAAGATCAGTCCTGGGTGTTCACTGAAAGGACTGATGTTGAAGCTGAAACTCCAATACTTTGGCTACCTCATGCGAATAGTTGACTCATTGGAAAAGACTCTGATGCTGGGAAGGATTGGGGGCAGGAGGAGAAGGAGACGACAGAGGGTGAGATGGTTGGATGGCATCACCGAATCGATGGACATGGGTTTGGGTAAACTCCAGGAGTTGATGATGGACAGGGAGGCCTGGCACGCTGCGATTCATGGGGTCGCAAAGAGTCGGACACGATTGAGTGACTGAACTGAACTGAACATGCTTAAAATGTGTTGATTAAATAAAATAATGAATAGGTACTTCTGTGTATATGACACCTTATCTTAACTCTGGTTTCATAGAAAAAATACATTATTTCCCTTGGCATACTCTCCCTTCAGAATCATTCAGTACTTGAAAATCATTCCTGAAGATGTAAACACCGTGTCTAATAACAAAATATTTCTGTGTTTCACCCCTTCTTGGAGGACAAACTGAAAATCTGCAGGTATAACCACACCTGTTCCTAGAAAGTAATACTGTTTGTCTGTTTCAGTCTAGGGGCAGAGCTGTGATTAGTAGTGATGTGGAAGCATTGAGTCCATCCATTTGGAGTCTTACAGAGAGGCTCCAGCCTGACAATTTGAACTAACAGTGAAAATGTGCTGTTATTTGAGGGACTGACATCCATGGAGGGGGCATGGAAGCATCCGCCAGGGATGGTGTAAAGAAATGTTTAACTCAGAGAGCTAGTGGAGAATAAACAAACACTAAGTTTCCTGCTATAGGAGTCTGTGATTCTTACTCTAAATTTTAAAATATTCTGGTCTTATGAGCCAATCATCTTAGCTTGTGTTTTAAAAAAAAAAAAGGAAGACAATGAACCAGTGCAACTAAGCTGTAGTATCTGGCTCAGTCTCCTTGAGCTAGAATATCTCACTCCTGCTCCTAATCCACCATCCTCCTACCACCCCTTGGGTTTCTTTCCTCTTCTAGTCCATCTATGGCTCTCAGGTCACTGCCAGGCACTGCTTTTCCTAGACAAGATGCCCCCCCCAGGTTGGCACAGTTCACCAAGTACCACCTTCCTGTACCTGCCACCTCTCGCCCTACATTGTCCTGATCTTCTTCTCCATTCTGACTGCTACCTTGCCAAAGTGGGAAGAGAATGGTAAAAATAGAAACCAGATCCCTTACTACCTAGTAAACTCTTTCACCAGATCACAGCACAGCAGTCCCTGTGTCTGTCTGCTGATACAGTTCTTTCATTTGGCCAGAGAATCCAGTCTGTTATGTGCTTAGTCGTTCAGTCGTGTCCGACTCTTTGTGACCCCATGGACTGTAGCCCACCAGGCTCCTGTGTCCATCGGATTCTCCAGGCAAGAATACTGGAGTGAGTAGCCATTCCCTTCTCCAGGGGATCTTTCCAACCCAGGGATTGAACCCAGGTCTCCCATATTGCAGGCAAATTCTTTACTATCTGAGCCACCAGGGAAGCCCAATGTAGTCTATTCTTGCTCCTCAAAAACTGGGAAGCAGTCTGAACTAGAAAGCAAAGCCCCAAGGAATAAAGTAGAACAATTGACGTAAGGAGATCAGGGTCTCCTGGGGTAGAAGGAACTGGTACCGTAAATGCTATACCCTGAAAGGGTCAAAATTAGGGAGTCCTGTTGAGAGGGACCTTAAGGGTCCTTTGAAATGAAGTTGCCCTAAAGCAGCAGGGAGATGGAATTACTGGACAAGCCTAATGCTGGCTTAGGAATAACATGATGCAGGGCTTTGAGATGTTCCCAGCTCTCCTGGGAGTGGCCGAGTTTTGATCTGAAAGAGTTGGTTTCAGAGAGGCCTATAAGAGTCTGAGCTTTCTCTATGGAGCAGAATGCTGGGAGGATCACCCTTTTTCAAAGAACTCTTATAAAGTAGTCAGGACTGTGGCATGTACTATTGTAGCCAGAGTTTCTGCAGCCTAGCATGTGACTGAGCTAGGATTAAAACAGAGGTTCTTTCCATCAAGCCAAGTTCCTAAATCACCATGAATCCCAGAGCTGAGTGGCATATATGTTAATGACTGACACAGGATGTCTGGTGGGATTCTAGAAAGCAGCAGAAGGGTGAAAATGATTTGAGGGGACTAGAATCATGGGGTCTGCCTGGTGCTTCCAAAATCTACATGAGTAATCAGAAATTTAGCATTCTCTGCTTGTGAAAATTTGAACTTGACAGAGTCTGTATGTAACAAGACTGAAAATTTTTCCCAAAATTCTTCTGTGATCTCATATCCATGTCCTTACAATGTTTCACCATCTTATTTCTGATTCTAGTTTTGCAGCATACAGCATCATATGACTTCATCACTCCAAGTAATAGGGCCTACATCTATTTCATCATTTCAAGAAAATATAATCCTTGAAAATATTTCACAAATTGTACAAAAAGAATGGACTAAGGTGATACCTGTGACACACTTAGCTTTTGCTCATTTTGGGTATAAATATACTAATTCCGTTTTGAAAGATTACTTCATTTCCAACAGTGCTAAATCTTATCTAATATAATTTTTTTAACAAGCACTTTAGAATGACATGAAAATTACTTGGTTCTTAAAAAAATAGCTTTACATAATAATTTATTAGAGCAAGGAATAATTTGATACTATCTCTTGGAGGAAATAAAAAAGTATATTTTAAAGATAACACATACACACTCGAGATAAAATTAAGCTTTCAGAAATCTTTATTATGCTCCCTTCTAGTTTAATGATCATTAGATTTATCTTGCAATCAATTTGAAATAAACCATAAAACAATAGTGAACAGAATTGGCTATAATTTAAGATAAACCTGGCATCCCAAGTTAATAATAATAGGATTTATGAGAATGAAAAATGAGTCCTTCTGTCGGCAGTATGATTTACATAAAGCTTGGGCTATAGGGTATTGAAAGTTACAGGTAGGAGCAATAGGACTCATGATAAAGGCATTCTTTCCTTAGAGGAGAAGAGAGTGGCAGTATATGAGATGGATGGCATCACCAACTCAATGGACATGAGTTTAAACAAACTCCAGGAGATAGTGAAGGACAGGGAAGCCTGTAGTTCATGGGGTCACAAAAAGTCGGACACAACTTAGCGACTGAATGACAACAAATAATATTCTGTAACATATACTCCTAAATTTAATGTTGATTTTATTATAAATCTAAGTTTCAGATAAATATTTATGGAGTGATTTTCCATTTGTTTTGATTGGCTGCAAGCAGCAGAAACTAACTTAAACTAAAAATAAATTATTAGAATATTGGGGTAGCCCCTGGAATTGAAGGAAAAGCTGAAATACTATGCTGAAGTTTTAAGAGTTGTATAACACCCCTTTCTTTCTCTTCAGAGTTTGGGAACAGGTGAGAGATATATATTTGTTGTTGTTTAGTTGCTAGGTCGTGTCCTTCTGCAACTCCACGAACTGTAGCCACCAGGTTCCTCTGTCCATGGGATTTTCCAGGCAAGTGTACTGGAGTGGATTGCCATTTCCTTCTCGAGGAGAGAGATATATACAGGATTTAATAAAATGAAGACTGAAAAATTACCTTTACTACCTAATAAAGCCGGTTGTGGTTTTAAATCTGTGGCTAATCAAGACCTATTAGTTACACTTTAATCTGATTCATGTGTTAGTTCTAGAGTTTGATTAGTATGTATCTTTATAATTTACTCTAAATTCTATCAGACCTTTCCCATAACTAGCACAAGTTCCAAATATCTTCTATCTAGCATGAAACTTTTAAAAAATCCTTACACTTTTCTTCTCTTCCTGAATTCAATGGCTGTTTCAGTTGAGGGAATCAAATTGTATATTTGTTGCTAAAATCAGTCTTTCCTTCTGCATCTCACTAACTGGAAGAGAAATGTTTGTTTAGACAGGTTAAGCCTCCAAGAACACAAAAATCCCCTTAGTGGTGTCTTTCCAATCAGAAGTTTCACTTTGCTCTAAAAAGTGTGAAAAATTTCTCCTCCCAAAAGGTGTTTTCAGAAGTTACTGCTAGCTCGGCAGAATTTACATTGATCCACGATAGCGTTTGCTTGTTAGCGTTTGCTTGTTTTGTTTTTAAGCAATACTTTGAACTCAGACACTGCTACCTTTACAGAATTTCCAGTTCCAATCCAATCAGATTAGAACTAGCCAGTCAAATCTAAGCGAAGTGCTTTTAATCAATTTGAATTAAGTTCACATGATTCCTAACTCATGGCAGGGAACCTCACAACTCAAATCCCTCTTTCCTAGCAAACTTGCCAGTTAGAAGGTGTTATCACTTCTTTTATGTGTGGGGAGTAGATTTTAAATGATGCACTTTTCAGGGTTTAGATGTTTGCAGGGCTTCATTGATATCAGCGTGAAGAAATGTGTCTCAGATTATAAGACATTTTGTCTCAATTTTTTTCAGTCTTCCAAAGGAATAAGATTTATTTCCTTTAATGTCATTCACCTGGAAGGATGCAACACTGGAAAAGTGAGGTAGGCTGTTGAAAATAGCAGTTTCCAATCTGACTGATCAGCTGCGTTACCTGAGTAGCCTATAAAAGCCGGCCTCCAGTAGGTGGAGTCACTGGCTTGGGGAGCAAGGATGAAGCTCGGTGTTGTGTTTGCTGGAACAGTGGCTCCGACGGTAAGAAAACAGAAGAGACTAAGGATTAGAGGTGTGACACACACCTGTGAATGGTGGCTTACAGGAACAGTGGCTCTTAGAAGTTCATGTGATGGCCAACTGGTAAGAGACGAATTTATATGTGCACATTTTGAGGAGAAGTGAAAAACAACTTATGTAGTAACTTCTGAAAATACTGTTTGGGAGGTATTTTCAGAAGTTACTGCTTCTTGTCAGAATTTACAAGGTACCTCATTCAATCTCCTTACCTTCCCACTCCTCCCCTCACACTTTTGAGATATATTTTAAATTTTTATTAATAGTTTTAGAAGTACAACTGCATGGGGGAAGTTAGCTGGCTTATACAATTCTTTAAATTCAAAATGTGTGTAAATATTTAGTACCTGAGTGGTTTCCAAACCTCTCTCTTCACTAGAGTCATCTGAAAAGCTTGAATATGGAGAGATTTCTGGGTCCCATCTCTCTTACTGGGTCACAATCTCCGAGTCTGAAGTCTGGATATGTCTTTAGAGAGCAAGCCATGTATGGTGTGGGGTTCTGAGTGGTAGGTATCCCTGCTTCAGGGCCAGCACAGTTGAATTCATTCAAATAATCAGTGTTTTCATCCTTTTAATGAAAGAATACGAAAAATCTGGGAACCAAAATGCAGCTGAAATGATGCTTCACAGTAGTAGTTTTCAAAAAAATGTTTAAATTAGAAATCTTTGTTTGAAGAAATGTTAGCTTGGTCTTTAAGCTGTGAGAACAAGATAAGCTGGAATTACTCCAGCTGCTGGTGGTGTGGGAGGAAAGAGGTAATTGAGATTAGCTACATTCTGGGACTGAGAGGAACTCTGAGGGCTCTTATGGGAGCATTTACAAATCTGTGTTTCATTGGGTTCTTTCCCTCTGCCTTGCTCACTGGAGATTTCCCAATAAGTTTTGGCTGTGCCGCGTCTTCCTTGCGATGCACAGGTTTCTCTCTAGTTGTGGTGCCCGGGCTCCAGAGTACGTGGGCTCAGTAGTTGCAGCACAAGGCCTTAGTTGCATCCCTCTACCCCAACCATATGCACCTGGGATTTTTAGTTCCCAGACCAGGGATTGAACTCTCAACCACTGGACCACCAGGGGAAGTCCCCCAGTTTCTGTTAATATCCTCATCATTCTTGCTCTCAGGAATTAGAAGCCCAGAAATCAGGAGGCTGCTTATTAGGGGACCCCTACAGCTTCTACCTTCTCTCCTCCTTTGTTTCTTGGGATATAAAGCCTGTGACACTCTATACATAGTCTTTATTCCCAGGCAGCACGCCACAGCTTGGATTTTTACCTCTTGATCTTTCTCAGTGAAAGAAACTGGATAAGCTAGAAAGAAAGTTGATGGTTCAAACTAAGCAGTAGCCCCTAGGTCCCTCTCTGTGGGCATCTCCCTCCTCAAATGAGCTTCTGAATGTCTTTTCTTCAAGTAAACTCTCAGAGGGCCCAATCCTACCAGTTCTCAGATATTTATAGTCCCTTTACTTCTCCCATTAAAGGCTCCACTCCCTAACACCTTGATGGGGTGAGTGGTTTGATAGAACTTCCTGCATCCTCCCCTCCTCCCTGGGCTATTATTTTACCTACTTTATTAGTAATTATTATCCACACTGCTCTGGTGTCTTCTTGGTCTTCTCCATCACTGTCCTATGGAAGTCCTTAATGATCACCCAGAGGAGGTGGGAGAAAGGAGGAGGGGCTTGGGTTTTATGGCAGCTGCTCAGCTCTGATAGTGACCAGAGTCACATGTGAGACTAGACAAGTCACTCAACTGCTCTGGGACTGAGAATTCATCTGTAAAATGGATCTAATTAGGTCATGCCTAGGGCTCATTTAAGAAAATGTTATGACTTGATCTATGATTCTTCTTTCTTCCTTTTCTTAATATTTTATCAGTGGTAAGAGCATCTTTTTCCCCCTTTCAGTCAGTACACTAGCTGTCCCTGCCCTTCATCCCTCCTGCTCTAAGACTCATTCAGTTTTATCACCTTAAATTAGACAACAGCAAGAGCATCCAGTGTTCCCCATTTCCTCCCCCACAAAGACAAAATGTCTTCCCTTTAAAAGCCTATTCCTTTACCATGAAGTTCAAGTTATACATCTGTTTATCAAACCAACTTAGCTTAAAATATTTCATCATCCTTACGGATTTTATGAATCAGTAATTTGGAAAGAATACAGTGGGGATGGTTTATCTCTAAATTTGGGGCCTCAGCTAAGACGACTCAGAAGCTAGAAGTAGTGGTCCTGGGAGCTGATGTTGGCTGTGTGCTGGGACATGTGCTGAGACTTGCGTTCCCATAAGGGCTTCTTCAGTTGGACTATGCTCTCTCGTAGCATAGTGGCTTCCCACTTTTTACATGGCAGACCAGAGCACCAAAAGCCACTTAAAAAAGTGAATTGTGTAGCCTTTGGCACTCTAGCCTGAATTATAGCATTACCTCCACTGTGCCCTACTGGTCTGTCCATCACATGCCCTTCCACATTCCATGGAAAGGTACAGACTCCACCTCCCAATGGAAGTGGCGTAAAGAATTTGTGGACAAGTTGGTTTTTTTCAGGCAAGGTTTTGTTGGGGCTTCTGTTGCAAGCAGAGGAAAGCAAGAACAAACAGCAGGTTCCCTTGCTTGTTTGCTCCCAGAGGAGGGGTGGAGCTTGTTCCCAATGTGGGTTGAGGGTAGAGGTATGTCCAGGGGTTGGGCTGGAGGGGTGGCTTAGGTGGTTTGCCCACCTCTTGGGTCGTGGTGTGTGCAGGGTGCGTGCACAGAACCCTGCTTTTACTCCAGGCTCTTCAAAAGTGGCATTTGGGAATTTTGGTCTCTTTGTATTCTTTGTCCAGAATTTGTCCCAACTGCACATACATGCATTTATTTTAGTCCCATACAGTTTCTTTGTATTTTGTTGCTTAAGGAGAGGTGTGTCCAGGTGCAAGCATTGCAGCCCTTTGGCAAAGGGTCCAGGTCCCAGTCTGTCTCATTCCCCCTGAGAGACTCTACACCGTTATTCTCTTTTTTTTAAATAATCTAAACAACACATTATTTATTAGGAAAATTTAATTAGAGAATTTAACACATAATAAAACAACATCCTAAATCAGTAAGAATAGATTTCAACAAATAGCTTTTGGACTTTTGAATAGAAGTAGCTCTGTACCTTGCACTCTTCACAGAAATTAATTCCAGATGGAGATCTGGATGCATACATAATTAACTTAGAGCATATTCTGTATTTTCTTCTATCTATATTTTGAAATAAAAGTCATAAAAATATTTATCAATTTAACTATATATAAATATAAAACATCTGTTTAAAAAAGACACCAAAAGTAAACTAAAGACAAGTGACCAACTGGGAGAAAACACTGAAACAGATGTAAAAGACTGGTATCCATCCAAACTATACGAAAAACTCCAACTAATCCATGAGGTAAAAAGAGAAATTATTCACAGAAAAATGAAATTTTTTGCAGAAGGCAATTCACATGTCTAAAGTAAGTATATGGAAAGATGTCCATCTTTACTAGCGTCAGGTTTTTCCTAAACATAAACAATAAAAATGACAGTTTTTCACAGATTAATTTTAAAATTTAATCAGAAATCAAATGTCCTTAATTATATGGAGAGCAGGTACTCATTCACTGCTGAAAAGAAGAAACTTGAAACCGCTAACAGCCATTTTGGAAACCAAATGAAGTAATCTCTTTAAAGCTGCCTAACTCTGACCCAGCGAGTCAAAGCTTAAGCATACAATAGAGAAATCCTTATATTCATATAGAGTCATATAGGATGACACTCTTTTAGCATTGTTTGAAAACAAAAAAAGAGGAAACTACCCTAGTGTCCATTATAGGCTAAATAGATTGTGGAACGCTATACAAAAGTCAACAATCTACACCCTTATTCTTAAGGGGTAAGGGGCCAAAGGTCTCTTCTGAAACTTCTTCCTGCTGGACAGGGGGCTCAGACCCTAGCCTATCCTAGAGGTGTAGAAGACCCTCACTGACTGTTCAAGGACCTATAGGGACCTGGGCCACTTTCTGCTGAAGGGGCTGAATTCCTTGAGCCGTCATGAGCCTTACTTCAAACTGTTGGAGCCAAACAAGGACTAAAAAGGAGAACAAGGGCCATTAAAGGGCCTAGAAAGGGAAAGAACCAGGTTAAATTTGGGCTCCCTAACTATTGACCAGACCAGGAAAGCGATATTGCCTCTGCCCAAATTATGAAGCCACTCTGTCTTGTTCTGCCAGAAGTCAAGCAAGGGCCAGAAGATTGTCAAGGACCACATCAGCCAAGGAAATGAGAGGTCCCAAGTTCCATTAAGGCTTCAAATAGCAACCAACCCACTACATCATTTTACTTATCTGTTGATGGTGCTTTTTTTTTTTTTTTTTTCCAAATTCAGCCAAGACTTTACTGGGGCCCCTGCTGCAGCAGGGGAGAGTGACAACAAACAAGAGTTTCCCTGTGGTGCTTGTCTTTTGAATAGGTATCTCAGATCTTCCACTGGCTCACAGGTATATTGTTCTTCTGTTGCAACCTGTGGGGTTTCTGGAGATAAAATCTTTATCTGGACAAATGTACCCAACTGGATATCCCTTGGAGTTTGACAGCAGTAGGGGAGTGGTTAAAATTACTTTATACATATCCTTCCATTTTGGTAATAGTTGGTCTTGGGAGGATCCTCTTTCCAGGTTTTAAAAAGAACTTGGTCCCAGGGCTTTATCTATGCAGGAACTTCTCCTTCCTGTGTGGTTCTAGTGGGAGCCGGCCGTGAACATGTCCTAGATTAATAATATATCTCAGGGCCTGGTTCATGTCCTTATCCAGTAGAATGTCACTAGCAAGTAAAGGCCTCCCATAGGTCATTTCAAATGGAATAGGCTAAGTCTTAGATCACTCTTGGGGACTACATGGATTCTGAAAAATACAATAAGAAACATGTTGGTCCAGGGTTCATGAGTTTCTTGGCAGAACTTTGCTAAGGTTTTCTTTAAAGAATGGTTCATCTTCTCTACCTTCCCTAAAGACTGGGGGTGTGTAGCTTGTAGGCTATCCCTAGGGGCATTATGAGCCCCTCTTTGATTTTGGGTATAAAAGAGGGCCTATTAACTCTCTAGAAGAACCTTGGAAGTCCACACCGAGGACTTGTTTCTTTTAAAAGGGATTTACAGATTTCCATAGCCTTTTCAGATCGGGTGGGGAAGGCTTCAACCCATCCTGTGAAAGTATCAGCAAACACTTGAAGATACTAATATCTTGATCATGGGGACATTTGGGTAAAATCTAACTGCCAGTCTTCCCCTGGATATGTCCCTCAGTATTGGATTGGCCTGAGGAGCAAAGGGTGAATTGAATGGGTCTGTGGGCTATTGTGGGCACATAAGTTGCAGACAAGCATTACGTTTTTTTTTTTTTTTTTAACTGTTTTAAGCTTCCTCCCTAAAAAAGCCTTTTGCATCAAGTGCCATAGTGCATTCCTCTCATAGTGGGTGGCATCCTGTAAGCTCCTAGTGAGTTTCCATTGTTGGGCCTCCAGGATTTGAACCTTATCCTTTTTTAATACCAGCCTGTGCTTCCTTCTCATAGCCTGATTTCAGATCATTCTCCTGTTCATGTGGGGACTACTAGGGTAAGCTAGGGAGTTGGGGTGGGGTGGGGCAATCACTAGAGCCATAACTTGTTCAGGTTCCTGCAGTCAAGCTGCCTGTTTCGCAGTTTCATCAGCTTTGCTGTTCCCTTGGCTCACAAAGATTCCTCCCTCTGATGGCCCCAACAGTGGATTACTGCTACCTGGGTTGGAAGCTGCACTGCTTCTAAAAGAGTCAGAATCAAATCTTTATGTTTTATGGGGGAATTTTTAGCAGTTAAAATTCCCCCATTTTTCCTCTTTCCGAAAGTTTCCTCTTTCCAAATGGCAGCATGAGTATGTAGCACATGGAATTCATATTTAGGGATTTTACTCACTGACTGATTTTATTCCCTGACTCATATTTAGAGTAAGTGAAAATGTTTAATTTCTTATATTTCCCTAATTGTGAAGCTCTCATTAATGCAACTAGTTCAGCTTTCTGGGCTGATGTCTGGAATGACAGGGCCTTGGGGTCTATGACTTCATTGGGACTAACTATGGCATACCCTGACTTTCAGGTCCCCATTTCTACAAAACTGCTCCCGTCAGTAAACCATTCAACTCAAGGACTGTCAAGAGGCTCAGCTAGAAGATCAGACCTGCTGGAGTAAGTTTATTCTATTTTCTCTCTACACTGATGAACTAAGTCTCTACTCTCGATTGCTAGAAGCAGAGTTGCCAGGTTCAGGGTTTGGCATACCTTTAATGTCAGAGGTGTCCATTAAGAGGGACTGGTATCTTGTTTTTATTTTTAATATTTATTATTTTTGATTGTGCTGCATCTTTTTTGCTACTTGCTGGTTTTCTGTAGTTGTGGCAGGCAGGGACTACTCTTTGTTGCAATGTGCAGGCTTCGCATTGCGGTGGCTTCTCTTTTTGCAGAGCGTGGGTTCTGGGGTGTATGGGCTCAGTAGTTGTGGTACATGGACTTAGTTGCCCTGCAGCATGTGCAATCTTCCCAGACCAAGGATCAAATCTGTTCCCTGCATTGGCAGGCAGATTCTTAACCACTGGATCATGAAGGAAGTCTGGGCCTGATATCTTGTTAACCTTCCTCCAGTCAACCAATGATGTCCTTTGACTTCCAGCACATATCGTACCTGATGAGGTGTTAACACATCTAATTATTGTCCCAGGGTGAGCTTGGAAACCTCATTAACCAACAGGGCTATGACTGCTGCTGCCTGTAGACAGCTTTACCATCCCAGGGCCACTGGTCTCTGATACAGTCCCAGCTTTGGGGTCAGGATTCCTAGTACTATCCCTGACCTCTTGTGAACGTATAGGGTAAAGGGCTTGTCTAAATTTGGAAGTGCCAGTGCTCTGCTCAACTCAGTGTTTAGAGTATGAAAGTCCTGCTGATGGTCCTTATACAATTGAAAGAGTTCCCTTTCTCCTCCCTTAAGAATCTCATAGAGGGATTTGCTCTATGGCTATAATTTGAAACCCAGATATGACAAAACCTGGGTTTCACTGGTGGCTCAGTGGTAAAGAATCTGCCTGCCAATGCAGGAGATGCGAGTTCGATCCCTAGAAGATCCCCTGGAGAAGGAAATGGCAACCCACTGCAGTATTCTTGCCTGGAAAACTCCATGGACAGAGGATCCTGGCGGGCTACAGTCTGTGGGGTCACAAAAGAAGCCACAGGACTTAGCGACTAAACAACAACAAAAAGACAGAACCCAACTTTCCAAAGAAAGCCTTATAGTTGTCTCTTTGTGGTTGGAGATGGTAATGCACTAATTGCTATTTTCCTATCTGTGGCCAGGGGTCATG
Source organism: Okapia johnstoni (assembly GCA_024291935.2). Taxonomy (NCBI): domain Eukaryota; kingdom Metazoa; phylum Chordata; class Mammalia; order Artiodactyla; family Giraffidae; genus Okapia; species Okapia johnstoni. The sequence goes on along the minus strand of CM044307.1, from coordinate 63,594,613 downwards.
CCCCTGGGGTCAAAACAAATCCTAAGTATTGAACCTGTCACTGTGAGATCTGAGCCCTGGTTATGTCTCCTTTTTGCCAGAAAATTTAAGACCCTAATAATGTTTTGATCAGAATCTTGTTTGGTCTCACTTCTTACCAATAGACCATCATCAGATTGTAGCAAAGTTCCCTTCTCAAGGCCCAGTCCCCTCAGTTCCCTTGCCAAGAAGTTCCCTTGCCTTTCCAAGAAGATGAAGTGAAGTGAAGTCGCTCAGTTGTATCCGACTCTTCGCGACTGTAGCCTACCAGGCTCCTCCATCCATGGGATTTTCCAGGCAGGAGTACTGGAGTGGGTTGCCATTTCCAAGAAGATGGGAAGTCCTGAAAACCCTGTGGAAACACTGCCTATGTAAGTTGGGTAGCCTCTAGGGTAATGGGGTCCCTCCATTCAAAGGCAAAAAGATGCTGAGAGTCTGAATGTAGGGGAATAAAGAAAAATGCATCTTTGAGGTACAAAACAGAGAAATACTAAGGATTCCCTGGCACTTGAGTGAGGCTGGTTAATGGGTTTAGAACCAATGGGTGAAAAGGGGTGCCTGCCTGGTGCATGGCTTGTATTATACAGGCTGATATGCCCCTCTAGGCTTCTGAAGAGACAGGATCTAGGTGTTCCAAGGGCATTGGCAGGGCCTGATGAGTCTGTGTTTTAGGACTTGGTTGAGCAGCGGTTGGATTCCCCTCAAGGCCTCAGGCTTTAAAGGACATTATCTCTTCCAGGATTATTTTCCCCAGGCCTTAACCTTTTTTATTGGGGGCACACACACATTTTTTCCCTTCCGGGCAGCAAGGTATCCCAAACTTCAGGATCTACCTGTTTTCTAATTTCTTGGGGAATGACTTGGGAATATTTTGATGCCCAGCAGATGGGTCGTCTGGCATTACTAGTAGATGCATTCTCTGTTTGGGTTCTTTACCTCCTTGAACTTCACCCTGTCCTTAGAATATAGTAGCTCCTAATTTATTTAGTATAACTCTTCCAAGAAGAGGCAAGGACATGCTGGCATATACAAAAAGGAGTAAGTAACAGTAATGGACCCGACTCTGCAGGCAAGGAGAGACATAAGTCTCCTTCCTTTTGGCTATCAACTCCCGTCTCAGTACAGTCACGGCTGGGGAGGGGGCTGGCTGGCCAAGTCAGAACAGAACAGGTGGTTCCAGTGTCTACAGAAAATTCACTTCTCCTATCTGCCACGCTGAAGGTGACCTGATGGAGTAATAAAGATGGGTCGAGTGGGATCTGGAAGTGGGCAGAGACTTGGCCCCATCGGTCAGTGCAAGGGAATCTCTCATTTGAGGGAGATTTGCAAGGAACGGGGGCTGGTTTGGGTTGCCCCTTCAGCATCCCACAGAAGGGGCATTCAGGACATTCCCCCTGCCAGTGCCCTCCTTTATGACAAAAGACACACTGATTTGGGCCTGGGTGGCTTCTTTATGGTCTCTCCAGACTTCATCTTTTTCCTGTGTAACCTCTCAGACCTTATCATAATTTACAGACTTGGGCATACACCTTTTCATTTCTTTCGATAGACAAGTAATGTCTCATCCTATCCTGTCTTGCATGATCTTTCATAGAACCAGTGTGGGTCATGTCCTGCAATTGCATCCCCACCCCCTTGATAAATTTAATGGGGTGTGGTTTGGGAGCCAGTATTCTTGCCTGGGAAATCCCATGGACAGAGGAGCCTGGCGGGCTACAGTCCATGGGGTTGCAAAGAGTTGGACATGATTGAGCATGCACTCAAAACATGCTATACCAAGAAAAATATTCTGTCAAAGAGTTATGTTTAATTTATGTTAATACTAGTTTAACTGGGGATTGACAAAGTTGTGTCCTATAGCGCAGTTTGAGTAATGGCATTGGCTTCTGTTGTGAGAGGGAAAAGGAAAATCTATCTTTGCTGTTAGGAAAGTACTAATTAAAGAGAAAAAGCTCTTATCTGTCAGTAACTCTGTGTATTTGAATCTCTAGGCCATGGGAGAAGATTATTCAGCGATGGCTTTTGGGCTCTGATCACACAAGAAATAAAACAACAGTAACTAGATTCTGGCACTGATAAATCATGTTAATTCTAACAGTTAAGTATATTTATGATATCAGTAGAACTTCTTTTAAAAAAGAAGCATACAGCGAGCCTACCAGCAAGTTTTCTTCAGGGAGAATCTACTTTAATGTCATAGGAATTTTTATTGGTCTTCATCCAAAACCTTTGAAAGTAAGCAAGGCTTTTGAGTCCTTAACATAAGGCTAAGCAGTTTGGTAGAGGAAAAAATGACGGACTTTTGTTTTCACAAAGACAAACAAATCATTTCCTTCTGGGAAAACAGACTTTATCAGATATAATATTTCTGAATTTGTTTTCCTTTCCAATTGCTTGTGTTTCTCACAAGATGCACATCATGATTCACAAAGTCCCTAAGAGGTATGGCAATCTTATAACATTGTCTGTGAAGATTTTCTACAGTTGAACCAACACAGAATAGAATACTATCCTTCATAAAGGCAGCACTGAGATTCGGAACTCAAAAAGTTTATGTGCAGCGAGGTAAAATATATGCTGAAAATGCTTTATATTTCATCATCATCAAAATCTTGATCATAAATGCTTGAAACTGAAAAAATGAAGTCAAAGCTCAGTTAGCATTTTATAGCTGTAGAACATCATTTCTACCATTTAAAATAAGACTGCATTCTTAGCATTAGGTATGGATCATGAAAAGAGTGTAGGTTGAACTGGATAAAAGTGACTGCCAGTTAATAACTTCCTACCATCCTAAAAGAGATCAATCCTGGGTGTTCATTGGAAGGTCTGATGTTGAACCTGAAACTCCAATACTTTGGCCACCTCATGCAAAGGGTTGACTCATTGGAAAAGACCCTAATGCTGGGTAGGATTGGGGGCGGGAGGAGAAGGGGACGACAGAGGATGAGATGGTTGGATGGCATCACCGACTCGATGGACATGGGTTTGGGTAGACTCCGGGAGTTGGTGATGGACAGGGAGGCCTGGCGTGCTGCAGTTCATGGGGTCGCAAAGAGTCGGACACGACTGAGTGACTGAGCTGAACTGATGTGGAATAAAACGGGGGAAAGTCTGCTTCTAACTTCATGATGATTTTTTTGTAATACCATTTTTTAAAATATTTATTTCTTTTATTTTTGGCTGCCCTGGGTCTTTGCTGCTGCGCACGAACTTGGTCTAGTCAAGGAGAGCAGGGACTGCACTCTTAATTGCAGTGCATGGGCGTTTTGTTGCAGTGGCTTCTCTCATTGCAGAGCGAGGGCTGTAGGTTGCAGTAGTTGTGGCTCGGGCTCCAGAGTGCAGGCTGAGTAGTTATGGCACATGGGCTTAGTTGCCCTGCTGCATGTGGGATCTTCCCAGACCAAAGATTGAACCAGTGTCCCCTGCATTGCAAGGTGGATTCTCAACCACTGGACCACCAGGAAAGCCTTGTAATACCATTTTTTATACTTCACGAAATTCAAGATAATGTTATTAAGAATTGTCTATATTTTCACTGAAAACTATAAGACATTGATGGGAGAAACTGAACAAGATATTGAAATGCATGGAAAGATAGTCTGTACTCATGAATTAGAAGAATTAATATTGTGAGAATGTCCATACCACCTGAAACAATGTACAGATTTAATGCAATATGTATCGAAATACCAATGGCATCTTTTACAGAAATAGAACAATCCGAAAATTTGTGTGGAACAAAAGACCCCCAGTAGCCAAAGTAATAATGAGAAAGAAAAGCAAAGATGGAGGCATCATGCTTCCTGGTTTTAAACTTTGCTACAAAGTTATAGTAATAAAAACAGTATTGTTGTTGTTGTTCAGTCACCCAGTCGTGTCCAACTTCTGAGACCCCATAGACTGCAGTATGCCAGGCCTCCCTACCAAAAGCAATGTGGTATTGGCATAAAAACAGATACATAGATCAGTAAAATAGAAGCCTGAGAAATAAACTCATGCATGTATATCAATTAATTATGATAAAATGAGTATTATATATATGTTGTGTGTATACACATATAATGGATAATTGCATCTTTATCCATTGATGGACACTTAGGTTGTTTCCATGTGTTGACCATCGTAAATATGCTGTGATGAACATGGCAGTGCAGATATGTTTCAGAGTTAGTGTTTTTCTTTACTTCAGATATATTCCCAGAAGTAGAATTTCTGGATTATATGGTAGTTCTATTTTTAATATTTTTGAGGAAACTCCATTCTGTTTTCCGTCGTGACTGTATGAATTTAAAATTCTACCGCTAGTACAGAAAGGGTTCCTTTTTCTCCACATTCATACCAGCATTCGTTATTTCTTATCTTTTTGATGCCTGCCATTTTACAAGGTATGAGGTGATATCTCATTGTGGTTTTGATTTGCATTTCTCTAGTGATTAGTGATGTTGAACACTTTTTCATGCACCAGTTGACCTTTTGTAAATCCTGTTTGGAAAAATGTCTTTTTAGTCCTGTTGCCTATTTTTGGATTATTATTCCATAATTATTTTTGGTATTAAGTTGTATGTGTTCTTCATATATTTTGAATAATAATCCCTTATCATATATAGAGATTACAAATATTTTTTTCCAATTCCAAAGATTTTGTTTCTTTGCTGTATGAAAAGAAGCTTTTTAGTTATAACCACACTAGTTCGGTTTTTATTTTTTTGTTTGTGCTTCAGATATCACATCCAAAAAGTCATTGACAAGACCCATGTCAAGGAGCTTTTTTCCTCTATGTTCTTCTAGCAATTTCATGGTTTCTGGTCTTACATTTAAGTCTTGAATTCATTTTGAGTTACTTTTTGTGAGTGGTATAAGATTAGAGTAGTTTCGTTTCTTTACATGTGCATATCCAGTTTTTCCTGGTACCATTTATTGATGCGACTGTCTTTTCTCCATTGAGTATTCTTGGCTCTCTTGTCAAGTATTAGCCAACTGTATATGAGTGGATTTAATACTGGGCTCTCAATTGTGTGTTTTGGTCTATGTGTCTGTTTTGATTACTATAGCTTTGTAATACAGTTTGAAACCAGGAAGTGTGATGTCTCCTGCTTTATTCTTCTTCAGGATTGCTTTTGGCTACTCAAAATTTTTTATGACTATAAATTTTAGGAGTGTTTTTTCTACTTCTCCAAGAAAATTTCACTAGAATCTTGATAGATACTACATTGAATTTATAGATGGCCTTGGGTACTATGGATATTTTAACAGTATTAATTCTTCCAATCTACATAGGATACCTTTATAATTATTTATGTTTTATTCAATTTTTTCATAACTATTTCATAGTTTTCAGTGTAGACGTCATTTACCTCCTTAGTTAAATTTAGTCCTAAGTATTTTATTGTGTTTGATGCTATTTTAAATGAAATCATTAAAAAGTTTTTTCAGGTAATTTGTTATTTATAGTTAGTTACACAACTGATTTTTATATGTTGATTTTTTATCCTGAAACTTTACTTAATTCATTAATTCCTTTAATAGTTTTTAGGTTGAGTCCTGAAAGTTAGTTATATCATCTGCAAATAGTGACAATTTTACTTCTTCCTTCCCAATTCTGATGGTTTTTCATCTCTTTTTCTTTCCTGATTGCGCTGGCTAGGACTACAATCCTCTGTTGAATAGGTGTGGTAAGAGTGGGCTCCCTTGTCTTGGTCCTGATCTTAGAGGAAAAGCTTTCAATCTTGTACTATCAACTAAGATATTAGCTGTGGGCTTGCCTTATATAGCCTTTTCTTATGTTGATTTACGGTGACATATGTATGTATGTTCTTACATTTCCTTCTATACCTAATTTGTTAAGGGATTTTAATCATGAATAGATGTTGAATTTTGTCAAATGCTTTTTCTGCATCCATTGAGATAGTTACATGATTTTTTCTTTTATTCTAATAATGTGATGTATCACATTTATCAATTTGCATACATAGAACCATGCTTGCATCCTCGGGATGAATTCCCCTTGATCATGGTGTATGATCCTTTTAATGGGCTGCTGAATTTGGTTTGCTACTTTCAAATTTTCACATCTACATTCATTAGGAATATTGGCCTATTAGGTTTTTTTTTCCCCCTTGCAGTGTTTTTTTCTTTTTTGAATTTTGTTGAGTTTGAACGTGTTCCCTCCTCTTTTATTTTTTGTGAGAGTTTGCAAAGGACTGTCATTAATTTTTCCTTAACTATTTAGTAAAATTCACCAGAGCCTGGTCCTGAGCCTTTGTTGGGAGATTTTTGACTACTGATTCAATTTCCTTACACGTATTTGTTTTCCGGTTTTTGTTTTTTTATGATTCAGTCTTGCTGAATTTTTCTAGGTTGTTCAGTTTGTTGGTGTACAGTTGTTCATAATAACTTGGAACGTTTCTTTGTTTGTCTGTATGACTGGTCTCCTCTTTCATTATAAGTTTATTGATTTAGGTCCTCTTTTTTCCTTGACTAGTCTAGCTGAAGATTTGTCTTTTCAAAGAACTCTTTAGTTTTGTTAATCTTTTCTGTTGTTTTCTTGTTCTTCATTTCATTTATTTCTGCTCTAATCTTTGTTTCCTTTCTTATGCTAACTTTTGGCTTGATTTGTTGTTCTTCTTCTAGCTCTTTGAGACACAGAATTAAGTTAGTTGGCCTATTTCTTGTATCCTAATGTAGAAGTTATTGCTATGAACTCCCCTCTTCTGCTGCATCCCCTGAGTTTTGGTATGTTGTTTTTCCATTTTCATTTGTCTCAAGACTCTTTCCCCCCAAAGGCTTTTTTTAAAATTGAAGTATAGTTGATTTATAACGATCTGTTAGTTTCAGGGATTCAGCTATACATATCATACATATATGTATGTATATATATAATATATATGTATGATATATATATTCTTTTCAGGTTCTTTTCCACGATAGATTATTATAATATATTGAATACAGTTTACTGTGCTATACAATAGAATCTTGTCCCCACAGACTTTTAAAGGTATTGCTTTGTTGTCTTAACCTTCAGCATTGCTGTAAATGTTTAATTCCAAATCATTTGAATATGACCTTTTTATTTTTAAATTAATTTTTATTGGAGTTACAGTTGATTTTATTGTATTTCTGCTGTAGAGCAAAGTGAATAAGTTATATGTGGATATATATACACACATATATCCACTCTTTCTTTTAGCTTCTTTTCCCATATAGGTCATTATATTCAGTAGAGTTCCTTGTCTACATAGTGGGTTCTTATTAGTTATCTATTTTATATATAGTAGTATGTATATGTCAGTCCCAGTCTCCTGATTTATCCTTTGCCTGACTTGGTAATCATAAGTTTGTTTTCTATTTGCATCTGTGACTCTATTTCTGTTTTGTAAATAGGTTCATTTGTACCATTTTTTAAGATTCCACATATAAGTTGTATCATGATATTTGTCTTTGTATTCCTTAGTGACAATCTCTAGGCCCATCCACATTGCTGCAAATGACATTATTTCATTCTCTTTAACGGCTAAGTAGTATTTCATTGTATATATGTACCACGTCTTATTTATCCATTCCTCTGTTGATGAACATTTAGGTTGCTTCCATGTCTTGGCTAATGTAATACTGCTACAGTGAACATCGGGGTACATGTGTCTTTTCAAATTACAGTTTCATCCAGATATGTGCCCAGGAGTTGGATTGCTGGATCATATATTGGCTCTGTTTTTAAAGTGGCAGTCCCCAGCCTTTTTGGCACCAGGGACTGGTTTCCTGGAAAACAATTTTTCCACAGATCAAGGTGAGGATGTTTTCAGGATGACTCAAATACATTACATTTACATTTATTACATTACATTTATTGAAACATTCCACTTATTACATGCCCTTTATTCCTATCATAATTACATTGTGATATATAATTAAATAATTTTACAACTCACCACAGTGCAGAATCAGTGGGAGCCCTGAACTTGTTTTCCTGAAACTAGATGGTCCTATCTGGGGGTGATGGGAGACGATGACACCCAAAGTATGTTGCTTATATCCAGTCTACTCCATAATCTCATTTTGATTGCTATCACTGCAGAAAACCCTACTTCACAAAGATATTTTGCTGGAAATGGAAGCAACATTTTCAGTGATTTGTGTCAATCTCGGGATATTCTGCCTTGACTTTAATCCGGAATGTATGGAGATTTGAAGTTGATAGCTCAGTTGGTAAATAATCTGCCTGCAATGCAGGAGACCCCGATTTGAATCCTGGGTCGGGAAGAGCCCCTGGAGAAGGGATAGGCTACGCATTCCAGTATACTTGGTCTTCCCTTGTGGCTCAGCTGGTAAAGAATCTGCCTGCAATGCGGGAGACCTGGGTTCGATCTCTGAGTTGGAAAGATCCCCTGGAGAAGGGAAAGGCTACCCACTCCTGTATTCTGGCTTGGAGAATTCCATGGACTACAGTCCATGGGGTCACAGAGAGTCAGACACAACTGAGCGGTTTTCACTTTCAAACTTACTTTTAAGGCCGCTGTCATTTGTAGTCTCAAACAGTTGCCCTTCTAGCACAAAGTCAGTTCACCTGGCTTATTCACAAATGGATCTTGGATATATTCCTTTCTAGTTTAGAGGTCTTGTGTGGTTGGGAAATAATGTTGAAACACTTTTGAAAGCTGACATAGGTGATCATGTACCAGCTGGGAGAAAGAAGGCCCTGGCTCACTCTCTTTCAAAATCTGTTAATATTTGAAACATACCCAAAATCCCAATGTTCACTTGTCACCCCCATAATCCCAGTTTGGCTTTAAATGCAGTCACTTTATCTGCCAATTTGTACATAGTTGTCATTCTCCCCTAAAGTGACAGATTGAGTTCATTGAGCAGGTTGAATATGTCTCACAACTAAACAAGTTTTGTGACCTATTCTGTGTCACTGAACTGTGCTGCCAGTGGTAACTGTTTTTCTAAAAGAAATCTCTGGAGTCACTCTCATAACTCAAAGACTCTGGCCAGAGATCCACCTTTAGAAAGCCATCTCCCTTCTGTGTGTGCTCTGTGTCCATCTCCTCATAGAGCTGCATGAACAGATGTGAGTTAAGGGCATATACTTTAATGCGGTTGATAATTTTAAATACATCCTGCAAAATGTTAAGTAGGTGACATTTTTCAGCTAGCCAGCATCTCTCTATGGATGACAACAAGAATGAAGGGATGGAGCCAAAGCAAAAACAACACCAAGTTGTGGGTGTGACTGGTGATGGAAGCAAGGTCCAATGCTGTAAAGAGCAATATTGCATAGGAACCTGGAATGTTAGGTCCATGAATCAAGGCATATTGGAAGTGGTCAAACAGGAGATGGCAAGAGTGAACGTCAACATTTTAGGAATCAGTGAACTAAAATGGACTGGAATGGGTGAATTTAACTCAGATGACCATTATATCTACTACTGTGGGCAAGCATCCCTTAGAAGAAATGGAGTAGCCATCATGGTCAACAAAAGAGTCTGAAATGCAGTACTTGGATGCAATCTCAAGAACGACAGAATGATCTCTGTTCGTTTCCAAACAAACCATTCAATATCACGGTAATCCAAGTCTATGCCCCAACCAGTAATGCTGAAGAAGCTGAAGTTGAACGGTTATATGAAGACCTACACAACCTTTTAGAACTAACACCCAAGAAAGATGTCCTTTTCATTATAGGGGACTGGAATGCAAAAGTAGGAAGTCAAGAAACACCTGGAGTAACAGGCAAATTTGGCCTTGGAGTACAGAATGAAGCAGGGCAAAGGCTAACAGAGTTTTTCCAAGAGAACACACTAGTGATAGCAAACACTCTCTTCCAACAACACAAAAGGAGAATCGACACATGGACATCACCAGATGATGAATACTGAAATCAGATTGAGTATATTCTTTGCAGCCAAAGATGGAGAAGCTCTATACGGTCAGCAAAAACAAGACCGGGAGCTGACTGTGGCTCAGATCACGAACTCCTTACTGCCAAATTCAGATTTAAATTGAAGAGAGTAGGGAAAACCACTAGACCATTCAGATATGACCTTAGTGAAATCCATTACGATTATACAGTGCAAGTGAGAAATAGATTTAAGGGACTAGATCTGATAGACAGACTGCCTGATGAGCTATGGACGGAGGTTCGTGACATTGTACGGGAGACAGGGATCAGCACCTCCTAAGAAAAAGAAATGCAAAAAAGCAAAATGGCTGTCTGAGGAGGCCTCACAAAGAGCTTTGAAAAGAAGAGAAGCAAAAGCAAAGGAGAAAAGGAAAGATATACCCATTTGAATGCAGAGTTCCAAAGAATAGCAAGGAGAGATAAGAAAGCCTTCCTCAGTGATCAGTGCAAAGAAATAGAGGAAAACAATAGAATGGGAAAGACTAGAGATCTCTTCAAGAAAATTAGAGATACCAAGGGAATATTTCTTGCAATGATGGGCACAATAAAGGACAGAGATGGTATGGGCCTAACAGAAGCAGAAGATATTAAGAAGAGGTGGCAAGAATACACAGAAGAACTATACAAAAAAGATCTTCATGATCCAGATGATCATGATGGTGTGATCACTCACCTAGAGCCAGACATCCTGGAATGTGAAGTCAGGTGACCTTAGGAAGCATTACTATGGACAAAGCTAGTGGAGGTGATGTAATTCCAGCTGAGCTATTTCAAATCCTAAAAGATGATGCTGTGAAAGTGCTGCACTTGATATGCCAGCAAATTTGGAAAACTCAGCAGTGGCCACAGGACTGGAAAAGGTCAATTTTCATTCCAGTCCCTAAGAAAGGCAATGCCAAAGAATGCTCAAACTACGGCACTCATCTCACACGCTAGTAAAGTAATGCTCAAAATTCTCCAAGCCAGGCTTCAGCAATACATGAACTGTGAACTTCCAGATGTTCAAGCTGGTTTTAGAAAAGGCAGAGGAGCCAGAGATCAAATTGCCAACATCCACTGGATCATCGAAAAGGCAAGAGAGTTCCAGAAAAACATCTATTTCTGCTTTATTGACTATACCAAAGCCTTTGACTGTGTGGATCACAATAAACTGTGGAAAATTCTGAAGGAGATGGGAATACCAGACCACCTGACCTGCCTCTTGAGAAATCTGTATGCAGGTCAGGAAGCAACAGTTAGAACTGGACTTGGAACAACAGACTGGTTCCAAATAGGAAAAGGAGTACGTCAAGGCTGTATATTGTCACCCTGCCTATTTAACTTATATGCAGAGTACATCATGAGAAACACTGGGCTGGAGGAAGCACAAGCTGGAATGAAGATTGCTGGGAGAGATACCAATAACCTCAGAAATGCAGGTGACTCCACCCTTATGGCAGAAAGTGAAGAAGAACTAAAGAGCCTCTTGATGAAAGTGAAAGAGGAGAGTGAAAAAGTTGGCTTAAAGCTCAACATTCAGAAAACTAAGATCATGGCATCTGGTCCCATCACTTCATGGGGAATAGATGGGGAAACAGTGTCACACTTTATTTTTTGGGCTCCAAAATCACTGCAGATGGTGACTGCTGCCATGAAATTAAGACACTTGCTCCTTGGAAGGAAAGTTATGACCAACCTGGAAAGCATATTAAAAAGCAGAGACATTACTTTTTCAACAAAGGTCCGTCTAGTCAAGGCTATGGTTTTTCCAGTAGTCATGTATGGATGTGAGAGTTGGACTATAAGGAAAGGTGAGTGCGGAAGAATTGATGCTTTTGAACTGTGGTGTTGGAGAAGACTCTTGAGAGTCCCTTGGACTGCAAGGAGATCCAACCAGTCCATCCTAAAGGAGATCAGTCCTGAGTGTTCATTGGAAGGACTGATGTTGAAGCTGAAGCTACAATACTTTGGCCACCTCATGCGAAGAGCTGACTCATTGGAAAAGGCTCTGATGCTGGGAAAGATTGAAGGTGGGAGAAGCAGGGGATGACAGAGATGAGATGGTTGGATGGCATCACTGACTCAGTGGACATGAGTTTGTGTAAACTCCGGGAGATGGTGATGGACAGGGAGGCCTGGTATACTGCAGTCCATGGGGGTCACAAAGAGTTGGACATGAATGAGCAACTGAACTGAACTGACAGAGTGTGTAGGCTCACATTCAGAAGAGACCTTCAATCAGGTGCTTCTTTTGCTCTTGTTTTTATGTCAAATCTAATATTGTATTGCCAAGATGTCAGGGATGTTACATACATCATCTTGGCTGGGCTTCCTTGGTGGTTCAGATGGTAAAGAATTTTCCTGCAATGCAGGAGACCCAAGTTCAATCCCTGGGTTGGGAAGATCCCTTGGGGAAGGGAATGGCTACACACTCCAGTATTCTTGCCTGGAAAATTCCATGGACAGAGGAGCCTGGTGGATTACAGTCCATGGATTTGCTGAAACAGACAGGAATGAGTGACTAACACTTTCACTTTCTTTCAAGACAAGGCCTATTGGAATATATTGTTTGTTTCTGCTTGTTAGTACAGGGTTATTTTTTCCAAAAACTGTAATAATACAAAGTTTTATGCACAGCCATGGCTAATAAGACAGTTGGATACCTAAAATAATAATTAGTAAAATGTGAGATCTTTGGTATTATTTGGGAGACCAATCAAAGGATAGAACTGTATTTATTAGAATCCTATAAGCTTTACTTGTATGGAACTCCAGAGTTGCTTTTTGGAGTAGGGTTGTTTAAATATTAGATAACAGTGAATGTAGAAGTCCAATCTATGCTTCAACCATTCACTAAAATAGTCTGCAAATTTTAAAACAGTAAAGAAAGGCAAAATAACGAGTTGTTGAGGAAAAGAGAAAAATAACTGAAGAAAAGAGAAATGTGAGTGGATATTAATTTATCTCAAGTAAACTAGTAATGGGTGTCAGGGATGTTAGGGCCTCTCAGGTGGCACTAGTGGTAAACTTGCCTGACAGTGCAGGAGACTTAAGAGACTTGGGTTCGATCCCTGGGTCAGGAAGATCATCTGGAGGAGGGCATGGCAACCCACTCTAGTATTCTTGGCTGGAGAATCCCATGGACAGAGGAGCCTGGCAGGCTGTAGTCCATAGGGCCACACAGAGTAGAACATGACTGAGCAACTTAGCATGCACACAGGGATGTTAAGGAGCTTATTGGCTATTTTTTTCTTCTAGAAGTTTTATGGTTCCAGGTTTTGTGTTAAAGTTTGCATTCCATTTTGAGTTGATATTTGTATATGGTGTAAGATAGGACCCTAGTTTATTGCTTCTGCATGTGGCTGTCCAGTTTTCCCATCAGCAATTATTGAAAAGACTATTCCTTTTCCCATTGTGTATTCTTGGTTCCTTGGTTTCTGTGTGGGGTCTCTATTTTGTTCCGCTGATGTGTTTGTTTTTATGTGAATACTATATTATTTTGATTTTTAATACAGCTTTGTAATAAAGTTTGAAGTCAGGAAGCATGATGCATTTAGCTTTGTTCTTTCTTAAGATTGCTTTGGCTGTTTGGAATCGTTGGTAGTTCCATACAAATTTTAGGCTTGTTCTATTTTTGTGGAAAATGTCATTGAAATTTTGGAGAGATTGTATTGAATCTGTATATTGATTTAGGTAATATGGACAATCTCACCATATTCTTCCAATATATGTAATATCTTTCCATCATCAGTGTTTTCTTTGATTTCTTTTATCCATATCTTATATTTTTCATTATGTTTTTCATCTTGGTTAAATTTATTCTCAGGTATTCTCTTTTTAATGCAACTGTACATGGGATTATCTTCTTAATTTCTCTTCCTGCCAGTTATTATTAGTGTATAAAACCAAATCAGACTTTTGTATAGAGATTTTTGTAACCTACATGCTTCCTGAATTTATTAGTTCTAACAGTTGCTGATATTTTTTTGTAATGTCTGGAGGGTTTTCTGTATACATTATCAGGTCATCTGTAAATAGAGACAGTTTTACTTCCTTGTTTCTGATTTGAATGCCATTTATGTCTTTTTCTTGACTAAGTGATCTGACTACGACTTCTAATACTTTGTTGGAAAAAAAAAGAGTGAGAGCGGGCAATCTCATTTTGTTCCTGATCTTAGAGAAAAAGCTTTCAGCTTTTCATTATTAAGTATGATGTTAGCTGTGGGCTTGTCTTATACAGCCTTTATTATGTTGAAATATATTCCAGCTAGACCCACTTTGTTGAGAGTTTTATTTTTATCATAGATAGATGTTGAATTATTATGTCAAATGCTTTCTGTGCATCTACTGAAATGATTATGATTTGTATCATTCATTTTGTTAATGTAGTGTATCACACTGATTTGTAGATATAAAATGAGGCCTTGCATTCCTGCAATAAATCCCACTAGATTGGGTGGATAATCCTTTTAAAGTATTGCTGATTCAGGTTTGCTAATATCTTGTTGAGGATTTTTGCATTTCTGTTCATAAGGGATGTTGGCCTGTTTGCTCTTTCAGGAGTGTCCTTGTCTACTTTTGGTATCAGGGTAATGCTGACCTCACAAAATGAGTATGGAAGTATTCTTTCCTCTTCTATATTTTAAAAGAGTTTGGGAAGGATTGGTATTAATTCTTCTTCAAATATTTGGTTAAGTTCACCATCTAAGCCAACTGATCCTGCACTTCTGTTTGTTGAGAAGTTTCTTTTTATTAATTAAAAAAAAAAGATATTTGGCCACATCGGGTCTTAGTTGCAGCACACGGGATCTTTTTGTCATGCAGGATCTTTTGTTGCAGCACATAGATTCTAGTTATGGCACGTGGGCTTTAGTAGTTACAATAGACAGGTTCTCTAGTTGTGGCACATGGACTCCAGAGCATAGGACTCAATAGTTGCAGTGCATAGGCTTAGTTGCTCCATAGCATATGGGATCTTAGTTCCCTGTCCAGGGCTTGAACCTGTGTCTCTTGCATTGCAAGGTGGATTCTTAATGACTGGACCACCAGAGTAGTTCCTGTTGGGAGGTTTTTGATTACTGGTGAAGTTTCATTACTAGTAATCAGTATGTTAAGATTTTCTGTTTCTTCATAACTCTGTCTTGGTAGGTTGTTTATTTCTAACAGTTTATCCATTTCTTCTAAGTTGTCCAGTTCGTTGGCATATAAATGTTCATAGTAGTCTTGCAATCTTTGTATTTCTGTAGCATCAATTGTAATTTCTCTTTTATTGCTTTTTTTGGTTTGTTTAAAGCAGTTTTTTTTTAATTTATTTATTTTAATTGGAGGCTAATTACTTTACAATATTGTAGTGGTTTTGCCATACATTGACATGGATCTGCCAGGGGTGTACATGTGTTCCCCATTCTGAACCCCCCTCTCACCTCCCTCCCCATCCCATCCCTCTGGGTCATTCCAGTGCACCAGCCCTGAGCACCCTGTCTCATGCATAGAACCTGGACTGGCAATTCATTTCTCATATGATAAAATACATGTTTCAATGCCATTCTCCCTATTCATCCCACCCTCACCCTCTCCCACAAAGTCCAAAAGACTGTTCTATTCATCTGTGTCTCTTTTCCTGTCTCGCATACAGGGTTATCATTACCATCTTTCTAAATTCCATATATATGTTAGTATACTATATTGGTGTTTTTCTTTCTGGCTTACTTCACTCTGTATAATAGAATCCAGTTTCATCCACCTCATTAGAACTGATTCAAATGCATTCGTTTTAATGGCTGAGTAATATTCCATTGTGTATATGTACCACAGCTTCCTTATCCATTCATCTGCTGATGGACATCTAGGTTGCTTCCATGTCCTGGCTATTGTAAACAGTGCTGCAATGAACATTGGGGTACATATGTCTCTTTCAGTTCTGGTTTCCTCAGTGTGTATGCCCAGCAGTGGGATTGCTGGGTCATATGGCAGTTCTATTTCCAGTTTTTTAAGGAATCTCCACACTGTTCTTCATAGTGGCTGTACTAGTTTGCATTCCCACCAACAGTTTAAGAGGGTTCCCTTGTCTCCACACCCTCTCCAGCATTTATTGCTTGTAGACTTTTTGATAGCAGCCATTCTGACCAGCGTGAGATGGTGCCTCATTGTGGTTTTGATTTGCATTTCTCTGATAATGAGTGATGTTGAGCATCTTTTCATGTGTTTGTTAGCCATCTGTATGTCTTCTTTGGAGAAATGTCTATTGTGCTTCTGCCCATTTTTTGGTTAGGCTGTTTTATTTTTGTTGTTGTATGAGATATTTGTATGCTTTAGATATTATACCCTTATTGGTTGCATCATTTGCAAATATTTTTCCCATTCTGTAGATTGTCTTTTTGTTCTGTTTATGGTTTTCTTTGCTGTGCAAAAGCTTGTAAATTTGATTAGGTCCTATTAGTATATTTATTTATTTTTTATTCCAGCCTTGGGAGACTGACCTAAGAAAACATTGGTACGATTTATTGTAGAGAATATTTTGCCTATGCTCTCTTCTAAACTTTCATGGTGTCATGTCTTATGTTTAAGTCTTTAAGCATTTTTGAGTTTATTTTTATGTATGGTGTGAGGATATATTCTAACCTCATTGATTTACATGCAGCTATCCAACTTTCCCAGAACCTCTTGCTGAAGAGCCTTTTTCGCATTTTATATTCTTGCCTCCTTTGTCAAAGATTAATCTATTGTAGGTGTGTGGGGTTGTTTCTGGGCTCTTTGTCTTCATGCCAATATCACACTCTATTGTCTGAAGTTTGGGAGAGTTATTTTTTTTCCCTCAGGATCGCTTTGGCAATTCTGGATCTTTTATGGTTCCATGTAAAATTTTGGATTATTTGTTCTAGTTCTGTGAAAAAGGTTATGGGTAATCAATAGGGATTGCATTAAATCTGTTGATTGCTTTGCGTAGCATTATCATTTTAACAGTATGAATTATTCCAATCAAGAGCATGGGATAGCTTCCCATTTCTTTGAATCCCCTGTAATTTCCTCTTTAATGTTTTATAGTTCTTAGCATATATTTTTTCACTTCTTTGGTCAGGTTTAATCCTAGGGGATTTTTTTTGTTTGCTTGCTTGTTATTTTATTTTTATTTATGGCTGTGTTTGGTCCTCATCGCTGTGCGTGGGCTTTCTATAGTTGCAGCAAGTGAAGGCTACACTCTAGTTGTGGTGCATGGGCTTGTCATTGCAGTGGCTTCTCTTGTTGTGGAGCATGGGCTCTAGGGTTCCCAGGCTTCAGTAGTTGTGGTGTGTGGGCTCCATAGTTGCTACTCAAGGACTTCAGAATGTGGGCTCAGTAGTTGTTGCTTTGTTGGGCTTTGTTGCCCTGTGACATGTGGGATCTTCCTGGACCAAAGGTCGAACCCATGTCCCCTGCATTGGCAGGTGGATTCTTAACCACTGGATCACCAGGCAAGTCCAAGATGACACTTAATTTTAAAAGAGAAAATTGAAGTGTAGTTTATAGAGCAGCAATGACAATGACCTGATAATGATGTGGAGTAAGGCCCTGTGGGCCTCCTGGACACGAACGCCTTTTTGTCCCCCATTTCTTATAGGCAAGGCTCCAGCCTCCAAGACCTTCTTTGAATTCCAAAGAGCAGATTCAAACAGTTGCTAATCAAGGGAGGAGTAGCCACAAAACTGCCAGAGGCAAGATTAAAGGGATCAGAGAAACTCAGAGACCCCCACCACCTAAAACCCTGTACACACCCTGATCTTGTTAGCAAACCCACCCACCCTATTGAAAAAGAAGAACCAAGACTGTTACTTCCTTGATCCTTATCACATACCCCTGCTTAACTATGTTACTGTTGTTGTTCAGTCACTCAGTTGGACTCTTGGCAACCCCAAAGACTGCAGCACACCAGGCCTCCCTGTCCCTCACCATCTCTTGGGAGTTTGCCCAAGTTCATGTCCATTGCATTGATGCCTTGTTGTGGCGAAGGGGCTTGAATAACTCAATGAAGCTACGAGCCATGCCGTGCAGGGCCACCCAAGACAAACGGGTCATAGCAGAGAGCTCTGACAAAACTTGATCCTCTGGAGGAGGGAATGGCAAACCACCCCAGTATACTTGCCATAAGAACCTCATGAACTGTATAAAATGCCTGACTATATAGCCTCTCTCTGTTCCAGGGATTGGAAGTGGGGGTTGCACAGTTCTTGAGTTGCTAGCCTACTTTTTTCTTCCTTTTCCTGGCAAAAAATAAAGCCACTCTTTCTTTCTCTTTCATAACTCTATCATCGTATTTCTGTACATAGAGAGCCAAGATTTTGGCAGCAATGACATCTCCAGAGACTTTTGTCTGCATCTGCTGGGGCAGAGAGGTTAGCAGCAGCAGTAGGTAAAGGTGCCATTTTAAAAGGGGCTATTTGTTGACACTCCTTTTCTGATATTTCTTTAGTTGGTGTAAAGAAATACAACCAGTTTCTGAATGTTGCTGAATTAATTTATTAGATCTAGTAGTTTGCATGTGGAGTCCTTATGATTTTCTATATATAGTATCATGTCATCTGCCTATAGTGACAGTTTTACTTCTCTTCCAATTTGGATACATTTTATTTCTTTTTTTTAATTTATTTTTTTATTGAAGGATAATTGCTTTACAGAATTCTGTTGTTTTCTGTCAGACCTCAACGTGAATCAGCCATAGGTATACATATTTCCCCTCTCTTTTGAATCTCCCTCCCTATCCCACCCCTCTAGGTTGATACAGAGCCCCTATTTGAGTTTCCTGAGACATACAGCAAATTCCCATTGACTATCTATTTTACATATGGTAATGTAAGTTTCCATGTTTCTCTCTCCATACATCTCACCCTCTCCTCCCCTCTCCCCATGTCCATAAGTCTGTTCTTTGTCTGTTTCTCCATTGCTGCCCTGTAAATAAATTCTTGAGAACCATTTTTCTTGATTCCGTATATGTGTGTTAGAATATGATATTTATCTTTTTCTTTCTGACTCACTTCACTCTGTATAATAAGTTCTAGGTTCATCCACCTCATCAGAACTGACTCAAATGCGTCTCTTTTTAAAAAATATGGAATGCTTCATGAATTTGCATGTCATCCTTGTGCAGGGGCCATGCTAATCTTCTCTGTATCATTCCAATTTTAGTATATGTGCTGCCAAAGTGAGCACCATTTTATTTCTTTTTTATGTCTGATTGCTTTGCTATTTTGAATAGAAATGGTGATAGTGTGCATCCTTTGTCCAAGAATTTAGTGGGAAGGCTTTTAGCATTGAGTATTATATTGGATGTTGGTTTGTCATAAATGGCTTTCATATGTTGAGATGTGTTCCCTCTATACCCGCTTTGGTAAGAGTTGAATTTTGTCAAATGCTTTTTCTGCATCCTCTAAGATGATCATGTGTTTTTGACTTTTGTTGCTGCTGTGTGTTACATTGACTGATTTGCCTATGTTGAGTCGTCCTCGTGAACTTGGGATGAATCTTATTTGGTCATGGTGTCAGATTTTTTTTATGTGTTGTTGGATTTGGTTTGCTAATATTTTGTTGATAGTTTTTGCATCTATATTCATCAAAGATAAAGGCCTATTTTTATTTGGCAGTATCTTTGTCTGGTTTTGGTATCAGGGTGTTGGTGGCTTCATAGAATGTCTTTGGGAGTATTCTCTCCTCTTTAATCTTTTGGAAGAGTTTGAGAAGGATCAGTATAGGTTCCTCTTTGTATGTTTGGTAAAATTCACCATGAAGCTATCTGGTTCTGGACTTCTGTTTGTAGGGAGTTTTTCGTTTAAGTCACAGGTTTCACTTTTAGTTATCAGTCTATTCAAATTATCTATTTCTTCTTGATTTAATTTTGGTGGGTTGTATATTTTTAGAAAGTTGTCTATTTCTTCTATTTTATCAAATTTGTTGGAATGTTTTGGCATATTGTTGGTTAATCATATTCTCCTATGGCTTTTCTGTGTTTTGATTTGTGTGGTATCTGTTGAGATTTATCCGTTTTCATATTTTATTGTATTTATTTGAGTTCTGTTTCCTTCTTGCTGAGCCTGGCCAGAGGTTTGTCAATTTTGCTTACCCTTTCAAAGAGCCAGCTGTTAGTTTTATTACTTTTGTTTTCTATTGCTTTTTAATTTCTATTTTATTTCCTCCCTGATCTTTATTAATTTGTTTTTTCCTTCTTCTGACTTTAGTTTTGTTTGCTCTTTTTTCTAATTCTCTTAGGTTGTATGTTAGGTTTTTTATTTTTTCTTATTTTTTGAGGAAGGCCTATATTGCTATGAACTTCTAAGAACTTCTTTTGATACATCCCATAGATTTTCTATAGTTGTGTTTTCATTGTCATTTGTCTAAGGTATTTTTTAATTTCCTTTTTGATGTCCTTGTTGACCCATTGGTCTTTTAGTAGCATTTTATTTAGGCTCTATGCAATTGGGTTTTTTTTTTTTCATTTCTTTTCCTGTGATTGATTCCTAGTTTCATGCCATTGTGGCCAGAGGAAATGTTTGAAATAATTTCTATCCTCTTACATTTTTTGAGGTTAGTTTTGTGCCCTAGTATGGGGTCAATACTAGGGAATATTCCGTGTACACTTGAAAGAATGTGTATTATGGGTTTTTTTGGGGGGTGTGTGTAATATCCTGAAAATGTCAACTAAATCAAACTGTTCTACTGTATCATTTAGGATCTGTGTTGATCCATGTTGATTTTCTCTCTAGAAGATCTATCCAGGGGTGTGTTAAAGTCTTCTGCTATATTCTCATCAGTTCCTCCCTTTATGTATTTAATATTTATTTTATAAATTTGCATTCTCCCATATTAGGTACACATATGTTGATGCCAAAGAAACTTTAAAAAAATGTATTTTCCACTTGGTATACCTTTCACAATGTCCAGTGATCATAGCTTCCACTTCACCGGGCAAGTCATGAAAGCTTTAACAAAAATCTTGCAAACTTCTTGAAATTATCACTGTTCCTATCACCTTCAATCATCAGACAAGGCCAGTGGAACTAATAGAAAAACTGCACTCAAGTATAAGAATTAATTACATGAGATTGAATGAATTGATAAATATGATTATAATTTTTTATGATTTTGTCTAAAATATTACTGATATTTAATCATTTGTTTCCCAGATACAAGGAAAAAATTTTAAAACTTAAAACAATTTAGCTAATTAAAACCTTGTAAGTAGAATTGAAACATTTTTCTTTTTCTCCCTATCTGATTTCTCCGGAATTCAGAACTCTCAAACTAAGCCCTTTTCCTGAAGCTAAATGACTTGATATAAACTTCAGAGAAATTGCCACAGCTGATATTTAAACAGTCCTCATGAGCCACTTCAGAAAGTTTACTTGAACACCTGATGACATCATTAGAGGCATTTCAAACTGCAAAGGAAGCTTTCACTCTGACATCTAGAAATCTTAATTGACTGTCTCTTGGACCCAGAAACTGGTTTATAAGTTGCTCCAATCATGAACCTTTGTTTTTATTTTATTTCCATGAAAGTGCCTCTTATTAAATACCTGATTGTTTGCACCATGGTCCTAGTTTTGTGAGCCCAGTATATTCATCACCTCCTAAAGTGAGATGTAGTCCTTAGTTATTCAGTCATGTCAGACTTTTTTATGACCCTTTATAGACTACCAGGGGAGAAGGCAATGGCACCCCACTCCAGTACTCTTGCCTGGAAAATCCCATGGACGGAGGAGCCTGGTGGGCTGCAGTCCATGGAGTCGCTAAGAGTCGGACATGACTGAGCGACTTCACTTTCGCTTTTCCCTTTCATGCATTGGAGAAGGAAATGGCAACCCACTCCAGTGTTCTTGCCTGGAGAATCCCAGGGACGGGGGAGCCTGGCGGGCTGCCGTCTATGGGGTCGCACAGAGTCGGACACGACTGAAGTGACGCAGCAGCAGCAGCAGCAGACTACCAGGCTCCTTTGTCGGTGAGATTTTCCAGACAAGAATACTGCAGTGTGGGAGTGTGTTGCCATTTCCTCTTCTAGAAAATGAGATGTAATTATTTAACTAAACTAACCTGTTCTCAGAACTAAAAATTGGTTCAGACAAATGGAGGACTCTTCTAGACCATTATTTCTTCAGTTACCAGCTCAGCTTATAATATGTGAAGCTTTTAGAGATGTTGTAGAAGATGGCGCTATTGTGGACCTAAGTGAAAGTGAAAGTCATTCAGTCGTGTCCAACTCTTTGTGACCCCATAGATTGTCCATGGAATTCTTCAGGGCAGAATACTGGAGTGGGTAGCCTTTCTCTTCTCCAGGGGATCTTCCCAAACCAGGGATCAAACCCAGGTCTCTCCCACATTGTAGGTGGATTCTTTACCAGCTGAGCCACAAGGAAAGCCCATAAGTAGGCAACCCCAAAATATGCCTCAAGGGCATATTGATTATTTTGAATTAAAATTACTTAAGAAACAGCCAATGCAAGAGGGCCACTCTCATCCTCCTTTCCGTCTCCCTGAAAGCAGGAAATAAATCTGCCATGTGAAGGGTACACCCCTACATCTGGAAGTAGAAGGACATTCTTATCTCCCGAGATAGAAAATTCAGGCCGAGAAGTCTTTATAAACAAATATTATATCTTTAAATTACTTTCCCAAGCCCGAACTCTGTTAAATGTAATCAGTTGTAATTCTGGTTATTGTAACCAAGTTTCTTTATTGATTATATTGTAACCAGATGTTTAACCATGCCTTTTAAGTCTTGTAATTTATGGACAGTTTTTATTGTATTCTGACGCTGTTACAAAAGTGCTTCATCTTCAAAACAATCATAGGAAGACTATAGAAGCAGTTACAACAGTTCTGCATAAAAAGGATGGTTATGCAAGGATTTCAGCCCATACGGACTTAACACAAGGAGCTGTCCTGCTCCTGGGGCCTGTAAAGCAGGTATCCAGAGGTTTTTACTCCCTAATAGGCAGGGTCAATGCCCCTGCTCAGCCTTGAAGCAGCTATAGGAGACACCGTCTGTCACCTCTCGGTTTCCCATACAATTATGGGAGTAAAATCTCTGAAGAGGGAATGAGACAAGGGAACAGGGTAGGGCAAAATCATTAAGAGAAGGACACAACTATTGAGAAAATGACAAAAACTGGTTAAAACAATTAGGTCCCAGATGGCAGAAGAATCGCCTTCTGTAGACCTTAATCCTCATCATACACTCACTGTAATATATATGAGCTAAATGACACACCACAGGCACCATGACAGTTCTGAGGCTGATCATAGAAGACCAAGAAGTGAGTGGTGGCCAAATTCCTGGAAATTTCCACCCCTTCTTCAAAATAGTTGGAATAATCCTCCCACTTATCAGCCTATGAAATTACTTACCCCATAAAAACTAACCACCCTCCACACCTTGGGGCTTCTTGCTTTCTGAGGTGGCCCACACTCTGTATACAGAGTGTGGTGTCTCCTAGGGCCGCTCCCACCTTTTGAGAGAGACTTCGCTCTGTCTATGGAATGTGTATCTCTCTAAATATGCCTGCTTTCTCACTTAGAGCAGCCTTGCCTGCCCACTGGTATCCTTCACAAGTGTCCTGTATTAATAAATTTACTCCTTGTCTAGAACTTTGGCTCTCACAGAATTCCTTCTGTGTTATAACACAAAAACCCTGAGCTTTATTAAGTCCTGAGACCAGGTGTGTGATTTCAGCTGAGAGATTGTGGGTTCAAGTCATCTGAACTGTGACTGTGTTCAAGTCCCAGGATGAGGTGTGTGGTTTCAATTACATCCCCAAGGGATCAACTAACTTTGATGGTAATCAAAATGTGACCTGCTTGAGACCATATCCCTGAGGTGTGTGCAAATGTGACCCCAGCCTGGAATGTATTCTTCTTGTCCCTCCTCCTTGCAATGCAAATTTCCTGGGCCAAATTCATCCCAGCCCAGAGGAACTCAATGGATCTGGAGCAGGTTATTAGCTATTTTGGCAATGAAAGGACCTAACAAGAACAAAATTGATCATCAGTGCTTTCCAAAGGAAAGAATTCAATGATAGTATATTTAAGATCAATTGAAAGTTAAATGGGTTAACTTGGGTTTTGTTATCCAAAATGGAGCTTGGTGGCCATTGTGGATGTGTTTTCAGACATGTTCCTGTGTCACTGGGAACTTGAATTTTCTGAGCTGTGTCACAGTCAAGGATACCACCAGCCATTTTCAAAACAGTACCTGCCAGCAGCTGCCTGGTCTCAAAATCTCTCCGGGTAACTGTGGAGCTACTTTGGATACCAACTAACCTTGCTTAACAAACATTCTTACTTCTTGGCAACTCCAATCCTATTTCTTGACAAACAACTTCTGTAACTTTGTGGCTTTTGCCTATATGAGCCTCCCTCTTTTTTGTGGTAGTCAGGTGTGAACACAATTCAAGTGCTTCTTGAATCTGTGTTTCCCAGGCTATGGTCCTCAGCTTGGCTTGAATACAACACTCTTCCATTCCTTAAAATAGATTGTTTATTGATTATTTGTGTTGACAATGACATGAGTTGGAGGTCATGGTTTGGATAGCCCATTGATCCAGCACCACATATTGAAGAGACCTGAACTACAGTGATGACTTTGTCATACCCAAGTGACTGGGTAAGTGCAGCTATCTTTTCATGAGAGGAACTGGCCTATAAATTCTTTTTAATAATGTTCTTATTGATTTTTTTAAAGATAATGTCCTCATAAAAAGCATTGAAAAATACTCCATGTTTTTCTAGTCTCTGGGAAAGTTTATATAAGATTGGTGTTATTTCTTTAAGTATTTGGAAAAATCAGGAAAATATTTTGGGCTTGGAGCATTTTTTGCTGATGGTTTTTAATTTGTCTTTCAATTTCTTCAATAGATACAAACTATTCATTTTTAAAAATTTCCTTGTATCATTTTTGTTAAATAGTGTTTCTCAAGGAATTTATCAACTTTAAATTTTCAAATTTATTGACATGAAATTATTCATAACACCCTCTTATTAACTGTCTAATATCTAATGACTAAGAACCTATGTCCTGTTTTTCATTCCTAATAATAGTTGTTTGCTTATTCTTCTTTTGTACTTATTTATTTTTTCCTGATCAGCTTGGCTAAAGGTTTTTCAATACTATTAGTCTGCAAAAAGACTCAAATTTGTCTTAATTTCTTCATTGTATTTTCTCTCATTTCTTTTTCTTTGAAGTGTTTTGCTTTTCCCCTTCTTGCAACTGATGCTTAGATAATTGATTTTCAATCTTTTGAAATGGAAAAATCTTCTAATATGTGCATTTAATGTTATATATTTTCTTTTAAGTATGGGTCTATCTTCATCCTTCACATGGTATTTTTATGGCTATTCAATTCAAAAATATTTTCTCATAACCATTTTTTTTCTAGTTTAAATCCTAGTTTAATATGATTATTTAGAAGTAGTGCATTGCTTAAATTCTGAACATTGTTTGGGGATTTTTTAAAATTTTCTTTTTTTATTCACTGTTTAATGTAAGAGAACATACTTTTTATGATTTCAGTCTTTTTTAAAAAAAGTATTTATTTATTTATGACTGCATCTGGTTTCCATTGACTTCCCTAGTGGCTCAGCAGTAAAGAATCCTCCTGTGATGCAGGAGACATGAGTTTGATTCTTGGGTCAGGAAGATCCCCGGCTGAAGGAAATGGCAGTCCACTCCAGTATTCTTGCCTGGAAAATTCCATGGACAGAGGAGCCTAGTGGGCTACAGTCCATAGGGTTGCAAAGAGTCAGATGCTACTGAAAACGCATGATGATGGTCTTGGTTGTGGCACAAGGCTTCTCTCTAGGCACCAAGGCTCAATAGTTGTTGTGTGGACTTAGTTACTAGGTGGCATGTGGGATCTTAGTTCCTGACCAGGGATCAGACTGCTTCCCCTGCATTGGAAGGCAGATTCTTAACCACTAAGCTGCAAATAATTTTATACTTAAGCCTGCATACATGGTAGTGGAGTCATTATTTTTTTAAATTTATTTTTAATTGAAGGATAATTATAATACTGTGTTGGTTTCTGCCATACATCAACATGGATCAGCCATAGGTATGCATATGTCCCCTCCCTATTGAGCCTCCCTCCCACCTTCCACCCCATCCTACCCCTCCAGGTTGTCACAGAGGAAGAGTCATTATTGAAAATTATTCAAATTTATGGGTAAACTTCTCTCTGGGTTTTACAAATTTATTGGCAAGCTTTTTATTAGTAACAATGATTAGGTAGGTGAGAATATAACTGACTTCTGTGGACTAGGGCCAAGGATGTTATACATTCTGTAAGGCTTGGGACAGTCCTTTAAAAGGATAAATGGTTACATGTTTATTTGGATATTTATTTGGGAGATACAGCTGTTAATGATTTTATGCTCTATGCTGACTCTCTTTTCGGAGAAGGCAATGGCACCCCACTCCAGTACTCTTGCCTGGAAAATCCCATGGACGGAGGAGCCTGGTAGGCTACAGTCCATGGGGTCGCTGAGAGTCGGACACGACTGAGCGACTTCACTTTCACTTTTCCCTTTCATGCACTGGAGAAGGAAACGGCAACCCACTCCAGTACTCTTGCCTGGAGAATCCCAGGGACGGTGGAGCCTGGTGGGCTGCCGTCTATGGGGTCGCACAGAGTCGGACACGACTGAAGCGACTTAGCAGCAGCAGCAGCAGCAGACTCTCTTTTATGAGCCCTAAAATATTTTTGTATCCTTTAGATAGACACTAAATTCTCCATAACTAGTACACAGAGGAAATACTGTTGTTTGTTTGAAGTTTTATGTAGAGTTAGTCACAATTTTGGAAAAGCACATTAACTACCCTATTCTGCCCATAGTAATTTTTGTTTCTCATACAACATATATGTGTGTGTGTGTGTGTGTGTGTGTGTGTATTTATTTGTGCTCGAACTTAGTTGCCCCAAGCAGGATCTTCCATCTTCCTTTCTGCATGCAATGTTGTGACCTATGGGCTCTAGTTCCCTGACCAGGGATTGCACCTGGGCTCCTTGTATTGAGGGCAGGGAGTCTTAGTCACTGGACCACCAGGGAAGTCCCACACTCACCTGTATTTTTTCAGCAGTGCAACACATAGTCTGCATGTGTTGCAGAGCATTCTACAGATAGGTGCAAGCATCTGATCATTTCTTTGATCTATGTTACATAATGAAACAACATTTTGTTATACATCTCCTCTTTATTTCTTCTTTAAAGTTGGAGCTTTATTGTGTGTTTGATTTAAAAATTATATGTGTAGGCACATGATATTCCGTACAATTTTAGCTGAAGGTAATATTTTATTTCAGGATTTTTGTTATAAACAGAAAGCAGGAATCTGATCCGTCAAAAACAACTTGGGTAGAATAACGATGTTCGATAAGACACAACTCAAGCCTTTTTATTGCTACTATTTGTTGTTGTTATCATTTTAAAAAGCTATTATAGTATGTGTATATAAAGTCGTTTTAGGCAGAACAGCCAATTGCCTGAGGGTCAGGAACGTTTATATACTCCGCCTAGGCTGTTCAGGTTGAGATCCGGCCGGAACCTTGGCACTGCGACGGCGGTTTCCGGCGGGCTGCTTAGAGAGTGGAACAGCCTCGGGCCGAAGGACCATGAGAGGGCCGGATCCGGGTCCCGAACCTACGATGGAGGGGGACGTGCTGGACACACTAGAGGCGCTGGGGTGAGTAGTCCTGGGATCGCCTTTCCCTGGAAAACGTAAGCTGTCTCTCCCCATGGATGCCGTAGTCTCCCCCATGTGGGCCCTCGGCTGGGCTCCTGCGGCTTGGTGCAGGCCTCCTTCGCTGCCTCGCTGCCTCCGGCGCCGACGGAGTTAAGAGGGAGGCGGGAGAGAAATCCGTTTGGGGGGTGGAGCAGGCCTGAAGAGCTAGGGCGCGAGGCCCCCTTTCTCGAACTCCTTGTTTCGAAACTCAGCAACAGGGACCCACGGCGAAGGCGCAGAGGGGCCCGGCTGGCAGCACTCCTTTGGGAGAAAGTGTTGCTGCCCCGCGGGTGGTATTTTTGAGAGGCACTGGAAGTCCAGAGTGCAGCTGTTGTCTCCTACATCATACAGCATGTGGCTTAATTAGGGCCCCGGGACAAATCACTCCTGCTTCCTTGACCAGAGAAGCAGTTTTAATTCAGTGTGAATCCATTCGTTCAACCGTTTCTTCCATTCATTAACAACGTATTAAATTGATGTTAACCTGTATTCACTAATGTGTATTTTATGTGCTAGGCCGAAGAAAAAGAGTTTTCAGATTACTAGTAGCTTAACTAGTTGTGGAGTGTATCGTCTACTGTTGTTTGCGATTCATAGTAGGGAGTGCTGTGAAAGCTCCTGGAATGATGTTAATACTTAAAGCCATGGGAATAAATACATGCAAGATATGTTCTTCCTCAGCCGTAATCCTGGTTTTCTTCACAGCCCTTATCCCTATTCCAGATTATTTTGTCCTGCACGTTTGTTATTGTCTCTTGAACATCCACCCTCTCCACCCGCTAATACACACACAAAAATCAGCTCCAGGAGAACAGGTGCTTTATCTGTCTTGTTCCTCAGCACATCTTACAGTCAGGTCTGGTACAATAAATAGTGGTTGAATGAATGGGTAAATGAATGAAGAAAGGTTCAAAGCACAGAGTGCACAGAGGTAGGCATAGGGCCAGGCAGTGAAGTAGGCTGATATACCTGGAGGGCAGAGAGCAAGGAGCAGTGTTGAAGACTGGATTGATGAGATTTAGGTGAGGAACAGGGCTTGCAGCACCTTTTAGGCCATGTTGTGGATTTTATTCTTTGTCATAACAGAAGTGCAACATGATTAGTGAATTTAAAAAGGGGAGTGTTTAGATGTCTAGTTTAAAAACTTACCTCTGTCAGTATGGTAGAGAATAGATTGGAGAATTTTTTAGTAGTCTAGGCAAGAAGTGATAGTTGCTTTGTGGCAGTGGATATAGAAAGAAGTACATTACTGGTCTGGGGCTTCTAAGGTGGCACTGTGGTAAAGAATCTGCCTGAAGGCTGGAAACACAGGTTTGATCCCTGGGTTGAGAAGATCCCCTGAAGTAGGAAATGGCAACCCATTCCAGTATCCTCACCTGGAAAGTTTCATGGACAGAGGAACCAGGCAGGCTACAATCCATGGGGTCACAAAGAGTCTGCACGCCTGCACACATTACTGGTCTTATTGATTGGATTAGATATTAGCTGAAGGAGATGCTGATATTGATGATTCATTGATAAGTATTTATTGAGCAATAAAATGATACATTTTGGAATCTCAGTTGGACAAGGAAGAAAGTGAAGACAGTCAGGAGCTAGTAAATACAGAGAATACAGAGGGACCATAGAAACAGAGGTAGAGATGGTATCAAGTGTGGTCAAAAGAGCAAGTTGGAAGGTAGGATAAGTAGGCTGTGGTCAGAGAGTGACTTGTTCAGATTAGTGATTTCGAATGTGATTTAGTTCCAAGTGATGGTGTGGCTTACTTATGTGTAGTGGCAAAGGTTGGAAAAGAGGCTGAGAACTCAGGGTATTGGAAAGGGTATACATATGGATTTTGAAGAAACTCTATCATTGAAAAGAATAGGAATGGAGAGGAAACTGAGCACAGGGAATGTTGACGAGTGTCCAAGAGATTGATTGATGAAAACCATGAGAGAACGAGGGTGGCAAATCTGATGGGCCTGAGCCTGGAGAGAGCAGGAGGTATTCATGAGAAAACGGAGTCAATCAGAAAACAGGCAGAAAATCTAAGTAGACATTTCTTCAGAGAAGACATACACATGGCCAAAAAGTACATGAAAAAGTGCTCAACATTGTTAATTATTGGAGAAATGTAAAAACTACAATGAAGTGTCACCTCACACTGGTCAGAATGGCCATCTTCAAAAAGTCTACGAGTAATAATGCTGGAGAGGATGTGGGGAAAAGGGAACCCTCCTACACTGTTGGTGGGAATGTAAATTGTTAGAGCCATTATGGAGAACAGTATGGAGGTTCCTTAAAAAACAAAAATAGAACTTCCATATGATCCTGCCTTCCCACTCCTGGGCATACTCTGGAGAAAACCATAATTTGAAAAGATATATGCATTGCAGTGTTCATTGCAGCACCATTTACAATAGCCAAGATAGGGAATCAACCTAAATGTCCATCGACAGGAAATGGATAAACATGCAGTGTATTTATGCAGTGGAATATTACTCAGCCATAAAAGAGTGAAATAATGCCATTTACACAGACATGGATGGACCTAGAAGTTAAGTGAAATAAGCTAGTCAATGATAAATATCATACAGTATTGCTTATATGTGCAGTCATAAGTGATACAAAAATGAACTTATATACAAAACAGAAATAGACCCATAGGATGTAGAAAACAAACATATGGTTGCCAAAGGGGAAAGGATGTGGGGGGGAGAGATAAATTAGGGATTCTATATATAAAATAAACAGGTACCTACCGTATAGCACAGGGAACTATACTCAGTATTTTATAAAAATCTATATGGGAAAAGAGTCTGAATAGAAAGATATGTTTGTACATATAGCTGAATCACTTTGTTGTACATCTAAAACTAGCAACATTGTAAATCAACTTTTCAATTTAAAATAAGAATAGGGAGCAATGAGTGATATTGATGCTGTATTGGGAAGCAAGGAGAACAAAAACCCCGCCGGTTGACCTTTGGGCACTTAAGAGAGAAATACCCAAAGCTCGGAGTAGTGGGGATAAATCTTTCTGAGAAGACATTGACAGAATAGGAGAGTTGTTGTTTATGGATGGAACATAGAGGAAGAGTTCGGGAAGTAGGAAGAAGTGGAGAGCTGAATCGGAGACAAGCCAGTAGGGTGAGTAAATGACAGAGGGGAAAAAAAGGGTCTCGTATTTTATATGTTGGCTTATGAAAATAGAAAAAAAAAAATGATTTAGACCTTGGCTGTTGCCTTTTGAAGATCTGCCAGTGGCCCTACTGGACTGAATTTGGTTCACCCAGCTTAAAACAGTGTCAGATCATCAACTATGGTTCCACTGTGTATGGCCCTGGGGGAGTCTAGGCCTAGGGGAGTTGTCTCTGTTTGGAATTAGAGTGTCACTTTCCTAATTGAACAATTGATAGAACAAACTGGGCATGATAATACGTCTCCTACAGGATATTATTATAATTTAATGTGTTAATACACATACAACATGTAGCACTGGCCTAAGATTAGTTTATAAATGTTAGTTGCTATTATGATTGTAATTAATTATTCATGTTAAATGCATTTATTTTTCTTTTTTACTTCTACCTGTTTTGATGAGCTGAGGCATTAAGGATTGTGTATTCAATATTTAGTATTTTTGGTGATTTAGTAAATTTTTGTTGGATTTTACAGTTGGCATTTCAGTAAAAGTAACTTATCACCAATAATATAAATTAGTTACATTTTTTTTGAGAGCTCATGATTATTGCTTTATTGCAGAAATGAAAGCAAGTAGGGAGAAAAAAGATGTTTGCTATGAAATCTGAATGAGAGGCTCTGTAAGCCATGGTAGAAAGGTAATACCCAGGGAACCAGTCTTGGTTAGAGGAACAGAGAGATGGTCTAATCCTAGCTGACTGCATTATCTGGCCAGGTTATTTACTTTGTTTCCTTATAGTGTGGACAGAAGTTTGAGTTCACATGGAGCATTTTAGGTCAAATCTGGTTTTAAAACAATGTCATCACCTGTTTATCTTCTGATATTAAACCTTCTGTAGAATAGTGTTAGTCGCTCAGTTGTGTCTGACTTTGGTATCCCATGGATTGTAGCCTGCCAGGCTTCTCTGTCCATGGGATCCTACAGGCAAGAATACTGGAGTGGGTTGCCATTTCCTTCTCCAGAGGATCTTTCTGACCCAGGGAGTGAACTCACGTCTGTTATGTCTGCTTCCTTGGCAGGCAGGTTCTTTACCACTAGCGCCACCTGGGAAGCCAGAATTAAGATAATATTAACTTAAAAGGATTACTGTAAAGAGTGAATGATTGTAATATTCCTCTGGCTTGCTGCATAAGGCAGGTATCCTAACCTCATTAAGCCCTAATTTCTTATCTGCAAAATGAGGACTTGAAAAAAACCCTTCCTAAGATATGACCAGAGAATTTAGAGAAAAAGAAATGCAAATGGCCTTTAAACGTATGAAAAGGGTACAGTCTTGCTATAAGAGAAATGTTAATTAAAACTATATTGAGATAACCATATGGTCAAAAATCCAAATGTTTGGCAACTTTGGTGAGTTATGGGTAATGGATACTCTTGTATTTTAATTGTATAATCCTTGTATAGGAAAACTTTATAGTATCCAGCAAAGTTACATATCCATTTACCCTTTGATCCAACAATTGCACCTCTAGGAATCTATCCCAGATATACACTGACAAAAATTTGCCCATTTTTTTTCTTTGCCTAGTTTTTGATAATAGCAGATCACTACAAAAAAACAAACTATCCTTCACTGGGGAGATAGCAAATAAAATGTGGTACATCCAGACAGTGGAGTACTATATAACCATAAATACAATTGAATAATATCTCTGATTTCTAATATATATAGATATGTGTGTACATGTATAGATGTTTAAAAAAAAAAGGAATAAAACAGTAGATAGTAGGCTGCCTTTTATCTAAACAAGTATGTATTTGTGTGTGTGCGTGTGTGTATGGACTTCCCAGGTGGCGCAGTGGTAAAGAATCTGCCTGCCAGTGCAGGAGCCACAGGAGATGTGGGTTTGATCCCTGAGTCGGGAAGATCCCCTGGAGAAGGAAATGGTCATCTACTCCAGTATTCTTATCTGGAAATCCCATGGACAGAAGAGCCTGGTGGGGTAGCAAAGAGTCAGATACAACTGAGTGACTAAGCACTCACGTGTGTGTGTGTGCATGCGTGCATGTATATATATATTTAAAAACATGGTTTGACACCCCCAAATTAATACCTATGGTTTCCTGTGAGGAAGGGAGGAAACAGAGCAGAGGGAACAGCATTAAGATTGCAAGCTAGATTTGTCTGAATGTACTGTGTGTTGTTTTGACATTGAAACCGTATAAATGTTTTACATAATGATAAAGCAAACCTAGAATGAAATCAAAACATAAAGACAAGTCTCTTAAAAAAAAAAAAAAGCAGAATGAAAAAAATCTGTCAATATATTGTGTAGGATTTAATCACATGGAAAGAAATTGTTTTTCTATACATTCTTACTGGAATGGATTCTAGAAGTAAAAATATAAATTGTTTTCAGTAATTTTATTAGTAATAATGCTGCTTTTTCTGTTCTGAAACTATGTAATTTGTATTTATTTTTATATTTGTTGTTTAGTCACTGAGTTGTGTCTGACTCTTTGCAACCCTCATGAACTGTAGTCCACCAACTCCTTTGTCCGTAGCATTTTTCAGGCAACAATACTGGAGTGGGTTGCCATACTAGGATTCTATAAATTTCATAAGAAACCAGAATTTTCATTGTAAGAGAAAAATAGATTAAAATGTAAAGCAAAATAGGTAAAAACCCTATAATTCTAAATCTGAATTGAAAATAGCAGTGTGAACTCCTGATGTAATTTCTCTTAAAAAGGTACAGATACTGTGACTAACCTTTACTGCCAGATTATGTACTCTAAATAAATACCATTGAAGAGAATCAGGGCTTCTCGGAGAAATGGCCAGTTGCAGGTAAAAGGCAAGAATATATTGTCATAGAAAGCAAGAAAAATATTCAAAGAATTCTGGGAACTAGTAAGAGAATTCATTGACTAACATGAATGGACTCCCACTAATCAGAGATAGGACAGTTTGAGTATCAAATGAAAAATAACTGCA
The DNA here is from genome assembly GCA_024291935.2 of Okapia johnstoni. Classification (NCBI taxonomy): domain Eukaryota; kingdom Metazoa; phylum Chordata; class Mammalia; order Artiodactyla; family Giraffidae; genus Okapia; species Okapia johnstoni. The sequence goes on along the minus strand of CM044307.1, from coordinate 63,560,847 downwards.
GTGGGTTAAAACCCAGCAAATGTGCTAAAACTTGAAAGTTTGTAATGTGGGAAAAAAAGCTCAGGTATGCTAAGAGTAATAAAAGAAAACTGATATCAAATTCATCAAGATAATATGTAAAAGTGGTTTGAAAATTTAAGGTTCTATTCAAATACACTTTGTAGTAGTGTTTAAAAGTATAAACTTATAAAAGAAATGGTTAAGAGTAAAATAATCTCATACATCCTTTTTGGCTTTAACTTTTTAAATTTAAAATTTGTATCCGTTCTCCTTTAACTGTATTGCTGCTACTGCTGCTGCTAAGTCACTTCAGTCATGTCCGACTCTGTGCGACCCCATAGACGGCAGCCCACCAGGCCTCGCCATCCCTGGGATTCTCCAGGCAAGAATACTGGAGACTTTCTTATTCCTATAACTAGTATAGTTATTACTCTGTTTGACTTTGTTATATGTAATATTTATCTTAAAATAGGTTGATAATTTTACTAAAAAACTTTAAAACAAAAAGATCAAATGTTAATTATGTAGAGCAGAAATCAGCAAACTATTTTTATAACAAACCAGATAGTAAAAGTTTTAGGTTTTGCTGGCCATGCTTTCTCTGTCACAAATATAGGGAAACAGATACATGGATACATTTATTGTCTGTGTTCCAATATTTTATTTAGACAGGCAATAGACTTTGATTAAAAAGTATTACATGTATTAGGGTTTTGCTTATTGTTTTAATCTCTTATATTTTCCTTTTTAGGTATAAGGGACCACTGTTAGAAGAGCAATCGCTTACAAAGGCAGCAGAGAGTGGACTGTCGTCACCTGAATTTTCAGAGCTCTGTGTTTGGTTAAGCTCTCAAATAAAATCACTGTGCAACTTGGAAGAAAGTATCGCTTCAGCTGGTATTGCCATTTAATTTTATTTACTTTTGTGTTTACTAGTAAAATGAAATGATAGGTTATGATTACAGTTTTATCTATAACGTGCTCACTGTACAAAGAAAAGTCTTTAACACAAAGAACTTCAGTATGTGATTTAAATATCTTTCAATTTAATCTTATATTGATTAACCCAAAATTATTTCTTAAATTTATACAAAATTATAAATAAGTATTGTTTATCTGCTGTCTTGAACTTAGTATTGAATTTGGTTATTAAAAAGTTTAGTTTTTGAATACTTCTTTTTTGGAATTAAGGTTTGTTTTTCTTTCCCTAAAGTATATGTAATCCCTAATTTAAGTTATATTACCAAACCTATAACTCAGGAGATGGATTCACATAGGAATACATTTATAAGAAATTCCTCTGCTAGTTTACAAGTTATGTTTAATTCATTACTATTGGTAGCTGGAATTCTTGTGGATCTTTGGTAGAAAATAAAAATTTGTTGGGCATTTGCTAGAAGATAAAAGTAGCATTCCCTCTGATGCTATTCTTACTTTTCAAATTGTTTTTTTTCCTTGCCAAATCTAATAGAATTCACCTGAAGTAAAGCAAAATAAGCTGAATTCAGAACTTATGACACAAGTTACCACATAATTCGATTATGAAAGAAGGATAAATGCTGAGGTTTAAATAGATGATTGCATTTATTATCTGAATCCATAGAAATACAATAGAAATGGATCATATACTCTGAAGCCAATTAATAATTATAGCCATAATAATGCTGTAATATTTCAGTTACTAACATAAAATATTTCCATTTTATATGCTTTTATGGAAAGCCCTTTGGAAGATACTTATCAGAGATTTAAATATAAAAGTTTATAATTTCATGATTAGATACTTATGTTCTTGAATTTAAGTGTTACTTTCTATATGTAGAAATATGTTTTGGTTATTTTAACCTAAGCTTACCTAAATGTGTTACTTTTGGTCACACATTTAAGGATTTACTGTTGAAGTGAAATTTAGAATTGATATAAAATTAAAATCAACTGGTAGATTTGATAGTATCAGATTATATGGTAAATACTTAGTAAATGTTTTATGCCTCTTCTCTTTTAAAGGGAGAGATGATCTAGAAAGCTTCCAGCTTGAGATAAGTGGCTTTTTAAAAGAAATGGCATGTCCATATTCTGTACTCATATCTGGAGATATTAAAGACCGCTTAAAAAAGAAGGATGACTGTTTGAAACTACTGTGTAAGTTACATTTCTTTGAACAGTTTAAATGCCTGTGTTTGATCTGGTTTGTGTTATTTCAAGTCAAAATTTATGAACTTTAATTAATGAAGCATTAGACATTTTGTGTATTAGAAAGGTTTTAATATTTGGCTTAAAATGTGAAACTGACTCAGATATTTGTATAAATGTAGGATAAATTCTACTAATGTACTCTCTAAGATTTCCATAACACTTATAATTTATTTGGCCAGTATAGATTACCCTGTGTTTATGACTAGTACTTTAGCAGTTTTTCCTTCACCTAATTCATCCCTTGATATTTATGACTAGTTGGCTAAAGTGGTGATCTCCAAAGTACTGTTTAATGTTAAAACTCTCTGAAATTAGGCTGCTAAGCAAATTATTAGATGATAGGCACTTAGTGATAGTTCAGAAAATTTATTGATCACTTTTTATTTATTGGAAACTGCTCTAAGCATTAGGGATATATCAGTTTAAAAGAAAATTGTGCCCTTGTGCTACTTGAATTCTAGTGGGTGTGGCCTGTTTTTCATCAGGGATGAATTTGGAGTATAGATTACCCTATATCTAAACAATTACTATAAATAACAGATGCATTTGTTTTTATTGGGTCCCTTATTTTTTTTGAAGTTTAGTTAGTTAAATTTCATGCTATTTTGAAAGTTCTACAGTGATCTCTTGAAAGAATTTTTCTAACATCTTCTATTATTGAAGATTTCTGTTATTTTAGGTTGTACCATTTAAAAAGATGTACATGATCTATTCCTTTATGCTCTAGTGTTAAGATGTTAGTTTCATTAGAGCAGAAATCATGTTTATGTGTTTAGTGGTGATGATCAAAATGTTGACAGTTGAATGATCTTGTGCATTGGGAAGAATAAACATTATGTGCCCCCATTTCTTACACTCTTACCTTGTCTTCCTCCCATTCAGTGTGAGTCACTGATTTAATGAACCATTATTAGTGGGAGGGCACAATAACCCATAAGTGTATTGGGACAAAAGGAAGCTAAGAAGTACTGGCCATGAGGAACTTGCATACTCTTTATATTTAGTCAATGAGAACTATGTAAATCATGTTTCCCTTTTTGCCTTTGCTTCTGAGAAGCTCAGCAATAATAGTACTGTAAGTTTCTGATCCAAGTAAAAGTATAGAAGAACTATGAGAGAGATTGGTGTAGCTTTTTTTCTGATTATAAAAATACATGCTTGAGAGGTAGGGTGGAATGGAGAGTTAGTGTAAATGAGTACAGAGTTTCAGTTAAGGAAAATGAGAAAGTTCAGGAGCTGGATGGTGGTGATGGTTATACAACTATGTGAATGTTTCATGCCACTGTATACTTAGAATAGTACATTTCATGTTACTTGTTGGAAAATTACATTCCATCATAGGAATCTTACAAAGTAGGAATCTTACAAAGTAGATAAATATGTAAAGAAAATAATTTATCATTTCACTCCCCAGAGAGCCATGAATAACTCTTCAGTGTATTTCCTTTTCCTTCTTTTTCCTTTGTACACACATGTTTAAATAAGATTGAGATCTGTTACATGTGTAATTCTTGCTCTTCCTCTTTTTCATTTAATGTATGTATTTTCCCATCACTTAGTATTTTTTGAAAAAATAATTTAAATTGGCTACATAGCTTTCTATACTATGGACATTTTTATTTAATAGATTTCAAATTTAGAGGTATTTGGATTTTTTATATTTTAAGTTAATTACTTTGTTCATATTTTTGGTTGCTTTTACTTGACAAAGGTTATGAACATTTAAAAAAAATCTCTGTCTGGATATATATTGCCATATTTTGTTTCAGAAAGATCATAACCTTTTAGCAATCTTACCAGCATCTGTTTCATCTTTAGTTTTACTACGTTTAAAACATACTGCTTTAATAAGTGTCATGTTCTTAGAATTGTTGGCCTTGTGTGTACAACTAAAAGGGTCAATTTCCTTACTATGTGAAGAGCTTTTATAAAGAAAAACTCACTGGGAAAATATGTGAAGTACATGAGGCATGAAATGGCATCCCATAGAAAAAAGTTTTTAAAAAATTGCTTCTAAACATTTAAAGATGCACAAAGTTAGAGTTGCAAAAAAAAGAAATCATTTTTCACTTACCAGGCTAGCAAATACCAGGAAAAAAAAAGTCGTAAGTAAGCATTCTCATGCTACTTACAGGTATTGAAGTGTGGTGGGAGAATAATGGGGACCATCTTTTGGAAAGGTAGATTTTCAGTAACACAGGTAAAATTCACCTGTTTTTTGAATTGGCAGTTCAGTGACTGGGAGTTCATACTGAGTGTATAAAGATACGTTCATTATGGCGTTGTTTATAGTTGTTAAATAGAAATGGTACATGTTTGCAGTGATACCATGATCAGTTCAGTCACTCAGTCGTGTCTGACTCTTTGCGACCCCATGGACTGCAGCACACCAGGCCTCCCTGTCCATCACCAGCTCCCAGAGTTTACTGAAACTCATGTCCATTGAGTCAGTGATGCCATCCAACCATCTCATCCTCTGTCATCCCTTCTCCTCCCTCCTTCAATCATTCCCAGTATCAGGGTCTTTTCGAATGAGTCAGCTCTTTGCATCAGGTGGCCAAAGTATTGGAGTTTCAGCTTCAACATCAGTCCTTCCGATGAACACCTAGGACTGATCTCCTTTAGGATGGACTGGTTGGATCTCCTTGCAGTCCAAGGGACTCTGAAGAGTCTTCTCCAACACCACAGTTCAAAAGCATCAGTTCTTTGACACTCACCTTTCTTTATAGTCCAACTCTCACATCCAGACATGACTACTGGAAAAACCATAGCCTTGCCTAGATGAACCTTTGTTGGCAAAGTAATGTCTCTGCTTTTTAATATGCTGTCTAGGTTGGTCATAACTTTTCTTCCAAGGAGTAAGTGTATTTTAATTTCATGGATGCAGTCACCATCTGGAGTGATTTTGGAGCCCCCCAAAATAAAGCCTGCCACTGTTTCCACTGTTTCCCCATCTACTTGCCATGAAGTGATGGGACCGGATGCCGTGATCTTCGTTTTCTGAATGTTGAGCTTTAAGCCAACTTTTTCACTCTCTTCTTTCACTTTCATCAGAAGGCTCTTTAGTTCTTTTTCACTTTCTGCCATAAAGGTGAGGTCATTCCACCCTTGATACCATGATAGAGCCTTTAGAATGAGAGTAGATAAAATGTGTAAATATGGAATGATCTCTAAGAGATATATTGGTAAATATATCAGAATAAATTGGTAAATAAAAAATACACAGAAGATGTATAGTATACTCTTGTTTCTATAATAGAAATAAAAGTGTATAGATGGTAGAAATGTATACTAAATATACATATACATATATGCCTAAAAAGATACCCAGAAACTAACATTGGTGATTGCTTTGGGGTGGGGAATCTGAGAATCTGTATGGGAAGAAGACTTATCACAGTATTATTGTCCATCTGCATGGATTAGCATTTAAATACTAGAGTGAACTCTTGTTTGTACTCATGTACAACATGTTTCTGTAGAACAAAGACTTCAGCCATGGTTCTCTCCAAAATATAAATTTTTGAAGAATGGTGATCTGTTTTAATGAAGTTTTAAAATCAGAGCAACCTTGGCATAGTCGTCATAAGCAAAGTTTGAAATGTATTGGTCTTAACTTTTTGTGAATTCCTTAGACTATCATATGTAGATTACATGGAAAAACCTTAAATTAGTGGCTCTCAATCCTGTCCGTGAGAGTCACCTTGGGTCTAAAACCACACAGATTCCTAAATCGTACTTCAGATGTTCTGGTTCAGAATCTCTAAGGGTGGAACCCTTGTACTTGTACTTTTAAACAGTTTCTCAGGTATCTTTTCCTGCTCAACTGAAGTTGAAACTATTGTATTAAATTATGTGTGTATAAATTTAACTGAAATGAAAACAAATGAACCCCTAATATCTGTCTTTACTGTTCTGAAAGTTAATTTTTAAAAGACTAATGATTTAAGTTAATTTTTTGCTTTCCAAAATGATGTGGGTTTTTCTTTCTTTTTTCTTTCTTTCTTTCTTTCTTTCTTTTTTTTTTTTTTTTTTTTTTTACTATTTTTTAAATTGAAATATAGTTCATGTAAATATTATGTTAGTTTCAGGTGTACTACATAGTGATTTGACTTTTGCATATGTTGTGAAATGGTCACTGTTAAGTCTAGTAACCATCTGTTTCCATAAAAAGTTATTACAATATTATTGATCATATGCTTTATATTGTGTATTATGTTCCCGATGCTTGTTTCTTTTCTAACTGGAGGTTTGTGCCTTTATCTGTTATACCCCACCTCCACACCCCTGCTCCCTGGCCACTGCCTTTTACTTCTCAATATGTGAGAGTCTGTTACCATTTTGTTTTATTTTCTCCATCTAAGATTTTTGAGTAATTTTTAGAAAGATAACTGTTGAAAGGATGAAATGGTGACTGTGAAAGGACTTGTGAACAGTCTGGAGTGGTCTTTCCTAAAGGCAGTTGTACAAATTGTTCTATCTTCTTGTAGATCAGTTAAAGCTATACATTGTCTCTTGGCTTGAGCTCTGCATATCAGAGAGAGAGTAATTTTTCAGCTTTATACACTCTTGAAGATTTTAATGTTCTTTTATTGATGGGTCTCTCCTACTAGACTTTAGACTCTGTGAGTAGGCACTGTTTTTTTAATTTCCTTCTGCCCTTGTTTAAAATTTCCTTCTGCCCTCTTTATTATTTCTTTCTGTGATAAGAATACTCAATGTAAGATTTACCTTGTTAGCAAATCTTTAAGTATACAACACAGTATTGTTAACTGTAAACTGTTAAAACTGTTAACTGAATATAATACAGTATTGTTATGCTGTAAAGTAGATCTCTAGGACTTATTCATCTTATGTAACTAATATATGTCAAACTTTGCTTATGAGGACTGTGCCAAGATCCCTCTGATTCTGAAACTTCAATAAAATGGATCGCCAGTTCTTCAGAAATTTGTTTAACAAATATCCTATTTCTTCCCTAGACTGGTGACCACCATTCTACTTTCTGTGTTAGGAGTTTTAGATTCCTCATAAATGTGGTAGCATTAGTATTTGTCTTATTGCATCTGGCTTGTCTCACTTTGCATTTTCCAGGTTCATCCATGTTGTCACAAATGATTGGATTTCCTTCTTTTTAAAGCTGGGTAATATTCCATTGTATACATATACCACATTTTCTTTATCCATTCATCTGTTGAAGGACACTTAGGTTGTTTCCATATCTTGGCTATTATGAACAATATAGCAGTGAATATGGTAGCGAAGATCTCTTTGAGATTCTCACTTCAGCTCCTTTGCATATATACCCACAAGTGGGATTTTTAAAGCATTCTTATGCGTTTTAACATTATTTGTTTTTCCCTTTTTTTATTACAGTATTTTTAAGTACAGAGCTTCAAGCTTTACAGATACTACAGAACAAGAAGTGTAAAAATTCTCAATTAGATAAAAATAGTGAAATTTATCAGGAAGTTCAGGCTATCTGCGATACCCTTGGGATTCCCAAGTCAACAACTTCTGACATTTCGCTTATGCTAAACCAAGTGGAATCAAAGGTATTGTATTTATTTTTTATTTCCCCCAAATTCAATTATATGCTAACATGTAAACTCTGGGAGATGGTGAGGGACAGGGAGGCTGGCATGCTGCAGTCCGTGGGGTCGCAGAGAGTCAGACATGGCTTGGCGACTGAACAGCAACAGCAAATGTATTAAATTTTATTTATTTCTTTTTGGCTGTGCTGGGTCTTCATTGCTATGCAGGCTTTTCTTTGGTTTTGGAGAGCGGGGATTACTCCCTAGTTGTGGCACACAGCCTTCTCATTGTGGTACATAGGCTTCTCATTGTGGTGGCCTCTCGTTGTGGAGCATGGGCTCTAGGGTGCATGAGCTCAATAGTTGTGTTGCATGGGCTTAGTTGCTCCATGGCATGTGGGATCTTTGTGGATCAGGGATCAAACCTGTGTCTCCTGCACTGGCAGGCAAATTATTGACCTCTATGCCACCAGGAAAGCTCTTATGTATGTATTAAGGATGAAAATACAGTTGACTCTTGAATACTCTGTGGGTTATGGGTGCCAGTCCTCTGTGGAGTCAGTAATTAACATACAACTTCACAATTGGCCTCTGTATCTTCAGTTGGTATTTGTAAATTCAACCACCTGTAGATCAGATGGTACTGTAATTGTATTTAGTGAAAACAATTCACGTATAGGTGTACCAGCACAATTCAAACCCATGTTGTTCAAGAACCAACTGTATTTCCTTCCAGTACAAGATATACATTCTAATTAGAGAGACACTTATCTTCGTGTAAAGCTAAATTTTTCATGTAAAACTAAATAGTATGCTTTTGACCTAATTTGCCTATCACTAGTATTTAGGAATCAGATCTTAATAAGGAAGTGCTAGGCTTTGTGAAAGTTTGCTGTTTGCCCTGATAGAAATCTCTCTGCAAATTTAAGGGTCTGGTTTCTAAACAAGGTCAAATTATAGTATAATGAAAGAAGTAGAGTGTTCCTTTAAAGGCAAACTAAATTTCTTTTTAATGGATGCTGTTAATAAAATTTCAGTGTGGTTGTCTTTGGCAGTGAGCAAAGAAATCTGCAATTTCTGATGGATAAGTGTTTAGGAAATGTTTGTTGTATAGTTAATAAATGAATGAGTACCCTGATGGAGTAATTAAGAACAACTAAAAACTATGTCTGTAGCTTTTGAATTTTTTTTTCAATTATAAAACTATCCTTATTCCCAGTCAAGACATAAATTAGAATACTGCTCTTGCAGACCAAATTCTAGTCTGATTTCTAGGTTTTGTAGGCGTCCTCTAGGAGAGTAATACAGGATTCACTTTTCAAGGAAAAGAAAATTTTCACCCTCAAGAATAGGTACTGAAAACTCTGTTTTTAGACTTGCTGTTTTAAACTATAGTCTTGAATAAAGTACTCTTTTGCACTGATAATTTATGAGTTGAAAACAAGATTTGTCTTAATGAATGTAAGAGAATGTTAGTATCATTAAGATAAAAACACAGTATTAAAAAGTTTTGTTTTTGTTTTTTTTTTTTTAGAACTAGCAAACCAAAAAATAAGCCTATGAAATCCCAGCTCAAGAATATTGTTCTATAGTTCATAAATTGCTCTTCAGAATTTGTTTCTCTGGATTAAGAATTATCTGGGGTTGCCTAATACCTGGGGCTATTTCAGATTGAGACAGATTTCTAGACTCTTCCTAATCTTCCAATGCGTCCACATACTGATCCAAAAGATACAATTGAAGTGCCATAAAATATACCCATTTAAGGTGTACAATTCAATGGATTTTGTTTATTTACAGAGTACATAATCATCAAAATCTAATTTTAGAACATTTCCATCATCCTCAAAAGAAGCCATGTACCCACCACTTACAGCCACCACCAATTTCCAAGCTAGTTTTGTGTTCATAATTTTTAATTCTTTTTGAAAAGAAATCCCCCAACATTAAGCTTCATACTCCTCAAATGTGACCTGTTCCTATTTTCTCTGTTATATTATAAACTAAGCATCTGTATATATTTCATCCTGTTTGAATGACTTCTGATATTGCTAAAGCAAAAACAAATGTCTAAATCTTGTTCACCAAAAATAAAAATGTTTCAATTCGAATCAGTGGCTTTGCAAAAGTAATGAAATGTGCTATAAGGTGACTAATTGAGGGCTTACTCTTCTTCATTGTCTTGCTGAACAATGGAATGTGTACAAAATATTTAATTGAGTAAAACCAACATACTCAGGGCTTCCCTGGTGGCTCAGATGGTAAAGAATCTGCCTGCAATGCAGGAGACCCGGGTTCGATCCCTGGGTTGGAAAGATCCCCTGGAGAAGAGAACGGCAGCCCATTCCAGTATTCTTGCCTGGAGAATCCCATGGACAGAGAGGAGCCTAGTGGGCTGTAGTCCATGGGATTGGAGAGAGTCGGACACGACTGAGTGACTAACACACACGCAACTTACTCAGCAAAGGTTTTAGTTTTTGGTTTTTTTTTTGGTCAGGATATAAGCGTGTGTTGTCCTAAGAATCTAAATTTATTTCACATAAAACTTAGATTCTCATAATAAAGTCTTCTAATAGTTACTTCAGTTGTCCATGTACATTATTTCTTACTCTGGAAAAGATGTGCTATAGCTTGAATTACATAACTTGCTTCCTTGAGGAAGATACTCTGCATTGTAGTGATACTATTTCTTAGTATGTGAGGGTATGTTTCTCTGGCATTCACAACATTTTAAGCATGAATAAGATTGTTTTAAATTGGGAATATACATTTTCACAATCTTCTATGTTTAATTTTAGGTGAAAGATACTCTCTCAAAAGTCCAGAAAAATCATGTTGGAAAACCACTGCTGAAAATTGATTTAAATCTGGAACAGGCGGTAAGCCATCCCTGCTTAGCTTAATTTTATGAATGGACATCTAGATTTTTACATGCTTTTAAAAAATTTTTATATATATATATTTTTGCTTTTTAAAAAAATGCATTTATTTATTTTAATTGAAGGCTATTTACAATATTGTGGCTTTTGCCATACATCAACATGAATCAGCCACAGGTGCACATGTGTTCCCCCATCCTGAACCCCCTCCCCACTTCGCTCCCCACCCCATCCCTCTGGGTTGTCCAAGAACACCGGCTTTGAGTGCCCTGCTTCATGCATTGAACTGGCGTTGGTCATCTGTTTTACATATGGTAATATACATGTTTCAATATTTTTCTCTCAAATCATCCTGCCCTTGCCTTTTCCCAAAAGTCTGTTCTTTACACTGTATCTCTTGCTGTCTTGTCAGTTCAGTTCAGTCACTCAGTCGTGTCCGACTCTTGCGACCCCATGAACCGCAGCACGCCAGGCCTCCCTGTCCATCACCAACTGCCGGAGTCTACCCAAACCCATGTCCATTGAGTCAGTGATGCCATCCAACCATCTCATCCTCTGTCCTCCCCTTCTCCTCCTGCCCTCAATCTTTCCCAGCAGCTGGGTCTTTTTCAAATGAGTCAGCTCTTCGCCTCAGGTGGCCAAAGTATTGGAGTTTCAGCTTCAACATCAGTCCTTCCAATGAACACCCAGGACTGATCTCCTTTAGGAAGCACTGGTTAGATCTCCTTGCAGTCCAAGGGACTCTCAAGAGTCTTCTCCAACACCACAGTTCAAAAGCATCAATTCTTCAGCGCTCAACTTACTTTATAGTCCAACTCTCACATCCATACATGACCACTGGAAAAACCATAGCCTTGACTAGATGGACCTTTGTTGGCAAAGCAATGTCTCTGCTTTTTAATATGCTGTCTAGGTTGGTCATAACTTTCCTTCCAAGGAGTAAGCGTCTTTTAATTTCATGGCAGCAATCACCATCTGCAGTGATTTTTGGAGCCCCCAAAAATAAAGTCAGCCACTGTTTCCACATCTATTTGCCATGAAGTGATGGGACTGGATGCCATGATCAGTGCTGTCTTGCAGATTTTTTATATTGGAGAATTAAAATGGATTGATATTCTAGAGCAGTAGGTCCTAACATTTCTTCATTCAGATTATTAATTAAAAAAAATTGGCCAAAAATATTTACAGTGCCTAATATGTTAACATAGTTGTAATTTGAAAAGTATAGTACCTCAGTGTCAGTAAGATGGGAAGTTATTATGTTCTTTCCTTACTGGTCCAGACTACTTTGCAAATAGACCTTTCACTTAAATTAACACGTTGGATTGAAGATCAGGGAAAGTAACAACTGTTGAGTTAAAGTTGCATGTTTGATATCTATTGAATATCATAAATGTTCTATCAAATATCTATTATTTAAACAATTTACTGTTAGATCTTATGGGATCAAAATGACTATCAGGTACCATCTTTTGAATTAGGAAACATTGACCACAGTTTTCAAAATTCTTTTCTGGGCATAATGAGTCTAAAGGTTATGATTTTTGTTTCCAATTTCATTAGGGAAAACTGGAAAGAATCAACGATGCGCTCTCAAGTGAGTATGAGTGCCGCCGGCGGATGTTGATGAAACGATTAGATGTAACAGTGCAGTCCTTTGGATGGTCTGATAGAGCAAAGGTAAGGCTGTTTTCCCACTTGTGTCCTGTAGGTGGTACTCTGGGACAGCTCTTCGGGCTCTCTTGTCTGTTATGTAATGACGCTGCATTTGCACTTTATTGCTCTGTCTGAAGCTCCTGCCTAGACCAACTACTGGTCTTAAATAATCCTGGTCTCTGTTCATAGATATGTTAATTTCTGGCCATATCTTTCACATTTATTTAAAACTCAGATGTTATGATTTATGCAAGGATATAAGGAAGTCTGGCATGCTGTAGTCCATGGGGTTGCAAAGAGTTGGACACGACTGAGCCACTGAGTTGAACTGAACTGATACATAAAAGAAGGCATCATATGTGGTAATGAGATAGATATAGTGAGCAACTGGTCAATTAGGCAGCACTGATGTCTGAACAAATCTTAAAGGTGTCTTAAGGCTGTGAACTGTGTTCCAGTTGAAAAGGGTTGCAGGGTAGGAGCATTCCCAAGTGTGAATCTCTTCAGATAGTTTTCTGCAGAGCTGTCATCCATCATTCCCATTTTATGCCTTGAATCTGTACCCAGGCTTCATCTGGAATCATCCACCCCACCCTGCATCACAGTCTGAAATCACTCCAGACAGTAAGCTGGGACAAATATAGGAAAACATTTGCTTCTCCTGTTAGAGGGATCATTGTCCTATGCTTCTGGATATCCAGTGTGTGAAAACCACTGGTTCATGTGGATTGTCCAGTTTTATAGTTGTTTCAAGTGATAGGGTAAATCTGTGCCTGTTATCCTCAGATACTGTTATGACATTCTTTGGGTAAGTGGGTGGTTCTTCTGCCCCATATTGTATCAGCTGAGGTCACTTATGCCGCTTCATTCAGTGGGTACCTGGGCTGGGGTGGGTTGGAACATCTAAGATGGTTGTCTTGCATGTCTGGGTTCTGCTGTTAGCAAGGGGTGCTTCACTTGTCATCTGTGCTCTTAGGTGGTCTTTCTCTCCATGTGGTGCCCTATATTGGTTTCCTGTGGCTGCTGTAACAAATGACCACAAATTTAGTGGTTTAAATAATACACATGTATTCTCTCACAGATCTCTACATCAGAAGTCCTAAAGTGAAGGTATTGGCAGGGTTGCACTTCTCTGAGACACTGCAGGGGAGAATCTGTTTCCTTGCATTTCCTACTTTCCAGATACCACCTGTGTACCTCAGCTCTTAACCTGATTCTCCATCCTCAAAATTAATAGTGTAGGATCTTCCAATCTTTCTCTTTCTGCTTCCGTTGTCATACGCCTTCTCCTTTGTCTCTCTTATCAAGATCTTTGTGATTACACTGGGCTCACCCAGGTAACTGATCTCAAGATCCTAACTTAACTTGCATTTGTATCTGCAAAGCAGCATATTCACAGGTTCCAGGGAGGATGGAGACATCTATGGGGAGCCATTCTGTTTACCAGATGTTTTATCTTCCTTTTAATGAATTTATTTTTTTCCTACACTGTATTTCTTTACTATATGCTGCTGTAGCTTTTTTCTTCCTTTTTTTTCTTTTTAAGAGCAGGTATTCTGATGAGTCCTTTTTTCTGTATTCTGTCACCCTAATGGCTTATATCCTCCTATTGCAATTTGGGCCACTTGCATGCCTATCCTTGGCTACTCCACTATTTCCTGGATCCCATGGTCTTCTCTTTGTTTTTTCCCTCAACCTGCTACAGTAAATTGCACAAATAACTTCCTAACAAAGGATACATAGGGGTGATTTTTCTGAATCCTTACATTATGAAAATATGTTTATTCTGCTGCCACATTTGATTGATAGTTGGGATAAATATAAAATTCTAGGTGGAAAACATTTTTCTCTAAGAATATTGAAGGCATTGCTTCATTGTTCTCTAGCATGTAGTGCCACTGTTGAGAAACCCGATGCCATTCTCCATTCTTTTGGATGAGCTTTTATTTTTCTCTGAGAGCTTTTAGACTCTCTTTTCTATCCTTAGAGTTCTGAAATTTCACAGCATATGTCAGTAAGCGTCTTTTTTAATTCATTGTGCTAAACATTAGGTAGGCCTTTCAATCTATAGACTCATTGTAGACTCAATCTATAGACTTGTATTTCTTTTATATTTTCTCTTTTTGAAACTCTTATTCAGATGTTAGACTTCCGGAGTAGATCCTCTTAAGTTGCTTTATTTTTTTTCCTCATTTTCTGTCTCTCTTCCTTTTTGAATCACTTTTTGGAATTTTCCTCAATTTTATTTTGTGCTTGTCATTAAATTTTCGTTTCTGCCATCATTTTTTCCTTTCTGGGAATTTTTTCTTCTTCTTGAGTTTTCCTTTCCTGTGTTTTTTTTTTTTTTTTTCTTCTTGTTTTATGACTGTGCTGTCTTCTTAAATGGGGATGAAAAAATTTTTTTATAAAAGGTTTTTTGTTTTGTTTTTTTCCCTTCAGTTATTTCCTATCTCTTCCAGGGCAATTTTTGATTTGTTTTTCTTGGTCTTTGTCTTGTGGAGGCTTTCTTCAAATGCATGATGGTCTTTTGTTGTTCATATTTAAGAGAAGACACTGAAAAACTGATTGGGAACTAATCATTGATCAGGATTGTTGATGTCAGGTTTTGGGGCTGGCTGCTGTGCAGTGGGGATTTCTAATGCTCTCTTTTAGAAGTGTGACTGCTCATTTTTTTAAAGAAGGGAAGCCTCATTTTTTCCTGTACATCATTCTCATTTGGCCAGGGGAGGAGGAGTGGCAGCATGGCCCAATGGTTGGAAGAATTGATTATTCCACAAACAGACTGAGTTAACCCCTGTTTTTGGCTCCCGATTTCATTTTCTGAGATGTTGGTTCTCTTCTTACCTGTATCCCTCTTTCCATTCTCTTTATTGTAATATATGTGTACTTTTTTTTTTAATAATTTAATATGTGTAATCTGACTCATTTACCTAGAAATACTCCCTTATATATATACATAGTTTCCTTCCAAACACCTAGCAGACAGATACAAAAAAATTAAAGTGTGATTAGAACAGGATTGTTGGTGAACTATTGTTATTTCACAAGAAAAAAAAGATTTTTTTTTTTAGCATAGTAATAGAATAGCTGTAAGGGAGAGTTGAGGACTGTCTTACATGTATTTTCTTTCAATAAATATTTATTTAGCACCTCACATGTGTCAAGCACTACGAGGTACCTGGTTCTGGATGAGCATCTCAGTACCTTATATGATGAAATGTAGAACATTTTTAGAATATTTCACTGTCTGTAATATCTAATTGGCTTCTCAGAAGGTTAAAACCTGTTTCTCTTCTGCATACGTACCAGGATAAATTTTATACATGTGTGTCCATGTGTTTGGAGTAACCATTGTATGCAAGAAACCTAGATGCTCCAAGAGGTCTGAGTTGCCAAAGAAGTAGATGACATGATTGCTGGAAATAGAATTTAGATGTGTGGAAAGTATGAGTTTTACTGACCCCTGGAAACTTAATAGAGGTTGTATACATATTGGGTATCCAGTTTAATCTGCTAGAATTTTAATGAGGAGGAATTTAGGAATATAAAGAATATTGTGAAAGGTAGTGCATTAAAAGTATCAACATACTAAATTGGAGGATATTTTCAGTGTTGTCCTTAAGCGTATAGAAGAATCCAAAGCAAATGAGTTTTGACATGCTCTTTGAACATTCAGAGTGGCACAGACTCATGGTAATGTAGACTTTTGACTAGCCTTAAACTTAGAGACTTTGAGAAAATATACTTTTAGAAAATACCTTGATATTTTCATCTTGGTCTTTTTTCATCATGTTTTAGGACAAGGAGATTGTGTTTTTGTTTTTCTTTATTCTGGAAGATTTTTAAAATGTTTTTTTCTTAGATTATGATCAAATTTTGACCTTTCATGTCATCTTTTTCAACTGTATATAAGTATATGCATTTATACCCTGAGTTTTCTTGTTAAATTTAATGTATCCTATATTATTCTCGCTATTTCATGTGTCTGATATTGTTGAATGATTGATCAACTGTTGTTCTACAGCATTTAAAAATCTTGCCACATTTTATCATATGGATATACTCTATTGATTTTGAGGTTTCCTTTAATTTTGTCTTGTTTGAGTCTGTAATGAAATCCTTGACAACTACATTTTTGTTCGTGTACATGATATAGTCCTAAAAGTGGAATTTCTTGATCAAAGAATATGCATTTTAAAAATGCTCTTCATACACCCTGTATAGAGTTGCCCCTCAAGAAGATTATACACATTTATTTGTGTGGTTAATCTGGTTTCTCTATTATTTTGCTAGTATTGAAATAAAAGTATAATTTTATAGTTTGATTTTTTTTTTTTTTTACCAAATATAGTGTGATCATTGTCCCATATCTCTAAAAGTTCTATTTCAATATCCTTTTTTATATTAATTTTTAATTTCTTATTGAGATATAATTCACCATCTTAAAGTGTATAATTTAGTGGGTTTTAGTATGCTGTCTGAATTATGTAACCATGATCTAATTCTAGAACATTTCCCTCAACCCCAAAAGAAATATTCCTTTCAGTGGTCATTCACAGTACCCTCACCTTCCTTTACTATAATCTAGTTTGCTTTGACTGTGTGGATCACAATAAACTGTGTAAAATTCTGAAAGAGATGGGAATACCAGACCATCTGACCTGTCTCTTGAGAAACCTGTATGCAGGTCAGGAAGCAACAGTTAGAACTGGACATGGAACAACAGACTGGTTCCAAATAGGAAAAGGAGTACGTCAAGGCTGTATATTGTCACCCTGCTTATTTAACTTCTATGCAGAGTACATCATGAGAAATGCTGGGCTGGAAGAAACACAAGCTGGAATCAAGATTGCCGGGAGAAATATCAATAACCTCAGATATGCGGATGACACCACCCTTATGGCAGAAAGTGAAGAAGAACTAAAGAGCCTCTTGATGAAGGTGAAAGAGGAGAGTGAAAAAGTTGGCTTAAAGCTCAACATTCAGAAAACTAAGATCATGGCATCTGGTCCCATCACTTCATGGGAAATAGATGGGGAAACAGTGGAAACAGTGTCAGACTTTATTTTTTTGGGCTCCAGAATCACTGCTGATGGTGATCGCAGCCATGAAATTAAAAGACGCTTACTCCTTGGAAGGAAAGTTATGACCAACCTAGATAGCATATTTAAAAGCAGAGACATTACTTTGCCAACAAAAGTCCGTCTAGTCAAGACTATGGTCATGTATGGATGTGAGAGTTGGACGGTGAAGAAAGCTGAGCGCCGAAAGAATTGATGCTTTTGAACTGTGGTGTTGGAGAAGACTCTTGAGAGTCCCTTGGACTGCAAGGAGATCCAATCAATCCATCCTAAAAGAGATCAATCCTGGGTATTCACTGGAAGGTCTGATGTTGAAGCTGAAACTCCAATACTTTGGCCAGCTCATGCGAAGAGTTGACTCATTGGAAAAGACCCTAATGCTGAGTAGGATTGGGGGCGGGAGGAAAAGGGGACGACAGAGGATGAGATTGTTGGATGGCATCACCGACTCGATGGACATGGGTTTGGGTAGATTCCGGGAGTTGGTGATGGCCAGAGAGGCCTGGCGTGCTGCAGTTCATGGGGTCGCAAAGAGTCGGACACGACTGAGTGACTGAACTGAACTGAGTTTGCCTCTCTTTGGATTTGCCTGTTCTGTGTATGTCATATATATAAGGAATTATACAATGTGTGGCTTTTATGTCTGACTTCTTAGCATAATGCTGTCAAGTTTCATTTATGTTTCCCACATAACTGCACAATCAGTCTTTTGTGTCTGCAGATGTGAAACCTGTGGATTCCTAAATGGAAATTCACTGTGTCAAAGGTTATGACTCTTAATGCTCTTGATTCACATGGCCAGATTGTTTTTTAGAAAGTTTGTATGAATTTAAACTCATACAAATAAGGTAAATGCCATTTTGCTCTCTCTTTAGCCTCTTTAATATTTAGAATATTGTCAATTTTATGGCTAACTTGATGGTTAAAAATGACTAAATTGTTTTCACTTATATATTTGTCTTATTAGTAAAGTTGAACTTCTTTTCATAAGCTTATTAGTCATTTGAATTTCCTATTTTTTTGAAATTTCTATTTGTGTCTTATATTTTTTTCCCCTGAGGCCTTCCTGTTTTCCTTCTGATTGAGCTTTTTATATATTAAGGAAGTTGGTTGCTTTATTTGTTGAAAATATTTTCCCCGGTTGTCTTTTATGTGTTTTGATGTGCAGAAATTGTAGTCTTTATAACAGTTAAGTTTTTCAGTTTTAAAACTTTAAAACAATGAACTCGTTTTACAACTTTTACTTTTTTTAATTGGAGTACAGTTGATTTACAGTGTTGTTTCTGTTGTACAGCAAAGCAAGACAGTTAAACATATGCCTATATCCAGTCTTCTTTAGATTCTATTCCCATATAGTTCATTATAGAGTACTGAAGAGAGTTCCCTGTGTTATATAGTAGGTTCTTACTAGTTGTCTATTTTATGTACAGTAGTATGTATATGTCAATCCCAATCTCCTAATTTATTCCTCCCTCCCTTTGTCCTTAATAACCATAAGCTTGTTTGTGACTCTATTTCTGTTTTGTAAATAGGTTCATTTCTATGATTTTTTTAGATTTCACATATAAGCAGTATCATATGATATGTCTTTCTTTGTCTGACTTACCTTCACTTACTATGATAATCTTTAGGTCCATCCATGTTGCTGCAAATGATATTAGTTTGTTCTTTTATGTGGCTGGGTCATATTCCATTGTATATATACACCATACCTTCTTTATCCATTCCTCTGTTGATGGACGTTTAGGTTGCTTCCAGGTCCTGGCTGTTGCAAATAGTGCTGCAGTGAACACTGGGCTGCATGTATCCTTTTGAATTACAGTTTTCCAGATATATGCCCCGAAGTGGGGTTGCAGGATCATGTGGTAGCTTTACTTTTAGTTTTTTTAAGGAATCTTCATGCTATTCTCCATAAAGAAAGTGAAAGTGAAAGTCGCTGACTCGTGTCTGGCTTTTAGCTACCCCATGGCCTATATAGTCCATGGAATTCTCTAGACCAGAATACTACTAGAGTGGGTAGCCATAGTAGTGTTATATTAATTTACATTCCCACCAACATTGAAGAGGGTTCCCTTTTTCCCACACCCTCTTCAGCATTTATTGTTTGTAGACTTTTTGATTATGGCCATTCTCCCAGCGTGAGGTGATACTTCATTGTAGTTTTGATTTACATTTGTCTAGTAGTTAGTGATGTTGAGCATCTTCTCATGTGCTTTTTAGCCATTTGTATGTCATCTTTAGAGAAATGTCTATTTAGATCTTCTGACCATTTTGATTGGAATTTTTTTTTTTCTCATGTTGAGCTGCATGAGCTGTTTGTATATTTTGGAGATTGATCACTTGTTCATATTGTTTGCAAATATTTTCTCGTATTGTGTGGGTTTTCTTTTAGTTTTGTTGCTTTCCTTTGCTATGCAAGCACTTTTGTTTGCCATTTTTTAATTTTTATTTTCATTACACTTGGTGGTGGAACAAAAAAGATCTTGCTGTGACAGGGTGCTCTGCCTGTGTTTTCCTTTAAGAGTTTTACAGTATCCAGTCTTACATTTAAGTCTTTAATTCATTTGAGTTTATTTTTGTGTATGGTGTTAAAGAATGTTTTAATTTTATTCTTGTATATGTAGCAGTCCAGTTTTCCCCAGCACCACTTCTTGAAGAGACTGTCTTTTCTCCATTCTTGCCTTCTTTATCATAGATTAGATGACTATAGGTGCTTTCTATCCTTTTGATCTATATACCATACTATTTAGCTTTGTAGTGTAGTCTGAAGTCAGGGAGCCTGATTCCTCCAGCTCTGTTTTTCTTTCTCAAGACTGCCTTGACTTTTTGAGGTCTTTTGTGTTTCCATACAAATTGTAAATTTTTTTTCTAATTCTGTGAAAAATGATATTGGTAATTTGTTAGGGATTGCATTGAATCTGTAGATTACTTTGGGTAGTATAGTCATTTTGAATATTGATTCTTCCAATCTGAGAACATGGTGTATCTTTCCATCTGTTTGTGTCATCTTTGATTTCTTTCATCAGTATCTTAAACAGTTTTCTGAGTACAGGTGTTTTGCCCCTGAGTACAGGTATTTTATGCTTTTTGTGCTCAGTCATGTCTGATTCTCTGTGACCCATAGACTGTAGCCCACAAGGCTCCTCTGTCCATGGGATTCTCCTAGCAAGGATACTGGAGTGGGTTGCCATTTCTTCCTCTAGCGGATCTTCCCAACTCAGGGATTGAACCTGGATCTCTTATGTTTCCTACATTGGCAGGCAGATTCGTTACCACTAGCACCACCTGGGAAGCTCTTAGGCATTTTCATGTGATGTAAATGAGATTGTTTCCCTAATTTCTTTTTCTAGTCTTTCATTGTTAATGGATAGGAATGCAAGAGATTTCTGTGTATTGATTTTATATTCTGCAGCTTTGCCAAATTCTTTGAGCTCTATTAGTTTTCTGGTTGCAGCTTTAGGATTTTCTATGTATAGTATCATGTCACCTTCAAACAGTGACAGTTTTACTTCTTCTTTTCCAATTTGGATTCCTTTTATTTCTTTTTCTTCTCTGATTGCCGTGGCTAGGACTTCCAAAACTATGTTAAATAAAAGTGATGAGAGTTAACATCCTTGTCTTGTTCCTGATCTTATAGGAAATGATTAGTTTTTCACCATTGAGAATAATTTTGCTGTGGGTTTGTCATGTATGGCCTTTATTAAGTTGAGGTATGTTCTCTCTGTGTCCCCATTCTGGAGAGTTTTTATCTGAAATTGGTGTTGAATTTTGTCAAAAGCTTGTTCTGCATCTGTTAAGATGATCATACAGTTTTATTCTTCAGTTTGTTAACGTGATATATCAAATCAATTGATTTTACCCATGTTGAAGAGTCCTTGCATCCCTGGGATAAATCCCACTCAGTCATGGTATCTGATTGTTTTAATGTGTTATTGGATTTGGCTTGCTAGTATTTTTTTGAGGATTTTTGCATCCATGTTCATCAGTGATATTATCCTGTAATTTTCTTTTTTTATGATATCTTTGTCTGATTTTGGCATCAAGGTGTGGCCTCATAGAATGAGCTTGGGAGTGTTCCTTCGTCTGTCAAGTTTCTGAAATAGTTTGAGAAGGATAGGTGTTAGCTCTTCTCTAAATGCTTGATAGAATTCACTTGTGAAGCTGTCTGGTCCTGGACTTTTGTTTGTTAGAAGTTTTTATATTACTGTTTCAATTTACTAATTCTGATGACCTGTTCATATTTTGTTTCTTTCTGGTTCAGTCTTGGAAGGTTGTATCTTTCTAAGAATTTGTCCTTTTCTCTAGGTTGTCCATTTTATTGGCATATAGTTGCTCTAGTTAAACAATGAACTTTTGTTATATTTGGAATCCCTTGTTATATGTTATGCATTATTATTATTTTACAAATGGACAACAGTTCATTCCAGCACCATTTAAAAAAATCTGTTTTCTCATTGATCCTTTTTTATGTTTTAATATTCTTTATTTTTTAGAGCAGTTTTAGGTTCATAGCAATATTGAACAGAGGGTTCTGAGATTTCTGTGTAGCCTTTGCTTGCACACATAATTAGCCCCATCATCAACATCCGCCACCAGTGTAGTAAATTTTTGCAGTTGATGAACCTACATTGATACATCATTATTATCCAAAGTCTGTAGCTTACATTAGGTTTCACACTTGGTGCTGTACATTCTATGGGTTTGAAAAAATATACAAAGACATATATCCACCATTATAATATCATACAGAGTATTTTCACTGCCCTAAAAATCTTCTCTTCTTTGCCTATTCTTCCCTCCCTCCCCACAACCTTAGCGCAACCCATTGATATTTTTTACTATCTCTATAGTTTTGCTTCTTTCAGAATTTCATACAGTTGGAATCATACAGATTATTGTTTTTAGATTAGCTTCTTTCGTTTAATAATAGGCATTTAAGTTTCCTCCATTTCTTCTGTCTCACTGATCTTTGATGCTTCCTCTATCATTTATCGTATTCACACATTTATGAGGCCGGGAATCTTAACTGCCTCTTTTGTTTCATCAGTTCATTCCCTCCCCCCAACAAGTTCCATTTAATTAGGGTGAGATAGGATAGTGTACCTGTATAACCACTCTAAAAGGATGTTTTGAGGATTAAAGAAAGATATTAAATGAAGAATATCATGGCACTTTTAACAAGTAGTCAGTGAATGTAAGTTGTTAAGGCAGTGATGAATAATTTCATATTACCTGTTAATAGATGATAAAACTCTTTTCAAAATTGTTTTAGTCATTTCATACATATTTCGAGTTAACTGAAGATATCCCTTACCTCCCTGCTTCACTAAAAATACATCCCAAGAGGACTGCAGTAAACGTATATAAGTTAATTTCAAGGAAAACTGACAATACTCAATGTCCCCATTCAGAAACATGGTATTTCTCTCCATTTATTCATGCTCTCCTTTTGTTTTTGTAGATTTACTAATGTTTTCTTCTTAACGTTTCTGTGTGTGTTTTCAGTAAAGCTATTTTTAGGTATTTTGCTCTTTGTTAATATGAGTGGACTCTTTTTTGTGTGTTACTTTTAAAATGAGTTGTTATTGGTAGTTACATAGTCTTTTACCATTTGTTGGTCTCTTTTTTCCCCTTCACTCTACTTACAGATTATCAGATATTTGAATGTTTTGCTGTTTATTTCTTTGCTTGTGTGTTATCTTTTTTTCCTTTCTGAAGATTATGATTGCCATTGCTCTTTCATTGAAATGTTCTTTGGTTCCTTTTTCCCCTGACTTTTGTCATTTAGTTAAAAACAGATGACATAGCAAGAATTTACCAACCTAAGCGTTATGCTTTGTCACCCAAGACAACAATAACCTTGGCACATTTACTTGCTGCCCGTGAAGATCTGTCCAAGATCATCAGAACAAGTAGTGGATCCAGCCGGGAGAAGACAGCATGTGCCATTAATAAGGTTGGTTTTTCTTTTAATACAGTGGAGAAAGAATTTATAATATCCTTGTTTGATGTTTTTACAGATTTCAATCCATTTTTCATCCCAGTGAACTCCTAGAAAAGAGAGTCAGTTTAGGCTTACTAATGTTTTCTGTGTATATGTTTATTTGAATTTCTTTATTCATAAATTAAATCACAGTTTTATCTGAGTTAGAGGAATTAAGAATTATTTTTATCAGTATCATTAGCCAGAATTATTTGCCTTCTTTCCAATAATCTTACCATTTTTTGTCAGTAAAAAATCTGTAGGAATCATTTTTGGATACTCACACATACTCCTTAGATCCGTGGTATAGAGGAAAGAGTACATGCTTTGGAGTCATAAGATTTGGGTTCACATCCGAGCTCTGTCATTTACTTAGAGAAATCACTTCTGCAATTTAGAAATTGCAGAATCTCTTGGATGTTCCATTTCCTGATTCAGAGTATAGGTTCACTCTAGTGTTCTTGCCTGGGGAATCCCAGGGGCGGGGGAGCCTGGTGGGCTGCCGTCTATGGGGTCACACAGAGTCGGACACGACTGACGTGACTTAACAGCAGCAGCAGCTCTGACAGTGGTCTTAAATCAGAGAGTCTGAATTTTTTACTTTACAACAGTGGCAGCAACAATAAAATAATTTAGAATGTTGATATCAGCTTGTCTGGCATATACTCTTCAGTTAGATAGAGCACTCTGTGACAAACCTTACTATAAAAGAGCCAAAAGTCAGAAATATGGGACTTGGGTAACTTTACAATATCAATTCTCAGTGCATTATTGAGAAAGGTGTCCTATATCAGGGGATGGTTGTATATAAAGTCAGTTTGCTAATTATTAAGTTAGGCACCAGTGTTTGGGCCTTCCTGCTTCCAGCCTTCTCTATTCTGAAAGTGTTCTCTTTTTAAATATCTTACTTTATATCTCGCATCAAGGTTATAAGCTAGTCTTTCTGGATCAAGAGTTCTCTTAAGTGATATTGCCCATCTCTTTTCTGAGTTTGTAATTGATAGTCTAATTATTTGAGGGCAATCTTATTATCAGATCTTGGAACAGCATCCCTGTATATCCACCAACATGTTTGGTGGAGAGACCAATGAGGATAACAACCAAGAAAAGCTGTTTTTTTGGATTTGGTAATTAGGACATTATTGCCAACTTTATAGTGTACTTTGAAGAATACATGTGTACTTTGAACCATGTCCAACAGTGAGGAATTTGTACTTTTTTGTCTTCATTTATGATATAAAGTAGTAAAACATGATTTTGATTAGAGGATCAAGGAAAGTAGAACACAACTGATTCATAGGTCATTTTGACTGAAGCAGATTTGGTTTTTCTTCTTTACTGAAAGAGAATAGCAGGAAACTTATTTGCTTCCTATTGGTCTCTGTTCATGGACATATAAAATAGCTCCTTTCTACAGAAGTTTGGGTACTTGAAGCAAACTCTTCCTTAGTTTATCCTTTGAAGTATTATGAAGCATGGTTAAGGAAGTGTATTAAGTCTTTATTTTCTTTATAATATAGTAACTAGTATCATTGAAAGTTAGCTTAAGTTTCTCATAAAAAGAATAGTTCATTGAAAATCCTTATAGCTCTTTGCAGTTGATAACCTTCATCTTTGCCTGTATTACACCCACGTGTTATCATATGCACTTCATACTTTGTTGAAATAAAATGTGCTTAGAAATAGTCTTTTATTGGATAGTCTATTACCAAACCAGTGGCAATAGAAAGTCCAGAGTTGTGTAAATGAATATGGAGTTACGTAGCATAGGGTATGAAGTTTACGTACATTGTAAATGTTTTGCTAAAAAGTTTTCTTAATGTGATGGGTACTACATTTGTTATAAAATTTACTAAAAAGGTTTAAACAAGTTCTGAAGTTTCATAAATATTCTCCCACACTATTTAAAATAACAGCACATTGTAAGGGATTTGTCACACATCACTTTTATATTTTCAATATTAATTCATATTGCCGTGTCTGATACTTTCATGTCCTAAAATATTTGGCTTCTGTTTCTTTATTAGAACAATAACTTCAATATTGTTTGCATCCTTTAAGTAAATTTTAACTTTTACAATAGTGGAAACTAAAAGAAAATATTTCTTTACACAGGTGCTGATGGGAAGGGTGCCTGACAGGGGAGGACGGCCGAATGAAATTGAACCACCACCCCCTGAGATGCCCCCTTGGCAAAAGAGACAGGAAGGCAGTGGAAGGGGTGGTTGGGGTGGAGGAGGTGGTGGTAGAGGAGGTGGTGGGAGTGGAAGAGGTGGTGGTTGGGGAGGTGGTGGGGAGGGGGGGGAGGAGGAGGGTGGGGTGGTGCTGGAGGAGGGGGTGGTAGAGGAGGAGGTTTCCAAGGCAGGGGAGATTATGGTGGGAGGGGAGATTATGGTGGAAGAGGGGGCTATGGAGGAAGAGGAGGCTATAGTGGAAGAGGTTATGGAGATCCGTATGGAGGAGGTGGTGGTGGATATAGAAGATATTAAAAGCCACAAAATTTAGATAGCAGTGCTTACTTCTTGATAGATACCTTAGGCATAGTATTCTAAATAACTACTTGAGTGTCATCTTTGAAGTAAACACCATGTTAGATTCCCTGATGGTATCATTCTTGAATTGGCTTGACTATGTAAAAGAACATTGTTTTATACTACTGTTTGATCTCTTAGACAAAATGATGATTTTTTCCACACTCTGTGTACTCTTGAGCATGTTATGTCTTTTTAAAAAACAAAAAAAAAATTGAGGAAAAAATATTTTTAAAAGTGTAAATATATTATTACCACCAAACTTGGAAAATGGAAAGTATTTTATTGTCATGATTGAATTTAGATTGTTACCTGTATTTTATTCAGGTCTGAGACACATAAATGACCCCACTTGTAGTGGAAAGGAATATAAACTTATTGCCTCATCTGTAGTCCTGTGGCTGTTTTGTATTTGTTAATTCTATTTTACAAAATAGGAAAAGAAACTGATAATTGTGTTCAGTAAGAAGTTGTCATGACTTGTGTTTTTCTTTTATATGAGCAATTCCTCTGGCCAGGTTTCCGTTAAAATTGGAATAATTGAGGCCCAAGTGTATTTTTTGCTACGCATATTTATTTTCCAACTGGATTTGACATCTGTATGACTTTGTTTGACAGAGCAGAATTAAAGACTGAGGTCAGAATTACTGTACAGGAACAAAGACATGTACCAATTTTACATGGTGTTAGAAAAATTTCTGCAAATTGGTTTCTTCATCATTTGTGCCATCACTTTAGGTATCCAAATATTAAAAGGCAGGCTGCTCTGTGCCGTACAGGATTAGGACACTTATATCCAGTTTTATCGATCAAAGGTAGGGCCATGATATCCCTTGGTAATTCTGATTCACAGCTAGATTTGGGAAACACAGGGTTAGAGAATGTTTGGATGTGATTTGTAGGTTGGAGCAGTCAAAGGCTTGGGAATCAGGAGTTGTGAATTTAAATCATGGCACTAGCCCAGGGCGGAGGCTATAGGCTGAAATGGCCATAGCTCTCAGAGATTAATTTGTCCTCTTGTTAAACCAGGAATGTGACACTTGAGCCTTCTCAGGTTGTTTTATAAAGACCCAAGTACGAGTCCAATTTTTTGAGAGTTTATAGAGGCCTATTGTGAAAGGTGTAAAAGGTGGCCCAAGTAATGCATTTTTCTTTTTGTATATAAAGAGAAAAAGATATAGTCATATAAATTTTTTCAGTTCCACTTTAAAATCTGTAGACTCCTGGTGCACTAACAACTTTCTGTAGTCTAACCAACTCAAAAGATAGAAAGCTGAGTACCTGTGGACAAATGGATTTGGCAGTGTTACTCTTGTTTTACAATAAACCCCATGGTGAAATCTAAAATGTTAAAACTTTAAATATTGTGTATACCATAGTCTTGGACATGTCCTTTTCAAGCTAACCCTTCAAAGAAATTTGTTCAGGAGAGGAAAACATAAAATTATTTTATTTGTAAACTTTTAAAAAAATTTTTGTATTTATTGAAGAGACAATTTCATTTGTGATAGTTGAAGAAAAAGTCTTTCCATATAAGGAAATACTTTTATAAGTAGCTATGAACTCTGAAAAATAAATAACTTAAAAATATATAAGCAAAGACCGTGGAGTAAAATATTTGAAAAAATTATTAGTTAAAATATTCATTTAAAATCTTTAGATTTCTGTTTCATTTCTTTTTAGGAGCTTTAGTCACTGATACAGAATGGGTTTACAAGTACTTTCAGCTTTTTTTTAATCACTAATGGTAGAAAGATGAGTTTATTAATTTCTGTAGGATTTCTTTATACTTTCATAGGCTTGCTGTTGGGTTATCTGCTTCTCACTGTAAATCCCAGGTTTAGCTCTTGCTCCTGGAATCATGCTCAAGCTGGAACCACTCTTATTTACACATTCTTAAAAAACTTTACTTGAATGAAAAGCTGGTCTAGACCCTAATATCTTTTTATTTCCTGTGGGGTAGGATTTTCATGATAATCTTCTCTTAGCAAAAATTCTTTTGTAGAAAATTTACTCAGTAATATCTAGAATAGCAGTAAGGTAATTTGGGGCCTTAATGTTAAAGGTCATAATGTGAAAATGCTTTATAAATTGAGTGCAGTCAAATGTTGAGTATGGTGAATGGCACTTCTATGCTTCCAGAAATCGAACACCTTTTTCTGTGCTATCTCATCATCATTTTTTTTTTGCCTAGTTCTTATTTTTTCCTGCCACCTCATTTTCCCTCCCCTCTTTTTTTCTCCCTGACTTGGTCTATCCTATGGTATCTAAAGCACCTGTAGACATATTATTGGGAGTATTTAGATTAAATAAATAATTGATGTCCACCCATGCATAACTACTGTACCATTACACATAAGCTCTCAAAGATGGAATGAGGTATTTCCTTTTAACCCATTCCCTTGTTTTTTGCAGATCAAGGAATCTTGCCTCACTAAATAGAAAAAAACGTTTTAAACCAAAACTATTTCATTACCTTTTTGTGTGTCAAAAGAAGGTATTGCTAACATCTAAAATATTTGTGATGGAAAATGTTCTGAGCAGTGATGCCATCAGTACCTTGTCAGGGACACAGGGTGGAAGTATTTGGAATGGGAATTGGAGACGGAGGAGGGGAGGTAGTTTAATCTCTCCTCTTACGGGGCAGGTTGTTAGTGTAACTTGATTATTTTCTATGAAGTGTTGAAGTATTGAATTATTTTCTATGAAGAATTGAAAAGACATGAAAGGCAAAGGAGAAAAAGAAACATACTCCCACTGAATGCAGAGTTCAAAAGGATAGCAAGGAGAGATAAGAAAGCCGCCTTCAGTGATCAGTGCAAAGAAATAGAGGAAAACAATAGAATGGGAAAGACTAGAGATCTCTTCAAGAAAATTAGAGATACCAAGGGAACATTTCTTGCAATGATGGGCACAATAAAGGACAGAGATGGTATGGGCCTAACAGAAGCAGAAGATATTAAGAAGAGTTGGGGAAAATACACAGAAGAACTGTACAAAAAGATCTTCATGACCCAGATAATCATGATCACTCACCTAGAGCCAGACATCCTGGAATGTGAAGTCAGGTGACCTTAGGAAGCATCACTAGGAACAAAGCTATTGGAGGTGATGGAATTCCAGTTAAGCTATTTCAGATCCTAAAAGATGATGCTGTGAAAGTGCTGCTCTCAATATGCCAGCAAATTTGGAAAACTCAGCAGTGGCCACAGGACTGGAAAAGGTCACTTTTCATTCCAATCTCAAAGGCAATGCCAAGGAATGTTCAAACTACCGCACAATTGCGCTCATCCCAGACGCTAGCAAAGTAATGCTCAAAATTCTCCAAGCCAGGCTTCAGCAATACATGAACCATGAACTTCCAGATGTTCAAGGTGGATTTAGAAAAGGCAGAGGAACCAGAGATCAAATTGGCAACATCCAATGGATCATAGAAAAAGCAAGAGAGTTCTAGAAAAACATCTATTTCTGCTTTATTGATTACACCAAAGCTTTTGACTGTGTGGAGCACAACAAACTGTGGAAAACTCTTCCAAGAGATGGACCACTTTACCTGCCTCCTGAGAAATCCGTATGCAGGTCAAGCAGCAACAGTTAGAACTGGACATGGAACAACAGACTGGTTCCAAATAGGAAAAGGAGTATGTCAAGGCTGTATATTGTCACCCTGCTTATTTAACTTATATGCAGAGTACATCATGAGAAATGCTGGACTGGATGAAGCACAAGCTGGAATCAAGATTGCTGGGAGAAATATCAATAACCTCAGATATGCAGAAGACACCACTTTAATGGCAGAAAGTGACGAACTAAAGAGCTTGATGAATGTGAAAGAGGAGATTGAAAAAGTTGGGTTAAAACTGAACATTCAGAAAACTAAGATCATGGCATCCATCCAGTCCCATCACTTCATGGCAAATAGATGGGCAAACAATGGAAACAGTGACAGACTTTATTTTCTTGGGCTCCAAAATCACTCAAGATGGTGACTGCAGCCATGAAATTAAAAGATTCTTACTCCTTGGAAGGAAAGTTATGACCAACTTAGACAGCATAGTAAAAAGCAGAGATGTTCCTTTGCCAACAAAGGTCCATCTAGTCAAAGCTATGGTTTTTCTAGTAGTCATGTATGGATGTGAGAGTTGGACCATAAAGAAAGCTGAGCACCGAAGAATTGATGCTTTTGAACTGTGGTGTTGGAGAAGACTCTTGAGGGTCCCTTGGACTGCAAAGACATCCAGCCAGTCTATCCTAAAGGAGATCAGTCCTGGGTGTTCATTGGAAGGACTGATGCTGAAGCTGAAACTCCAATACTTTGGCTACCTGATGCAGAGAACTGATTCATTTGAAAAGACCCTGATGCTGGGAGTTTGAAGGCCTGAGGAGAAGGGGACAACAGAGGATGAGATGGTTGGATGGCGTCACCAACTCAATGGACATGAGTTTAAGTAAGCTCTGGGAGTTGGTGATGGACAGGGAGTTGGTGATGGACAGGGAGGCCTAGCGTGCTGCAGTTCATGGGGTCGCAAAGAGTTGGACACGTCAACTGAGGGACTCAACTGAACTGAACTGATTGAATGCATTCCACCATGGAGTTTGAGTGACTAGAATCCATCTCCCTCATCCCTTTCATTGGTCTAGTGAAACAAAAGTTTCCTGGGGATTAAGGAAAAATCATGGCTATCTTTAATTACTCTAAATGATCACTAATCATGAGCACAAATGAATTGCTCTGGGTGATCTGTACCCTAGATGGAACGATCCTTTACCAATTCCATCCACAGTTGCAGAGTTTCTCTTTTCTTGCTAGTTTTCTTAGATAGAATTGTGGATTTCAAGATGAAAGCCACAGAGAAATGACAACCTCAGACTTGTCTCCTTCAGTGTTAAGTGTTTATAGACTTAATATTTGGGGATCATATTTGGGGATCACTGTCATGGAGTAAGATGGGAAACGACTGAATATTTCTATATGTTATTACTTCATGTTACATATTTAGAGAAATGTATACTGAGTAGTTGCTTTGCTTTTCCTTTCAGGACAGCTGGTTTGGTTAATAGAATTAGGGAGTGCTCTCAGCTATTGATTATAGTAAAAATTCAGATGAAGCATCTACATGTTTATGAACTAGAAGAAACACAGGACATCTTTGTTGTAGGGATCCTAATGTCTTTTATCATATAAATATTACACAAAGAAAACTAACATTAGGTATCAAAAAAAAAATACCACCTTTACAATCTGTACATTTGTTTTTCCTTGCAGTTCTTTTACATTATATATCTTTGAACAGAAATTCACAAGTGCCCAGTAAAACAGCAAATCAATTACCAAAGAAAAGAAGTGACACTGTTAATGAAACAAGATTTGTCCTTGTTTGACGGATAAATATATGCCCAAACTTATTTCAAGTTGATATAAGGTACACAAATTTGTACTGTAGGCTTGACAAAAAATTTGTTCCAGATTATTTCTGTAGATTCCACTAATCCCATGTTGCTCAGAGCAAATAATACTGATTTATACACTATACTTCTTTGGCCTTTGCTGGACTGTCAAGACCTGTGGTGAAACTGCTGCTTCCTGCCCATTTCAGTGATAAATTCTGGGAGGCCTGAGACCTTGTAGCGTGTTAATTTTAGACCAAGGAGAAGGTGGCCGTTTGAATCCCTCTAGGTCACAGTTATTTACACACACTGGCCCAGGCTCTGTATTTTGGATGCATATACGAAGAGTGAAAAAAAATTGAGTTGTGTCTTATGACTCTGCAAAAGAAATTGAGCCGTACTGTCTTTGGTTTGTATCAGAGGAAAAGAAGTGAAGAATTTTAAGGATGACTGTAAACTCATTTGTTCCATGTAAGGTAAGTAGCAAAGTACTTCCTACATGATTATATACAAGTAGTGGACCTAAACAGCCCTGCCATGGGGATTTCTGAGTTTGGATATAGAAAAAGGTAAATTTGTGTGTACAGTGATTTTTTTAAAACACTAAGTGAAAGCTAGTCATTTGCTTTTTCACTAAAGCTCAGTACAAGGGGGTATGCAAATAGGAACTGGTCTTTCATCAAAGAAACTTAATGGTCTGAGTCCTCCCAGGAAAGTATACTGCATATATAGTTTGTTTCTGACTAAGACTTGGTGTTGCCGGTTTGGAACTTTTGGTCGTTGAGATTATATTCTTGGCAGTTGGTCAGCTTGTGTATGAATTTTAGGTCAGCTCGGCATCAAGCATCCAAGCATGGAAGGTAAGTTCCCGGCCCAAAGAAAATGATCACATGAATTTTTTTTAGAGAAATAGAGTCTGACAGAGAAGTTTGTGAACAGTTGCCCGGATAATTAAATGAGCCCATTTATCATTAACCTTCATTAATAGAAAACTCACAGGACTCTTGTCATTTTGCCAAACAATACAGTTTACATTTTAAGTAATTTCTTATCTTGTAAAACTGAACTTTGTGAATTTGTATACATGACCAAAAGTCTAACTCACTTCCACATCTGAAGGAGGAAACACAATTCCAAGCCACATGCATGTCTGATGTTGTATATACACAATATGTACATATGTACATGCTTTCAGCTATTACTGAAACCTCTCATCCAGTTAGCTTATTTCTAAATAGTATTAATAGTGAAGACAGTACAAGCACAAATTCAGTTCAAAAAAGTTACTTCAAAAAAAAATGGCACATGTAAGTTAAACAGACTTTTTAAAAACTATAAATTCTTAATTCTATCCATTGTAGATTATGTAAGGGACAAACATGTTTGTGTTATATTTATTTTAGCTAATTAGCCAGCCATGTATGAGGTGGTAATAGCCACATTTCCAGGTACTTAATTTGGCTATTTTATTATGATTGTGAGACTAAAACTAAGTTGACTTGTAGTTGGGTGATGTCATGTTTTTTAATAGCTCCTTCCTGCCCCCCACCCCCAAATGTATGGCTACATCTCTAGAACTTCTCTTCTAGGTAGATATTCTTTTTTGTGTAAGAATATAGTGAGGAAGGAGGGGAAAAGGCAAACGGATTAGATCTGAGGTAGTGAAGTGGGAACCAGATTCGAAAAGAATGCTGAAATACAGAGGAAGTGATTCTCCTTTTGGAATGTGGGTATTTTTCCATCATAAACAAGTTTTGGATAAAACAATGCCTCGGAAAAAGCTAGGGAAGGAAACATTCATTTTCCAGGGATTTCAGTTCTAAGGAAGAAGCAGCTGGACAGGTCATGTAGAAAAAGCTACCTTGTCAGAAAACTAGTCATGTTTTTACCATGCTTTTGATATTAGTCCCAAGGGGAGAAAAAGTTTGTGGAATGAATGGCAAATATTTTGCATTCTTCAGCTTTCCTCCCTTTGATTCAACTGACTGGAAGGGAAAACCTTACTGCACAGTAAGAATCTTTTAAGTTAAAAAAAAAAAAAAAGTAGCTCCTCTTCTTTAAAGTACCCTTTTTAAAGCCAGTCAGTCTAAGGTTCTCCGGGTCTTTGTGTTGAGGTTTAGGAAATGAGATCTCTGATAGATACTCTACAGTTTGTGTTTCTTGAGTTTCTGGGCTAAGAACAGTCACCCTGCTCCATCTGAGCCAAGACATGATTGTTTCTTGCAAGTTGGAGGGTTTCTATCTTCTTCTGTGCATATTTCAGTTGGATCTTCAGAGCATTATTATCTGCTTTCAGGGTATTTATTTCCTAAAAGAAAAGGAGAATAAGGTATGTTAATAAAGCAGCAATAAATGGCAGATTAGTTACATCAGGAGTACTACAGTTGAGTGGCATCTTTTCACTGTAGCTGAGAAAGTGTTTTCAAGGTAGTTATTTTGCCCTGAATAAAAACTAAGTTAAAAACTTATCAAATGATCATGTGTATCAGTTAGTTTTGTTATATCACATCTTTGTTATATCAAAGATGTGAGTGGCTAGCAGACACAATAAACCATTCATGGGCAATAGATGGATAATAAGCAAGTCTTTGAATATTGTGTAGCAGGCCTAAATGTGGCAGAACAAGTCTTGGTCAGGTTTGAGGTATGAAAGCAATGACTTTGGAATATACTTTGTGATATTACAGTTCACATGGGAGATTACATACATTATCATATATTACATATTTTCTTCTCCAAATCATTGAAAACTAACAGACTCTTGATAAAGGTGAGAATTTTATCCCATCCCCTTAAACTGGGATTTAATTAATTTGCAGTGATTTAGTTATAGAGGCAGCCATTGATTTCCAGTATTACAAATAGAAATTCAGTTTTTATATGGCTGAGTAATATTCCATTGTGCATACGTATTGATATATGTATATGTATATACACACACATCTTTATTGATTTATCTGTTTATGGATACTTAGGTTGCTTCCATATCTTGACTATTGTTAATAATACTGCAAAACACTGGGGTGCATGTATCTTTTTGAATTAGTGTTTTCATTTTCTTTGGATATGTACCCAGGAGTGCAAATACTAATCAAATGGTAGTTTTTTTTTAGTCTTTTGAGAAATCTCCATAGTGTTTTCCATAGTGGCTATACCAATTTTCATTCCTACCAACTGTGTACAAGGATTCCTTATTTCTGCACATCTTAACCAGCACTTGTTATCTTCTTGATCACAGTCATTCAAACAGGTATGTGATGATATCTCATTGTGGTTTTGATTTGCGTTTCTCTGATTAGTGACATGGAACATCTTTTCATGTTCCTATCAGCCATTTGTATGTTTTTGGGGAAAAAACCTATTTAGTTCTGGTTTTTAGATTTTGTTGTTGGTATTGAGTTGTATGAGTTATTTACATATTTTAAAGAACTCCTTATTGGATATATCATTTGCAAATATCTTCTCCCATTCAGTAGGTTACCTTTTCATTTTATTGATGGTTTCCTTACTATGCAAAAGCTTAGTTTATGTAGTCCCATTTGTTGATGTTTGCTTTTGGTGTCATGTCCAAAAATTCACTGCCAAAGACCAATGAAAAAGAGCTTCTTCCCTACTTTTTTTTTTCCCTAGGAGTTTCATAGTATCAGGCCTCATGTTTGTCTCTGATCCATCCTGAGTTAATTTTTATGAGAGGTGTAAGAAGGTAGTCGAATTTCATTGCTCTGCATGTACTGATCCAGTTTTCCCAACACCATTTGTGAAGAGACTATCCTTTTTGCCTTGGGTGTGCTCTGGGCTCTCTCGTCAAGTATTAGTTCACCGTATACACAGGGGTTTAATTCTCAGCTGTTGTTGGTTCCATTGGTCTATGTGTCTATTTTTGTGCCGGTACCATAGTGTTTTTACTACTGTAGCTTTGTAGTATATAACTTGAAATTAGGAAAGTGTGGTACCTCAAGCTTCTTTCATCAGGATTACTTAGGTTATTCATAGTCTTCTGTTGTTCCATACAAATGTTAGGACTTTTTTTCGATTTCTGTGAAGAGTTCCATTGGTATTCTGATTGAATCTGTAGATTGTTTTGGGTAGTTCGGGCATTTTAACAGTCCTTTTAAAAAAATTATTGAGTTTATTTACAATGTTTTGTTTCTGCTATAAGCAAAGTGATTCAGTTATACACATATTCTTTTTCATTTTCTTTTCCATTATGGCTTGTCACTGGATATTGAATATAATGCTCTGTGCTACACAGTAGGACCTTGTTGTTTATCTATTCTATATGTAATAGTTTCAGTTCAGTTCAGTCGCTCAGTCGTG
The DNA here is from genome assembly GCA_024291935.2 of Okapia johnstoni. Taxonomy (NCBI): domain Eukaryota; kingdom Metazoa; phylum Chordata; class Mammalia; order Artiodactyla; family Giraffidae; genus Okapia; species Okapia johnstoni. The sequence goes on along the minus strand of CM044307.1, from coordinate 63,525,282 downwards.
TCCAACTCTTTGCGACCCCATGAACTGCAGCATGCCAGGCCTCCCTGTCCATCACCAACTCCCGGAGTTTACCCAAACCCATGTCCATCGAGTCAGTGATGCCATCCAACCGTCTCATCCTCTGTCGTCCCCTTCTCCTCCTGCCCCCAATCCTACCCAGCATTAGGGTCTTTTCCAATGAGTCAACTCTTCGCATGAGGTGGCCAAAGTATTGGAGTTTCAGCTTCAACATCAGTCCTTCCAATGAACACCCAGGATTGATCTCCTTTAGGATGGATTGATTGGATCTCCTTGCAGTGCAAGGGACTCTCAAGAGTCTTCTCCAACACCACAGTTCAAAAGCATCAATTCTGTGGCACTCAGCTTTCGTCACTGTCCAACTCTCATATCCATACATGACCACTGGAAAAACCATAGCCTTGACTAGACGGACCTTTGTTGGCAAAGTAATATCTCTGCTTTTAAATATGCTATCTAGGTTGGCCATAACCTTCCTTCCAAGGAGTAAGCGTCTTTTAATTTCATGGCTGCAATCACCATCAGCAGTGATTTTGGAGCCCCCCAAAATAAAGTCTGACACTGTTTCCAGTTTCCCCATCTATTTCCCATGAAGTGATGGGACCAGATGCCATGATCTTAGTTTCCTGAACGTTGAGCTTAAAGTCAACTTTTTCACTCTTTCACTTTCATCAAGAGGCTCTTTAGGTCTTCTTCACTTTCTGCCATAAGGGTGGTGTCATCTGCATATCTGAGGTTATTGATTATTTCTCCCAGCAATCTTGATTACAGCTTGTGTTTCTTCCAGCCCAGCGTTTCTCATGATGTATTCTGCATAGAAGTTAAATAAGCAGGGTGACAATATACAGCCTTGACGTACTCCTTTTCCTATTTGGAACCAGTCTGTTGTTCCATGTCCAGTTCTAACTGTTGCTTCCTGACCTGCATACAGGTTTCTCAAGAGATAGGTCAGATGGTCTGGTAATAGTTTACTAATTCCAAACTTCCATCCCATCCTTCCCCCACCCTCTCCCTTGGCAACCACAAGTCTGTTCTCTTATGTTTATAGATCTTTTCTGTTTCATGGATAAATTCATTTAAGTCATATTTTAGATGCCACATATAAGTGAAATGTTTTGTTTTTCTGACTGACTTCACTTAGCTATGATTATGTCTAGGTCCATCCAAATAGCATTATTTCATTCTTTTTTATACATACACACACACACATATATACATACATACCACTATATCCATACCACATCTTTATCCATTTATCTGTCAGTAGATACTTAGGTTGCTTCCATGTCTTGGCTACTATAAGTAGTGCTGCTGTAAGCTGGTACTTCATTGTAGTTTTGATTTTCATTTCTCTAATAATTATCTCATGATGATGAGCATCTTTTCATTTGCCTGTTGGGCATCTGTATGTCTTCCTTGAAAGAATTTAGGTCCTCTGCCAGACATTTCAACAGTCTTAATTCTTCTGTCCATGAACACAGCATGTCTTTCCATTTGTGTCTTTGATTTCTTTCTGCAAAGTCTTGTAGTTTTCCTTGTATAAATCTTTCATTTCCTTGGTTAAATTTATTCCTAAATATTTTGTTTCTGATGCTATTGGGAACAGGGAAGATTTCTTTTTGAGATCTTTCATCCTTAGTGTGTAGAAACGCAACTGATTTCTGTAAGCTGGTTTTGTATCCTGCAGTTTAACTGAAAATGTTAGCTGCAACAGTTTTTTGTTTGTTGATGTTTAATCTTTGGGTTTTCCTATATATGGACTCATCATCTGCAAGTAGTGACACTTTTCCTGCTACTTTTCTGATTTAGATGCTTTTTATTTTCTTGTCTTGCCTAATTGCTTTAGCTAAGACTTTCAGTACTTGAATAAGTGGTGAGAGTAGGCATCTTCGTCTTGTTCTTAATCTTGGTGGAAAACTTTGAAATTTTCTCCACTGAGTATAATGTTAGCTGTCAGTTTGTTATATATGGCCCTTATTATGTTGAGGTATATTCATTTTATCCAGTCTGAGCAGGGATTTTATCATCAAAGAGTGTTGTATTCTGTCAAATGTCTTTTTGCATCTGTTGAGATGACCACATGACTTCTTTCATTTTACTAATGTGATATAGTAAATTTATTGATTTGCATATGTTGAACTGTCTTTGCATCCTAAGAAATAAATCCCATTTTTCATAGTGTATAGCATCTTTTTGATGTGTTCTTAAACTCAGGTTGGTAATATTTTGTTGAGAATTTTTGCACGTATAGTTGCCAGTAACCTAGGTTTATAGTTTGTGTTTCTTAGTATCCTTATCGGACTTTGGTATTAGGGTAAAACTACCCTGATGGTTTGAAAGTACTCTATTTTTTAGAAAGCTTTTAAGAAGGACCAGTGTTAATTCTTTGAGTGTAGAATTTGCCAGTGAAGCCGTTTGATCCTGGGTTTTCTGTGTTGGGAGGATTTTGACTACTGAGTCAATGCCTTTGCTTGTTTTTGGTCTGTTTAGATTTTCTATTTTTTCTAGATTCAGTCTTGGTCATTTCTGGAAATTTATACATTTGTTCTAGGTTATCTAATATGCTGGCATATTCATAAGTTTTTTATGGTTCTATGGATTTGTGTAGTAACAGCTGTAATGTTGCCTTTTGTTTTTTTTAATTTTACATATTGAGGCTTCTCATTTTTTTACTGTGAATAAAGGTTTGGCAGTTAGTGGGCCTGAAGTTTTGGTTCATGATGGTGCAACTTTTTTTTTTTTTTTTAAGGCAAACAGTCTTGGTTAAATGATTTGATTATTCACAAGTATCAATTCTGTTCACTTTTTTTTTTCCTGGTCTTTATTTTTCTTCCTGATAGCAGTTAATCAGCATGGAGTATGCTCACCAACTCCCTTGGCTTCACAGCCCTCTCTCAGGTCCTGTGTAGTTCTGAAGCACAGGTGGGTAGAAATCTACTGGGTGTTCTGGTATAAGATGCAAGGTCACTTTTATGAATGACCAATCTGGTTGTAAATAAAAGGGGAGATTTAAAAAGGAGTAACACACACTACCATGATGCCAGCGCCCCTGGGTTTTGAGACTTTGAATCTCATGTTCTTACCTTATACTGTTGTGATTACCCCCCAAAGTATGGGGGTGATTTGAGATACATGAGTTAACTTCTCAATGTAAATTACCTAGATAGCCATCTATTAGCTACTATATAGTACTGAGTATTTGCTATGTGCCAGGTAACTGTTGTTTAGTCATGTCTGACTCTTTTGCAACCCCATGGGACTTCAGCCTGCCAGACTCGTGCCTGGGAAAGCCCATAGACAGAGGAGTGGAGTGGATTGCAATTTCCTTCTCCAAGAGATCTTTCTGACCCACAGATTAAACCTGTGTCTCCTGCATTGGCAGGTGGATTTTCACTGAGCCACCAGGAAAGCCCCAGGTACTGTGTTACATGATGATAGAGGTGGGTATAGTATCGGACTGGTGATTTGAATCTAAGAGGCATTGTATTTTCTGTTGTCCTGTGCTGGTTTAGAAGTATAAACATACTTACAATATTAATATGTATTGTACATTATTTTAATATTACATATTTTAAATACTCTGAGACAAGGATAAAAATAGAGTTTACATGCTCTGGTATTACTGGGTGGGAATTAGGTCTAGACCTAACTCACTTATCTGAAATTGTTCTACCACTTACTCCTTGCAGCAAGAAGTCGTCGTTGCCAACTAGATTACTCCTTTTCATGGGCATGTAAAATGTCAGGATCTGAAGCAAGCTGTAGAGAGCGTGGACAACTTTGGCTCTCTGTACTTTACAGAAGACCCAACAGGTCACAGAGTGTAACAAACAGCAGCAGTAAGAAATAGTTTGGATTAGGAACACAGGTGTTTGTCACCAAGACTGAGGCTCTTTCTACTCTATCAAGTTCACTTTTCAAAGTTTCTTTCATTGTTCTTCAAAGTTGATTCTGGCCATTTTTACCCTAGGGAGAGCTCTGGGTAGCCCATATTGTGCCACCTTCTGTTTCTTAAAGCATGTCCCAAATATTCTGAGTGAGAGAATATTTTTCATCTGGAAAATCTGTTGTTTTATCAGGTGTGTGCCTCCTAATATTATGTTCTTTGTTCTAGGCACCAAACCAAGAGTTTCACATGCATCGTCTAATTTGATTCTTTGATTCAATTCCTGGGGGTCTAACAGGGAAGGTGCAACACGAGGACCAGGTAGGGAGTCCTGAAACCCTATTGGGCAGTTTTACTATGTAGTGTGTAGAATTATGTAAGGAATTCTAGCCAATTGGATGTTGGTTTTGTGTTTGTACTGATAGGCCTCCAAAAACACATTGCTGACCTTGATGTTCTGGGGGGTAAAAGGCAGACAGGCCTTTCAATCAAGTGAATGATAATGTTGGAGCTAATGTGTCCTTGCTCCCCTATCTAGAAAATGATTGTTACCTATCTTTGGTAAGAAACTATCGTCCCATGACAAGAGGTCTGTCTAACCAGCTCTCACTCTGAGCTTTGTACTCTACACACAGAAAAGTACATTAGTGATGACTCTACAGAATTATTTGGACAATGACCTGCTGTCTCCAGCTGTCCTAGCTCCTACTTTTCTCATGCCTCCATTAGGTACATTATAATTAGGACATTATGAGCCTAATAGGAAAAAAAAAACTCCTGGTACCACACCTGTTACCAATTAATGGATTATATTGCTATATATAATAATCAACTGTGCATTTACCAGCTACTGTTGATTTAGCTGTTCTAATGGATAGATACATAAATCAGTACATCTCCTTAAGTTTTAGAGGAAAGCTCCCTCATTTTACATTAAGGAGGTGGCTTTCTGTGCAGTGAGCTAAATAGTCTCTTTTGATAGCCTGATGTTCACCTCCCTTATTTTAAGAAGATGCCCAGGTAACCTTCATGAAGTACTCCACCCCATGCCCCCCACCCCCAACATAACTCTGAATAGTATAACAAAGACTTCTAGGGAGGGGAGATGTAGGCAACTTGCTTTTAAGTATAGAAGAAGGGTGTGGTGTCACCACAGTAAAGCTGATCAGTAGAAACTGGTTTTTCTCAAGGAGCCTGCTGTGAACAGAGCTTTGGACCGGTACCAGAGACTGTACCTTTATGGCAACAGGGAGCCCTGTCTTATCCTGTCCTAAATATGTAATGTGAACCAGGGCCCTCATTGGTTTCTTTGAAACAAAGCAGAATCCTTTTCTTACCTTTTTTCCTTTTCTTTTTTTTCCCCTTTTATCTTTATAATAATCAACCTGGTCGGAATCTTCAGTTTACATGTTCTTCCCCGGTTAGCCCCACTTTCTCAGAGTCTGAAAAAAAGAAAAAGGAAGGTACCTGTTCCAGCTCTTGGTATGTTGGGAGCCTGAGGTGACGGAGCTCCTCCTTTGATTTTATGAAGGATTCTTTGTTCTCCCACTTGACGAAAGCCCGCTTCCTGACCAAGACTGGGCTGGGGCACGGAGACGTAGGGCTGGGCAGCACATACAGAGTATCCTGGGCTGTCTTCCTTGGGGATGACAGCACAAAGTGACTGGAAGGGCCTTCACTGCCAAGCCAAGACAGTGGTTCAGTCTGGGTGGCCTTGTGGGAGATAGTCCTCTTCAGCCGAACAGAAATCTTCTGTGAGGATACCCCCATGAGCATGATGGTCCGATCCTTACTCTCCTCACTGTGTTCCACAGCCTCCCCGTTAGGGAATGTGAAAGGTCCTTCTTCAGGTGCTGTAGGAAGAAGACATACTGGTACTTTAGAAAAGCAGGCACTCGAAATTCACACATTAGTATCAAATGGGGCTTTTCTTATTGCTACAGGAGTCCATAGGCCCAAAGTGGACTTACTTTCAGGCAGCCAGTTTAGGGGGTAAGGGAGCTGAAATCCAGAGGCCTTGCTGGCCAAGCTATGGCGGTTGGGAAAAGGCCATCCTTAAAGGCTCCTTTACCTGTTGCTTGCTTGCTTTTGCTCCCCAAAAGGCAGAGTGCCTAAGATTTCATTCCAAGCTTTTTGTATGTCTAGGAATTTGATCTAAATCACAGAAGAGTTTACTGGGCATCACTGTTACCTACTAACTGGTAGTCAGTTTTTTCATTACAAGCAGACCTTGCCTTATAGCACTTCTACATCAGTGTTCATTTGTTGCCCATAGTACACCCATGTTTAACCTACCATTCTTCTTCCCAGAAGTTCTAGGAAAGCCTCAGTCCTAGCATCACTACTGGACAAAGCTTTGGGGACAGATGGTCTGCGGGTGCAGCCCCTTCCCAGGCTTCAGTCTGAGTTCCCAGACCTTCATGCTGTTCTCTGCCACCTTTCTCCTAAGAATGCCTGCATGGTGTGTGACAGAACTGTGGTGCCCACAGGTGACAAGGAACTCTTAATAATACAAGGTGCATAATGTACAGGCATGTCTTTCACAAGGGTATTTGTGGTGGTTTCCATTACAAGTAGGAAGGATAGAAGTAATCTTTCCTTTCTGAAAGCTATATTCTTCCTACTTTGTTTTCCAAGATGAATGTTCCCAATGCCTGCTTACCATGGAGCAGATCTTTGGCTCCCAAGGAGCAAAGGTTGGACGTTGGCCCCACAGAGGTGCTGATCTCTGTGGGAGCTGTTGAGTTCTTGGCTCCCTTCTTGCACTCGAACACAACCAGGTCTTTGCATTGTTTATGGCAGTTCATCCCACAGTCTGTGGACAAGACACCCTGGTCAGAAAGTCCTTCACTTTCTCCTCCAGCATCTCAAAACCACACCCATGCACTGTTCTTGTCACATATGCCTTTCCTAAGTTCTGGAGCTAGAGCACCTAACAAACATTTCTAATGAACTTAGCATTCTTCTTACTGGGTCAACCCTGGATCTCAGTCTTGTCACAGCCCTTATCATGAGTCTGAGAATCAGAAGAGGCATCCTGGTTATCTTGGGTGGAAGAAGAGGTGTCTTTTTTGGTCATCCTGCACATACTGTCCACTCTAAGGAGACCTCTAGAGGCTCCCAGCTGTTAGGTCTTAATCTTTCTTCCTTTCAGTTAAATGTCTTTTCTCCTTTACTCTTGAACTTTTCTAGTCACAAGGACAAATATGGAAAAAGGAAAGATGACAAAGCTGTTTCAAAAGTGATTCTGTGCCTGTCTTTGGGGACCTATGACCACATAATCTACCAGTCACCCCAACTTCCAGGGCAACCCAGGCAAAGAGTTATGCAGCTGCTTGTAACAGAAGCTGCATAACTAGCCACCTAGGGATTCCTCTCTCCTTTGTGGTGGCAGTCACTCTCGGGTGCCCTAGGGAAGCCAGTTAGGGGATGAGGCTGTGAGCTTGCTGAGAAGCTGTGGGCTGAATGGACAACTACTATGGGTCAAACGTGCCTTACAGGAGAGCTCCTAGGACCAGGAAAGACAAGACGCTGAACAAAGCTGAGCCTTACCTTTACACCGATACCCTTGTTTAATCACTCCCCAGAGCTGTGAGACAAAGAGGAGATGGTTAGAATGTGCTGCATGTCCATCATCTTACCTGGTATGAACCTAGACACTGAGAACCATTCTTTTATTTTTCCTGCATTCTTCTCTACCTCAAGTGGGAGGGAAATCTCATTTATCTCTCATGTGTCTTTATCCCTCCTGGTCTTAAACTGAAAACAGGAAAAGTTTGTGCCAATCAGAGTTAAATGTTCAAGAAGCTTATTACTGCAGTGGATTTATGACCCAGGTCTGAAGTGGATAGATCACAGGACAAATAGGATTCTTGAGACTCCAAACTAAAGGGCAAGAATATAGAATCCTGGGGTCCGGGAATAAGTTTAGGAGGAAACTATTGGTCAGAGATGGGGCAGCCACCCAGGTGGCCACCCCTTCTTTTGCAGGGGGAAGGATGTCTCATATTTGTTTTCTAACATCTAAAACAGCATATGGATATAATACTTAAAAGTATAGCCTCAACATTTCCTTACCATTTTTTTTAAGGCCCTACCTACCAGAGGGAAAAATAAGTCAGGAAGAAATGGGAAAAGATGAGTGAAAAGTAAAACCTACACATTTAAGGACAAGGTTACCATAGGTGTTTCCTTAGATTCTAGGCTGGGACAAGTTGATAAAATGTATGTGAGGTCTGTGCCTAGTTACTCTTAAACTATCTCATTCTCCTCCCCCAAGTTCAACCCTGAAGCACTCTTAAGAACAACTCACAAATCCAGCACAGTTGTCACAGAAAGTGGGCTTCAGGTAGGTGGTCTCTTGGAAGTTGTGAGGAAAACCCAGGCCCAACTTGGAGTAGATGGAGCTGGCCCTCATGAAGTAGGCAGTGATCTCGTCTCTGCTGATGAGGCCCTCCCTGCCAGCAAAAGAGAGATGAGGTGAGTGGAGTTGGGTCACAAGGCTCCTTCTAGCCTTAGAAACTCACTTTCTTTGTATCCTTGAGGGGTAGTACAGTATGTATTACCTGATAGTCACTTCCAACAGCCCTCCTCTTAATAAGGATGCCTGTGTTGCATGTAATAATTAGGTAAGATGACACTACTTATCTTCATAGTTACTCTTTGGCTATACCAGGTTCTCCTAACTAATTTAACCACTATCCATTAAGACTTTAAAAAGAAGTGATGGAAATGTGGGTATAGGGAGACAAATACCTTATGCTGTCAGTCATTTCTGGCTTTAGACAGTACATCTAGATAACTGGAACCCACCAATCAAACATTTGATTTCACACAGAGAACCACTAACATAGAACTTATGTAATCTTGAGAAAAGTAAATATGCAAAATATTAATAAATATTGTTTCTCATGATCTGTAAGGAAAGCAAGAACGGATTTAAACTTTTTCTTACCTTTTTTTTTTTGAGTTTTGAGTTGACTATTTCTAAACCAGCAGTTATGGAATCTTCAACTCAGGCATTTTAAAAAAACATGCATTTTCTCATGGTCCATTGTGGTACAAACTAAACCCAGACACGCATTTGCTTGATGATGGCTTTCTTAGTTCCAAAATTCATTCAGTGACCACAGTAGCATATGTAAATATATCTGAGTTTACAGATTCTTCTAGCAGAACATCCATAAGGCATTCTCATCACCACATATTCCCGTGCACAAACTCTCACCTGTCTTTGTCCATCACACAGAAGGAAAATGGAAAACTCGCAGCAATCTTTTCAAATTCTTCCTGGGAAATGTATCCATCCTGGTCATGATCATAGTTCTTGAAGACAGACTGTGAGAAAAGGTGCTTCGTTCAGTTCAGTTCAGTCACTCAGTCGTGTCTGACTCTTTGCGACCCCATGAATTGCAGCACGCCAGGTCTCTCTATCCATCACCAACTCCCGGAGTCTACCCAAACCCATGTCCATCGAGTCGGTGATGCCATCCAACCATCTCATCCTCTGTCGTCCCCTTCTCCTCCCGCCCCCAGTCCTACCCAGCATTAGGGTCTTTTCCAATGAGTCAACCCTTCGCATGAGGTGGCCAAAGTATTGGAGGTGCTTCGTTGGTGATTACCAAAAGAGAAATCAATCATAGCCAAATGACAAAGGGGCTGGAACACCTGAAAAAAGCCTCTCCTCAGTCCTGAGTGACAGGAACAAGGAAACCTGCTCCTTAAGCTTCTGCAGAGACTCAGCAGGTCACATCCCAGGTCTTTGCAGGCACCAGCATCTGGAGGGTGGCTAATTCCATTAGCATGTCAGCCCCACCCCCCAGCTCACTGTGCCTATAGTGCACCACACGGAGGGATGTTCTCTCTACTCTGGCCCTTCCTTCACTGCACAGCTCAGACCGCAGTGTAGCTTCTACTAACAGCCTAGTCCAAAGTGCTCCCATCACTTGCTGGCTTGTACTGTACTTGTTACACTGGAATAGTCCGCAGGATAAATATAGAAATATGAAGGCATGCAGCACAGTGAATTGAATCAAGCAGTGCCAAACTTTTCATTCTCCTTATCACCTTTAACTTACACCCAAAGCTTTTCTAACCCCTCTCTGCCTGTAAGTCAACTGACAGCCTTTAAATGTATGCTCTCTTGCTAGGCTTTTAAGAGGTACACTTCCCTCCATGAGGCTCAAGTGTGTTGGCAAAATGTAACTTCTGAACTGTTCTGCAGCCACAATATGAGAAGTGGTTCCCTGTGCTCACGTAAGAAAGTTTCAAATTTCTTACCCTTTTTGTTTCTACTGCTGTACTCCCCTACCCCCCAACACAGAACTAAACCAGGCAGTACCTTGCTTTTTGCCTGCATAGAAACATGGCTGTACTTACATCCACCATCCTCTGGACGTGTTTGCTTATGGTCTTTGGATCAGGTTTGGGAGATACTCCAGAGGCCCAGTCCACTACTACTGGTGGCTTTGAAGGTGTTAGTGGCTAAAATGAAATATTTAGAGAAATCTCAGTAACTGTAATGCAGTCTTATAACCTACAGCTCTTTCTTTTCCCATTACCTGGTAGTTGCATCTATGGATAACCCTCAACTATACAGTGGCAGGGAGCAGAGGGCCCACATGTAAACCTTTTGTTGAAGCTATTGACAGAGTAAAGTAGTAATTCATTTAAATTTCCTCCCTGTAAAGCAACTAGAGAAAGAACGAAAAAATAAAACTGATAAATCTTTAACCTTTAGCCAGACTCATCAAGGAAAAAAGAGAGGGCTCAAATCAATAAAATTAGAAATGAAAAAGGAGAAGTTAAAACTAACACCATAGAAATACAAAGGATCATAAGAGACTACTACTACAAACAACTATATGTCAATAAAATGGACAAGCTAAAAGAAATGGACAAATTCTTTGATACAATCTTCCAAGACTGAACTAGGAAGAAATAGAAAATATGAGCAGACCAGTCACAAGCAGTAAAATTGAAACAGCGATTTAAAAAACTTCCAACAGACAAAAGTCCAGGACCAGATGTCTTCACAGGTGAATTCTATCAAACATTTAGAAAAGAGGTAACACTATCCTTCTGAGGCCCTTCCAAAAAATTGTAGAGGAAGGAAGGCTCTCAAGCTCAATCTATGAGGCCACCATCACCCTGATACCAAAACCAGACAAAGATATCACACACACACACATATTACAGGTCAATATGGAACATAGATTTAAAAATCCTAGATGAAATACTGAGTTGGCCAAAAAGTTAATTTCCATAACATTTTTATGGAAAAAATACAAACTTTTTGGCCAACCCAATACTAGCAAACCAAATCCAACAATATATTAAAAGGATCATACAACATGATCAAGTAGGATTTATAGCAGCAATACAAAGATTCTTAAGTATCCACAAATCACTCAGTGTGATACATCATGTTAACAAACTGAAGAATAAAAACCATATGATCATCTCAATAGATGCAGGAAAGGCTTTCAACAAAATTCAACACCCGTTTCTCATAAACTCTCCAGAAAGTGGGCATAGGAACTTACCTCAACATAATAAAGGTCATATATGACAAATGCACAGCTAACATCATTTTCACTCACTGGTGAAAAGCTGAAAGCATTCCCTCTAAGATCAGGAACAAGACAAGGATGTTCACTGTCACCACATTTATTCAACATAGTTATGGAAGTCCTTGCCATGGCAATCAGAGAAGAAAAAGAGAAAAAATCCAAATTGGAAAATCAGTAAAGCTATCACTGCTGAGGACATGATACTATACATAGAACATCCTAAAGATTCTACCAGAAAACTAGAGGTCGTCAGTGAATTTGGTAAAGTTTCAGACTACAAAAATCTCTTGCATTCCTTTACACTAATAATGAAAGATCAAAAAGTAAAATACCTAAGCATAGACCGACCTACGGAGACAAAAGACCTGTATGCCAAAAACTGTTAAGATGCTGATGAAAGAAACTGAAGATGACACCAACAGATGGAAAGATATGCCATATTCTTAGATTGGAAGAATCACTATTCTTCCAATGACTACCCAAGGCAACCTGCAGATTCAACACAATCCCTACCAAGTTACCCTGGCATTTTTCACAGAACTAGAACAAACAGCTTTAAAATGTGTATGAAAGTACACAAGATCCCAAATAGCCAAAGCAATCCTGAGAAAGAAAAACTGAACTACAGGAATTGGACTCCTTGACTTTAGGCTACACCACAAAGCAACAGTAATCAAAACAGTATGGTACTAGTACACAAAAAGAACTATAGATCAATGAAGCAGGATACAAAGCCTAGGAATAAACCCACACAATTATGGTCAATTAATCTGTGACAAAGGAGGCAAGAATATACAATGGAGAAAAGAGTCTTTTCAGTAGGTAATGCTGGGAAAACTGGATAGCCACATGTAAGAGAATGAAATTAGAACCTTCTCTAACACCATACCCAAAAATAAACTCAAAATGGATCAAAAACCTACATGTTAGTCCAGATTCTATAGAACTCCTAGAGGGAAACATAGGCAGAATACTCAACATAAATCACAGCAATATCTTTTTTGATCCACCTCCAACAGTAATGAAAATAAAAACAAATGAGACCTAATTAAACTTAAAAACTTCTTCACAGCAAGGAAACCACAAAACAACCAAAAGACAACTGAGAAAATGGAGAAAATATTTGCAAACAAAGTGACAAGGGATTAATCTCCAAATATACAAACCACTCATGCAGCTCTCCTTAAAAACAAACCCTATATATATATTATATAAAAGGCAGAAGATCTAAATAGATAGTTCTCCAAAGATGACACAGAGATGGCCAAAACGCTCATGAAAAAATATTCAACATCAATTATCAGAGAAATTCGAATCAAAAGTACTTTGAGGTGTCACCTCACACGGGTCAGAATGGCCATCATCAAAAAGTCTACCAACAATAAATGCTGAAGAAGTTGGGGAGAAAACATTCCTACACTGCTGGTGGGAATGTAAATTGGTACAGCCATTATGGAGAATAGATACTCCTTAAAAAACTATAAAGAGAACCACTATATGATCCAGCAATCCCACTCCTGGGCATATATCTGGAGAAAACCATTACTTTGAAGTGACATATGCACCCCAGTGTTGATTGCAGCTCTATTTACAATAGCCAAGACATGGAGGCAACCTAAATATCCATGAACAGATGAATGGATACAGAGAAACAACTGATGTGAGGATGCTTTATAATCAACAGGAGGGCAAGGTCACTCCAGCCCACCATGCAATATCCCTTCTCTAACTAGTAAAGCACTGGCTGATTCTCCCACTTCTGACACTCATAGCATGTTGTTATTTACTGTTCACATATGAGTCTTATCCCCTTGAGTACTGTACAGGCTCTTTATGGTCAGGAGCTATCCCTCATATGTACTGAAGTTTTCCTTATTCCTAGCACAATGTTAGGCACATAATAGAAACATAATGTGCTTCTTAAACTGAACTAAAGTCTGTTCCAAGATTAATGACCTTGATGAGCAACTTGTAAAGCACCTGTTACATATGGCAGGCTTAATATGAAAAACTCACTGGGGCTTTGTGATTCCTGGGTTCCCGGGCATAGGAAAGTTCGTAGATTTCATCCTCAGTGTAGTAGAGATCTAGGGATAACTGCAAAGCCAAGCAGAACAGAGTTAATTGCCAGGATGCTGTTTGCCAGTGCTTCTTTCTGGTGTTCCCTCTTCCAGGCTGTAAGTTACTTGTTGTTAAAAATTCACGAACTTTTGGGGATATAACATCTACTACTGGAGTGGAGCAAGCATTAGTTCTTTAAAATGTTTTTAAATTTGGAGAAGTTTCGTTAAATTATAGTTAAATAGGGTTCTATGTAGAGCTTAGACCAAAGGCCCTATCTGGTCAGACGGTTCACACCTCAGGTGTTCTCTCCCAAAGCAGACTGAAAGGACAGTTTTCATGGCCAGATACTATTAAAATTTGATTCCAGCAACAGAATTCCATTTAAGTGACATTACCAAATGATATTATGAGTTTTATATATCTTAGAACTTTAAAATTTTAGAGGACAGCAGTCTTAGAAATAATCTTGTTCTTAACTTGATTCTATGGATGGGCTTCAGGGGGGTAAGAACTCAAAAACATGCATATTTTTTTGAGTGCGGTTTATGTATGTTTTGGATAGAAGAATGTGCACTGCTTTCCTCACAAAATTTGTGATCCACAAAAATTAAGATCCAGTGCCTCTTTTCTCAGATGTTACTGTCTTAAGGATGAGACCAGCCACAGTCATCTGGCCAATTAGTAAAAAGGCTGGGATTAGATACCAGCTGAAAAAGCCTGAGGAACTATCAGAATAGTCCCCTGAGGTAGGAAGAGGCTACAGTGATTATTCCATGCTGGGGAAAAAAAAAAAAAAGCGCAGATTAAAAATTGTACAATTTTAGTACTGAAAGAGAAGTGAGAAGTCATCACAGAGATGAACCCCTCTGATTTCACAGAGAAGGAAACAGAGTTGTGTTCACACAGCTGATGAACTACAAAACCACAGTCTGGAAGGGAGTTCATCTGCTCTCACGCCGCACCAAAGGGCACATCCTGGTCTCCTGCACCGTGACAAGTGCTCACCTACCCTGGGCTTGAATGTCTCTGGAATCTAAGCCAGTGGTGGGAGGACTCAAATAATGAACCTGTTTTTGTTTTTTTTAACTCACTGCCATGCCCCCCCCCGCCTTTTTTTTGTTTTTAATGAAAACCTACTGTCTCCATCTCTTACCAAGTCTTGTATCCTGATTTGCTATCAGCTCCTCCCAGAGAGCTTAGGACTGGGTTTTCTACGAGGAAAGGAATACTCCTAGAAGTTCAAGGAGCACAGCCCTGGCATTCCACCACCTGGGTGGAACCAGACCAGGCTCTGCTGCTTAATAACGTGCAGCCTCTGCCAAGTTACGTATTTTTGCCTGAGAATCCCCATCCATAAGATGGACGTAACGATAGTATCCACTTCAGAGAGTGTTGTGAGGCTTCACTGAGCTGATATTTGGTAAGGAAATGCTAGTAACTTGTCTCCCACGGAGCCTCACCGTCAGCAGGTGCACCAGGTCCTTGTTGGCCTCCAGGGGTGGGGCCACCTCCTGTAGTTGGACTAACTCATTGATATGGTTGTACAGGGCCAGCAGCTTATGGACGTTCACCTTCCCCTCCTCCAGGTAGTCGGGCATGGCTTCGTACAGGGAGATGAGGTCCTTGAGGTGCACCCCCAGGATGGGGATCTTGAAGCGGGTGCACTCCCCATAAGCACGCCGGTAGTTGTCATAGTTTCTGCAGGAGGACAGCAGCTCAGTCATCTCACCCAGAACCTATAGGACAGAAGAGGAGCGCCGGTCACAGGTACCCTCCATGCAGGCTCTGTTGTCTGCAGCGGCCACCTGTTTACTCTCGGCCCCTACCGTGATTGTACCCGGTCCCTGATGGGTCAAGCACGGGGTGGTCCATCTCAAGGAGCGGGTTCTGACTCTCCACTGACAACTCCAGCTTACGTTACACGTCACAGAGCAGACTTACAAGCGCAAGGTGTACTTGACTTCGTAGCTGGAAATTTCTAAGTAGGCTTTTAATATTTTTATGCTAAAGTTGTTCTTTTAAAAAATAAGTGATACAAGCACGATTAAAAAAAATGTTTTTAAGGTACAAGATTATACAGTGCATGGCAAGTGTCCCTGTGAACTCTGTCCGCAGTCCCCTTCCCTTGTGTCTTCCAGAGACAAGTGAAGTGTGCTGCCCACAGTTGGCGCAGGGAAGGGTGTGTTTCCAGTGTGGCACTTTAGCCATCTACCGAGTGTTCCTATTTCTTACGCTGGGTTCTGTGGGCCTTCACTCAGTGAGTCTCAGGATGGGCCTATGTCTAGGAGGCAGATGACAGTCCATTCACAGACTGAAACCCTGGACAGAGAGACTGAACAGAATAGACCAATTCCTGGCAAAGGACCTGACAGGGATGAGGCGGAGGCCTGGGGATTCTGCATTAGAGCCTAAGGGTGCTAGGCAAGGGTGCAGTCACATCTGCTGCTCCTTCCAACACACCTGCTTCAAGTCAGCATGCAGTTCACAGAACCCCATCCCCATGTGTGGTGCCAGCTTTCTCAGAAGCAAAGACAGAAAAGAGACTCCCTGACAATCATGTCACAACACAAAATAACCATTTTAAACGCTGTGCCAGAAATTCGTGTCATAAAATTGTGGCTTAAGAAGTACCATTTCTCGCTGATGCAGTTACTTGAGGTCTGAGAGTCAGCCTCCCACAGTCGCAAGGCTGCAAGAGAGCACACACCTGAGCAAACAGGGCTGGGGACTGTGGAGTCGGGGAAAGGCTCACAAGACAAGAGATGAGCAGCAAAGGCGGTAGAGAACTTTTTGTTCCCCTTAGAAAGTGAAATAAACTACTGGGGGACACTAGCTTTAACTCTGGACTTAGGAATTCACTATGCAGACCACCCTGAAGGTCCAGCGGCATTGCAGAGGAGCAAGCTTGTCAATGTGACACGAAGGCACATTAGTCTCTGTGATTCTCTCCCTGTGTCACCCCTGAGATGCAGGCAGTCTCTTCAGTTGTTCTGCCTGGTCTCGGCCAGCACAATCAAGAAATTATAAGGTGATCAGACCACTGGAAGGTGTGGGTGGAGTGGTGTCCTCCAACCCCAGTGTTGTGAGAGCAGGGATGGTTAATAAGAGACTTCCTGAAAGAAGGGTGAACACCTGGGAAAAGCAGATGGGGCAATGAGGCTAAGATATCTCTTCCCTAAGAAGAGAGTCTCCTTCTGTGTCAGCTGGGAGGTGGGGGCTGGGGTTTGAGTTTAGTAAGAGGCCGGATGAGATGAACTACTCAGAGCAGTCACCATCAAACCTATATCATATATAGCTGCATTTATATCTGCACTATATCATAATGGTTTATATGTATAATAATAGTCCTGTATCATAAAGGATTAAAGTCTCTATAAAATCTAATGTAGGAAAGTACATAGGACACTTAAGAATAATAGTCCTCAATAAAATACCACCTATTACAAAATTGTACCTGAAAAGCTCATTTCCAACTATCTGGGACAATTCAACTTTCCAGAATGTCACTCTCCAAGGTTTCTGGCTAGTTAGATTTCTAACGTGTCACTATATAACCTCACTTCACATGCAAACTGAACTATGGTCACTGAACCATCACTATTCCTTGCTCAAGCAAGGGAGTCAGCACTAAAGAGCTGGACACTCAGTGGCCGATGAGTATGGAAAAGAGGCACATATTGTTCCAAATCACCAGCAGGAACGGGGGCAGTAACACTGTGGCCAGACTGACTTAGTCACCTGCCAATCTGTGACGTCCCCGCCCTATGGGTTTTCTTAAGGGGTTCTCTCCTGGGTATTATGCCTGGTTAAAAAAGGGATGGCGTGGCTTGGAAATGCTCTCTGGGTTGCCCCTCAAGGAGGAAATGCTGACATTGGTCCTAGGAATGCTGCTGAAGGGCCCTAGAGGAGACAGGAGCACTGACCTTATTGATTTCATGCGGGACATGTGAACTTGTCTCCTTGAGCCTGGAAATAGAGCTGTGACATAGCCCTCCGATCACGGCCATCAATGTATTGAAGTTCTGCAGCTGATGGAGCTTCTGTGACACAGAAAACAGATGCTAGCAGAGTCACTGTACATGTCAGTTACATGGGAGCTTGAGGCTGTCTCTTGTCTCTGTGCTGTGTATTACAGTTTTCCAAACATTTTTCTCCTCAGGCTTAGTTCCAGACCAGCAGATCCCAAATCTAGGAAAGCATCCCATCTTCCCTTCATTTCAGCTGGTCTGTAGACCACTCTCTACATCAGTGGTTTCTAAGAAACACCCAAAGTACTTGTTTAACACAAAGGTTCTGGACCCAAGACCTGATGTTTAGATTCCCTGGATCTGGAGCTGAGCTTTAGGGATCTATGATTTTAACATACCTTTAGTTAATATCAGAGCAAGTGGTCCGTGTACCACATTTTAAGAAACACTGGTCTAGAACATCTAAAGTTAGAAAAATATATCATTCAGTGTAGTCTTTTATATCTTTTACCCCAAAGTAACCAGACTGTTTTATTTTGGAGGGCAACACCATGGCTTAAATAGGACTATAACTAACTGGGATAGAGTGCTAGAATCTCTGTGAAACTTCAGATATGTGTTCATAGTATTTGCTTTTCTCCCATCAAATGCTTAAAATCTACTCCTCAAACACTAAACCCAGCCATTCAATATAACTTGGGCTCACAGACCTAAATCAAGCTGGCCCAGCTATACTGAAATCTGAATTACCCTTTCCTTTGCTAAGTGACCACATTAGGTAAAACAAAGTTGGCTGATAAGCATCTTCTGAAATGTGTTAAAAATGTAAATAGAACTAAACCTGTACCCTGACTCTGAAGATGGCCTACATGGCCCTCTCCATACTGATCTCATGTGGGATGAGAAAAGTCATCACATTGAGATCTGAGGACAGGTGAAGGTGCACAAACCCCACCAGGAGATTCATAAGGGGAAAGCAGCTCTCATGGACAGACTAGGCTGAGGGGAGAGGGAGTAATTTACCTGGTAGCCCAGGCCTCAAGTCTTCATCCAGTCACTCACCTGAGCCACCTGGATGAACTTGATAAAGACTTCAGCTCGGAGCTGGGGGGTGGGGCGGCTGAGAACCATCAGCTGTACCCACTGGGAGATGCCATTGCACAGAGCAATGGACCGCTCCATGGTGGGGTTCTCCTTCACGCAGCTATTCACAAGGTAATTCTGATAATCAGAGAACTGGGGAAAAAGAGACTCATTAGGACTGCGCTTCAGCATTCTTGGAGACCCGAGGGACATGCTACCTCTGCTGAGCTGATGACCAGAATCTGCTAAGGGACAGAGGAGCTCTTGAGCCTCCTCTCCTTTCCTGCCAACAAGGATGGCAGGAAGGACATCTTTCTTATTCTACCCACAGCATGTCCCTCTACATCAGAAGTGATTAGGCATAAATGGATGTGTACACATACTAGTTAACCCAAATATTATGCTGAGCAGATATGGATAGGATCTCATTTAAACTCTAAAGAGTACAGTGTAAAAGAAAAATCTCAGTACTACTTCCAGCTCTGCTGCTGAAGGGGGAAAAAAAGATAATCGCACAAAATCTGTTATGTCACTCTCTCTCCCTCTCTCCAATGAAGCTCTGTTGGCTTCAATGGAAGTGAGTTCTCTTGCATGGAGCTGGTGTTCTTTGGTATCACATATAGAGTTTCAAGGAGCAGGGTCTTGGTGAGCAGAGTTTATCTCTAGGATCAGGGGTGACTGTGGGCCCATGTCAGCAGCACTTCAAAAGTTTAGGTAAATTATGAACTAGACCAGTAGCATCTGATTCATTTTGAAATTTCCCCAAGCCATCCAAAGCCTATTCTAGAATGAATTCAGATTCTTACAGGACTTATCCTCATTTTCGGGGAGGAAGATTTTAAAGAAAATTCTGAAAGACAATCATTAATCAGCGGAAAAATGTGCGTCTGTGCGTGCATGCACACACGTCTTGTGTGTACACATGTGCACCAGGTATCATGTGTGTGCATAGTACTACCACCTGAATGAGTGGTGGGGAGGAGGAGGTGGACTTGGAGGATGGAGCGGGGAGCGGAGCAGGAGGAACACGCAGGCAGTGTGCCCTGACTTGCCCAACTACACACAGCCTGATGGGAAAGCCCACCAGCCCAGATGGGACTTCAGGGGGAGGAGATTGGCGGCCTGTTGAATTCCTCTGCTTACTCTCAGAGCTGTCGCAGGGCAGCTTTTCTCCAGCCCCTTGGGTACATACCGATATCCTCCGGAAGGACTTGAACTCCAGGTAAGTGAGGTGGTCAGACAGTTCTTCTGGCTCCAGATGGTCAAAGAGCAGGGAGACTTTCCGCTTCTTGCTGGTATTCGATTTTATCCTTTGAGTCAGTTTCCTGGACCAGTCACGGGCATTGCTTTTGTGAGTAAAAGTGAAAAGGGAGAAGATGGGGAAAAGAATAAATCAAAGCTGCTTTTCTAATGCAAGTAAATCCATGAACGTTTCTCACAAGAATATGCAAAGCACTATTAGCTAACTTTCTGGGGCCAAAACAATGCATTAACAGTGTGCTTTAATCAGCTTTTCCTGTGGTGACAGCTAGGAAGCCTTGATGGTTCCCATGAACCTTCTGAACGTGCTGTGGAACTAGTAAAATGTGTTGATCTTAAGGAAGTGGGAAGGACACAGCCGTGGTCACGGTGTCCTGGCCTTCAAGTCCTGGCCCCTCTGTGTAGCCCTGGCATATATGTTCTCTCCATGTCTACCGTGTGTTCCTTCATCTCATGAGGGTGATGGGGACTCTATCTGGTTGGAAATCTCAAGGTTTGGGGGCAGTTTCCACGCCAGAAGAGCACAGAGAGGAGGTGCCATGCTGGGGAATCATGTGTAGGAACACATGGTTCCTCTGGGCAGACGTGGCATTTTCCTCAAATGTCCCCAGGAATTGAAATGACCAAGGAAGTCTAGCTAACTCTAGAGTTGGCCCCACACACATTTTCTTGTAATCAATCCACGTATTTCTTATTCAGTTTCCTTCACTAAGGAAGCAAAGAGAAAGGTAGCAGGTTGCAGACTGTGTTACCCAAATGGGGATTCCTGAGAACCTTGTCTCTTGACAAAAGGGTTCTGTGGTCAAACAAGTTTGGGAAGTGCTACAAATTCTGCAGCCCCCTTAGCCAAAGAGCTTATTACAGACTCTGAGATGCATCGCAAAAGGGAAGTTCAGTTCACTATTTCTCAAGTATATCTGGTCAGGCAACATCCCACTGACTAATTCCTAAAGAACATACCACGGAAAATATTGGTAGAGGAAAGTCAGCGAGGGGTGTATTGGGACAAGGAAGTCAGGGTTTCAAAACTGTCCCAGGCCGTGTGTGCTGCATTTTAAAAATGAAGATGTTGCTACTGCAAAACCTTCTTTTATCTTTCACGTTGTTACAATTCTAAGGAAAGAAGTTCAGAGAGTCCAACCTGTGAAGGAGATTTAAGTGGGACTCTGGAGGTGATTTGGAAATCATTTCTATGTGGCCGTGGCACAAGGCACTAGGGGCTCTCACAGTCCAGCTTCTGCTCTGTCATCAACTCAACCAGCTCTGTATCCCCAGACGAGCCAGTCTTGCTGAGCCTCAGTTTCCCAAGATAAAAGCATCTTTAAAATATATTTCAGCACTAGAATTCCATGTCCTAGGGATCTGCATTATTATAAAATAAAGCAACCACATTATAAAAAAACCTTAGCAGGCAATGAGTGTACTCTCCTCCCCTCAAATTAGGACAAGCATTCATTTTTTTCAGACTGGGACCATCTCATAAATAAGAAATCCCAAGGAACAATATGAAATATTCCTGAGTACTTTTCCACCTCTGCACAGATTGGAGTGTCTCTTGCAGATGTGCCATGTATGTTATAAACCCTCTGCAGGATCCATTTTCCAGCAGTGCCTGCTATACTTGTAAGTTCAGGGGGCCTCCAGGCACTGGCTGCTGAAGAAGCACCAATTTAGTCACTGCACTTTCAGTTTCTTGGGATTTGTATAAATTTTAATCAGCATCTTGCTACCTGATTTCTTTTTCACTGAGACTTTTTTTCCTGCTCTCAGATATAAGCCACATACAGCATTATCACCAGGGACTTCTCTGCTTTCCTGGTACATGGCAAGCTTTTCTCTTTGGTAAAGCCACTGAACCTGCCTGAAGGCTCCTTGGGTCACAGCGGGACACAGAGCCTTGCTGAGCAGCCTGGGTTATATTACAGGAGGGAGGTGGTTTCAAAAGATAGGATACTCACATTTGCGTTGTATCAATCAGGCGGCAGTGGAGCTCCTCGCCATTTGCTTTCACCAGTTCCTGAAACTCCTCCATGGTGCTTGCCAAGCTGGTATCCATCTTAAACATGATCCAGAATTCTGTTATCCAGTACCTACATGGTGGGAGTCACAAAACATAAGCCAAAACTGAAGCCAAGGACTCACATTTTGGTAGGTTCTTCCCACGAGAAGGACTCAGAAAAAGACAGGGGCTGATTTGTCCTGTATGCCTGGAAATATAGACTATATATTTCTCTCTACAGAATATAAGGAGCTGGAGTGGGGGTAAGGGGAAGAGAAGAAAACCACCCATCATCTGTGGGCACCCCTACCTGCCCGTATCAAATGCTATGCTATGCTAAAGTGAATCGTAATCTGAGAAGCCATGACACAAGATTTAGGCAGAACCACATGTGGCTCTTTCATTTCACCCCACCCCACAAAGTCCCAAATGTATGCAGAAATGTTACCTTACAAAATAGCAGATCTTCAGGCAAAGCCCTGGTGAATTCTTTGCCAAGGCATCCTTATAGGTAGGGCTGTGGTTAAGGGAAATGGAAGCGTCTGTTATAAAAACCAAGCAACTTATCTTTGGAAGATTTGCTAAAACTGCCCTCACCCAGCCCTCCTAAAATTTTCTTTTAATGAAAATGTTTTCTTACGTCTCTGGACCTAGGATAAAACCAACTTGGTGTGTGTAGCTGTATGCTTGTTATCACCTAGAACGGCAAAAATTGTGACTTTATCTAGCCCAGGCTGAAGTAGCTTATGGAAGAATGCTACAGCATCTCCTCTACAGAAGGAGGAAGTCACCAGCACAGCAAGGCCCCAGCAAAATGATCTGTAAGAAGTGAAGAGGGGCCTCTGCCCACATCCGAGACTAGTCTGCCAGAGAAAACAAGCTAAAAAAGAAGAGCCCCTTCTTTTCTTTCCAGCAACTGATTTAAAATAAAAAACACTCTATGCAGTGAATTAGAAGAAAAGGAAGGAATAAATATTCAGATATAATAATTCAGGCAATAATAGGAAAATGATAATATATGCATAGAGGGTGTCAGTAGATTGATCTTACAGGTTGGAATGGCAAGTCAGAAAAAGTCATGTGAATGACCCAAATACAGTTGGAGAGCATGTGAAGGATCAATATCATTGGGAATATTCCACGAGAATGATGCCATCCTAAGAACATGAAAGAACAGCAAAGGTCCACCAAGTTCACATGTCTCTAGTGATATATGGAAAGAATACACATTTATTGCAAAAGTCAAAGAAATGCAAAATCCAATCCAGTGATGAAGCTGTGTGGTTGTACTCTGTTCTGTCAGCATACTGAGGAATACTATGTGGGCTGTGTGCTACACAAGCCACTGTCCTCTTTCTCCTCTTAAAAACTGTCCAGAACTCTGTGAATTCCAGCAGGTCCCTGACAGGACTCCACTGAGCAGCCAGCAGATGTCTCAATTAACCGGGGCTGAGCAGTCTTCATTCATTGGGTATGCATGTTTTAACCCTTGGAAAGCACAGATGTAGATAGAGTAAAGTAAAAGACAGTCCAAAGCTTATTACTGACTTTTTTTTTTAATTAGGAAAGAGTCTGTATATTTTGAAATCTTACATATCTGTAGTATTTAAGAGCATATTAGAATGATAGCTGTGAAACTTCAATTTGGAATATATAATTAAGGCTTTACACTTACATTTTAAATTCAAATCTTACTAAGTTTATGCATAGCTTTGAAACACCTAAGATGTAAGCTTTACTGTTTATAATTTTAATCTACTTAAGTTACAAGCCTATTTAGAATTCAAAAAGGCCCTTGCAATAGTTTAAAAATCTAAAATCTAAAATTCATAATTACATAAGTATATACCTATCAATAATTACTTTAAATGTAAATGGAATAAATGTTTCAAACAAAAGACATAGAGTGGCTGAATGAATACAAAAACAAGATCCACATATATGCTGCCTACAAGAGATGCACTTCAGAATCAGACTGAAAGTGAGGGGATGAAAAAAGGTATTCCATGCAAATAGAAATTAAAAGAAAGCTACGGTAGTGAAACTTATATCAGACTTTAAAACAAAGACTGTAACAAGAGACAGGAGGACATTACAGAGTGACCAAGGGGTCAATCCGAGAAGAGGATATAATAATTGTAAACATATATGCACCAAACGTAAGAGCACCTAAACATACACAGAAAACATTAACAGACATAAAGAAAGAAATTGACAATAAAACAATAGTAACAGGGGATTTTAACACCCTTACATCAATGAACATCATCCAACAAAAAAATCAGTAAGGAAACACTGGCCTTAAGTGAA
The DNA here is from genome assembly GCA_024291935.2 of Okapia johnstoni. Taxonomy (NCBI): domain Eukaryota; kingdom Metazoa; phylum Chordata; class Mammalia; order Artiodactyla; family Giraffidae; genus Okapia; species Okapia johnstoni. The sequence continues at coordinate 63,501,123 of CM044307.1, read as the reverse complement.
ACATTAGCCTAGATGCGCTTACTAAGATATATAGAGAACATTCCATCCCAAAGCAGCAGAATACATACATTTTTCAAATGCAAACGGAACATTCTCCAGGATAGATCACAGGCTAGGCCACAAAAAGAATCTCAGTAAATTTAAGAAAACTGAAATCATACCCAGCATTTTTTCTGATCACAATGATGTAAGATTAGAAATCAGCTATAGAAAAAAAAAAATCAAAAATCACAAATGTGTGGAGACTAAATAATATGCTACTATACAACCAATGGATCACTGAAGAAATCAAGGAACAAATCAAAAAATACCTAGAGACAAATGGAAACAAAACCACAAAATCTATGGGATGCAGCAAAAGCAGTTCCCAGAAGGAAGTTTATAGTGAAACAAGCTCATCTTAGGAAACAAACAAAAATCTCAAATAAATTACCTAAACTTACACCTAAAGGAACAAGAGAAAAACAACCACAACCCAGTTAGTAGAAGGAAAGAAATTATAAAGATCAGCAGAAATAAATGAAACAGAGACTAAAAACAATAGGAAAGATCAATGAAACTAAGAGTTGGGTTTTTGCAAAGATAAAATTGATAAACCTTTCTAGACTCTTAAAAAAATGGAGAGGGCCCAAATCAATAAAATCAGAGATGAAAAAGAAGTTACAATGAGTACCAGAGAAATGCAAAAGATCATAAGAGATTACTACTATATGACAATAAAATTGACAACTTAGAAGAAATACACAAATTCCTAGAAATGTACAATTTCCCAGGACAGAATCAAGAAGAAATAGAAAATATGAGCAGACCAATTACCAATAACAAAACTGAATCAGTAATTTAAAACAATACAATGAACAAAAGTTCAGAACCAGATGGCTTTACAGGTGAATTCTACCAACTATTTAGAAGAGTGAACATCTATCCTTCTCAAATATTCTAAAAAATTCCAGAGAAAGGAATACTTCCTAACTCATTCTATGAGGCCAGCACCACCCTGATACCAAAAATCAGACAAAAAGTTCACATAAGAAGAAAACTACAGGCCAATATCACTGATAAAAATATGATGAACACAGATGAAAAAATCCTCAACAAACATTAGAAAATCAAATTCAACAGTATATTAAAAGAATTATATATGACGATTAATTTGAATTTATCCAATGGATGCAAGGATAATTCAATCTCCACAAATCAGTCAGTGGGATATACCCTATTGACAAATTGAAGAATAAAAATCATATGATCATCTCAATAGATGCAGAAAAAATATTTGAGAAAATTCAACATCCTTTTATGATAAAAACTCTCCACAATGTAATGAAGGAACAAACCTCAACATATATGCCATATATGACAAGTCCATAGCTAACATTGTACTCAATGGCTGAAGAACTTAAAGCATTTCCTCTAAGATCAGGAACAAGACAAAAGATGCTCACTCTCACCACTTTTATTCAACATGGTATTAGAATCCAGCCACAGCAATCAGATAGTATGAAGAAATGAAAGAAATCCAACTTGGAAAAGAAGAATTTAAAACTGGCACTGTTTGAAGATGACATACTACTATTCATAGAAAATTCTAAAGATGCCACCAAAAACTAATAAAGCTCATCAACAAATTTGGTAAAGGTGCAGGGTACAAAATTAATATATAGAAATCTGTTGGAATTTCTATACTAACAAGGAACTATCAGAAAGAGAAATTAAGAAAACAATATAATTTACAATCACATCAAAAATGAATAAAATATCTAGGAATAAATCTAACTATACAGGTAAAAGACTCATACTCAGAAAATTTTTAAGACACTGATGAAGAAAATTGAAGATGGAAGAACAGATGGAAAGGGATACTTATGTTCACGAATTAGAAGAATGTTGTTATGATGACCATACTATCCAAGTCAGTCTACAGATTCAATGTAATCCTTATCAAAATACAAATGGCATTTTTCACAGAATTAAAACAAATAATTCTAAAATTTCTATGGAAACACAAAAGACCCTGAACAGCCCAAACAATCTTGAGAAAGAAGGACACAGGTGGAGTTATCATGCTTCCTGACTTCAGACATACTACAAAGCTACAGTCATCAAAATGGTATAGTATTGGTATAAAAACAAACATGTAGATCAATGGAACAGAAGAGAGAACCCAGAAAATAACTTCGAAACTTACAGTCAATTAAAACTAAGGAGGCAGGAATATACAATGCAGAAAAGACAGTCGCTTCAACAGACGTTACTGGGGAAACTGGACAGCTCCATGCAAAACAATCAAACTGCACTATGCAGTCACACCATGCACAAAAATAAATTCAAAAGTGATTAAGAACTTAAGGGCCTCAAAACCATAGAACCTATAGAGGAAAACATAGGAAGTATGCTCTTTGGCTATGTCTCCTCAGGCAAGGAAAACAAAAGCAAAAATAAACAAGTGGGATCGTATCAAACTAAAAAGCTTTTGGAAAATGAAGGAAACTATCAACAAAAAGAAAAGGCCACCTACTAAATGATGGAAATATTTGCAAACAATATGTCCAATAAAGGTTTAACATCCAAAATTTACAAATAACTCATACAACATCAAAAAAACCTGATTAAAAAACTGGCAGAGGATCTGAATAGACATTTTTCCAAGAAGACATACAAATGGCCAACAGGCACATGAAAAGATGCTCAACATCATTAATCATCAGGAAAATGCAAATCAAAACCACAAAGAGATATCAACTCATACCCGTTAGAATGGCTATTATAAAAAAGACAAATGACAAGTGTTGGTGAAGATGTGGAGAAAACAAAACCCTTGTGCACTGCTAGTAAGAATATAAACTGGTGCAGCCACTATGGAAAACAGTAAATAGGTTCCTTAAAAAATTAAAAATAGAACTCCTGGGTATTTATCTGAAGAGAACAAACATATTAATGAGAAGACATATATGGAGCCCTGTGTTCAATGAAGCATTATTTACAATAGCGAAGGGATGGAAGTAAACTAAGTGTTCATCAAGAGATGAATAGATAAAGAATACTTGGTGTACCCAAACACACAATGGAATATTACCCAGCCATAAAAAAGAACAAAATTTTGCCATTTGCAACAACATGGATGGACCCAGAGGGTACACACTGAGTGAAAACAGTCAGAGAAAGAAAAATACTGTACTTCATTTATACATGGAATCTAAAAACACTAAACAAACGGATATAATGAAAACAGAGCTATGTGTACAGAGAACAAACAGGTGTTTGCCAGAGGGGAGGAAAGAAATAAGTGAAGAAGATTAAGAGGTACAAACGTTCATTTGTAAAAATAAATGAGTCATGGGTATGAAATGCACTGTATGGGGAATACAGTCAATAATTACATAGTATCTTCGTATGATGACATGTCATAACTAGTTTTATTGTGGTGATCATTTTGAAATGTATGTGTGTGTCTTAGCTGCATCGTATCCAACTCTTTTAGACTCCAGGGACTACAGCCTACGAGGCCCCTCTATCCGTGGAATTCTCAAGGCAAGAATACTGGAGTGGGTTGCCATTCTCTTCTCCAGGGGATCTTCCTGACCCAGGAATTGAACTCGCATCTCCTGCATTGCAGGTGAGTGCTTTACCGTCTGAGCCATATCAAATCACTGTTATGTGACAGGAACTAACATAATGTTGTAGGTCAATGATACTTCAAAAACAAACAAATAACAAACAAAGAAAAAGAAATCAGATTTGTGGTTACCAGAGGTAGGTGGTGGAAAAGGGGGGAATGTATGAAAGCAGTCAAAAGGTACAAACTTCTAGTTATAAGACAGATAAGTACTAGAGATGTAATGTACAACATGATAAATATAATTAACACTGCTCTGTAGTATATGTGAAAGTTGCTAAGAGGATAAACTCTAAGTTATCTCACAATAAAACTTTTATCTATTTTCAATTTTGTATCTATATGAGATGATAGATATTCACTAAACTTATGAATCATGCTTCAAACCTTAAACTTTTATAGTGCTTTAAGTCAACTTTATCTCAAAAAAAGAAACGTTGAATAAAAAATAAAATCCAAGTTGCAGTTTAAAACCATTGCAAGTATTTAATTAATTGGCATTATTTTAATTAACCAAACATTTTTAAAGGTCCCTTACAAGTACTTAGAGGGACACTCTAGACCTATGGAAAGAACAAGAAGATTTGCAAGCTAAACTTGAACCCCTGAAGAAAAACTATGACTATGAAATTTGTACTTTTCATAAAATGAGGTTAACTTAAAAAACCTAACTTTTGATAGACTTACTGTTTATAAAATCTATCCTTATGGGCATGAAAACCAAACAGAAACACGAAACATAAAACCACACACATATACACACATCAACAAAGGTAATCAATATAAAAAATAAGTCCAGGTAAATTTCCTGAAGTGAATGGTTCTGATCCTTGCCTTTCTTTGGGCACAAAAGGGAGGAATGAGAATGAGATGATTTTATATTTCATTATGACACGTTACTCATCCCTTCAGTGCAAAGAGAGTCAAGCATAAGGCACATTCAAGATAAAAACGTCCTAAAGTCTGTATTTTTATTATTCGATCTAGTAGTTGAAATTTTTAACTTCTTCCTTATGAATGAAGAAGGCACACAAAAAGACCCACTTTTCCTTTAAAACAATTGGGTGGACGTATAAATCAACATGGTGCCTCTTGTTGTGGAGTCTATCTTCCTTCTGGTTGCTCCCCATCCTTCTCTTCACACGTCTGTTCCCCTGTGCACAGTGCTGGCTACAGTGTGTGCAGCAGGATCTGTGAACCCCGTCAGTCTTCATCTGAGGGCCAAGCCTGTGGGCACACGGAACATCACTCAGGAGGGCAGAGCCACCCAAGGTCACAAAGACCCTGCGCCATAGTGGAGGCCACCTGAGCAAGGCAGGCACTGCTTCTCACTTGAGGAGATGAAACAAGCAGCAGCACGTGCAGGCCAGGACTGAGGCTCAGGCATCTGCGGGGGCAACCGTCATTGTTCGCTGGAAGCTTCAGGCACCACATCTGCATAGGCAGTGCTGTGGCAACGAAGTACCAGGACAGTTCTGATTGTACTTTTCAGGCATCCAAACTATTCAAAGCACGTTGTTAAATTTTTCTCTCTCAACAATGGAAAGACAGGAAGCAACAGGAGACGATCCAAGCTTTCTTAACGAACAATAAAAAGGGCCATTCCAGTCTGGTGTGTTGAGAAGTCTGGCATGGAGGAGAGAGGGTTTGAGAGAGCTAGGGACGGAGCAGGCAGGGCACGCTGGGTCGGCTGAGGGTCTACCACCCCCTCTCTCTGCAGAGGCTCTGAAGCAAGGTCTTGTTTGCTTCTTAGGAAAGTAACTGCAGGGCTGGATGATAGAGGAGGAGGTGGCTGTGCAGATGAGCAGCCCCATATGGGACAGAGGCCGAGGAGAGACACTCTGGGGCCCAAACGAAGGCAGAGGCATGGGAATGGAGAGGAGAGAAGAGCTGAGAGTCATTTCTGAAGTAGGAACCCTGGGATTGGGTGACTGGCTCCGTGGGAGGTGAAAGGCAGAGAGGATCATGAGGGCTTTGATGTTGCTGCTTCAGGCCATTGGACGGGCAACAACACCATGAACTGAAATTGAAAATGAAAATACAGGTGTCAAAGCAGAACTAATGGGGCAGTAGTAGTGGAGGTGGCGAGTTAAGTTTTGAGTATATTAAGATTGAAGTGTCTATAGGACAAAGTAGTCCAAACATTTTTTAAAAAATGGTCTGAGTTAGAGAAATATGGACTTGAAGGTCATCAGAGGAACAGTAGTGGAAATCCTGGTGAGAAATCACCCAGGGCAAGTATAGAGAGAGAAGAAAACCAGGCTGCTATCCCATTTTGAAGAGGTTCTCAAAGAAAAGGCTGCAGAGCTGGAGGTGGGTGTTCCAGGAGAAGGGACACCCAGGAAGGTGCAGTCCAGAGGAGTCTGGAGAGGTGGGGTGCTGTCAACAATGCCTCTACAGGGAGGTCGCTATAAACAAGGATGGAAAACAAGCTACTGGGCTTGACAACCAGGAGGTCACTGGTGACATCAGAGGAAAGTCTGAGTACAGGGGTGGAGGCCACACTCGGGTGAAGCAGTAAGTGGGAGTTGAGAGATGGGAGATAGTGAGCGTGGACTATTTTAAGAAGTCTGTGCATCACATCTCTAACCCTAGCAATGGAATGAAGAGGAGGCAGTGTTGAGTTTATTTTTAGGTTAGGGAGATGTGAATGAGTTTTAGACTGAGGGACAGGTGCCACTGAAGACGCAGGGTTTAAAAGGACAAGAAAGAGGGGAGATCACCTATAGAGAAAGATTCTGCGAAGGTGGAAGGGAGGACGGCAGGGAGAAGGACTCTGGGTCCACAGTGGGGGCGGGTACCCAGTGGGGTGCCAAGACGGGTACCCCAGGTACAAATTAGTCCTTGGAGAACACAGTGTTTTCTTTGAGTATTTAATTACTGACACTGTCGAGAACTGCTGGTACATGGAGTTCTAGTATGGTTTTAGAACGCTCTGTAGATTTGACATCCATTTATTACCTGTATCTCTCATTATGTGGAAGCCTCCCAAGGCCACTGAAATGCCACTGAAAACACCTTCTCTTAGAGGTTTATAAGGAGGCTTAGGGAATAGATTCATTCCAGATGGCTTTTATGCTTTTGCTGAGTGCCATGAGATGAAAAGGGAGGGCTAGGGAGAGTGGTAAAGGATTAGAAGACCTATACAGCATGACTCAGTGCCCAGGACCTGTGCTTCAAGGTGCTAAACAGTCTCACCCCACCTACAGCCCACGGTGTCATCAGGCATCAGAAAGACAGAGAAAGCAGTCGTTTTCCCCACCCCACTCAATTTACACCCCAAAGAAGGTCAGAATCCAGCAGGGTTTGCTTGGCGCAGCCAGTGCCTCCGTCTAAAGCAGAACCAGAGCAGCTGGTGCCAGGAAGCTCTCTTCAAAACCTGGGAAGGTTGAAGAATTAGACAGGAAAGCCAGAAAGCAGCATCCTTGTCAATTTGCATGCAATGAATATGAATTTTGATTAATCTACAGGAAAAGTATTTTTCACTAGCAAGAGCGAATGAAGAAGACCGTGTCTGCATGTTGATCTCTTTGACCTCTTCCCGGGAAAATCAGCATCAATAACACTGCCTTGTCCAACAGAAGACACATATACACACACACCACATATCCACAGACACACATGCCATTCCCTGAAAGGACACGTGAACCCATTAACTACTCAGGGCTATGCCAAACCAACCAAAATGAAAGCATCATTCAAATTTCAAGATGCTTTTGAATCGATCCTATTTGCGGACTGCCGCCAGGCTCTGGGCTAAAGGATATAGAGTGATAACTTTTTGGAGCAGTTCAGCAGAGGAAATGAGAATTCGGTGCATGGTCAGCACGACTTGCAGCAGCTGGTTACTTCGACACAGGTTTCCGTCTGCATCTGAAAACACAAAGAGCAGCATCTGAGCAAGGCCCCAGAGAGGAATCAGTTACCTGACGGGACACCTGCCAACTCCCATCACTCGTGGGGAAGACCCGAGTGCAGGCTCTGCAGGCACAGCGCCTTCTCCGTGGCCTTCGGCCCTGCACATCCCTCCCCTCTTTGCTTTTCTTATGCTCTTGCTGCATACTCCCCTTCCCCAAATGCCTGTTTTGATGCTCTTAATCACCCTGCCAGAAGGTGGTAGAATCGTGGGGAAATGGCACCAGTTGCAGAGGTACACGTGACTCTGTTGAAAGCAGAAGTGGATCCAGGTTTTGTGGCTCCCAAAGGGCATATGGTGGGGTGAGGGAGGAGTTCCTTCTAGGATCCCAATGAAAGAGTTATAGTCTTAACAGATCACAGTTAAAGTACCTTGCTTTTGTAAACTGCACAAAAACATATGACCATATGAATACATTTCTAGGGATGGACACGATCTTGGAAGGGCTCATGCCAGTGAGGAGACCTAAAATGTAAGTCTCCCTAGTTTCATGGGCAATGCGTCTCTGGATGGGCATATAGGAGGAAGACTATGGGCAAATGTGATTTTGGGAGATTATGGGTGGGTTTACAAGTACTTGTGATGATTTGTATCAAAGAGCATGGTTAGCTTCTTCTTTTTTTTTTTTTTTTTGGTTAGCTTCTTAATTGGGTTTCCAAATCCCACTAGTACCAGATAACAAGATTTTTTCCATACACTGGCACTGGGCATAAAGATTCCTCCTAGAGTGGTTTTCAAAATCTTTTAACACTTGTGGCAGGAAGTGTTAGGGGCTGGTTGTTCACAGACATCTATTCGCTGTCCTTCACCATGGATTGCATCACCAGGCTCCCTTGCCAGTTAATTTACAGTTGGGTTCAGCCATTGGGAAGCATCAGCAAGAGATGGGAGAAGAGGGAAGTCAGGATATTTTTCTCCTTCCCTCTCTGCTTTGGTACCAGTTTCCTGACAGCTGCTACAGGTCTCTTTGATAAATGATTACACTGCTTGGCCCCTCTTTCAGGGCTCCAGCTCTCACTGGGATCTAAAACTATTCCTCTCCCTTGACTCTTTAGTCCTAAGGATGGTAGCAACCTTTGGCTATTGACAGTCTCTGGGTCTCTGGGTACAGTATCTCAACTCCACTCTCTGTAAGTAGTGCCCCTTCATTAAAGTGTCTTCACTCAAACCATGTGAATTCTGTTCCCTCTTGGGAATTTTAATGATTCAGTGGAAAATATAAAGAATATATATGAATTTTTTTTAAAATCGTTTTTTGCTTTCTAAAGCACATTATACAAAAGGGGTTGTCACTTTCATTCTTTCTAAGTGTACCAAATCGTAAATGAAGGACACAGTCCAATCTGGGCTCAGAATTCAGAAGTCCTGGCTCATCCTCAAATGATGATCTAAAGTCATAGTTCATTAACTACCTGCGAAAATGTAAGGAACCCTGACGAGATCACTCCCCTTCCCCTCACCAAATCCACCAGTTCACCTGCATTCTGTTACTTTTACTTCTTGCCTTCCTCTGTTACCATGGAAAGCACTTCAGAAGCCAATGCCTCCACTGAGCTCTGAGGGTCTTTTTCTTAAGGACAGTGACACCATCTTTGTCCACTTTCTCTCTTCCAATATCAACTTTTCTCTCTCCTGGTTTACTTCCATTGGCATTTAAATATGCACCAGAACCTCCTATTTAAAACAAAATGAAATAAAGCAAAACCTGAAACCCTTTTCCTCTCTAGCCATCCCTCAATTTTGCTCCCCCTTGCAGTAAAACTTCACTGTCATCTATTTCTCACCTCCCATCCCCTTTCAACCATTCCATTTTTGACTTCTACTTCCATTATCCCACTAAATCTTTTATTTTCAAGGTCACCAATCAGGTCCATATTGCTAGATCCAAGAGTTCATTCCTCTGTCCTCATCTTACTTTATGACCCAAGTTGCATTCAACCCAACCCAACCCAAGCTGACAACTCTCTCTTCCTTCCTGGAACACTTTCTCCTCTTGGCTTCCTCAGCATCACACTCTCTCAGCTTCTCTCTGTGGCTCTTGGTTTGTCTCCTATTCCTTTGCTGAGCTCTTAAATGTCACCATGCTGTAGCTGAGTCCTCCCACTTCTTTTTCTTTTCTAACAATTTTTAAAAGTTAAAACTTAAGTTTTAAATTAAAAAAATTAATTTATTTCTTCTAGGCAGGGAAATTCATCTATAGTCCTTTGGGCTAAAATACTACTGATATGCTCATGACTGCCCAACAGACATCTTCAACCTTACTTGGTGAATCCATATAGATGTCTAATTTCAGACTTAACTCATTCAAGCAAAATTCTTGACCTCTCCCTTCCCCAGTTCACTTCTCCTCCATTCTTCCTCATCTCAAGAAATGGCACCACAACCATCCTTTCACTTACCCAAACAGAAAATCTAGGGGTCACCCTTTATTTCTCATTTTTCCTCATATCCAATCCATTCAGTTCAGTTCACTTCAGTCGCTCAGTCGTGTCTGACTCTTTGCGACCCCACAAATCGCAGCACGCCAGGCCTCCCTCTCCATCACCAACTCCCGGAGTTTACCCAAACCCATGTCCATCGAGTCGGTGATGCCATCCAACCATCTCATCCTCTGTCATCCCCTTCTCCTCCTGCCCCCAATCCTTCCCAGCATTAGGGTCTTTTCCAATGAGTCAACTCTTTGCTTGAGGTGGCCAAAGTATTGGAGTTTCAGCTTCAACATCAGTCCTTCCAATGAACGCTCAGGACTGATCTCCTTTAGGATGGACTGGTTAGATCTCCTTGCAGTCCAAGGGACTCTCAAGAGTCTTCTCCAACACCACAGTTCAAAAGCATCAATTCTTCGGCGCTCAGCTTTCTTCACTGTCCAACTCTCACATCCATACATGACCACTGGAAAAACCATAGCCTTGACTAGACGGACCTTTGTTAGCAAAGTAATGTCTCTGCTTTTAAATATGCTATCTAGGTTGGTCATAACCTTCCTTCCAAGGAGTAAGCGTCTTTTAATTTCATGGCTGCAATCACCATCAGCAGTGATTTTGGAGCCCCAAAAAATAAAGTCTGACACTGTTTCCACTGTTTCCCCATCTATTTCCCATGAAGTGATGGGGCCAGATGCCATGATCTTAGTTTTCTGAACGTTGAGCTTTAAGCCAACTTTTTCACTCTCCTCTTTCACTTTCATCAAGAGGCTCTTTAGTTCTTCTTCACTTTCTGCCATAAGGGTGGTGTCATCTGCATATCTGAGGTTATTGATATTTCTCCCAGTAATCTTGATTCCAGATTGTGTTTCTTCCAGCCCAGCGTTCCAATCCATTAGTGAGCCTTGATTCTACTTTCAAAATACATCTCAAACCTCTCCATGTTCCCCCATCCTGGCCACCATTCTAGTTGTAATCATCACCATGGAGACCTACTTGACCTCCCTGTTTTCACTCTAATCCACCTACCCACTATCTGTTTTCCACGAAGCAGCTAGGAGTGAGCTCCTAAAACCCACAAATCAGGTCATGTGCTTAATATGGTTCAATGGAGCCCATTACCCTTGCAATAAAGCACCGACTCCCCACTACAGCCCAGAGAGCACTCCCCATTCTGGTTCCTTTCAGTATTCCATTTCATTTCATACCATATTACTCTTCTCCATACTCCTGTCTACACCTCAAACTCTCCAAGCTTAGTTCTACTTTGCATGTGTTCTTTCCTTCAACGTGGCCTGTCTTCCCTTGGACCATTCATGTCATTTATGTCTCAGTTTCAATGTCACATCCTCAGAATGGTGATCCTTAAACTGCCTCAGTAGCCATGATCCTGCCTGAGTTTCTTCATAGCACTTACCAATGATCTGAAGTTATCTTTTTTATGTGTTTAATTTTCATTTTCTGAGTCTCCACTGGAATGTAAGCTTCATGAGATCTGACCTTGTCTGTTTTTTCCCCACAACAATATCTCTAGGGTCCAGAACAGTGCTGATACATGTAGTTACTCATTAAACATTTACAGAGTAAATGAGTGAACTATATCAAATAGGAGACCCCTTAACTTTTCATGTTTCTTTGGATATTGTGTTTGCTTTTTTCATTAGCTATTTCATTAATGATATTTAATTGTTGTTATTCAGTTGCTAAGTTGTGTTTGACTCTTTTGCAACCCCAAAGACTGTAGTCTGCCAGGCTCCTCTGTCCATGGCATTTCCCAGGCAAGAATACTGGAGTGGGTTGCCATTTCCTTCTCCAGGGAATACACCCAACCCAGAGATCTAACCCGCATCTCCTGCTTAGCAGGCAGAATTCTTTACCACTGAGCCACCTGGGAATCCCCAATGATATATAATATACACACTTATTTTCCTCTTGGCCACAGCTTATAAAGTTACAATTAACAAAGTTATAATTTGATAAATCATTTTTAAGAAGTATTTATCTAGCCTGTTACAGTTTTGTAAATCTTTCATTACTTATTCTAAACTTACACTCTGGTGAGAGAGGGTTAGTACTGCTAGCTCTCTGTTTTCTGGCCCACATAATTTCTGTAATATATATCTCCTGCCACAAAAATTCTGTAAAACAAAACACCCAAAATTCAGTGACTGAAAACAGTGATCTTTTATTTTCTCAAGTGTCTGTAAGTTGGCTAGGGGCTGGCTGATATTGGCTGGGCTTTGCTGGGGCTCCTCCCCTCCATGCCCCCAGCTTCCTCGGACCAGTGGGCTAGCCATGGTGTGTTTTCATGGGGATGGCAGGGCACTGTAGGCTAACTGCAACTATCCAAGGCCTCTTACCCTAGACTTGGAATGGGCATGCTGTCACTGCCACTTTATTCTGTTGGTCAAAGAAAGTCACTGCTGAACCTCAAGGCAAAAGGCAGGAACCTCAAGGTCACATGGAAAAGATCACTGACATGGAGAAGGTGAAAAATTGGAGGAGGGGACAATAACAATCCACTCTACCACAATTATGGGGATGTAAGTTTTCAATTCAGCATCAGAAAATATAGTTTTTATAATGTACCTCTCCTCACAGAAGCAGTAGTGTTCCTATCCTCATACATTATGGCACAAAGCAAGAGACTCTGAAATATATTTGTAGGGTAAGCATCAGAATGTTCATAGGAGTCACGGACACAATTGCAGACATACTCAGTATGGACAGAATCTAAAACCGGTTATCTCAACTGTTCTTTGTGTTTGGCAAGCATCTTTCCAAGGATGCTCACATATTAGGGAAAGGGGCTTACAGGTGTCCTGAGTGAGATCAAAACCAAGTCACATATAGAAAGATTCCGGAACCCAAATAGGTTTATTATGGAGAAGACTCAGGAGCAATATTAAAACTATCTTCAAATGTGTAGATACTGTGTAGGAGAAAGTTTAGACTTCTTCTGTAGGGCCACAAACTGTGGAACTAGAGAAGATGAACAGAAAAAATGATAGGAAAGAGAACTGGGCAGAACACATGGTAGAAAAAATTCTAATCCTTAAGCCTGCCCAACAGTGGAACCATTCCCATCACAGATGCATTCGAGAGGAGGTGGGCCAGGACATTTAATCATATTATTGTAACTGGCTTAGCAGCTGCTATTTACTGAAATGAAAGTAAAAGTGTTAGTCACTCACTTGTGTCCAACTCTTTGCGACACCATGGACTGTATACACTGTAGCCTGCCAGGCTTCTCCGTTCATGGAATTCTCCAGGCAAGAATACTGGAGTGAGTTGCTATTTCCTTCTCCAGGGGATCTTTCCAGCCCAGAGATCGATCCCGGGTCTCCTACGTTACAGGCAGATACTTTACTGTCTGAGCCCTGAAGTCCTACTCAATACCAGGGACTCTGCTAAGTACTTTAACAATTTTACTTCTAATTCGCACAACACTTCTAATGGTGTCAGTGCTGCTTATAATTTAAGCTGAGAAAATCAACACACAGTGATGAGTTCCTTTGTTCTGTCTGGGTCAAAGAGACAATGGGTGGAGGAGCTATGATCTGGCTGCTGGTCGGTTTGATTCCATATCCCCAGCTCTCCATGACACTGCACAGTCGTTTGTCAGAACACGGAATTCATGTATGAAATAGGAGAAATGGCTAAAGTAGATAAGCTTTATGATCTCTTCCAGTCCTGAGGGCTACAAGACTAAGAGATGCCACTGGCATATTGGATTGGAACCAATTAATGCACATTTGAAAGGACAGCTTTCTGCATCTGACGATTTCTGAAAAACTCTCCTATATGCCTTGGTGGATGGATACTGATCATTCAAGGTGCCTTTAAAATAAGAAGGGTGCTGTTCCTAAGACTCACAGTCATAGTCACTCTCCACTTTTACCTTGCACTCCCCTCTTCCCCAGGGTTCTGTGATGCCCCCGCACCCCCACTTCGGGCATGCTAATCCTCACATGTTCTGTGGGAGGGCGGGCTGGCAAATGGTAAGACCAGGAGGGAGTGACTCACCCAGCAAAGGGAGGCAGAGACAGAGGAGGGAAGGTGCGTCTCGACATCTCAGTCCACACCCCGCTCCTCGGTGCCCCCTTCTCCACAGGACAACGTCCTGGTGTGTGCATTTGCCCTTGTTCCCACCACTGCCTCTCCCTGATGTGACCATCAACATCTGTATGACCTCATCAAGGAGGTACTTGCCTCCTGCCCTCATCTCAGAGAGCAGTGCTTCTTCCTTCTTGAGGGGAACAGCCTCCCTCTGAAAGGACGATCTCAAAGTGGGTGATCCAGGGGAGTCTACCTTCCAGTCTTCTGGATTTTATTTTGATAATTTGGTATAACTGCTGTAAGCTGATTTAAATAGTTCAGTGAATAATTTAATTTTGTTTGCAGCTTTAGGCTTTTGAAAAACACAGGGTGTCATAGTAAAAATTCTAATAAGTAAAATGTGCAATGCATAATAAAATGTACATATTTTCTCATTACCATCTGCTTCTCCTTCTACTTCAGAGGAAGCCTACTTTAAGAGGTTAAAACCTCAGTGGGACATAAAATGTCAATCTTAGGTACTCCATCATGCGACCAGAGGAGCAATGTGTGCTGCTAGTCGAAGACCCACCCAACCTGTGGTCCATTTGCTCCACAGAACAAACAGGAAAGCCATGTCGCTTCTAGAGAGTCATCTCTCTGTGAGCCAACACCTGGGTTTCCATCATTCGACTCAGTGCTGGCAACAGCCACACTTCATGGGATCAAAGCATCTCAGGGTGGAAATGACTTTAGCTACCTTCCACCTCAACCTTCTAACTGATGCATGACTCCCTCCCCTAAAAGGCATCACAGGTAACGCTCTGTCTATACCCTTCCAATGACAGGACACAACTCTCTAACTACTCTACAGAGCAACTTTTCACTCTACTTCAATTAAAAACATTTTATCATTAATTGACTCAGTGCAAGGTACAGTCCTAGGTACCAAAGGAGGTGTGAAAAGCTGCAAGAAAACCCCTGTCCCCGAGGAGCCCACAATCTAGTGGAGGAATAAGACACACACTCAAGATACTTGAACATCATATAAGACCTTCAGTGCTAGAGGTGAAACCTGTGGAGACCATGCTGAATGGTGGTAAAGTTCTGGGCAAGAAGATACCCTATCCAGTCGTGGTGACTCGGGAAGCATCTCTTGATATCTGAAGTGAGGTGACCCAGCATTTCAAGAGGCCATCTGCTCCAGCCCTCTGCCTCTCTGTTGGCCTGTAGATGCCGTTCTTCCTTTCTGTGGTTTAATCTTAAATAAGCTGTTTGCCTCCCAGGGTGACTATCTTCTCCCTGGTGATGAGACTCCTGTGAGAACCAAAAACCTGCAAAGGGCTGCATTCTAGGCCCCACTTCTTGCTGACAAGGGGTGGGGGTAACTTTCCTTACGTGAAGGCTTGTCTGGTGGGTGAGGTGGGAATGACTCATTGCAAGACGGACATAGAACATGTCCACACCACAGAAACTCCAGAGCAACATCTCTTCTTCCCCTCTGCTTTGGTTACCGTGGAAATCTCTTGAGTGTGAAGGGATTTGGTAGCTCAGTTGGTAAAAAATCTGCCTGCGAAGCAGGAAACCTCGGTTCAATTCCTGGGTGGAGAAGATCCCCTGGAGAAAGGATAGGCTACCCACTCCAATATTGCTGGTCTTCCCTGGTGGCTCAGTTGCTAAGAATCTGCCTGCAATGCAGGAGACCTGGGTTTCATCCCTTGGTTGGGAAGATCCTGGGGAGAAGGGGACGGCTACCCATTCCAGTATTCTGGCCTGGAGAATTCCATTGACTGAGGAATTTGGCAGGCTACAGTTCAAGGGGTCGCAAAGAGTTGGACACGACTGAGCGACTTTCACTTTCAAAGGCAGAAAGTCAGAAATTGGTAACTGAGGGTAAGAAAGCTGTCAACACTGGGTGGGGGTGGGGTGCTGGGCTTAGTCACTCAGTCATGTCTGACTCTTTGCGACCCCATGGACTATATCCCACCAGTCTCCCCTGTCCATGGAGATTCTCCAGGCAAGAATATTGGAGTGGGCTGCCATGCCCTCCTCCAGGGGATCTTCCCAACCTAGGCATCGAACCCAGGTCTCCCACATTGCAGATCAATTCTTTACTAGCTGAGCTACCAGGGAAGTCAACACTAGGTGTGCTGAAACCAGAGGCCAGAAGGTGGTAATGGGAAAGCTTGTATCAGAAGGCCGGAGGGGGCAGGGTTGGATCTAGAGCCTAGAGCAGGACTGCCTCTGCTAATGCAAATCAGTAAGTCCAGAAACAGAAGAGGCTGCTCCACATAGACCCTGCCAGCTACACCCAGAGTTCTGAATGGACTACAAGGCGATAAATGTTCCAAAAAAATGAACCCTACTTGACAGCAACACTATTATACTCATCAAATCCTATCCGGAGAGTGTAGAGAAACAGGCAAGCTGAAAACAAGTTTACTGGTGTGTTGTTTGCTTGGTTGATTGATGTTTTAGAGCCTCCAGCTGCAGCTGGGGCAGGAAGTGCATGTGAAGAAAGAAACGTGGTGACACACACATACTTTGAACTCTCACAGCTTCTACTACCCGAGCCGCTTACGACAGGTATCAGTACCACCTTCATCTTTGTGTTTTCTGGTCCTCAGCCCCTCCAGATTTGGGGGGAGGCTACAATTAAAGAATGGAGTCTCACTTCACAGGACAGGTGTGCTAACCAGCACGGCTGCTGCTGGGGATGCGCTGGTAAGAGTTTAAACAACAGCTCTCCTTGGAGGGTGAGGGGGACTCTGATTTGCAGTGTTTGCAGATTTCTGTGGTGTTAACGTTCCCGCTATGGCCAATTCCAAGCCACCAGTATGAAGTCAGAGTGAGGAGCCGGGAGGAGATGCTGGCAGTTGGCTCTCAGGCCGGGTGCGGCTACTCCTAGATGCCATGGCTGTCACTCGCACCCATGGACCTGGGGTCAGCTTCCTTCCTACGTGGGCATCTCGTTCCCAGTGCTCCCAAATTCGCTTCCCCCTCAATCCTGATCTCGTGCCCTCTGGGCTTGCCTGGTGTAACTGACAGGTTAATCCCTATCATTACAGGCCCTGGGAGGAGAGGAGGACATACAGGAGCACCTTTTTAGATGTCTTCATTGTAACAGTGACTTCTTGGAGTGCTTACAGCTCTCACCCAAGGATGAGCATTTTAACGTAGAGTGGGAATTAGAAACAAGGGAAGTGCCGAGCTGCCCATGTATCTAAGCCTTGTTCTAGGTTCCTCTGGGGTAACTTGGTACATCATACCCAGACCCATGGTGAGTACCCAGACCACATGACTGAGAAAATGTAGGTCTAGTTGGAATATTTTCTATTCCTTGGCCCAATACACTGTCCAGGAGCCCTGAAGATCTTGGTTACAAGTAGCTTTTAATTACTTATTTGCACTGGCTGGAGGATACCATGATGTAGGACAATACAAGGCCTCCATGTAACCGTGACCTGCAATTTCACACTTTCGCAACAAGCCTTCAAGCAACATCCCACCCAAGTGGAAAAGGGCTGGGCGGGCTCATGTCTTCTCAGTGGGGCTGCTGACAGTCAAAGCCAGGGATACAGAGGACAGGAAAACCTGGCTCATTGATGCTAGATTTTCTCTAATCAGGCTTCTCTCAACTACTGTCCCAGGTAGGCCAACCTGGAGACATGTGGTAAAGGAAAGGGACTGTATTCGCTTCCCATGGGTTTTTGGATTTATTCACCGTCCTGCTGGGTCAGGGTTGGGGAGCAGGAGGTGGAGAGGGCATTCAAGTTGCCTAGCATCTGGATATACACACCCATCCCTGTACATGCACAACACGTGCACACACAGCTGCCCCTGACACCCCCAGAAGCTGGAGAACTCTTCCTCAATGCAACACCTGAGAGCAAGGCTATGTTTTCACAATACTGATGTTCAATAAACAGAATCACCTCTGCTGAGCACGTGAGTCGTACAACTCTGTGAGGAGGAGGCACCGAGGAGGCGATTTTAAAGATGAAGACACAGGTATCACGCATTGGCTGTGGTCTCAGGGCTGGTGAGCAGAGGCAGACAGGATCGGCCCTCTGGCCCCCAGCCCAGGGCTCTATCCTTGGAACTTGCCTCTCCTTGGGGGATTGTTGGAAGGTGAGCAGGGTGAAGACTGGGTATACTGCAAAGAGCTCTGACTTTCAGCCATCCAAGCTACAAAGTTAAATAAGCCTCTCACTCATACCCACTTCTCTTTTTCTCCCTGAGAAGCCCTGCACCTGCAGACCAACCTTGTCCTTCTCACTGCAGTCACAGTACAGACATCTCCCAGGAGACCTGAACCTTTAAAGCCACTGTTTGTCATGATATCACGAGGGCTATCTGGGCACCATTTGGCTAGGATGCCCAGACCTAGGAGAGCCTGTGGCCAGTGGCCGCGTAGGTGAAAATGCCCAGTCCCCTGAGAGCTCACAGCCCCCGTGTGGCCCACCTCTCCCTCCTCTTGCAACAGACTCTCCACTTCCTCAGCCAAACCAGACAGCCACAGGGATGGTCCTCCCTGGGCATGGCTCTTCTTTCAAAGCACGAAGCTCTATGTAAAGGATGACCTAGATTTCTTGGATGAGCGACTGCAATCTATAAATGTCTAACCATGCGCACAAAATCGCCTGAAGTGGAAAAGAGCTTTTAGCTCTATTGCCTCGACTGAGCCAGCCAATAGCCTTCCTTGGGGACTGCAGCCTCCATCCGGACCGTCACGTCTCAAGAATGAGGGATCTGAGAAACGTGAGGGAAGCTGTCCTCTTCACTTCTGCAAACTGGACACAGTCTTGGGTGTGGACGTGGGGAGGCTGCACCGGCGCTAACAGACAAGGGGTAGGAGGATGCGTGACGGGTGCCGGGCAGGCCTGGTGATGGGACTCTGGGACGAAGCCATGACTTTAAATTCTAAGAGCCGCTTTGGAAGATAGCGCCCACTGAATACCCTGGGTGAGTGGTTGCTCCTCCAGGGAACATCCAAGTCCCCAGGGAAAATCAGATTATCTGGCCAGGTAGAGACACTGGGATTTGAGTCCTTGGTGAGCTGCTGTCAATGCAACCTACTTGGCTCACGGGGTGATTGTCCCCCTGCAGGAATGTGCCTGGTGGGGAGTGGATGCCAGTAGGACCCCAGCTCAGCTTCCCAAGGAGGATGCAGAGAGATGCCCACAGATGGCTGGAGGCAGGCCAGCCCGGGAGGGGTGGGCCCAAGACAAAGACACGACACCACCGGGGAGGAATCTGGGGCAGAGTGCTCCGTGAGCTCTTCTTGCTTACTGGAGCGCGCTCGCATTGCTTCAGTCTCCTCTGCTAAACCCTCGGCCTTTTTCTGGCATGTTTGTTGACAGGCTGAATAGGCATTAAGAAGCAACTTGGGAATGTTCCAAACATTTACCCAGTGAAATAACACAAGGCCTGAGACTTACTGGATAGCCATGAGCTCAACCTTCTTCAGAAAGTTTTTCTCAATATTGACTTGATCCTAACAGCCACCTGGATAACCTCATTCCAGTGTACCACAACAGGGCTGACAAGACAGTCTCACCGCAAACTGTGCTTTCACCATAGAAACTGTCCTTGGCTCATAATTCTCTGCAGTGAACAGTCCTGGGCAAAAACCATCATCATACCACCATGTACAGTCAAGAGAACTGAGCAAAGCCTTTTGTAATCAGATAGAAGTTATTCTGAAAGCCTCCTCACTCCTTCGTTGGTTGTAGTTAGGATTAGATTACCTTTGATTAAATATAGAAAAATGCTTAGTAATCCATTAACCACGCAACAGTGATGAACTATTCCTACTTCTCTCGCTGGGTTTGGAACAATATTTTGTTTTTCTCTTTGCTCTGGTTTGGCTTCAGTTATTCCAGAGTGGGACAACGATTTTTCACGAAATACTTCTTTCTAACCAAAACCGAAAGAGGGGCTATCCACAGCGGTTGGTCACACCGTCCGTGCCCATGAGATGGGACATGGTTTCCTCTAAGCTCCCCATCCATGGCAGAGGGAGCAGGGGCATCCAAACTTCTTTCCAGTTCTCGGTTCTAAGTGCAACCCGTCCCTCAGGCCCTCAAGGCAGAAGGATTTCTCAGGGTTTACTGAGGTACTAGAGGGAAATCTGCATGAGGACCCAGGAATGACTTTGAAACAGAGAACTTCACAGGTGGGTGAGGAATCTCTTACTAAAACTGAAGCAAAGGAAAAAAAAAAAAAAACAACAAACTGCCCTTCACTCAGGTGCCAAGAGCCAAATAAGAAAATGTTTCACACATCCCCAGTCATGAAGCAGGGCTGTGTCACCGACTTACAGACAGCAAAAACGCAACACTGAAACTCTCAGGGCTAGTGTCAATTGGAACACGCAAGAGCCAGGAGCGGTGTTTGGTATTGTTGGAGGAAATACAGCATCTAATGGGAATAGATGAACTACATTCAAAGTCTCACCTGACTCTCTCTCCCTTGCTCACTGTCTCTCTGTTTCTCTTTTTGTTAAACATACATGAAGTGTTTCCTGGGTACCAGGCACTGTCCCAAGTATCTTCACATGTGCCAACTCTACGAGATAGGTGGTACTGTCATCTGATAGATGAAGAAACCGGGGTAAGGTAACTTGCTGGAGTTCCGCTCCTGAACAGTAATCCTGGGATCTGCACCCAGCGCCCGGCCCTGGGACAGCTCTGTCATCTCCGAGCCTCCACGTGCTCGCTTGCAGAGGAAGAACTTGATAGCATCTTGTTTCCATCCCTCTCAGCAGAGAGATAATCAGGAGATCCGTCAAGATAAGGAAAGCACTTTGACATCTTTTGGGGGAGAACAAGGTCCTGAACTAAGTCCAAACCACTATGATATCTGGTTGACTGGAAGGTCACAAATACCTAGGCTGCCTGACAGTAGTCACGTAGCACACAAGCCATCACTGCACTGTTGAAGTACTAACTGCACATTTATAAGCGTTTTCTCTCCTAACATGTTAGCTCATCTCACACCAACTCTGCGGGATGAGTATTATCTTTATTATTTGATAGATAAAAAAGCAGAGAAAGGTGAAGTGAGCTGCTTAAAGTTACACAGTGACTTAAAAGTGGTGAGTGCCTGACTTAAGTCCAGGTCTTTCGACTCAACCCCACCCTTGCCACTGTATCCTGCTGTCACTCACTCTGGGTTGTGAGGATTAAAGGCATCTCCTTTCTGTCATCTCTGGAGGGTTTCTGGTGCCAGTCTACCTGGGAAAGTAGCTGAGCATCCCCTACGCCTGTGGATGGGCTAGGCTATTGCAGTGTAAGCTCTGATAGTTGTCTTGTTTTTTTCTTTTTTGTAGTACAAGTGCCTGACCGAAGGTTTGATTGCCAAGGCATCCATTTCAAAGAGGTGACCTTCAAAGATGGCTGTCTCACAAATAAACGCACTGCCAGCCACAAGACTAGATAAAAAGCCAGGCTGCCGACTGGCTCTCCACCCCAGGCTCCTTGGCTTTAGAGATTGTGGCTGATTTCAATAACTGACCATTGAGCTACTTGTTTTTCCTTTCATCATGCTTTAAACTCCTGCCCTTACGTTTAAAGTTCACCAATAAAGAGTGAGATCTGCCCCCACCCTCAACCCCAATAAATGCAGAACCCCTGCCTGTGTGCCCTTTCTCTTGCTCCTCTTTTTCTTTCCTTCCTTCCCTCCCTCTCCTCCTCTCTCCCTCCCCCTACCTTGCTGTGGACTGCCTCTGGTATGCTGTGCAATTTCCATGTCTTGTAAGTAATAAACTTTTATTTTTTCAAAGTTTCCTGATGGCTATTACTGAACGGTATCTTGTAATCATAGTAAGAACCACAAAGGCTGGTCCAACCACAACACTAGTAACTAACAGGCTGAGACACGCACCAAACAGCTGTGCCACAAGCATTCTAATTTTCGCCACACTCACGCTGCTCTGTTTCACACGTGAAGAAACAGACTCAAAGAAGGTAAAAATAATCCATCGGCGGTCTCACAGTTAGGAAGCGGCGGAAGGGGCTACAAATGATTGTTCTGGTTATTTTCTCCAAAAATAACATAGTAGTATTATATTTATAATATAAAATATTATATCAATATAAATATAGGACTCAGCCCTATGTTCTGAATCCAGGGCTGTAGTCTCTGGCAGACCTGCACTGCCTTCTAAATGGGGATCCTCTGAGGATAAGGACAAGGGTTTCTTGACTTTCTGTCAGTTCCCTGCAGTCAGTCTCCAGTCTCCATTCTCCTGCTGTGCTTAGAACTGGGCCATTTCTTTCACCCAAATCACAGGACAGTAGTCTCATCTACATCCGCGGTAGATATGTTCCAACACCCCCAGTGGATGCCTGCAAGCAAAGATAGCACAAAACCCTATATACACCACGTATGCTTTTTCCTATTCCAACAAGTGGGTAGAGTCTACAGTGTGGATGTGCTGGATGATTCATGTCCTGGGCAGGACAAAGCAGGACGGTGTGAGATTTCATTACCACACTCAGAATGGCGTGCAATTAAAAAACTAAAAATAGAGTTACCATATGATCCTGCAATCCCACTCATGGGCATATATCTGGAAAAAGCTCTAATTTGAAAAGATATATGCCCCTCAGTGTTCATAGCACTATTTACAACAGCCAACACATGCAAGCAACCTAGATGTTCACTGACAGATGAATGGATAAAGGAGATGAGTGTGCATATATACACACATACACACACACAAACACACAATGGAATATTACTTGGCCATACAAAGAATGAAATAACATCATCTGCAGCAACATGGATGAACCTGGAGATTATCATACTAAATGAAGTAAGTCAGAGAAAGACAAATATCCTATGATATCACTTATATATGGAATCTAAAAAATAGGTACAAAATGAACTTACTTATAAAACAGAAATAGTCTCACAGATTGAAAACAAATTTATGGTTACCAAAGGTGACACAGGAGGTGGGATAAATTAGGAATTTGGGATTAACAGATACACACTACTATATATAAAATAGATAAACAACAAGAATTTACTGTATAGCACAGGGAACTGTACTCAGTCTTTTGTAATAACCTGTAAGGGAAAAGAATATGAAAAAGAATATATATATATATATGTAAGTAGATATATAAAAAACTAACTCACTGTGCTGTATACCTGAAACTAACAAGATATTGTAAATCAACTATACGTAAATAAAAAAAAAAATTAAAAGCACACATTAAAAATATTACATAAAAATAAGAAAATAAAACCTACGAATTGTTTATTTCTGGAATTTTCCTTTTAATATTTTCAGACCATGGTTGACCATGGGAACTGAAACTTCAAAAAGCAAAGTCTTGGATAAGGGGGGACTGCTCTGTGTAAAAACAGATATAGACTAGCAGTCAATGATAAACACAGGACAGTAGCTGTGCTCTTACAGGAAGAGTTAAATGTCTTTGGAAGAAACATGTAGTAAGGGTTTGTGTTCTGGAAATGTGAGAGAATGCAGGGAGGTGATGGTAAGGGAATGACAACAGTTTTTAGAAGAAAGGGTAAAAAGAAATCAAGAAACTCTAAGGACAAAGCAGGACCTAAGATTCAGGCTCTTCTTTCAACCTATGCTAATGCCACTGGCACTTACAGATCTCAACATCCATTTACAGATCTAAACACAGCAACCCCTTGACCCGGTGACAATCAGAGATTCCCAGGTATCTTTACGGGTTCTGAGCTTTAAGGTCACTGTACAACAGAACAAGCCTCGAGTGAGAAAAGCTTAGACTATAGTTTAAAAAGGCTTCCTGGGCTTGCAATCTTGAAAAGAATCCCCAAATTATCCACTGAAAAATTGACATTTTCTGGACTGAAATGGCAAAGGAAAATGCCTGAAGAAGCTGATATCCTAAGTGTTTGTGAGATCTAACAAGCTGATGCCAAGGTTTCTTTGACTTGTGTCTACAGCTGATCAGCAGCTCGTGGTCAGCTCTGAAGCCTGTTCTGAGCAGAGCAGAGCAGGAGGGAATGCCAAGGACAGGGTCACCAACCCCACACAGCACTGAAAACACCACAAAACAGCCAGACACACCTGAACACAGCACTTTCCATCACACACAACTCTTCCACATGCTCGGTCACATCTGACCATCACATCCACCTTGTGAGGTGGGTAGGGACATAGCCACTTGGCAGATGAGAAAGGCACAAAGACAGGGCTGATGTTCAGTCGGTCTAAGTGGTGTCTCTGTGGACAGATTGGGCCTGTGCTGCACCAGTTGGTAAATATTTTGAATATCACCCTGGATAAACAAGTGGCCCATGGATAACATCACCACCAGTGTGACAGGGTTGGTGCTCCAGCTCAGATGTTCTCATCTCAAGTCCAGGATCTTTGTTCTAAGAGAGCTGTGCCTGGGACTGAGGTGGGTGCAGAGATAACCAAGGTCCTATTCTAGCAACTGTCCAGAAGCTGCCAGCTATAACATGGTATGGAACACAAGAAGGGCCTGGAGGGAGGCATGAACGAAACACTAAGGCAGTGTGGGGGAAGGGGAAGGCTAGATCTGACTAGAAGAAGTGACTTAACTTTCATGCAGAGGTAGCATGTGAGGTGGGTCTTGAAGGTGGGGGTCAAACCTTGACAAACTAAGATGGAGGTAAAGACATTCTGGGTGAGGGAAGAAATGGTTTCTACTCTTGGAGATGAGCGAGTTAAAAGTATATTCAGGAAAGGATTGTGAAGCCAGTTGGGTTGAATCAGAAAGCACCTGTAGATAGGAAGTATGGAAACATGGGTCAGGGTCAAAGTGTTGGGAACCTAATATACCAAACTGGGGAGGGGCCCTTACTCTGATCTTTAAAATTCTGCAAAAGCAGATAGTCTATCCACACAAAGAAGAAGGCAGCAAACTCTCACCCAGTAATCTTTTAAACCTGAAGGTGGATGTGTCTTACAACCTGAGCCCTAAAAGCTCGTTTCAAGGCGGATCATTTCTAAAGAGCCTAGAACCTTAATTTCTTCTTGCATCTTTTCCCTAATTGCATTGCTACCAAGGGAATGCTAGAGAGTGTGTGAGTGGGTGTGTGAGTGTGTATGTGGGCATGTATGCACGCTTGCTGCTACAGTGAGGTCATATCAGAGCATGAAATAAAGGTTGGTTTTGCCTAATTTTGCTGTAATTCAGGACGCTCAGTCACTTGAAGTTAATTTTCCTCCCACACTTTGCCAGCATGAGTATCTTAACTCTCAATTTCCTTCCTCGTCATCGACCTTCCCAGACTACTTTAGAAGCCAAGGAACCATATGGAAGGCCATCTATGATTACAAGAGAGCCATGACTCTAGGGCTTCCCAAATCTGTCACAGGGATGCTGGCTCATCCACTTTCAGGCAAATTCAGACCCCAAAATGTACAAGACATCAGCAAAGACTGGACTTAAAGCTGGCAAGGCTTTGGCTTCAGATGCCTGATTAAGAGTTTGGTCACAGCAGGGTCAATATCATCATTTCATCTTTGTCCCCTCCTAGGCATCAGCTGGTAACTGTGCCCCTGATTCACGCTCGTGATTCAGGGAAAATTATGATCCCATAGCCAGTCTGGATAAGTCTAGAGCAGACGGATAAGCAGGAATCACTTCAAGGCTTTCCTCACTTACTGTGTATTTCCCCTTTACCTCCCACCTTTCCACACACCTGGTCACCTGTGGAAACCATAGGAAAGATCTATCTGTGTTAAGGTATTGAAGACTTCAATTTTCCTTCACTCATATTTGCATAATAATTTGTCATTCTGAGAGAAGATAACATAATGAAAAAAATCCACACCAGGTCAAATTTTCGGCTTTAGTGGGTGACTTTTGTTTTGTTTTTCTAGTGAGGTGGCCTTAATGTTAACGGAGAGTTTCAGGGCAAAAAAAAAAAAAAAAAAAATCAAAGGTTTTCTATCCTAGGATGAGTATGTTCAGACTTATCCAGAAGCAAATGAATATATTAAACCTGACTCACATTTCAAGTGAAAATGGCTTAAGAATAAGACAAAACAAAAAAGTAAACCAAACGACCTCCCTCAAAATAAATCCCAAGGTCTTACCTCTTATCTATTCCACCGAACTACTCAGGGATAGACACAGAATTTATATTTTTAAAAATCTCTCCAAAGGTATGATGGTTGCTCAAGTTTGCTTAGATTGCTTTAGACCACTTAGTTTATTCCTTGCTAAGGAAGGGGCAGATCTGAAAGCTACTAAATAACCCTTGAAGACATTTCCAATTTTAGCAATCAATGGTGAGATCTTCCAGTTGTCGTCAGGGCTACACACGGGAAGTACTTAACAAATAGGTGATCTGGTGCCAACGTTTACAGACTCCTCAGTGAGGACTGGTTAGTTCCAATTCATAAAGCACAATCAGAAGCAGATCAGAAATCAATCTGGAGGACTTCCCTGGTGGATCAGTGGTTAAGACTCTGTGCTCCCAATGCTGGGGACCGGGATTTGATCCCTGGTAAAGGAACTAGATTCTACATGCCACATGTGGGATTCCACATGGATTCCACTAAAGATTCCATATGGTGCAACAAAGATCAAAGATCCCATGTGACATAACTAAGACTTGCCACAGCCAAATATATATATATACACACACACACACATATATATTTTAATGAAAGAAATCAATCTGGGGTAAACCAGAGGACCATGAAACTGTTCTGACCCAAGGGAGTTCCTACTGTTTAGCAAAACCCTCTCTTCCTCAGGCTTGTAAAACCATAGTCTAAGGGGATATTTTAGCTCTGAAGCCAGAGATCAGGGGCCTGCACACACTCCAACATAAAGATGTCCATTCTCCCAGGCCCTTCACAGGCTTTGCTGATTAAGGGTCTTTGCCTACAGTGTCTGGGACATCTTCTCTCTCCTCTCTGCCCTGGAGCCCTGGGAAGTGTCCACTGGGGTCTATCACTTCTTGGGCATCAATGTAGGGATGACCCTGCTCTTTGGTGTTGAGTCAGGGGCATTTTATCCATAGTATGAATACATGATTTTTTCTCCCTTTTCCACCATCCAATTCTTGGGCCTTTTACCACTCATAATATTTCTGCCAGAGAGAGGACCCATGAGGAACTGAACACCAGTCATTTTATACTATTTCAGCCACTCCAGTAAAACTGGAACAGACTCAAAAGTATTATTAAAATGAAATGTGTGGGTTCTTGGTCACTTTCAATGAACCTCTCTTCTGCACCAGTATTGTTTCGCGAATTAACTTTCAAGGAGTCTGCCATTTCACCTCTTTGGTTCTCATGATGCTCCACAGAGCATTTCACCAGCACCAGATCACCTGATTAAACAAGGATGTTCTTGGTAGAGTTTTATTTATCTCCCCAACCCTGCCAGTATTCATCAGAAGGTGGGGGGGGGGGGGCTCTGGTTTCTGAGTCACTAGACATTTTGTTCCTCAGATCTTGGCCCTCACTTATTTGCTCAACACACAATCACAGAGGAATCCAAAGGATTAAACCAGAGGTGAAAGAGAAGTTAGTCATCTTCACTTGCTATCTTGTAGGCATTGAAAAGTCATGGCTTTGCCTTCTAGCAAGCTCTACCACACGGGAATGGATTGTGACAAGATTTCCTCTCACTTGAAGTCCTTATAGAAAGAATTTTTTATGCTAGCCAGTTTGGATGTTTTTTTTTTTAAATAACTTTTTCTATCTTATTGAGGTACAGTGAAAGGCATATGTTTTAACATATAGTTTCATGTCTTCTGACAAATATATACATCCTTATAACCCAAACCCCTCTCAAGATTTAGCATATTTCTATGACCCAGTAAGTTCCCTTATCTTCCTGGTCAGTTCCTCCTACTCACCCAACCATAAAACCATTTGTCTTTTTTCCTTTAAATCATAAGTTAGCTTTATCTATTTTATAATTTCATATATTGGAATCATACAGTATTTATTTTTGTGTGCAATGCTTCTTTCACAAAGCAAAACATTTTTGCAATTAACCAATGCTGACTCTTTCAGTAGTTCAATCCTTCTTACTGATGAGTAGGTATTCTGTTGTATACATGGCATACTGTTTATTCTTTATGATGTTGTGCGATATCTGGGTTGTTTCCCATTTTGGATTTTCATGGCAAAAGCAATTAATATAATGATTCAAAATTCATGGTCTGAAATCACAATTACTTTTTCATCAGCCTAATATTATGGACATTCTTGTATAAGTCATATCATATCTTATATAAGTCATAGGTCCATGATATGACTTATACTTTTCCTTTCTCTTGCAGGAATGCCTAGGGGTGGAACTGAAGGGTCAAAGGGTAGGTGTATATTTATTAGAAATAGCTAAACAGCTTTCCAAAGTGACTATAACATTTTATAATCTCATTCATAATGTTTAAGAGTTCTAGATGCTCCACATCCTCACCAACAGTTGATGCTGTCAGTCTTCTGATCTTATTGTTTCCATTTATCTGTCGAGCTCCTCTTCTGTTTACCTTACTTTAAATCCTTCAACATCTTTATAACAGTTATTTTAAATTCCCTCCTTATTAATTTCAACATTTGCATCAATTCTGAGTCTAGCTCTGTTAACCTTTTTTTCTTCTGGTTATGGGTCACATTTTCCTGCTTTTTAAATTTTCCTGTAATTTTATATTATGTGCTGGGCATTGTGGATACAATGTTGAGAATCCGTATCATGTTAATTTATAGCCACATTTAATTTACTGGGGCTTTAAAACCGATCCTGTCGAGGCTTGGATTTAGGCTTCGTTAGGGTGCCTCAAGAGCAGCCCCTATTCCAGGGCTCTAGTACTCCTCCTCTTGTGGTGCGATCTTTTTCATGTTTCAGCTGAATGCCTCAGGTGTTATCTCTCTACATTCTGGCTGGTTCCAAACTGCAATATTTCACAGACTATAAGACTTCCTCTGACTCACAGAACCCCAGTAACTATTTGGCAGTATGGAGTCTTACCACATTTGTACACAATTTAACATTTTGCAAAAGACTAAAGGAGATCCCTTCTTTCCAGTACCCTACTCCATAAATTCCAACCACCCCAGAAGCCCTGAACACAAACTCTACTTCCTCTACCAGGCAAGATGCT
Source organism: Okapia johnstoni (assembly GCA_024291935.2). Taxonomy (NCBI): domain Eukaryota; kingdom Metazoa; phylum Chordata; class Mammalia; order Artiodactyla; family Giraffidae; genus Okapia; species Okapia johnstoni. The sequence goes on along the minus strand of CM044307.1, from coordinate 63,472,022 downwards.
GAGTTCCAGTCTTCTGTGTAACAATTTTTAAAGTGCTTCCAGGAGAATGTCAAGATGAGTTTTGAGGTTTCTGCATATCTTTCCATTTTATCCATAATCACAAGTCTGTCCTGTTTTCTAATACCTAAAAATAGTTGTTTCACATGTTATGTCCAGTTTTATAGTTGTTCACAGCAGAAAAATACTTCCGATACTCAATAATCCACTAGAGCCAGAACTGTTTTGATATTTAATACTTCTATAAATGGGAAGCTGCAGTTCTTTGGTGAAATTTTAGTTCACTGACTCTGTATCTGTTCTCCTGGAGGTAAACAACTCATACTAACTCTTCTATGCATAACATTATCAAGACAAACATATGCTTAACGCTGTTAAGATTAAGAAGAAAAAAACAGTAATTTGTTTTCTTTTCAGCTGCTGTCATCTTATAACCCCATAGAATTTATTTCTATATCATTCATTAACTATTTATATTCTCTGTACTCTTTCTAGTCTTCCATTCTTATCTTAAAACCCAGAGACTAAACCTAAATTTAATAATACCCTACATTCTATACTGTTTGGCCAGATCTTGCTGTAATAGACAGATACTGTTTTAATGTGCCCAGAACATCAGCAAATATGTAGCAAAAATTTCCTCCCCAAATTCAATCATGTTCTACTCTTAAATTACTCCACCCCTGTGGCCATAATTGACTGGTTTAGGTAGTAGCCTTCTACCCCAATTTGAACCAATCAAAGTTCTTCACTGACAATTTTTTCACTGAACGTGAGGGAAAAAATATTAAATCTCTAATCGTTAAAGATACAGGATTTGCAGCTGTTAAGTGCCACATTCCCTGACTGGGGAGGAAACAAATCTTCAGTGAAAGAAAATGATAAGCTGATAAGCAGAGAAGCAAGTCAGAGAAAGAAGAAAGAGACAGAAAATACATTCTGGTATCTCATGATAGTGTTCTGGTCCCTAATTCCAGAGGTTTTGGCAACCCACTCCAGTGTTCTTGCCTGGAGAATCCCAGGGATGAGGGAGCCTGGTGGGCTGCCGTCTATGGGATCGCACTGAGTCGGACACGACTGAAGCGACTTAGCAGCAGCAGCAAAGGCCTACAAGTATCTTCTACTCCTTCTGTGGTTCAGTTACATCAAATACCTGTACTCCTTCAATAAACTCCATAAGAGAGTTCATATTGGATTTATCACTGCCCTAATATTTTGAAAAAATGAGAAAATCACTTTTTTGTGTCTTATTGACTAAATACCTATTACTATAGCTCATAGTCATGTACAATTTAAAATTATAGTACTACCGGCTACATTCATACTTACAAGTTCATACTTGCATGTGTTTATTATGACAACATCTGGTAATTTTTTTTGACCCAGCCATTTCGACCAGATATCGCCATCTTGTATCTCCATGAGCCAATTATGGATCCTTTGACAGTCTGCATTATTAATCTGGGAAGATGATACATTAACATTCAAGTCTATAAACTAACCCTAAACCCAACATTTTGCTTATCTACTATTTTTGATTATCTACTATAACAACAGTGTTAACTGCTCAGTCATGTTTGACTCTTTCCAACTCCGTGGGCTGTAGACCACCAGGCTCCTCTGTCCATGAAATTCTCCAGGCAAGAGTTCTGAAGATTCCCTTCCCCAGGGGATCTTCCCAACCCAGGGATCGAACCCTGATCTCCTGCACTGTGGGCACATTCTTTACTGTCTGAGCCACCAGGGAAGCCCCGTCTACTATAATAGTTTCTGATAATATTTTACATAAATGATTTCTTTCTACTTAAGATATCCATTTCACAGCAAAACAGAGGTTATGTATTAAATTTCATGTTGATAGAAACTGAGTCTCAGAAATGTTAAGAAACTTGCTAAGGGCAAAAACGTTCCTATGTGTGAGCATTAGGACTAGAACTCATAATTCAATCAGGGTATTAGTCCCTTAACCAGGAAAGTCTATTTCTATTAATGCAATTTCAGATTATGTTAACTTTTTGAGAAGTTACATGGCACTACTGGCTCAGACTGAATTAATAATCTACTAAAATCCTTTGATATTTTTCATAAGATGACAATTAATCTATTTTTTTCATCCAGAATATATACAAAGCAATATTATGAAACAAAAGTGCAAGACATTCATTCTTATTGAAGTGTCATCCAAGTTCTTTGTTCTTCCTTATTGATCTTCCTGAACTTTGATTTTTATCTAATGTACTTAGTATTTCCATCAATGTGTCTAACAAATCCACAGACTGCGTTTAAATTGAATGAAATGTCCAGAGCCACTCATAAGTGTTTACATCTGCAGAATGACATCTATCCATACGCATGTTTGTGTGTACACACTTTGATTTTAATTACTGACCAGCTCTGAATCTATCTAGATCTGTATGCAGCCTGTATTTGCCCATCCAACATTTACTGAGCATTTAGTTTTGACTGCAGCAGAGCCATCAGTGCCTCACCCATATACTCTTAGGCCTTCCCACTATAGTATATGCCCACCCAACTTCCACTTGCCTGAGGGCTTCCTTGGGAGGCCCCTTCCATCCTCACCTGTGTGCAAGGCAGCCCAGACATGGTGGAAAATTAACATCCCTTAGAAGCAGTCCTTAACCATGTAAGTACCCCAGTTCCTTTGCCTTAAGTAAGATAGTTCTGAAACCTCCTACCCTGACTCCAGAATAATAACCCACCTGACAATGCACCCTTCATAAACTGCGTTCCCAGTTTTTTCCTAGAATCATCTTTGAAGTAAGCTATTTGTATTCAAACTCTTGTCTCAGGATCTGCTTCTGAGAAAACCAAACTAAGACATTTAATTTTCACCTAAACAAAAATGCCCTTTAAAAGCCTTCACCATTATTATCTGTTTTGCAGATGAGAAAACCGCAGTAAATTAAGTTGCCTAAGGCTCACAATTGGTAAATAGAAGAGTTAGGGATGGCTCTGAAAGACCACGATGTAGTGTGGCCTCACATGGCCTCTTCTGTAATCTGTTCACTTCCTTCTTGGGATCAAGTTCTACCATGACCACGGCATTCCCGTGATTAAAACTGTGTGTGTTGTGTGTGTGTCTGGTGGGGTGTTGTGAGGTGGGGAGGAGAATAATACATTCTCTCAGTCACTTAACTCCAAGTCCTGCCTCTGACAGCAGGATTGAAGATTAAAGTCTGCAGTTCTGTTTTTGGTCTTTCTGGATACTAGCAGATCAGCATCTCAGTGCTGAGCAGGGAATGGGCTGAGTGTTTTGCGGGATGTCACGTGCAGGACATGGATAAGTATTTCAGTGCTACGTAACCAAAGTGTCACGTTTCAGTGCTGCGTAACCAAAGTGCAGGACATGGATAAGTATTTCAGTGCTGCGTAACCAAAGTGTCACGTGCAGGACATGGATAAGTATTTCAGTGCTGCGTAACCAAAGTGTCACGTGCAGGACATGGATAAGTATTTCAGTGCTACGTAACCAAAGTGTCACGTGCAGGACATGGATAAGTATTTCAGTGCTACGTAACCAAAGTGTCACGTGCAGGACATGGATAAGTATTTCAGTGCTACGTAACCAAAGTGTCACGTGCAGGACATGGATAAGTATTTCAGTGCTACGTAACCAAAGTGTCACGTGCAGGACATGGATAAGTATTTCAGTGCTATGTAACCAAAGTTGTTGTTTAGTCACTAAGTTGCGTCTGACTCTTTGAGACCCCGTGGACTGTAGCCCACCAGGCTCCTCTGTCCATGGGATTTCCCAGGCAATAATACTGGAGTGGGTTGCCATTTCCTTCTCCAGGGGATCTTTCCAACCCAGGGACAGAACCCATGTCTCCTGTACTGGCAGGCGGATCCTTTACGCTGAGCCACCGGGGAAGCCTGTGTAACCAAAGTATCTTATTCTGGACTCTCCTCATTGCCTTCTTTAAGACAGATACAGCACTCTAGTTCATCACCCAAGAAATGAGACTAGATTCCTTTGAATTTTCTGGAACTTAATCATCTGTTTTTCTTAGCTCTGAGAATACTTTTATCTTTAAGATTTCAATACAGAAAATTATAGGCGTATACCACAGTAGGCGAAAACAGTGTAAGGGACCTCTGTGGACCTCCCCAGCTTCAGCACTGATCAGTACATGGCCAATCCATCTATATCTCCACTCGCTTCTCCCTTTCATGTTTTTCAAAAGCAAATCCCAAACATGGTATGTCATTAGTAACTATTTAAGTATGTATTTTAAAAAAGAACTTCTAAGAAAAAAAAATGCATCATTAATCTGCCTAAAATAAAATCAACAGTAATTACTTAATATCATCAAATATCCAGTCACTAGCATATAAATTTCCAAGTACATATAATTATAAAATAATTATGAATACATGTGTGTATATATTTAGAAAAATGGTTCACAGATTATGACTGGTTGACAAATCCTTAAATCTCTTTTAGTCCAGAGAATCCTCCTCTGTCTTTCTTACAAGTTTTAGGGTACTTTCTCAGTTAACTGAAGCTAAATCTGTCTCAGGCAGACTTGGTGCTTGCTGGCCAGGTAACAGGACCCTGAGCCATGGGGACAGAGAGGCTGGGGGAGTCATGGGCACAGTAACTGCAGGGAGTGGGTCCTTCCAGGTTTATTTAAAGCAGTACCAGTCAGGTGAACGCCAGTCACCAAGCACTTGGCTCATCCTTGGCAATAACAGAGGACAAAGTTCAGCAGCCAGGAGTGTGGGAACTACAGCTCTCTTCTGGGAAGCAACAATCAGAAGCTAGAGTGACTCACTGTGGCCTAACACACCTGGGAGTGGGGGTCAGTGAGGAACCCACCAAAGCAGGTTTGGATGGAGTAAATCTGGGCCCCAGGATGCTAGTGAGCTAGGGAGAATGAGGGGAAGGAAGCACGAAAACATCCCTATGCATCTGGCATTAAATAAGTGAATGAAGAATTAACCAAAATAATTAACTGCTCATCAGATTTAAGGATGCTCTGCAGGCTGTAACTACATTCTAACAAGATAGACTCATAAATCATAATGCTGGGACATTTCCTGGCTTCTTACATGTTGTGGCCCCCTTAAAATGGGGTTGTTCACAAGATTACAAAAACAAGTCCTGGAGGATAGAGGTTAAGAGACATCAGTGCAGGGAAGCCAGACATAGTGACCTTTGCTCCTTCACCCGAGAAATTCCCAAACGATTTCACCCCTGGCTGCCTTACTGCTCTGGTATTCCACTCTCGCCTTCACTCTAGAACTGCCAGTCTCTGAAAAACAGTGCCTCTGGTCCCCACTCTCTTTGCTCATGTCAATTAACCATTGTTGCCTCTACAATGGAAGCTCCATCCTGGCAGCATCTTCTGCCTGAAGACTTTGGTAAGAACCTCAGCAGTTTCCCTAGGGCCCTGGACCACTCTCTGGAAAAGCCAAAGCAGACCACATGGCCTCCCCCACACCACTGCCAACCATCTCTTCTACTCTGCAGAAGATTCACAGATGTACCAAATTGTAGCATCTTTGAGTTTCTACTAGGTATCTTTCCCAGTTGTTACTTCTTAAGAGTCAGAAAGTTAACAAGGCCCTAAGATTTTTCCCAGTACCTGAAAGGAAAGCTTCCCTTCAGCAAAACCGGTCTGACTTTTCCTATTCATTAGGAAAAAAAAAAGCTCACCTCAAGACTTTTAAGTTAATGGGAGCTTTTGTGTCCTTCATTTATTATAACTATAGTCAGTCATAACTTAATTAGCATTTAGCACTGAAAAGAAATGAGTAACTACTCTTCTTTTCTTGTAATGTCTTTAATTCCTCATTAGAATCATTTTAGTTGCCAAGCAACCTTCACTTTTATGTCTCATACATGAAGAGATTATGCCAGAATTATTTTTTAAAATCAACTGTAGGATGGAGTAGCAACTCTGTATGCTAGTACACCGCTTTATAAATATTGATTTTAAGATCAAAATTGTTTACCATGTGAATTATGAAAAGCAAAGAGTTAATTATAGTCAACCTACCAGAAAAAGTTAACATGATTGCAGAACATAAATATGCATAGAATAGAATCTAGGAAGACACACCCAACTGTGTCAATAGTGTTTATCTTGCTTTTGGTGGTAGAATGGATGAATGCAATTTTCTTCTTTTTGCAAGTCTGTATTTTGTAAGCTTTCTATAGTGAATATAATTTAAAAAGCTATTAAAATTTTAAAAGTAAGACATGAGAACTGAGTTACAATTAGATCTTTGTAAATACTAGAAAATGGATGCTAGCTAAACTTACTGTGGTAATCATTTCACAGTACATATCAATCAAACCACCATGCTGTACACCTTAACCTTACACAGTGATGTATGTCTATTTCTCAAAAAAACTAGAAAAATGTAAGTATGTGAATTGAGTCAGTCAGATCTTTGTAAATACAAGAACTTACAAAGTGGCAAATTTTATGTTATGTTCACTTTACCACAATAAAAAAGCCTATGCAAGTACAACATAGATTCAGTCTCATTAATAATTTAGGGAAAAATGGATTTATATTTGGTTGGCCTTCTAATTCCTCACCCCAAAGATACTGACTCTTCTAATAATCAAAAGTACTTTCTTTAAAAATGTACAAGTTCCCAAAGGACTTTCAAGTTCACATTCAACATCATAATTGAAATCTGATTATGGCATTTTCAGTCTCAGAAATCATTTCAAGAATATGACAATAGGGGAAACTGAGGCTCTGAGTTACAAAATGACAAGTCTAAGTGCTCTGGATTTAAGCCAATGACAACCTCAAAAACAGAACTGAAAGTTTCTTTTTTTTTCACTGAAAAGCACCAACAAACTTTTACCAAACATCCACAACAGTGGAATATGAAATTACATCATAAAAAGTGAAGTGAAGTCCCTCAGTCGTGTCCGACTCTTTGCGATCCCATGGACTGTAGCCTACCAGGCTCCTCCGTCCATGGGATTCTCCAGGCAAGAATACTGGAATGGGTTGCCATTTCCTTCTCCAGGGGATCTTCCTGACCCAGGGATCGAACCTGGGTCTCCTGCATTGCAGGCAGATGCTTTACCCTCTGACCCACCAGAAAGCCCTCATCATACAATGGATTTAATAAAACTTTGATTAAAATCAGAATGGAGGGACTTCCCTGGTGGTCCAGTGGTTAAGAACCTGCTTGCAATGCAGGGGACAGGGTTTCAACCTCAGTAGGGGAACTAAGATCCCACATGATGCGGAGCAACTAAGCCTGCGCCACAACTGCTAAGCCCTTGTGCCACATCTAGAGGGACCATATGCCGCCACAAAAGGAAGATCCCGCGTGCTGCAGCTGAGGTCATAGCAGCCAAATAAATGAGCAAATAGCAAAAATGACAATGGGATAGTCACCAAATCTTTAGAACAGGGTTTTTTTTTTTTTTTTTTTTCAAGTTTAGAGTTAATACAGGAAAAGATAACAGATAAAAGAAAACATCAACAATTTAACTACATAAAAATGTAAAATTTCACTTCATTAATATCCCAAAACCAACGTAAAAATGGAAAGGAGTGAGGAAAAAGATGCCAGTAACAAACACCAATCAAACAGTTAACAGGCTTTAAAAAAAAAAAAACCAAACACCAACATAAAAAGCTTTTGCAAACCTCTAATAAGAAGAACATTAAGCAAGTGATAAATAGGCAAAGGATATAAACAGTTCACAAAATCAGAAATATAGTAAGCAATGAACTTATGAAAACACCTTCAACAAAAGCTTGCTTTTATATATCAATAGTACCTGTTACCACATGGAGAGATACGAAGGCAAATGATTAAACAGATGGAATCAGAAACAAAGAGAGACAGCATGTAATATATAAACACATCAAGAACAGAGTCACAAAATTGAGGTTTAGCTGACCAGAAATAAGGGAAAATTTAATCATGGAGAATTTTTAGAGGAGATAAATTAAGAGAACAAAAACACAGAGTGATAACTTTGACTCTAGAATGAGAATCTCTCAGTATTAAAGTTCCACTGTGACATCTTTTTAATGTTATATAGGTTTCAGGTATACAGCACTATAATTCAGTGTTTCTATACAATACACAGTGATCACCCCCAAAAGTCTATTTACCACCTGTTGCCATACAACTGACCCCCTGCACCTCTTTCCTCCAACCCCCAGTCCCCTTCCTCTTTTGTGACCACAGAACTGTCACTTCTTTAAGAAAATTTCTCAACTTCACTGATACATAACTCTTTATCTCTAAGGTATATTGTTCCTTTTCTTTGAAGAACACATGGAGAGTTGTTTTATAAGATATTTAGATGAAAGAAAGAAGTAAAACAAAGGCAAATAATATTTCTCCTAACGAGGTAACACAAAGTAAGATTTCCAGCTTTCAGCTTCCTACCTTGGCCATGTAAGCATCCTCTGCAGCTGCGGGAAAGTGCTAGTAAATGTTTAACAATGTCCTCTCCAGGGGTGGGTTGAGAAAAAGCCCTGATTAGTAGTGTTGGCCCATTTCCTTGGTGTAAATACTCCCAAAGCAGGCAACATCAAGCTCCTGGCATGACTTCATGACCATGGAGCTGGGAAGAGACGCAGGTGTGTCTACCTACTATGTGTATTAATACATGTATGACATGTATGTGCTATACATGAATATCATACTGTTACAAAGCATTCATGGGCTTCCCTGATGGCTCAGACAGTAAAGAATCTGCCTGCAATGCAAGAGACCTGAGTTTGATCCCTGGGTTGGGAAGATCCCCTGGAGAAGGGAACAGCTACCCACTCTAGCATTCCTGGTTGGCGGACTCCATGAACTGAGGAGCCTAGCAGGCTGCAGTACGTGGGTCGCGAAGAGTCAGACAGTACTGAGTAGTTGAGCACAGCACACACACAGCATACAGCATTCGTACCATACAGACACAATGAACATCATCTCAAGATAATGGATGACAGTAAAATGTGATGATATATTAGGAAATGACAGAGAAGGCGATGGCACCCCACTCCAGTGTTCTTGCCTGGAAAATCCCATGGACGGAGGAGCCTGCTAGGCTGCAGTCCATGGGGTCGCACAGAGTCGGACACGACTGAGCGACTTCACTTTCCCTTTTCACTTTCATGCACTGGAGAAGGAAATGGCAACAACTCCAGTGTTCTTGCCTGGAGAATCCCAGGGACGGGGAGCCTGTCGGCTGCCGTCTATGGGGTCGCACCGAGTCGGACATGACTGGTGCGACTTAGCAGCAGCAGCATTAGGAAATGATGAGTTTTGAGAGTTTATTTTTAATACAATTGTAAGTTTATGTAATTTAATTTTTATTGGTGGTTGTGTTTAGCAACTGGCCGGCCAAACTCTTGAAGAGGTAACAACTTGTTCTTGAAGAGTAAGGCTTTCAAGATTGTGACAGCATCCAATCGAGTGTGGTGCCCTGTGTATCTGCAGAGGCCATGTGAAGCTCGCCTGCTTCTACTCTCACTCTTTCCCTGCTGTCTTCCTTATAATCACTTTAGGACAACCACAACAGCTGGCAGCTCAAACTATCTGCATACCAAGGCACTAAGTCCAGCAGCCGTAACTGCTCCAGGAAGAAACAGGTGGGTCCTTCCCTCGGGAACTGGGCCAGAGATGAGGCCTGCACTTCAGATGACCTTCCCCAGTGGTCTCACCACCCATCACTGCTGGTTCAGCCAACAACTGAACATAACATATTGCTTTTTTTTTGGCCATATTGGGTGGCATGTAGCATCTTAGTTCCCAGTCCGGATCCAAACCTGAGCCCCCTACATTGGAAGCACAGTCTTAACCACTGGACCATCAGGGAAGTCCCCTGAACATATTGCCTTTGTTTTCACACTACTTCCTAATGTGTTTCCATCATGAACTTAATAACCTTCATGTCAACAGAGGGCCTTAAAAAGTCTGCTGGAAAAGCAGCACTTTTGGAGCAGTGCTCAGAGGCGGCACTGCTCCAGTTCCCCCAGCTAAGCCACTACTTGCGAGTCTTGACCTGTGGGGGACAGGCACACTCTAAGAAGCCAGGCCCTCCAGCACCACAGTGAACTGGGCTGAGTGTGGCTTAAAGCTGGAAATGCAGGTTGGGAATGCTGCCTTTGCAGGCCAGGAACCAAAGTATAGTGATGACAGACACCCACTTTCTGTCTACTCCATGGCCAAAAGACTGACAGGCGGGAGTTTTCAAAAGAGTTCCTACATCTGAGAAGGGATAGAAATGCAGATAAATTTGATGCAAGTGGGCACAGTGTTACAAACCTGCTCAGGGTTTCTCTTGCTAGATCTGGACTGACTGCTTCAGACATGCCCAGGAGGCTGGCTTCACCTCACGACTGTCCGGTTGAAAAGCTATTTGCTCTATCGTTTTTCAGAGGATTTATATTCCTCAAGCTTTCCATGTTTCCTTAGAAAGCCTGAGAAAATGCTCTGATACGTCCAAGAAGCAGGTATGTGTGCTGTAGGATGGTATTTCTCAAAATCAGTTTGTGGGTCACCTCCCTCAAAGCCACAGTGACTGCAGGCTTAATGAAAAATTCTGGAGTTGACCCCCAGGAATCTGAATGCTGAACACACCCCACAACGATGACTGCTCCTGTTAAAGTTGGAGAACCTCCGGTAGAGTGGAGAGAACAGGAATCTGAGACCAGAGTCCAGACCTCAGCAGCTCTCCCACTCATGAGGGAGACCACTTTCCACAGGTTAATAATGTTCCTGAGCTTCAAATGCCCATTAATTAAAAAAGCAAAAATAATATCCACTTCACAGGGTTGTTGTGAACATGGATGAGACCAGTTCAGGTAAAGGTCCAACACCCTACTGCACAGACACTTATTTACTGACACCATCAGTCTCCTGTCTACCTGTCTCTCTTTTTCTCTCAGTAATCTCACTTCTCTGGCTGGAGTTACTGAACTAAAATGCTCAACCTTCCTGAACACTGTCAACCTTATGCATGTACACTGTGAGGACCACCTCTGTTCTCTGTTGCAGATGGAGGTCTGCTCTAAACACCATCGCACAACAGAGCATGGATGTGAGTGGAGGGGACTTCCCATCTCCTTTCTCAGGCCTGGCAGTCACTGTGTCTCACACCCAGGAGAGGGCAGACATGCCAGCCGGGCAGTACGCAGCATCCCCATCACACAATACGAGTTCATTCCAGGGGGCTGAGAATGGTCATACCTGGGAGCTGCTCTGATGCCCAGAAGTTTCAGGACGTGGGTGCCTTAAGGACCATCCACTACAGTGAAATCTTGTAGCTATGACTCCCAGAGATGGGACTTCCACCGAGGAGGCTACTGGTACCGCTGTGGTCTTCACAAAGGGCCTGTGCTCATGCCAGCCAGCCTTCCTGACCCTACACTTGGTTTTGTTCCTTGGACTTGCTGGTTCTTGGATGTGAGTGCCCTTCAATGTCATGGCCGTTGGCTTCTGCCCTTGTGCCTCTGTTGCCTTTGGACACCTGGCTTTGGTGCAGACTAAAGCTGCAGAGTGCTGAGGAACCCTGAATCTTGCCTCTGCCATGGAGGGAACTGTAGTTCCAACAAGTATGTGTGTGTGTTTTTGGTTCTAACTTTAAAAATAGATGTAGTGTTTTATCTTTAATTAGCTGAGGTCTATACAATGTTTTTAGCAACCGATGTCTATACAGTGCTTTTAACAACCAACTGCAGGAAATATACCTGTTAGTGGTATGAGAAATAAACCTACTAGTCTTGGGGTTTTCTTCTTTGGGAGACACAATGTATACACAAATTTTAATTAACTCAGAATTTGTTTGAGAGAGAATTTCAGGCAGATACCTGGTATATGGATAGGGCTCAATAAATATTTCCTGCATTGAATGGAATTTAATTTCTAATCCGGGGGACACCAAGCCTACAGATTGTGGGCACAGAGAATAGACGTGTTCTGTGCAGCCTGAAGGGCTCCCCTGAGTGAGGGGAGGCCTGCCCTAGGAGAAGAACCCAAACATGGCCCTGCTCAGGTTGTAAGAGGCTTCTGGGAGGGGAGACATGAAGGCAGTTGTTTTAAATCTTATAGGTTTTATTTATTTTCTTGTTTGTCCATGGAGATAGTAATACGAGACCTATTTCACAGTTGTTTTTGGTTTAAAAGAAAATCAATACATATAGCCTTCAAACACACACACACAATAAATAAGATACTACTGTTTCCTCTCTCATTGACATGTAAGACAAAGACGCTGAGGTTCTTCCCACGCCCCACCAGGGAGCAGGACTGCTTGCTGAGGGTCCCTCACTGGGACGTGCCTGCAGTTTTCTTTCTGATGCTGTCACAGTTGTCTTACGTTCCGAGGGAGGCAGAATTGGGATATCTGAAACCTTCCATTTGACTCTCAAAGCTGGCAGCCCTCTTACAAAGTGAAAACATTATAAAGAGCTCAGATGATCTCATAGGTCTTTCCTACCTCTGAAACAGATGGTGTGATTCACATACATTTGACATAAATGTACCAGGTTGTGATGATTTGCCTCATTATGCATTTGCCTGGATTCACCAGCAATAATACGGTAAAGATGTAAAAGCATGACCTCTGCTTAAAACAGAAGGTGGGAGTGGGTTGTTTCACGGTGAAAACAACACACGATGACTCAGGCTCTGAATTTCTAATCACAGATCTGTAACCTTGTGTGTGACACTAGGAAGCTTGCTAGTACACCCTTAATTTGCACGTGCTGGTCATCCACCCTTAAAGGCCTTGTAATAAGTCCTTCCTCTGAGAACAGTGTGGGAGGTAATTAATGGTTAATAATACTAAAGGGGGAGCAGTCTGCACAGACTGCCAAATGCCCAGGATGCCTTAGAGTCTAGTAGCTGGAGCTGCTAGAAGAATGTAAATCCCACACTGCTTTTCCCCTTTGAGCCAACTGTTCACCCAGGCTGGCACCATTGAACAGACTTTCTGCAAAGAAGGGAATATTTTCTATTTACTCTGTCCAGCAGCAGGTACCATTCATGACTCTTGAGCATTTGAAATATGGCTGCTGAGGCTTAGGAACAGAATTTTACATTTGATTTAATTTTAATTAAAATGTCTACACAAATAGCCACATAGAGGTAGGGGCTACCATATTGAACAGCAAAGCTATAGTCAATTCAAAGCATCTACACCAAGGTAAGGTTGAGAAAGTAGTAAAAAATAAATTAATAGATTAACTAATCAGTCTTCACGTTCAAAAGAGTTTTTTTCCCTCCACCTTCTTTTCCAAGTTGGTGGGAGGAGTGGCTGAAATCTGAGTTTAAAGGGAGAGATTACCCGAAAAAAAAGAAAAGAAAACTTTTCTCACATTTCAACAGTACTATTTCCCTCTTTTCATGGGTATTCAAATGAGAAGACTTCTAAACTCATGAAGAAAAACTAAGCCAGACTGTTTTATTCTAAAGCAAAACTCTTCTATATTAATCAGAGAAAATAACAAGTAAGATGTCTCAAAAAAATTAAAAAAAATTAACCTTGCTCATTACTATTCTCTGATCACCTCCAAAGAGACCTACAAAGGCGGAAGTGACACAGCTGGCTGGCTGCCTGTCACCGCCCTGCTTGAATCCCCAGCTCCACTGGACACCTCAACTGATAACCAGAGTCAAAATCACAGACAAAACTGCTGGTTCCCATTCCCTCCAGACATAGGGTGTCTTTTCTTTTCTGCCTCTTTCATGTAAATTCTGTGGCAGGAAGCCCTTCAGGACATCACGTGCAAAGCCTTGCCTAGAGATGGCACCTTCCTGCCTCCCGCAGCATTCTCACAGTCCTGCTCAGAGATTTGAACAGAGAGTGGCTGCTCTCCCCAACATGCATGCTCAACCCCAGAGTGAACTTACTCCAAGTCTTCATGGTTTAAGGAATTTATTCCTCCTGCATGCATTAGCTTATCACTGCCCTGTCTTTTGCAAATTTCCCCCCCTGAACAGTGCATTTCTCAGGAATTCTAAGCTTGAATAATGGAAGAGGGGTTTGGTCACTGTAATTCTCCTCATGCAACAGCCAGTCAGGTGCAATTAGGGGCTTAATTAGGGACTATCTATGCTCATGATAATGGTTAAAAGACCATTAGACTCAATGGGATTTTTATACCTTTGGGATTTTAAGGTACTTTTCAGTTCAATATAATCCAGGAAACAAAGTATCTTTAGCCCTCTTAGGATTCATTCATTGAGGGGAGTGGGTTAGGCTTGCTTATTCTGCAGGGCTTCAGAATTCCCTCCTGTATTTTTCAGGTTGACGGCTGGACGATTTGAAGGTTAGAAAAATAGCCCTGAACCCTGAGGGCAATTGCATGACTGACACATGAGGAAGAAAGGCGGCAGGATTGTTGGGTCCTGTTTCCTCAACAGTGAAATGGAAAGAGGATAAAAATGCTTATTCATGAAATAGTCACAGTGCCCTGCCAAAGACCAGTAAATAAGACGACCATGACTGTGTGAGAAGCTTTGCAGCTTATGAATTGGGAACCAGGTGAAAGTCAAGTGCCTGATGAACAATGGCTCATCACTGCCATGCTTCCCCCCACCCCCTGGCTTCTAGTTTATCTCCTTGCATGGTTATTTTCCAAAGAGGTTAAATAGAAAACCACTTATTTTGCCCCTGAATTCATCCTTAGCTGCAAGACTAAAGTGTAAATAAATAACAATTCAATTAAAATTTAATGTTGAATTAGTAAAAAAAAAAAAAAAGGCTCCTTCTTTTCCAACTTAAAAAGTCTAAAACAAAAAAGCAGTGATTCTCAAAGTGAGGTTCTTGGATTAACTGCAGCAGCATCACCTGGGAAACTGATAGAACAGTAAGTTCTTGGGCCCCACCTTGGACCTTTGAGAACAGTCAGTCTGGGGGTGGAGCCCAGCAATCTGTGTTACCACAAAAACCGCCAGATGATTTCGCAGGAACGTTTGAGAACCGCTGCTTTAAATCAATGTTGGAATCATGGAAACTATTCACTGCTTTGCTAAATCCAATTAAAGGAGAATCCCCAAAATGTCCAATTTTCCTAAGTCTACAAATAAGGTCTGACCGAGCACTACACAGATTCAGTGAAAGTCACTGAGTCGTGTCTGACTCTTTGTGACCCCATGGACTATACAGTCCATGGAATTCTCCAGGCCATAATACTGGAGTGGGTAGCCTTTCCCTCCTCCAGGGGATCTTCCCAACCCAGGGATCGAACCCAGGTGTCCCGCATTGCAGGTGGATTCTTCACCAGCTGAGCTAGAAGGGAACACAGATGCAGCCAATGAATAAATCCCTCATTCTGAGTTCTAAGAATCCCGTAAGTCATGCTACCTGGGATCCTATCAAGCACCTGGAATTTGACCAAGTCTTCCTTACGCTCCCTGGAATGTACCAGAGTAGGGTGTTCTGGGGCTTCTGAGCTGAGCCACAAAAGCTCATCGGCTTCCCAGTGGGAGACAGAGAGGTCCCAAAGGAGAAAAGTGGGTACCAGTGATAACGGAACTCTATGAATTTTCCATCATTCCTTTTTCAGGGAGGGGAACAAATGTTTAGTACTTTTCCATCACTATTTCATATATAACAATCAAAAGAGTGTGCCTACAATTTTTTTTTTTTAAATAGGGCATCTTTGCCGATAACCCTTGTCAGCTGCGCTGAGCCGCTCACCCCTCGTGGTGTGTTGGGCGATGACAGAGTGCAGCATCTAGATAACTTCCGGCCAACATGTCTGGCTGCTCCTTTCATAGATTCCCAGTCTTCAACCACGCCGCTCATTTGCCAGTATCTCCCAGGCACAGACAGTTTGGCCTTACTCAGTCCTTTCCTATTCCACCACAACCACACTTCGAGATGGTGAGGGGAATTATTCAAACTTTGCCATCCAATGATCCAAACTGCTGTCTGGTAACAGCGTTTGCTAGTCCTTGTGTGCCCCAAGACCACAAGAACAGAAAAGCACCAGATGCACCATCGCATTTTATGATATTTTTCATCACGAGAAAAACCTCCATCCTGAGAAAACTGGAAACACAAACTCCTCAGTAACTTTTCTCGCTTTAAATCGCACCTCTCATCACGACCTATTACACCCACACAGTCATGTGCCATAGGCACTGCACACTGTCTCCAACATTTCAAAGGCTCGAAAGCTATTTTTAAATCCCAAATGCAATGTAGGTTGCTATTCTATAAAGCACTTTTTAAGGAAGAACAAAGTAAAAGAGCCCCATTTATGCATGTGGGCAGTTCGCCAACTCACCAAAAGATTGAACACAGCTGTCGATGAGATCGTCCAGGCTGGCTCCTTTGGCAAAATGTCCCAGAGGCACCATCATTCGGAACTGGGTGATCTGGGCCAGGCTGGGATGGGAGGGGAGGGGGCTGCTGGCGGGCTTCGCCTCTAGTCTCGCTTTAGGGGCTGCTCTGCAGCCATGAGACGGTTTCCTAGGGAAAGAGAAGAGGCAGAGAATGAGAGGAGAGCAGCCAGGGGACAGATCACACTGACAGCTCCGCGCTCTGTAGGCAGAGAGAGGAGAAAAGGAGATACAACAATTAATCCCAGGAGTTGGGCTGATAAGACATACCCCTCCCACTTGGTAAAGGCATCAAGCGGACTGGTTGGCTGTTAAAGGGATATCTCTCAAGCAAATAGCAAGGTGAGATTGCAGGGTTGCAAGCAGGGCTCTTCAGCCTGGGGCTGGGGTTTCTTTGGCCTGCTTTCTCCAGTTCTTGAAGGGGAGAGGCAGACACAAGACCATCCTGGCAGGTTTTAGCTCCAAGCAATAATTTTTTTATTTCAGCCCAGAGAACACTGACTTGTATCTTAAGAATTGTTTCAGTTTGGTCCCATCTTCAGCTAAATTCATCCATCTTGAGCAATACCAGAGTTATTGTCGAAAGTCAGGTGGCCTCAAAAACATCTTTAAGGATGTGAGGAGGAGAAGACAAAGACCGAGGACCTGTGTGCAGGGGGTGAGGGTTATGGAGGTGGTGTTTAGATAATAAGCTAAATCTTGGTTGGTTCTAAGATTCTGTTTTTCATTATTGATAGTCATTGAATCATTTTTATCATGAAACATCATTCTATCAAGTCCTTACTGATTATGAGAGCTTTATTCCAGACGTGAATGCAAAAGGATAAGTCTGAATCTGGAAACGGCATAGTAGCCCAATAGGTCAGCTTCATCCACTTGCACTTAGCTTTATCTTTGGTCATGACCTCGAGAGTAAAAGTCAAGTTGTTGCAAAATGATATCAATAGGTTAGCTGAGCATTTTATTTTTTCTTCCATTAAAAAAATAAACATACACAGAGACATATCTATCATCTCTGAAGGTTTACTAGTGATAGGTATTGTTGCCGGTAAATCCTTTGAGCATATTCTCCCCTTCTTACTGTGCCTCTGGCTATCATGTTTATTACCAGAGAAATATACCTCAGATCCATAACTTTAATTACTATGTATCTGATAAACATATGATGGCATCAATTTATCAATAAGTACTTATTCTATGAGTAACACACGTGTGACAGACCAGAGAGGACCAGTGAGACAGTCTGTGAATGTACTCTGCAAACTATAAAACATACTTATTATATGTTAGTTGTTGCTGTAGTATGAAGGTCATCTGCAAGTTCCTGAATACAAAAACCTAGCTGGAGAATGAGAACCAGACCAAGAACAGATAACTCTACACATCTTAAATAACTGGCCTGTGAATATCAAGGGCAAGAAGTGTGATGTTCTCAGAGGAGGGAGAACCGGTTCCAGGTGGAATGTTGGGGAAAGCTGTAACCAACAAGATGTAATGTCACCCAGAAGGGGCTGAAGAAGTACTTGGATCAAAATAAAATATTGATGCACACGTGGATTTGGCGAAACCACCCTGTTAAAAGACAATGGGACCACTTACTGCACAGCTAGACTTGTGGAGGGAACACCAGGCCCTTCGAGTTCCTTTTCAAAGTAGCTCCAGAACGCTGGTCTGGCATTGGCTGCTGCCACCTGTTCTGACCTATGACGGGCTCAGTGAAGTCCACCCAGAAACTGGCTCTTAGGATCTGCTAGCCCAAGGCAGTGATTTCTGAAAGATCAAGTTGGTATTATAGGACTTGATCAAGTTTCTGGCCACTACTGACTTTCACCCAGGCCCTGTGATGGCCCCAAGATCAGATCAGTATCTGAAAATGAAAGGAAACAGTAATGGCCACCGGAACTAATACCTCTGATAACAGCAAGCTCTGTGATGGAGATTTACATAGTCTTTAAAAGCTTACAGCCAAGATGTTATCTCCATTTCACATTTTGAAACTGAGTCTAAAAGAGGCTAAGTGACACAGACAAGGTTGTATAACTCATATGTACTAGATCTGGGACTTGTACTTGGCACCTCTCGGATTCTGTTTAATAAATACTTACTGTGCCTGGAACTGTGCATCTTTCACTATTTTAGAATTAGCAAAAAGCTGGCTAGCCCCTCCGAGGTCATTCTCCAAGCCCTTCAACCATGCCTGTGGAAGTCCAGGCTTGGAAAGACAATGGGATGGGGCACCAGTGCTGAGCCAGGTAGAAGCCAGGCCTTCTCTGCCCATGTCATGCTCTCTTCCCACTGCAGAAGCAGTGATGATCCTAAACCTGGCACTGGTTATCCACTGTTGGGATCAGTCAGCTTGCAGCCTTAGTTGCTGTCTGTTCACCATTAAGACCTCCTCCCAAGGCAGAGTTGGGAAAGATGAAAACAAAGTCCTTCTGGTTAGAAGTCTTTTTTTTTTTTCTCATAGGCCTTCCACATTCTCCTAAGCTCAGAGAGATGAGGCCATGGCAATGAGGCTCTCTCCATATGCAGCTCTTCCCGCTAGGACTGGGAGGTGGGTGTCCACCTCTGTCTCTCGACTGGCCAATCAAGGGAAAATTCCATTTTCTCCCTCAGTTGATAGCATCAACCATTCAGGACTCCAAAGACTGCCCTGACTCTAATCCGAGTAATGTTTCCCAGTGTCACCTGAAGGGGAAACCACGTTGGTCCAGGAGGTGATTCTCAAAGGTAGATGCTTTTATCAGAACTAGGAGGGGCTGGTAACATTTACCCAAAACGAATGGACTTGAAGGGAGTATTTAGGGGAGGAGGAAGGTAAAAGGAAGGTGAGAGATGCAGTTGGCAGAGAGGCTGCTGAGACTCAGAGGGCTTGGGCAGGAGAAACCAGGGAAAAGAGAAACTGCTAAAACCCAGACGGCATTCAGAGAGGCTGGGAAGATGAGGAGTATGTGCACCATAAATTAGGAAACTGGGCAATTTTGTTGTGCTGTCTCTTGACTGGCTGCTTTGTGACAGACCTTCAAATTGTTCTGTCTTTCCTGGTGAAATGGCTATATATAAGGCTTTATAAACCACTCTCTTTTAAGCAGGTCTAAGGGTGTTTTTCCAATCCATAGAACCAATAGCCCCTAAGTCTGCAAATGCTTATGTATTTTTAAAGGACAGTAGGCAAATGTTTTCTCACCAGCTTAAAAAAAAAAAAGCCAGAGAGAAACAACTTGTACGTGTTCCCTGAGGCTAAAACTGGTTATGGCCCTATCTAGTTTGCTGAAGGAGATTTTCAAAACTCTGAACTGATTCAGGTGCAATCCTCCCCAGCCTCAGGTACCTCAATGGAGGTCACAATTTCGGGTTGAACTTTTTATGAAATTCAGTCCAGAAGAGTGAGGGGAGAAATGGACAAAGAGAATGAAGAGAAACTCCCAGTTTTCTTTGCAGTGAAAGATGGCTTTTATCGGCTTCTAGTGAGGATTTCTTCCAGTCCTGTCCTCTCCCTCCTCCCATAATACAGCTGAATTTAATTTACCGGAGCCCCCTCCTCTCAATCCCATGCAGAGAACAGCGCTGGACCTTCACGGGCGTTAGGGGGAGGGGGGGGGGTGCTTAAGGGGCCAAGAGCTTTTAGTTCCAGGAGGTCCAGCAGGTCAAGGCTTCCTGCTGGACGGGGCACATCAGGCGCAACAGAGTCTGCGTGGATGGAAGCGGGAAGAGCCCAGCTCGCCCGGCCCTCTGCTGAGCTCAGGCAGTTGTCCGGTTCTGGCCCTTTGGGGTACAAACTCCAAGTTGACCAGCCCCTCCGGGCCTCTTTACCCTGCCAACAGATTTTTGACTCACGGTCACTTTTCCGTCATTTTCTGTCACTTCCCAAGTCCCTCCTGAAACATGTCCCTAGGATCACGGTGGGAGAGGGGAGTGTAGGTTTCCACCCAAACGGTTGCGTGGCTCGCCGACCCCTGTGCGCCCGCGGCAAACGCAGTTATCCTTCCAGACATCCGCGGGGCCGGCCGGACCGCCAGGTGGCGCTGCCGGGGCCGCGGCAGGTGCGCGGGGCGCGGAAAGTCCACGAGTGGGAGTCCCACGGACCCAGCGCCGAGGGACCCGGGATCCAGTCGCTTAGCGCGATCCTGGGTCTCGCCGGATCAACTCAGGGCGCGCGTCCGCATAACAAGGCTCCCTCCCCAGCCCGTCGGGCGAGATGCGCTGGGCGACCCTGGCGCGTCCGTCCCTCGAGCCCGTCGCCCTGGACTAACCCGAGACCCCGGGAGGCCGCCGCCCTCCGCACCTGCAGCCCGCAGCTTCCCACAGGGGGTGGCGCCGTGCTAGCCGCCGCACTCCCCATCCCGGCGAGGTCCCGAGGTCGTGCGCGCCGTGCCCCCCGCCCCAAGAAAGGAAACAGGGGCGCCTACTCACCGTGGAGCTTCTCTCGCTTTGCCCAGGGTGCCCATGGCCGCAGCCGCGCTCCCCGAGCCACCTCACCCAGCGCGGCGGGACTGGCTCGGCGGGGCGCGGCGCATCGCCGCTGTCACCGCCGCCGCCGCCGCCGCCTGCAGAGCTCCTCCGCCCCGGGTCTCCTCGTCCGGGCCGCCCACCCGCCGCTCTCCGAGCTGGGCGAGCCCGACCGCGGCGCACCGCAGCACAAACTTTGTGCGAGCGCGCCCCCTCGCCCTCCTCCCTGCGCGCGCGCACACCCGGCCGCACCACCACCTGACAAGCGCTGATGGTTATCGCCCGAGGAAATGTGTGGCGCTCTTCAGCTCTTCCCCGAAACCTGCCCTCACTACTCCGTAGTCCCCGGAGGCCTGCGCCTCCCTCCACTCTCGCCTTTTGCTCCCGGCGCCTACTTCGGCCCGGGGCTGAAGTCGGAAGCGGAGCTGGAGGGGCGGGGAGGCTCCAGGTGCCTTGGATCCCACCCAGCCCGCGCCAGGAGTTCGGGTGGGAGCCGGAGGAAACTGGCCTCGCTCGGTGGCTTTCAGGGCAATCCCCACCTCCTTCGCCTTCCCGAATTTCAGTCCAGGTTCCCGAAGACCCCTTATCCCCTTGCCAGCCTCTCTCGTATACATCAGAGCGAAGAGTCGAGGGTGGGGTAAGGAACAAAAAAAAAGTTGTGGGTCCGCCTTAGCCTGTGCTTTTGAGTATCACCTTGTTAGTAATTAGCAACTGGGCTGGAGATACTTGTTCTGCACCCCGAGGAACACTCCAGATACGATCCGTATCAGGGGAGACACAGCGGCTCGGCCTCTGTTGGGTATGGGAGTGAAGGGCACAGAGCTGGGGAGGAGTGGGAGAACTTTCTGACGGCAGATCTGATCATGAATGGTAAAAAGATAGTGATGACAATAGCAAATGTTGACTAGTACCTTGTGCTAAGAGCTTTCCTCATTTACATCGTCTCCCCCAAATACCAAAGGGTCACTGTTTTAAAGATAAAAAATATTAAGGTTTAGAGCATAATATGCTTCCCATCACACAACTAGGACACACCAGAGAGAACCACCACCTGTGCTGAGATCTGGCGGACTCCCTGTAATGGGCGCGAGACTGTCCTAATAACATACCAATTATCACCGTCACATGCCTTAACTCCAGCCACATTAGTAAGTTCCTTCCCAGCCATGGTGTTCTGGACCTTAAAGCCTCATATGTATATGCCACCCTATCCTAAAAAGGAAATTCAAGATAGCTTACAAAGGTGCATAATTCACCAAAAGTGTATGAAATGAAATGTGAAATTAAAGTACATAAAATAGAGACAGAAATGAAAGGTTGCTGGTCTTTTGTTTTTTCAAATGCATCCCATAGAACAAGTGGGACAGAAGACTTTTCTCCTGGATTTCAAGTAGTCATGTTCAAAAAGGAGGCTTTGTCTAAAGTTCAATTTCTGTCACATGCAAGACAAAAAAACAAAAAAAACAATTGCTCATGAGATCAACTCTTCTGATACTGAGACCAGAAAGAAGTTTGAGAATGCTCATGAACATTGAGTAACAGACTCAAGTTCTCAGTCACAGCTGTATACACAGCTGAAGGAATATTTGGATGTTTAATATTAAACTGTGATACTCTTCTAGATTTACACTGAATATGCATATGTATATATGCCAAGATGATAAACACATACCTTTATATAAATGCATAATTATATGTAAGTGTGTTTAGATAGACAGATAGACTACTGGGTGTATACACATAATACTGAGCACAGTTTCAGGCAGTTGCATACAGCTATATGCCCTCAGTCCATTATGTAATAAGTACAGAAATGATTAGCTATTAGTTCACTCGAGAAACGAGTCTTGCTGAGTTTTCTAAAGAAAGAGGCCTGCATCTGCCTAGGAAGCTGCTTTTTCTCAGGGTTCCTGAGAGCTGTGCATTCCGCCTGCACCTGACTGGGTTTCTGGGCCCAGCTGAACTCTTTGAAGAGGCTTTCTGGTTGTTCCTACTTGAGCAATTTGTCTTTTCCAAACACCTTAAATATCAGATATTAGCTCCATCTCTTTCTTCATCTTCAGCCATGTGGTTAGTCTCCCTGGTCCTGTCTGAGGCACCTCTGACCTCAGGAACAAAGCACTCCTTCGTTACTTCATGTTCTCTTATCCTCTCTGCTTCTCTAAAAAGCCCTCTGATGCCAGTAGTCAATGTCTCTGTAACAGCTGAGAAAGGTTGGGGACCACTATCGTCTTCTGCTTACCCTTTGGGTAAGGTCATTCCTTGGGATCCTTTCTCTGATATTCTTTCTTCTCTCAACCAGAGGCTCTTCAATGATATCCCTAGACCTTTTGCTCAGCTTTTTGTGAGTATCTGACAAGGCTCTTGGAGAAGGCAATGGCATCCCACTCCAGTACTCTTGCCTGGAAAATCCCATGGACGGAGGAGCCTGGTAGGCTGCAGCCCATGTGGTCGCAAAGAGTCGGACACGACTGAGCGACTTCACTTTCACTTTTCCCTTTCATGCAATGGAGAAGGAAATGGCAACCCACTCCAGTATTCTTGCCTGGAGAATCCCAGGGACGGCGGAGCCTGGTGGGCTGCCGTCTATGGGGTCGCACAGAGTCGGACACGACTGAAGCAACTTAGCAGTAGCAGCAGCAGAGAAGGCTCTGCAACTAAAAATGCCTGCTTTCATCAGATTTTCTAAATGACCCACTACTCAAATTAGGTGTTTTTTTTTCTTTAAAGTAGGTGTTTTTAATTTCTTCTATTACTTCAACAGGACCCAAATGACTCCTGAGTCTGAATACCTAACCTTGATATCTAACATCCCACACCACATTTCCAACTGGCCGCCCCCTTGAATTGTCCTCCAGGGCTTCCTCTCCATCTCCATTACCACATGTCCTGGCCTCAGTTATCTCTAACCTGAACATGTGTCATAGCTTCATAAATGGCCTTCCTAGTTCTTTAATCCTTTTTTCGTGTTGTTTTCAGAATTACCTGATCATGTCATTTCTTTGTTTCCAAACTGCCGAGTAATTCTCCTGTTGCCTACAGAATAAAAGACAAAGTTCTTAACATTGCTCACCTTCACAACTAACCAAACCTGTTCGGCCTGGCTTCCAGCCATGCCCTCCAGGCACCTGACCTCTTAGGTCATGACCTGGTCACTGCTGGTAATTGCCAGTGCCCTTGCAAGCCTCAGTGCTTTTGCTTGTGTACTTGCTCCCACCTGTCATCTCTTTTCACCTAGATGCACAAAGGCACAGTTATACCGAACTCATGTCAAACTGGCAATTTGCCCTACAGAACACACACAGGACTGCTTCCCAGGGGCAGAGGGATAAAAACCCACCTTGCAGAATCTGCCTGATGACTGGTTAGGCTTGGAGAACCTATTGTCCACCAGAGCTTCCACTATGTGGTCTAACATTTTTTTCATCCATTTGAGATACGTTCACTGGGTCCCTACTTAAGTGTCAGTGCTTGCCATTGAGGATCTGAAGGAGAACAGGACAGACAAGAGCCTTGTTCACATGAGCTTATACGTCTAATAAATAGACAGTATCCGAGTCCAAATATGCCATGATGTTACATCCTGATTTCCAGAAGCTGCCACTGCAGTCGGGTTACCCCTGCCCTCATGGGACACCATGGGCTATTCCGGTTGAGGTACCCACATGCATCAGTGAAGACAGAGCTGCCACATTTAGGGATGCGTAGCACTACAGGAGAGTGAAGAGAGATGGAGACAGAAAAGGAGGGAGGGGATGTGGCACTGTCATTTCCTCCTTTGCTAAGTTCCACTCCTGTTTCTGAGATGGGAGAATTGGTCTCAGTATTTTATTATTGTGACTGGCTGCCCCACAGTGAACACTGCATTCCTGTCGCTGCTCACCTTGGACCAAAGCTAGAGAAACTGCCCATGTGAGAAGCAACTTCATTTGCTATGGGCCTGTAGTTTGGCGCCTTGTGGTTGGACTCCTGCCTGTTTCTTTGTCCTCAGCATCTTCTTGTGGATGTAGCCCATGCTTTTCTGAGAGTCTCTCCATCCGCAGGCCAGCTCTTCTGGAGAGCATTCTGTCTTCCTCAGGTATCCTCAAGATTCTCCATAGGGAGTTTGATGAATGTCATGTAAATGATATTTTAAGATAAATCACCCCATACCTAGACTCTGTGCATATCCACTTTTGTTTTCAGCTGAAGGATGCTGCTTGTCTTTGTTGAAGTCCCTTCCCAGAGGCCCGATCTCCCTTACAAGTCATATTTCTTCACATCATGGAGCCCATATTTTTCATTTGATTTTGGAATTGTTTCAGGATATTAACAAACAAATAGAGATATATGTTGTTTCATGGCTTTTGCTCTTAGGGAGATGGGGGTCCCTGGCAAACTTTGAACAGAGGAGGGAAGGGATCCAAATTGTGCTTTACTAGGTCTGGCTGCTAAATTCCAAAGTGACTCATGGGAAGTAAGGGCAGGAGGTTCTCTGTGGAAGTGACCTTCATAATTTTCAGCTTCTGGGTCTGCCCAGTTGGTGGCTGTCAAACAGTTTTTAGTATTACTCCGTGGTGAGAAGTGTAATGTCACATCTTACACTCTGTGACTCAGATGTACATTTGTGCTATGCGTCAAACTGAAACACAAGTTGTGTGAAACACGATTCTTTCAAAAAATTTTTAAATGGCATTAAAAAACAAATGCAGCTCAGGATCCCTAAAATTGATCCATCAGTTGGATGGGATCATATTATACAAAATGCAGTTCCAAGGCTTCCTGTCATGATAATAATACATCTCAATAGTTATCTCTGGGAAAGGGGAACTTAGTGACTCTGAGTAGGGGGACTGTTGCTTTCCACTGTTCCCTCTTCTGTAACTTTTATTTTTGTATTCTGTGCAAGCATCTAGTCCATCAATAAATCCTATTTTGAATCATTCTGGCATAGAAGTTCTTGCTTTCTGATGCTGGCCCAAATGGCTTTTAAAAAAAAAACAGAGGCTGAGACCAGGAAAGGTAACTTGTCAGTGAAACTGATTTGTTCAAGTTTATATATATATATATAAATATATAAATATATTTATATAAATATATTTATATATATATTGATATATATAAATATCAAACGGTATGTTTTCCACAAATACTTAGGAGGCAGAATGGCACAGAAGTTCAAAGTGTGAGCTCTGGAGTTAGAATGATTTTGAATTTCAGTCCTCATGCTTCCTTTGCAAGTTAACTTTTCTAGTCTCAGTTTCCATATCTGTAAAAATGGGTACAAACAAGCCCTACCTCATGCAATTTTGCTAATGATTACATGACATGGTTTATGCCTGGCATGGACTGACCACTGCGGACACATTGATGTTTTTAGTGTGTGGTTACAGGGACGTGAGGTGAATGTTTCAGTAAACTAGTAAGTGTTTTGCCACATTGAAGGGATACCTGCCCTTGTCTTGGTTGATGGGGAGCTGACTTCTCAAAGGAAGTGAGGCGTGGGTTAAGATATAAAGAATGAGATAAATAGTGAACCAAAGAGAAGTGAGGAGCGAGAAGAGGTGAGGCGAGGCCGGTGTTTCAGAGAAAAGGAAGATGCAGAGGTAAGGAAGAAGCAGAGCCAAGGGCTTTGCTTTAACTAAACAGAGGAACTTACTCTGATTCTCCCCCACCCCCTGCCAATACATAAATAAGGCTCTCAAGTCTGACAATCTTACTGCCTTGGCAGAAACCAAGAGGCTTCTCATCTTGAAGAATCCCCTGTGAGCTCCTTGAATCCCTTGCTGCACTTTAGATGTGATTCAATTAAGGCTACTTCCCAAGTTTGCCTTTGGGTGCTTGAGCTGTGCACTACTGCAGAGAGCTGAGTTAATTACCATTCAACACTGAGCTTCTTTTCAAATGGCTGTCCTGCAATCAGAACAGCAACAGTTGAAAAGCTAAAACTAGTAATGCAACTGCTATTTTTAAAACCCCTATTGTGCACCCAGCACTACCCTAGCACTAATACTACTTAATCACTTAACACCTACAAAGACACAGGTAAAAGCTTGAAAAAAAAAAAAAAAACCAGTTAATAGAAAGATTCAAATGGCCTGGACCAACCAAAGGATGTGGTTTTCTGAGTAGAAAAACTGTTTAATATGTATGCAAAAAAGTACTGTGATAAGCATAGTATTGAAATGAAAACTCCTGAGTATTAATAAAGACACTTGCATGTGAGCAATGGAGAAAATCATTGTAAATTAATATGGGTGGGTGCTTCTCACACTGGGATCATCAGCAGACACGTACTTAGTCCTTAAGGGTCTAGAGGGCTTTTTTTTCCCCTTTAAAAGGGATCATATTTAAGAAATACTAAAGTAGGCTGCTTCACACACAACTTACAAACATTTTTACCTATTGATCTGACAGTGTTGGTTACCCCAGCCCACTCCCCTATGCCAAGGCCTAGCTTTCCATCCCACATGGGGTGTTGTGTCTTTTTATTCAGTCAGATTCTCTGTTGTGGGAATAGAGAGTGAAACTCTCATAGGCAGATAATAAGCCTGCTGCTGCTGCTGCTAAGTTGTTTCAGTCGTGTCCGACTCTGTGCGATCCCATAGACGGCAGCCCACCAGTCTCTACCGTCCCTGGGATTCTCCAGGCAAGAACACTGGAGTGGGTTTCCATCTCCTTCTCCAGTCCATGAAAGGGAAAAGTGAAAGTGAAGTCACTCAGTCGTATCTGACTCCTAGCGACCCCATGGACTGCAGCCTACCAGGCTCCTCCATCCATGGGATTTTCCAGGCAAGAGTACTGCAGTGGGGTACCATTGCCTTCTCCAGATAATATGCCTAGGAAAGTGTAAATTGGGATGGAATAGTCTGACTTGCCTGACTCTGACATTGCCTCTGGATGTAGAGGTGGGAAGCAAGCCCAACTAAGAAAAGTGTGACTTAATCTTGTAGACAGACTTAACCCCTGTGACCCCTGGCTAAAGAGATGGTGTTTCACAAATAATCAAGTCACACCCAAGACAGCAACTTGAAAGTTAGAAGTGCACTGATTAAAAAACAAAGGTGAAGGCTTACATTTCCTCCAAGTATTGATCAAGATTGATGTACCACCATGTCTAATTGGCAACAGACTCCAACACTTTGACTGAAGTCATTTCTTGGCATTCATTCAGATGATGGCCAAAATTTACTGTAAAAGGAAACTATCTTTTTGTCTTGTGTTGTTTTGTTTCTGCACCTTGCATCAAACTGAGAAAACTTCCCTCTGAACTGTGTGTGCAGCTGGGGGAGTCAGCCTGGTGGCTTCATAAGTATAAATAGAGACCTAACTGTCAACCAAGGCAGTCAACCAAGTGTTCAGCTTAATTGATTTTTAGATTAAATCAATCGGTGAAAAAGATTGCCATATGCTGTGATAAATCCAAATCAGTGCCCATTTATGTGTGATTTTCAAGTCCCCAGAAATGAGGCTTTGCTTCCTGAGGAAGGTTACCTCATGCTGGCTCTCACATTGGCTCACACACGTGTGTTCCCAAGGCAGCGTTATTGCTCTGCCATTGCCTGTCTTTGGACGGAAGTATGAAGTCCGGGTTAGACTCATTATGGAAATAGACAAGTTCTATATTATCAATGTTGCAATTGTTTAAAAATTCCTCTTTTCTAAAAAACTGAAGTATAATTGATTTACAATGTTGTGTTAGTTTCAGATGTACAGCAAAGCGATTCAGTTACACATATACATACATATCTATGTTTTTCAGATTCTTTTCCCTTATAGGTAATTGCAAAATACTGAGTATAGTTCCTTGTGCTATATAATAAAACCCTCTTAAGAATCTAAATTGCTGTGACTTTTGTTCTGTACCAGCCAGAGGAAGCACATGGGTCACACAGGAGGTGAGGTCCAGGTGGGTGAGTTTGCCCCAGGGTCTCCCCACCTTGGACCACTCTAAACTAAGCAGGAGTGACAGGGCCACAGGGTGATACCTGGGGGCTCCTTCCTCCATACAAATATATTTTAAAATAAATTTTATGATTGTGTTGGCATAAAGATGAATAGGATCCGGATCGGATTCATTATTATACATACACTCTTTGGTTTTTTAAAACAAATGAAAACCTTTCTGTGGGCTCCTCTAAGTATTGCAAGCTCTGAGCCCCATACCTCCTGGATGAGCCTGGTTCCCTCATGAAAGATAGAGTGCTCTTTCCTGGCTCTGAGAGAGTAGTAGTTTCTGGCTCTTGGGAGATGTTGGTATAAAATAAGGGGAAAAGTGAGTTTCAAGGAGGGGCTCCCTCTGTCCCTTTTGAACATACAATAGGCAGGCATATGGAAGGTGACCTGTAGGGCCAAAATGGCACAGAAAGTGGAGGTTTGCCTGGGGATGAGAAATAAAACTAGGGGCTTTGCAGGGTCATTCAAGGCCACAGGGAGGAACCAAAAATGTACTTAGCTTGGAGGAACCAAAAACGTGGCACTTACTGACCAAGTGGCTGCTGGTGTAGGGAAAAAATAAATACTAGTTCTGTGCCAGAGAGTAAGTACCTCCTGCTTTCATGTTCGGAGAAGGCAATGGCACCCCACTCCAGTACTCTTGCCTGGAAAATTCCATGGACGGAGGAGCCTGGTAGGCTGCAGTCCATGTGGTCGCAGAGTCGGACACGACTGAGCGACTTCACTTTCACTTTTCCCTTTCATGCACTGGAGAAGGAAATGGCAACCCACTCCAGTATTCTTGCCTGGAGAATCCCACGGACGGGGGAGCCTGGTGGGCTGCCGTCTATGGGGTCGCACAGAGTCGGACACGACTGAAGCGACTTAGCAGCAGCTTTCATGTTAGGCCTGGACTTGGTGCTAGAGTACTCAGAGGCCCAGCCAGAAAGGATCTGGGAGTCCTTGGTCTATTGCAGAAAGCAGGTTAGACTACCAGGAACAATGAGTTGGCAGTGAAAACAACCAACAAACTAAACCAAAAGGGGCCGACTTACATCTTAAGCTACGCTGAGCTGGATTCTACTATCAGACAGAACGTTTTTTATTTTTTTCTATTTATCCTAGATTCCTCATGCTGATTCTATGGGCTGACATATTGAGCACTTCCTACATGTCAAGCACTGAGCCAAGAAATAAGTACACATTATTTCACATCATCCTTGCAAAAAGACTTTATGATGATTTACCATGGTTGTTCTCACTTTATATAGATGGTGGGGTGGGGAGAGGTTTAAGGCTGAAAAAGGTTAAGTGACTCATCCAAAAACACACAACTAGTAAAATGTGAAGCTGGGTTTCAATTCAGTGTGATTTTGGATCCCAAGCTTATCACCGTTTTGTTACACCTCCCACTCATGATATATTAGATTTTGCACCCAAAACAGTTGAGTTCGTTGGCTACAACCTATTAGAAAATTCTGGGTGAGGTAAAGAGGATCAGCAACCAGAACTAACCATATTGTTCACGGCCTCAATGGAGTGTTGAGCTTTTAGCTGTCTTATCAACCACAAGTTATAAAACAGAGCATCAAAGGATCAAAATTTTGGTCAAGTGACACTGCTCCTCTAGAGCTCAAACTAGAACTGCCTCTGAAAAGACTTGGCCATTGGTTAGGGCAGGGAAAGCCACTGACTTAAGACTTCTTCAGGCTCCTGTTTTCACTTTGAGTTATAGGAAAAGTGAAAGTATAACTATTGTCAATGTGCTATTAATGCATTGGTCAAGGGCTTGTTACCTTATTACGTTACTTCTCAGATAACATGTACTACACCTCTTGTGTATGTGTGTATCTGCACCTGTGAATGTTTCCTTAGAAGACTGGACTAACAATGCAGTTCCTACTATGATTTATTCCCCATGACTCCTTGTTTAGAGGCTTTGGTCTTCTCTTGAAAAAGAAACGGGGAATTGTTGTATCAAGTGATTCAAGCATTATTCCTTCAGGCTTTCTTACTACAACCCAAGAGCTCTGATTGGTTTGCTTGTTTGTTCATCTGTGCAAATAGAGTTTTAGCTCATCACTATACTTCAAATAAAAATCTCATAATTGAGTTACTAATGGAACTGTACTCCAGTCTTAAAGTTTACCCTCAACAGGTGTGAATATCTTTCTGAGGTGCTAATATGAGTTTAGTCGTCTGGTCTAACCTATCAAATCGGGAGTGAAGACTGATTCTGACTTCTGGTGTTTAGATTATTTTGTCTAGTTCCTCAGTTTCCCATCCTTTCCTGTAACATCCCAGAAACCCAGGGTTCCCAGGATCCCCCCTCCTTGTTGTCCCACGTAGTACGCCTACAGCTTCTGATGCAGATTTGGACGCTGAAGAAGAAGGGCCCCTTGCCTACCTTGTTCGCAACATAGAGCAATTGCATGCTGGAAAGTTCCTGACTCAGTGGTACTGCTGCTTTTCCTGTTTCTCAGCCTCTCTGGAAGACTCACAGGTGACACATCAATTTTCCTTCCTTGCTATTTCCATCAGTGTCTCACCTTTCCTTTTACTCTTTCAAGACATTTGAGGACCACTTATTTACTCTTCTATCTAATGTGATGTCTAGGATCTCTGACAGCTCCAAGTGCATGCATGCATGTTAAGTCGCTTTAGTCATGCTTGACTCTGTGGGACCCTGTGGACTGTGGCCTGCCAGGCTCCTCTGTCCATGGAATTCTCCAAGCAAGAATACTGGAGTGGGTTGCCATGCCCTTCTCCAGGGAATCTTCCTGACCCAGAAATTGAACCCTGGTCTCCTGCTTTGCAGGTGGATTCTTTACCATCTCAGCCACTAGGGAAGCCTGTCAACCACAAGAGTGCATGCCAAATCCTGCCCTTACAAACACTGGAACCCACGCAGGAAGGGTTAGATGGCCAACCATCCAAGATGCCTATAAAATGGGGGCTTAAGGTAAGGAAGTATGTGGAGACATATCCAGTAGGAAGCCTTGCCTACTTTGCAGCTTCTGTTACAAAGAAGTATGATAGGTTCAGTTTCCTGAAAGCTTAGCTATGCCCCATCCTATTTCATCTTCTGAGGAAAGGGTTTTTCCTTTGAACAGTCTTGTGTTTTTTCTCTTGTCACTTGGAGGCAGGGGGTTGAGCTGCCTGAGGTTGACAGCAGTCTTAATATTTGTTACACCATGACTTTACTAAGGCTGGTAGGCATCTGAGAGTCAGGGCTTGGCTTTTGATTCAGACTCTCAAGACCCAGTGTTTTTGGCAGATGGAGCTCTTTCTGAATAGCAAGTCATTGTTGAGTGACATGGATAGGACCAGGGCTAAAGGAAATTAGGGTTTCAAAGGACTGTCTAAACAAAAGTCCTTTCTGTCCTTGGTATTCAGGATTTCATCCCTCTCTGAACCAAGGTTGCCCATTTTGCTGGGAGAAAGCACAGGAAACTCTGCCATCTGGAATCCAAGCACAATCTGATTTGCAGGTCAGCCACCATAGGAGAGGTACCAAAAAGTTGCTTGACATAAAGTTCATCTGGAAAAGGAAGAAATCAATAACCTTTTCCTGTATTATCTGCACTTACTCTCACCTTGTATTTCATGAAGGGCATGGCTGTTGCTACAGGTATGAATCAAACAAAAAATAACATCATTCCAATATCTTTGATGAATATAGATGCAAAAATTCTCAACAAAATATTAGCAAAGAGAATTCAACAACACATTAGAAAAATAATACACCACACCCAAGTTGGATTCATCCCAAGGACACAAGCATGGTTCAACATATGCAAATCAATTAGTGTGATATACCACATCAATAAAAGATGAAAACCACATGATCAACTTGACAGATGAAGAAAAAGCATTCAATAAAATTCAAATACTTTCATGATAAAAACTCATACCAAAATGAGCACAGGGAAAACACATCTCAACATAGTAAAAGCTATTTATGACAATCTCACAGCCAATATAATACTCAATGATGAGAAGCTAAAAGCCTTCCGGCTAAAATCTGGAATAAGACAAGGATGTCCACTTCTCTTTAACACAGTATTGGAAGTCCTAGTTACAGCAATCAGATAAGAAAAAGAAATAAAAGGTATTCGAATTGGTAGGAAAGAGGTAAAGTCATCATTTCATGCAGAGGACATGATACTATATATAAAAAACACGAAATTACTAGAACTGATAAACGAATTCAGCAAGGAAGCAGGATGCAAGATTAACACACAGAAATTAGTTGCATTTCTTTACATTAACAATAAAATAACAGAAAGGGGGTGTAAAAAACAATTCTTTTAAAAATCACACCAAAAAACACTTACAAATAAACTTCATCAAGGAGGTGAATGACATATGCTGAAAACTACAAAGTGTTAGTAAAGAAAATTGAAGATGACTCAAAGAAATGGAAAGATATCCCATGTTCTTGGACTTCAAGAATTAACTAGAGTCTTTTTGTGTTTTTTTGGTTGCACCTTGTGGCTTGAGGGATCCTAGTTCCCCAATCAGAGATTGAACCCATGTCCCCAGCAATTGAAGCGCGGAGTCTTAACCATGGACCGTCAGGGAAGTTTGGATTGGAAGAATTAATGTTGTTAAAATGACCGTATTATTCAAAGCAATCTACAAATTTAATGTGATTTCTAACAAATTATCCGTGACATTTTTCACAGAACTAGAACTAATAATCCCAAAATTTTTACACAGGGCCACAAAAGACCCAGAATTGCAGAAGTAGTCCTTAGAAAAAAGAAGAAATGCAGGAGGCATAACCCTCCAAGACTTCAGACAATACTACGAAGCTATAGTAATCCAAGTACCATGATATTTGTAAAATGTATGTATAGATCAATGGGACATAATAGAGAGCCCAGAAATAAACCCACATGCTTATGGTCAATTAATCTTTGACAAAGGAGGCAAGAATATACAATGGGGAAAAGACAGTCTCTTCAGCAAGTGGTGTTGAAAAAGTTGCACAGCCAACTTTAAAACAATGAAGTTAGCACACACCCTCACCCCATACACAAAAATAACTCAAAATGACTTAAAGACTTAAATAAAAGACATGTCACCATAAAAATCCTAGAAGAGAATATAGGCAAGACATTCTTTGACATAAATTGTACCGATGTTTTCTTAGTTCAGTCTCCCAAGGCAGTAGAAATAAAATAAAAATAAACAAATGGGATTTACTCAAACTTACAAGCTTCTGTACAGCAAAGGAAAAGGATAACCTATGGACTGGAAGAAAATATTTGCAAATGATGTGACCAACAAGGACTTAATTTCCAAAATATATAAATATCTCATGTGACTCAATATCAAAAAAACAGAAAACTCAATCCAAAATGGCAGAAGACCTAAATAGATATTTCTTCAAAGAAGACATACAGATGGCCAATAAGCACATGAAAAGATGCTCATCATCACTAATTTTTAGAGAAATATACCTCAAAAATACAGTGAGGTACCACCTCATACTGATCATAATGGCCATCCTTAAAAAGTCTACAAGTAATAAATGTTGAAGAGCGTGTGGCAAACCCCTCTTACCCTGTTTTTGGGAATGTAAATTGGTGTAGCCATTATGGAAAACAGTATGGCGGTTCCTCAAAAAACTGAAAATAGAGTTGCCATATGATCCAGCAATCCTATCCTGGAAATATACCCAGAGAAAACTATAAATCAAAAAGATTCATACACCCTTATGTTTATAGAAGCACTTTTTACAATAGCCAAGACATGGAAACAACCTAAATGTCCATCAAGATATAATGGATAAAGAAGATGCAGCAAAAATATATAATGGGATATTAAGTTAAGTGTAAGTTGCTCAGTCATGTCCAACTCTGATCCTATGGACTGTAGCCATGAAATTCTCCAGGCAAGAACACTGGAATGGGTAGCCATTCCCTTCTCCATGGGATCTTCCCGACACAGGGATCAAACCCAGGTCTCCCGCATTGCGGGCAGATTCTTTACCACTGAGCCACTAGGGAAGGGGATATTACTCAACCATAAAAAAGAATGAAATAAGGCCATTTGCAGCAACATGAATGCAACTAGAGATTACCATACTAAGCAAAGTAAACCACAAAGACAAATAGCATACGATATTACTTATATGTGGGATCTAAAATATGACACAAATGAATTTATCTACAAAACAGAAACAGTCTCACAGACATAGAAAACAAACTTGTGGTTGCCAAGTGGGAGGAGGTAGGGGAAGGGAAGGATTGGAAGTTCAGGATTAGTAAATGCAAATTACTATATCTAGAATGGGTAAAAAACAAGGTCCTATTGCAGGGCATTAGGAATTATATTCAATATCCTGTGGTAAACCATAATGTAAAAGAATATGAGTAAAGAATATATATGGATAACTGCGTCACCCTGCTGTACAGTGGAAATTAACACAGCATTGTAAATCAACTATACTTTAATAATATTTTGAAAATCTTCCTTGAGAAAAAAAAAAGAATGAAAGCAAAGTAAATGAATTTTTAAATTCAAAAAAAAAAGGCTGAAAGGAGCTCCAAAGGAGCCCTATGGAGCTAAAATCAAGATGCTGATAGAACTACTTTCCTTATGGAGGCTCCAGGGGAAGATCAGGTTTTTTTTCCTTTCCAGCTTCTAGAAGCTGCCAGAACTCCTTGGCTGTGGTCCCTTCCTCCACCTTCAAAACTCAGCACTCCAATCTCTGCTGCTGCTGCTGCTAAGTCGCTTCAGTCGTGTCCGACTCTGTGCGACCCCGTAGATGACAGCCCACCAGGCTCCCCTGTCCCTGGGATTCTCCAGGCAAGAATATTGGACTGGGTTGCCATTTCCTTCTCCAGTGCATGAAAGTGAAAAGTGAAAGTGAAGTCGCTCAGCTGTGTCCAACTCTTAGCGACCCCATGGATTTCAGCCTACCAGACTCCTCTGTCCATGGGATTTTCCAGGCAAGAGTACTGGAGTAGGGTGCCATTGCCTTCTCCGACTCCAATCTCTACTTCCACCATTATATCCACTTCCTCTGACTTTGTCCTTCTTTCCCGCTCTTAAAAAAACCCTTGTGATTCTACTGGGCCAGCCAGGATAATCTCCCCATCTCAAGACCCTTCATCTCCATCTAAAGTCCCTTTTGCTATGTAAAGTAGCAGATTCACAGATTCCAGCAGTCATATTTTAAGGGGGGCAATATTCTGTCTGTCACACATTCCCAACCCCTAAACACATTCTACTACCTGTTTTCCTTGATATTGTTCAGTCTCTCAGTCATGTCTGACTCTTTGGGACACCCATGGACTGCAGCATGCCAGGCTTCCTTGTCCTTCACCACCTCCCAGGGCTTGCTCAGACCCATATACACTGAATCAGTTATGCCATCCAACCATCTCAGCCTCTGTTGTCCCCTTCTCCTCCTGCCTTCAATCTTTCCCAACATCAGGGTCTTTTCTAATGAGTCAGCTCTTCACATCACTATTGGAGCTTCAGCTTCAGCATCAGTCCTTCCAAGGAATATTCAGGCTTAATTTCCTTTAGGATTGACTGGTTTGATCTCCCTGCAGTTCAAGGGACTCTCAAGAGTTTTCTCCAACACCACAATTCAAAAGCATCAATTCTTCAACACTCAGCTTTCTTTATAGTCCAAATTTCACATCCATACATGACTACTGGAAAAACCAAAGCTTTGACTAGATGGACCTTTGTTGGCAAAGTAATGTCTCTGCTTTTTAATATGCTCTCTAGGTTGGTCATAGCTTTTCTTCCAAGGAACAAGCATCTTTTAATTTCATGGCTTCAGTCACCATCTGCAGTGATTTTGTAGCCCAGGAAAATAAAGTCTGTCACTGTTTTCATTGTTTCCCCATCTATTTGCCATGAAGTGATGGGACCAGATGTTATTATCTTAGTGTTTTGAATGTTGAGTTTTAAGCCAGCTTTTTCACTCTCCTCTTTCACTTTCAGCAAGAGGCTCTTTAATTCCTCTTCACTTTCTGCCATTAGGGTGGTGTCATCTGCATATCTGAGGTTATTGATATTTCTCATGGTAATCTTGATTCCAGCTTGTGCTTCATCCAGTTGGCATTTTGCATGATGTACTCTGCATATAAGTTAAACAAGTAGGGTGACAATATACAGACTTGATGTATTCCTTTCCCAATCTCCTTTATTTCTGTACACGCAAATACTTACTGTTATAAATTGAGGGATAGTGAGGAGCTCGGTTTTTCTTTTTTCTTTTTTTAAATGAGAGGCAAGATAAGTGAAAGCAGAAAGAGAGAATGGAAGGTTCTGGGGTGTCTATTCTAGTTCTGGCTGAAGAACTGAGCTTGAGACCTGCTGGATAGACAGTGATGGTCAGAAATGGATGGAATCATTTAAGAAAGACTGTGTAGCTCTGGACACACAAAGGGATGCTTTAGAATTGGGGGAAATGCGACTTAGAGTTACCTGTTTTAGCCAAGGACCCAGCAGACTTCCTATGTACAGCAAATGGCAGTGTACAAGTGAGAAGGGACAGGTGAATGTGCACATCAACTGTACACCATCATGAGCAAAAGAAGGCCCCATTTAGAGGCTCCCAGAAAGTCTTCCTATGATGTGGAGGCAGAGGCAGAAAAAACATGTGTGTGTGTGTGTACTTCACTTATCAATATATTATGAGCACATTTTTCATATAAGTAATTTCCTTCTATGATATATGGGATAGCCCAATATTCTATGTTTGAAAATGTACCAGTATTTGTCCAACTACCCCTCTCTTGCTG
Source organism: Okapia johnstoni (assembly GCA_024291935.2). Classification (NCBI taxonomy): domain Eukaryota; kingdom Metazoa; phylum Chordata; class Mammalia; order Artiodactyla; family Giraffidae; genus Okapia; species Okapia johnstoni. The sequence continues at coordinate 63,434,586 of CM044307.1, read as the reverse complement.
TTGCTTCCAATTTTTTTCTCTATTTTAAACCATAGTAGGGTTAACATTCTTGAAACTCAGAAATTCACAATTACTTTCTTAGGGTAACTTCCCTGAAAGTGGAAGATCTGGATATGAAAATGATGGGGCTCATTCTGAGGTTTTTGAAAACCTCAGGTTTTATGAATTAAAGTTCTTTATCTATATAATAAAAGGGTAAGATGAAATTGGTGATTTTCAAGAATTTATTTTCTTTTTCGCCACTAGATTCTTCTTGCAGAAGAAACATCTTTTGAAAATTGGGAAGTGAATGAATCAAAGGTGAACGCACTCTGGTTTGAAAGGCCCATTTGTTACTGTCTCCCTGTCCTCTCAGCTACCGGGGCACTAAGGAACCTCCAGGTCCCTGAGGTACACAGTTTGCAAACCACAGGGTGAGGTGACTTCACATTCCTTTCCCCTGACATCTTGCTATCAGGTACATTGCTGTCAATGTCTAGACGGGTCTGAGATCACCATTGCTGGGGCCTGCCATGCCCTCTCCCTAAGTGGGCAGTAGGTACTTGTTAGTCTTTGATAATAGCCATTTCACAACTGATACGAGGCAGCAAGGATCCTGCAGGCCAAGCTGAAAGGGAAGAAACTGGGGCACACCCACTTGGGGAAGATGAGTCTGGAACCGAGATCAGACAGATGAATTAGGGGAATTCCTGTGACTCTGCACTTGGGGAATGCAGATTAATATATAATAAAAATCTCATCTCGAAAAATATCATCTCCAACCTTCTCTTTTTGTAGATGAGAAAATGGAACCAGAGAAGGTAAACATCTCACACCAGGGCATATTCAGCAACTTGGTGGTATAATCAGGTATCCTGAAAACTACATACAGGCTCTTATGCTTTTACTCCTTTGATCAATCCTCCCACCCCCTATAAAGAGAAAAGGACAGAGGGGAAGAAAAATCTAACATTTACAACACCAGTAATAGTCGGACAATGGTCTAGACACCTTCCTTATACTTTGCTCATTGACAGGATAGAGTATTGTGCTATTGTGCATGTCTGGTCTTTGCCTCAGAAGCTCATTCTGTGCTCCATAGGCACCCAGGGGTGAGTGACCTTGATGCAATTTGAACTCAATCTCTCGCTCCAAAGACCATTCTGTCCCAACTTGAACCTATTTTATTAAGCTAGAAAGGTACCTGTTGCCTACATATCAGATTGCAGAGGAATTTGGGAAGTAATTTGAAGACTAAATGAGGTAAAAAGCAATAAATAAGAAACTGATAATCAAAGCGATGGCTTTTCCTGTAGTCATATACAGATGTGAGAGCTGGACCATAAAGAAGGCTGAGTGCTAAAGAATTGATGCTTTGGAACTGTGGTGCTGGAGAAGACTCTTGAGAGTCCGTTGGACTGCAAGGAGATCAAACCAGTCGGTTCTAGAGGAAATCAACCCTGAATATTCCTTGGAAGGACTGATGCTAAAGCTGAAGCTCGAATATTTTTGCCACCTGACGCGAAGAGCCAGCTCATTGGAAAAGACCCTGATGCTGGGAAAGATTAAGGGCATGAGGAGAAAGGGGCAAGAGAGAATGAGATGGTTGGATGAAATCATTGACTCAATGGACATGAGTTTAAGCAAACTCCGGAAGTTGGTGAAGGACAGGGAAGCCTGGCATGCTGCGGTCCTTGGGGTCACAAAGAGTCAGACACAACTTAGTGACTGAACAATTAGCAACAAGACTCTAAATAGGATGTAGACACAGCAATTTGATTCAAAAACATCAATTTAGGAGTACGTGACCAGAGATCCTGCCCAGAACATAATCTTAAGAGGTCCTTCTTGTCATGAAAGTTGGTGCTGCAGCAAGTGGTGTAAGAAATAGAGAGAAATCCTCTCCCTCAGGTCAGGTTCCTCTTGGAAATTCCATTCAGAGGATGGCTTTCCATCAACATACTATTGTTCTCTCTGCTCAGGAACCTACAGTACACTTCATAAGAATGTGACGTTTAGGTATAGGTCTCCAGTCATTCAGAAGGCTTGGGTACCCAAAGTGCAGGCACAGGGATATAATTCTTGGGGAGAAGGAGGGGTTGTGGAGGCCAGGATAGGTACACTGCTACTTGAGTTTGAACTCTAGCACCACCTTTGGTGCAGCCCAAATCTACAGCAGATACTTTGGCCAGAGCCCTGCTCTGCTTCTCCATTCCTCCAGAGTGGATTCACTCTGGATTCCACTGTCCTTTGCTTAGGTCATGTAAGAGTAGCCTTTTATTCCTGAAAACTCAAAGCTGCTACATCAGTCTGGAATGCTCTCCATTGCCTCCCAAACTCACACCTCCATAGAGGCCTGTCTTCTGCTGCCTTCCTGGCAGCATCACCCTCTGCCGTTTTCTCTGTGTGCATCAGTTATATCACTTCCTCTCTTAAACCTCAGAGATTGTCACTAGCTGCTATATTATGTTGCTCTCTAATTTTTTCATGTGTGTGAATCCCACTGAGCTCAAAGTGTACACATATCTTAAGATCAAGGCAGAGGTGTGGTGATGAATTTGACTTTTGTTTCAGTGCAGTAAATCTTAGAGAATGGATGCATGAGAACAGGACTTTAAGCCAGAGTGCCCAAGTTTAAATGCAGACTTTGTCTGCCTTGATCAAGTTATTTAACTCACCTGGGCTCCAGTCTCCATACCTGTAAAATGGGCACAATAATGGCTCCTAGTTCACAGGACACTGATTAAATCAGAGCATTCATATAAAGTACCTGGCACATTTTCAGTTCTCAGAAATGTCAAATGCTATTATTTCCATGTGCCAAGCACCAAGTAGGCCTTTTTCATCCATCATCTCATCTGTTTATCCCAAGAACTTGGTGGGGTGATGTAGTAAACACCACTGGTTGTCACACCAGCCAGCTACTGCTTATTCTTCATCCATATAAACCTATTATTTAGGTTTTTGTCCTCCTATTACCCTATCTTTGGGGAGCGTGAGTCTGCCCTCAGCCCAGGGGTAAGTGCAGAATACTTTAAACCATTCATGACATCTGTCACCAGTGCCGGGGTCATAGATGGTCATGTGATCACGTTCAAGTCAGTGAGGCATGAGAGAATCCTGGAAGGTGGGAGTAAGGGGTTTGGGAAGACTTCCTCAGTAATGAAAAAGAGCTTTTGTGACACAGGTTTGATCCCAGGGTTGGAAAGATCCCCTGGAAAAGGAAATGCCAACCCGCTCCAGTATTCTTGCCTGGGAAATCCCATGGACCGAGAAGCCTGGTGGGCTACAGTCCATAGGGTCGTACAGAGTTGGACACAATTGAAGTGACTTAGCACACATGCGCAGGAAGAGATATTCCTTCTCCCTGCTCTGGATGCTGTGGTGTCTGGATGTTTGCCTGGTACTTTTATGTAAAGGAAGCCAACACAGATGGAGGAGGCCAGAGCCAAGTGAAGCAGAGACAGGCCCCAGGTCGTGGCGTACCTGTACACTTGGTGATAGGTGAGATGATTGTTAAAGAGTTTGAGTCACGCTTTTTCTGTAACTTGTGCCACCAAAAATAATACACTAATAATAATACACTAATACACGTAAGTATTTTGCTCCTAGGACTTCCCTGGTGGCCCAGTGGTTAAGAATTTGTGTGCCAATGCAGGGTACTCAGGTTCAGTATTTGGTCCAGTAACTAAGATCCCATATGCTGTAGAACAACTAAGCCTGTGTGTCACGACTACCGAGCCTGAGTGCTCTAGAGCCCATGCTCCTCCACAAGAGAAGCCACCGCAATGAGAAGCCCGCACACTGAAACTAGGGAGTAGTTCTGCTTGCCACAGCTGGAGAAGGCCCATGCACAGCAGTGAAGATCCAGTGTAGCCAATAAATAAGTGAATAAATTAACTAATTAATAAAAAATTATTTTACTTGCTATGTCCCAGACAAGGAAACAGAAGTTCAAAGGGATTTGCTGAACTCCAAGTCAGACAGATAGCAAGTGGCCCTGCAGAGCAATGTCCTCCGTCCCCTGTGGCCTCCAGGGCCAAGGACATCACAGGACCAAAAACTGTTGTTTAATGAGTAGGCAGCCTCTCAGAGACTCCTGATGCTTGCCAGTCTGCCTTACCTGCTGGTGGTGTAAGACTTCTGTGGCCAGGAGCAGGGAATGTGACATTCTTGGGAGGTTTTAATGACATTTCAACGTATTGTGCATGGCGAGTCTCATGAATTCTCCAAAAAGCAAGAAGAGTCATTATCTAAAGTGCTTCTTGCTTCCAGGGCATACTTCAACACACTCAGCTTTGGCATAGGTAATGATTGCTCTTTACTTAAATGATAGACTTAGGTTTGGTAGTTAGCACTTCTTAATGTCATCTTCTTTTAAAAAGATGAGATTCATACTATAAAGGCTTACAAAGTCTAGGTCTCTTTTTCTGCTGTAAATTGTGGTGAATTGATCTTGATGTTTATCTCCACTCTAGAGTCCTCCACCTGCGGGTCTGGTAGGAAAGCTTGGGGTGGGGTAATAGAAAAACAAGATCCAATCACGATGGGAAGGGGATGTCTCAGATTTTTCTCATCTGAGGAGTCTGTGTCATGTCTTAATAGATGCCACTCTGATTTTCGTCAGGAGATGGAATACCAAAATACATCTTTAATTCTTTTGGAAACTCACCAAGGGAAAGTAACTACCAATGACGTACTACACAGTCTCAGAGGCATTACTGGGATCTGCTTTGTGTGTCTGCCTCTTGCCAAGCTCTAACCAAGCTCAGTTCCCACTGAACATGCATCTGGGTAGAACTTCATAGACACTGACCTTGACTGATAGGGCCAAATGAGGAAGTTAGCGGCCAATGGGCTAAGGCTGTAGCTGGAGAAATGCCTCAGTATTATACCCATGACTGCCAAATTCATTGTTAAACTCTCCTCCTATCTTAAGAAATAATCATAGGCAAGAAGCCAGTAACAATAAGCGTGACAGTTAACACTTCCTGAGCACGTAACACACATCAAGCTCTGTTTTAAACTCTATACATATATTGCTTTTTTTTAAACAACAGAAATTTGTTATCTTACAGTTCTGGAGGTCAGAAGTCCAAGATCAACATGGCAGCACAGTTTCGATGATGTTTTCTTCCTGGCTTGTAGATGGGCACCTTCTCCTTGGGTTCTCACATGGCCTTTTCTCTGCTTGTGCTGTGGGGGTAGTCATATATATATAAATTGTAATTTTAAAAATATTTATTTTATACTGCAGCATAGTTGGTTAACAATGTTCTGTTAGTTTCAGCAAATATATTCAGTTATGCATATGTGTGTACACCTATATATATCTATACTTTTTCAAATTATTTCCCATTTAGATTATTATAGAATATTGAGCAGTGTTCCCTGTGCTGTATAGTAGGTCCTTGTTGATCACCTATTTTAAATATAGCAGTGCGTACATGTCAGTCCCAAAGTCCCAATCTATCCTTTTCCCCCACCCTTCCTCACTGGTTATGGTAAGTTCACTCTCTGTGAGGCTGTTTTGTAAGTAAGTTCATTAGTATCCTTTTTTTTTTTAGATTCTGCATATATAAGTGATATATGATATTTGTCTTTCTATGTCTGGCTTACTTCATTTAGTAATCTTTAGGTCCACCTGTGTCACTGCAAATGGCATTATTTCATTCTTTTTAGTGGTTGAGTAATATTTAATTGGATATATATATAAAAATATATACCACACCCTTTTTTATCCATTCCTCTGTTTATGGACATTTAGGGTGCTTCCACATGTTGGCTGCTTGTAAGCAGTGCTGCAATGAACATTGGGGTGCATGTATCCTTCCAAACCATACTTTTCTCTGGATATACACCCAAGAGTGGGATTGCAGGATCATATGGTAGCTCTGCTTTTAGTTTTCTAAGGAATCTCCATACTGCTTTTCACAATGGCTGTACTAATTTACATTCCCACCAACAGTGTAGGAGAGTTCCCTTTTCTCCACACCCTCTCCAACATTTACTGTTTGTAGATTTTTTGATGATGGCCATTCTGACTGGTGTGAGGGTATCTCTCATTGCAGTTTTGATTTGCATTTCTCTAGTAATTAGTGATGTTGTGCATCTTGTCATGTGCCTCTCAGTCATCTGTGTGTCTTCTCTGGAGAAATATCTATTTAGGTCTTCTGCCCACTTTTTGATTGGGCTTTTTTTTTTTTTTTGATATTGAGCCACACAACCTGTTTATAAATTGTGGAGACTAATCCCTTGTCAGTCACACCTTTTGCAAACATTTTCTCCCATTCTGAGGGTTGTCTTTTCATTTTTCGTATGTTTCCTCTTGCTGTGCAGAAGCTTTTGAGTTTAATTAGGTCCCATTTGTTTATTTTTGTTTTCATTTCTATTACTATAGGAGATGGCTGGGAAAAGACATTGCTGTGATTTATTCAGAGTGTTCTGCTTATGTTTCCCTCAGAGTTTTATGCTATCAGATCTTACATTTAGGTATTCAATCCATTTTGAGTTTATTTTTGTGTATGGTGTTAAAGAATGTTCTAATTTCAGATTTTCTACCTGCAGCTGTTCAGCACCATTTGTTGAAATGACTGTCTTTCCTCCATTGTATAGCCTTGTCTTCTTTGTCATAGATTAATTGACCATAGCTGCATGGGTTTGTTTCTGGGCTTTCTCTCCTCTTCCACTGATCTGTAAGTCTGTCTTTGTGCTGGTTCCATACTGTTTTGATGACTGTAACTTTGTAGTATAGTCTGAAGTCAGGGAACCTGATTTTGCCAGCTCCGTTTTTCTTTATCAAGATTGCTCTGTTTATTTGGAGTTTTTTTGTGTCTCCATACAAATTTTCAGATTTTTTGGTTCTAGTTCTGTGAAAAATGCCACTGGTAATTTGATGGGGATTATATCAAACTTATAGAATGCTTTGGGTGGTATAATTGTTTTAACAATAGTGATTCTTTCAATGTAAGAACATGGCATATCATTCCATCTGTTTTTGTCATCTTCAATTTCTTTCATTAGGGTCTTACAGTTTTTGGAGTACAGGTCTTTTGTATCCTTATGAAGGTTTATTCCTAGTTATTTTATACTTTTTGATGTGATGGTAAGTAGGACTGTTTCTCTAGTTTCTCTTTCTGATCTTTTGTTGTTAGTATATAGAAATGCAACACATTTCTGTGTATTAATTTTGTATCCTGCAACTTTACCAAAATCATTGATGAACTCTCTGTATATTGTAATTTGAATTCACACAAGCTGCGTTAAACTGTCACAGTTTGTACTAGAATATCTCTCACAACAATAATAGTAGATACCACTATTATAGATGAGAAAACTGAGGCACTGAGACAAAGCAACTTACCCAGGGTTTCAAAGCTAGGACGTTTCAAAGCTATTTCAGAATTTAAATCCTGGTTGAAAATCCAGCTCTACTCACCACTCTCTAGTGCCTTAATAGCCAAGATTGTTCATGAGGAAGAACAGATGGTTTGAAAATGGTAAGCAGATGGTGAAGAGCAAAACACTTTGATCAAGCTCATTTCATTTCTCCATCTTAACGGTGCCTGAGAGGCAGTGGGGCAGTGGGGAGGGCCTGCATGTCGAGATACCTGGAGCCCAGTTTGGATCTGTCCTGACTTGTGTTTAAGACCCATAAAGGATAAGCACCATCCTCCCCTCTTTTTGCTATTTGGGTTGAAATGTAACAACCTACAAACTTTGAAGTATATTTGAATCACCACTGGTTCACAACCTTTAGGAGAAAATGAATCTACATTTCTAATAAGTTCTCCAGGTGACTCAGACGCAAGTGGACTTTAGATTGGCCAGTTGATCCCTGGGGTTCCTTTCAGCCACTTATTTAGTGACAGCAGATTAGTTACCCTGGTAGTTATATTTCTGGTCTGCTTTTGTCTGTAGAAAAGATCAGGGGCAGTGGGAAAAGCAAGGCTGAGAGTCAGAAGTTTGTGACTCTAGCCACTGTTCACTGCCTCCAATCTCTTTTTTTTTTTCATGTAAAGTAGGATAAAGGAGACCAAAAATCAAGGGCATGAAATGAAACAGCTGCTCGGTAATGTCAGCAGCTACCCCCTCATCATTACAGCCACGTTCTGGGTCTATGTTGCCATGCTTGAATTAAGAACAGAGAAAAGTTGGAATCTAAAGAGTCCCTAATTCTTTTTCTTTTAAAGTTTGTTACTTTTATGGATTGTGGTGAGAACATTTAACATGAGATCTATCCTCTTATCAAAAATTTGTAAGTGTACAATACACTATTGCTGACTCTAGACACAATGGTATACAGCAGATCTCGAGTAACTGAAACTTTACACCCACTGTATGGTAACACTATTTTCCCTTCCCCTTAGCCTCTGGCAACCATTTTATTCCCATTTCTATGTCGATTTTAGATACTTCATATAAGTGAAATCATGCTATGTTTGTCCTGCTGTGACTGACTTATTTCACTTAGTATAATGTCCTCCTGGTTTATCCATGTTGTCACCGTATGGAAGGATTTCCTTCTTTGAAAAAACTGAATGATATTCCACGTATCTTGACAATGCTTTTTTATATGTGACACCAAAAGTGCAAGCAAAAAAAAGCAAGAATAGGAAAATGGGACTATAAAAGTACACTAAAAATAATCTCAGTTCTTAAGTATCTTAATAGAACTTAGATTAGTTTTCTCCACCCCTCTCTTAAAAAGATTTTGTCCAAACTCCACTAGTGTGGATCTAGCATACACATGGTGTACTTGCAGACATACCTCTCATATCCTCTCTTTGGATTTACACTGCTAATTGATATTTTCCTGTTGGCTCAGGTACATCTTAGTGCTTCAGGAAGTTTCTACTAATGAATTAAAGGTGCTTTGTAAGTCCTAGTCCCAGGGTTAGGGAGGGATGAACTGGGAGTCTGGGGTTAGTAGATGCAAACTATTACATTTAGAATGGATAAACAAAAAGATCCTACTATATAGCACAGGGAACTATATTCAATATTCTGAGATAAACCATAATGGAAAAGAATATAAACAGGAATGTGGCAACATTGACTCAATGGACATGAGTCTGAGTAAACTCCGGAAGATAGTTAAGGGCAGGAAAAAAAAAAAAGATAATTAAGGACAGGGAAGCCTGGTGTGCTGCAGTCCATGGGGTTGTGAAGAGTCGGACATGACTGAGTGACTAAATAGCAACAACAATATATGTATAACTGAGTCACTTTGCTATACAGCAGAAATTAACACAACATTATAAATCAACTGTAATTCAATAAAATAAATAAGGAAATAAATAAATAAATCCCTAGTCCCCTTGCAAGGAATCTTTTAAGACTTTATTTACTTTTAAAGCTAGCTCCTTTTGAGAGTCAGCATGATCCGACATCTGGTCTAATCTTAATATCATATACTAGAACAGAAGAGTAAGAAAGGATTTTTATTATTAGCTATCTATTGTCAGAGAATAATTTTATCAAGAGGTAAAACTAGGACTCTCACACAAACTGAATACACATCAAACATTTTATTCATGAATATTGAGACAACTAGTAAGATATTGGACTTCCCTGGTAGCTCAGTGGTAAAGAACCTGCCTGTCAAGCAGGAGATGTGGGTTTGATCCCTGAGTCGGGAAGATCCCCTGGAGAAGGAAATGGTAAACTTCTCCAGTATTCTTGCCTGGGAAATCCCATGGACAGTGGACCCTGGTGGGCTACAGTCTAGGGGGTCACAAAAGAGTTGGACATGACTTGGTGGCTAAACAATAACAACAACAAATAAGATATTACAACTAGTCAAAGGCAAAGCCAAAGCCCAGTTATGCATATAGGTAATCAGAAATGCTGATTTAAATTTGCTGCTAGATACAAAAACAGCCTTTTCCACAGGGTGAAAATCAGTGCCTCCCCCCTCCTCCCTGCCCGACACACACAGGACAAAATTCATTTGATTTTTCACGGACAGGAATCATTTGCATCGCTCTCAGCTTTCCATGAGTTAAAGTCTGTCTCTGCAGAGTTGTAAAATCTTTGAAGACCAAGACAGGACAGGCCTCTAATGAATCAGACAACCCTAGGAGGGTCTTCAAGACAGTATCTTGCATTTCACTGAGAGAATACTCGATAATCTTGCACATTCAGAGTTTTTCCATTTTTCTTGACCCTGCTAAATGCTTAAATCTATAGGGATGCTGAACATTCTTTGAAATCGTGGCAGGAAATCCTTGGTGGCACTGATTTCCTCTCTGCCACATTGTTATGCAGTTGAAAACAAGTTAAAATGAACATTAAGTTCTCCTTGAAACTGGTACTTGCTCTGCATTTCCTGCTTCTTGTCCACCTGTCCCAGCCACTGAGACCTAATACTAGTGACCAGAACCCAGGAGATGGTTCTGCCTTGCTTTCCCTGACCAGCCAGCACCTTCTCAGGGAGTCCACGAAAAAGAGCTCAAGGATGAAAAGGGAGAACAAGGGGGAACTCGAGTCTTGATTAGAACTCAAGTCTTCTGATCACTAACTTGCCCTGATTTCTTAGAAAAGAAGTAATTCTAGAGGTAATGCAGAGAGTCAAACCTGCTGTGTGTGTGTGTTGACCAAGACCCTCTCTTTGACCAAACTTTGGCCGGGTACCTCTCTCTCCAAGCCCCTTTCTCTAGGAAGTGTTGACCTTGTCCTGTCTTGGGCCTATGTGGTGTGATTTTAGCAAGAATCCTGACGAGTCAGTTGAGCAGGAACCCCAACACCCTTGCTATCTGGTGTGCCTGGTCCCCCATCTTTGATGTCTAAGTGACTAGCCTGCCTTCCCAGGTAGGAATCTTGTTAGACCAGTTTAGCAAGAATACCCCTACCTTTGATGTCTCCTCTTAGTAATTTTCCATCCAATGGACCCTCCTGGATTCACTCCCCACTGGTCCTGAGCACAACAGACCCAGCAGCCCATCTCACCCTACCGAGAATGAATGCAGGGGGAGGCGGTAGGGTAGCGTCCACCCAGGTTTATGTTCCATTTCCAGGTGACATGTAACTTCTTAGCTCCAGGCTCTTTCTTTCCTCTCAGTGAGGGGGACACCAAAACAAAGAATCTGGGACGAAGAAAGTAACAGTAGTTCTGCCACTCACTACACTAGCTGAATAGGGAATTTACCTTTCTTTTCCTCAGTTTTCTAGACTGCAAAATGGACATAATAAGAGTACTTATCTCATAGCATTGTTATGTGAGTTTATTAATATTATATTTATGAAATACAAACATTAGTATTTATATTTATGTGCATTTCACGTATATGTTTGGCTTTGTTATTAAATAACTATTTATTAGTTAAAAGTGTTTTCTCACTCTTTAAGAGAACTATTATGAATATGTTTAACCTAGGTAGAGTGATATAAATGGTACAAAGGACATCACAAGCAGTGAAGAATGGGAATAATTTGAGGAGGGGTGCTTTTCTCTGCTCTGAGTGGTTAAATCCTCAAGAAAGCATCCTTCACTCTGTAATGTCTACCAAGTTAATTTTGCTCTTCCTCTGAGCAAAAAAGAGAGGTAAAGAGATGGTAGCCGACGGACTTCCCAAAAAGGTGACTCAGAAGTGCTCAGCGTTAACCGCAAAGTACCAACCAAACGATGGAGTGGGGAGTCGTCAGGCAGCCTGTTCCCCCAAGAGAAACCCTGTGGAGCTGGGGAACATCTGCGTCAGGGGCCCTGGAAAGAGTGGAGGTGGGAAGGGTAGAGGTGGTGGGAAAGAGGGAATCCCTTTTCCACCTCTCAGCGGGCACTCAGGAGGGCACTAACCAATCTCACTCTTGAGAAGCCCTCCTAGAAGAAACACATTCCTTGTTTGTTGTTTGTGGAGGATGATCTGGATCACTGAGGAAGCGATGTCTGCAGCTGGTAGGTGAGAGAAGGGGCTGCCCTCTGCCCTCAATGTCTTAAACACTGAGACTGTCTCCTGGAAGAACCACTCCCAGGGTACAGAAGAACACTTAGAGATGAGAACCTGAAAGGGAGAAAAGTTCTGAGAGGCCCAGGCCATTCTGGATCTTGTGAGAAGGAAAACACATTACAGAAAGCAGCCAGTCTCCTACACCCTCCCTCCACCCAGGGTGAGGACAGAGACGAGAAAAATCATCTTAAAATATGACTCCTTCTGGGAATGGCCCACAGGCAAGGAAGCGCAAGTGTTTCTCCAAGTGCGAAATGTGTGCAGTAAATTGGATCAATGAGTTTGATCTGTATGTAAAAGGGGTAGGGCCAAGAGGTGTCTAGATTAATCATTCTGAGGCAAGTTGTTTGGGTTGATAACTGGGGAGCGCCCGCCACTGATAAGTGTCATGCTACTTGTCACACTACTTGTGACAAAGTAGTGTGATCAAGAAGGCCTCTCTCTGCTTGTGCTGTGGATTTCAGTTGGTTGGTGAATTAACAGTCCCTTTTTCCTTAATGCCACCATCATTGTTTCTGGCAATCACAGGGTGGCCATTCCATCTTATGTAGAAGATGTTGATCTCCTGAAAGCCAATTCTCCCAGGGCATTAGAGAAAGATCTCTTTGGGGCAGGGGGAGCCACAAGATGAGGAAAGGAAGGAGAATCATTTCATTGCTCACACCACTGACATCAACCTAGTCAAATGAAAAACATGTAGGTGGAGGGAAAAACTGAAGACACAAGGCTACCTGGACTTTCCACCAGAAGTTGGAGATAGAAACCCTATTTCTGTATTAATCTTCCCTCTTAATGCCTGCTTCAAATCTTTCAAGTTTTACCTACCCCCTGTATAGGCTTCCTAATAGCATGCTGCCTGTCTAGAAATCTTTCTGAGAATTAGTATTACTTCTAGAAATTAGTTTGGGCTTCCCAAGTGGCTTAGATGGTGAAGAAACTGCCTGCAATGCAGGAGACCTGGGTTTGATCCCTGGCTCAGGAAGATTCCCTGGAGAAGGGAATGGCTACCCACTCCAGTATTCTTGCCTGGGAAATCCCATGGACAGAAGAGCCTGGCAGGCTACAGTCTATGGGGTCGCAAAGAGTCAGATATAACTGAGTGATTAACACTAAGAGAGGATCAAGCAAAATAGAATGAAGCATAATTTTTTTCGCTAACTTACTTATGTCATTGAATGATTGTTTTTTAACATGGTCTAAAACATTTTCCAAAGAATATTCCACTGTAAGATATTAATAAATAACATACCCCAGAATATGGCCAAATTTTGAGGAATACAGGGTTAATATGAATTATATAGGTTTCTTTGTGGTAAGATTGCTCAGGGCCTTTAATAAAGTGATGGGTATTATATAAATCAAGATGATCTACCTAATTAACAGTAATTCCCAAGCTTACCCTTGGAGTTTCATGACACAGAAGTGATATAAGGAACATGTTTTAAGACAGACTGGTTATTTCTCAGCTGGTGGATTTCGCTATTTGGAAGGTTACTTCTATATTAATAATTTTCACCAGGAGCACACCACAGGCAGACATCATGGGGCAGTGAATTGACACATGAGTCACGAGACATGGCTTCTAGTCCTTCTAGTTCTTCTTACCAGCAGGGGCAAGAGTACTAATTTGCTAGGCTTCAATTTTATCATCTGTAAAATTGGTAAGTAGAGGCCTTACTTTCTTTGCAGGGCAATGGTTGGGATTGGGAATAAGTGAAAAATCTGAAATAACACAAACATAAGTTGGCGGCAGTTGTGATGCCTGAGCTGAGAAATCACTTACCTTGTTTGTCTGGATGATGCCTCGGGGCAACACTGCCTGTTTCTGTTCTTAATCTACTCTGTATTATCAACAAAAATAGGAATACCTATTTTGCATAAAGCACTGTTTGCACTGAACCTAGAAGAGCTATGCAGTCCTCTGGAAATGCTTAAATTCCCTAGCTGGGTGTGGTGTCATCAATTAGGGGTATCATGCAAATGCATAACTCACTCTGCCTGTCCGGACAAGTTCAGTCTGCTGGTCCTTTCCACCTGTTGTTTATGGTCATTAATGAAAGATTTCCTTGTTAAATGGACCAATGGAGCAAAACCTGTGCCTTCAGGAGTAGAATTTGATATCAGGCATATCTGCCTATCGCTTCTGTGAACTCCACTTTCTTCCTTAAAGATCTGGTTTTGTAACTACTTTCCCAAAGATAGTATTGGTTTGGGTCACTTGAGGATAGCCCTGGATGTTTTCAGACTGAGATTCATCCACCTCTATTGTCTAAGACACTAGTACTAAGTCACTTCAGTCGTGTCTGACTCTTTGCTACCCTATGGACCATAGCCCTCTAGGCTCCTCTGTCCATGGGATTTTCCAGGCAAGAATACTGACTTGGGTTGCCATTTCCTTCTCCAGGGGATCTTCCTGACGCAGGTATTGAACCTGCATCTCATGTCTCCTGTATTGGCAGGCAGGTTCTTTACCACTAGTGTGACCTGGGAAGCCCTGTTGTCTAAGGGTATCATCAAACCTGCACTGGAAAAGGATGTGTTTCCAGAGACAATTGCTGAAGCATGTGTTCTTGAAAGAGGTGGGTCAGGTAAACAAACAAAGTTGGGAGTCAAGGGCATAGCATACCAGAAAACCAGAGCAAATGTGGTTGTAGCACAACTTGAATAATAATACCATTCATGGCAATTACTTTGTATCAGGCACTGTCCTATGCACTTCCCATAGTTTAAGTCCTTTAAATCTCAGCAGAGCACCATGGGGTGTGCCTTTATTAGCCTGATTCTAGACATGAGGAAAGCAGCAAGTTTCTGATGCCCTCTCCAGGGATCTCTTTCTAAGAATAATAAGTGATGTCCCAATATGATGGATGTATCTGGCAATTGACCTATGCTACCCATAGTTCTGGGGTGACTCTCCTGGCTATGGTCAATTGATTCCTGGATAGATACCTGACTCAAACACAGCCAACTCATTGGCAAGTCATAGACACTCAAGAATTTGGATTGGGAGTCATAGAGATAGGAATATCCACCAAAGCTCTAGGGATCAGGCAGCCAGTAGATGAGAAAGTAGAAGGAGTTCTTCCACTGAGCAACGCAAAGAAGGAAAGAGCCATGTGAAGCTAAGAAATCACAAGACTGCTTAAACACTCCAACTCTGGGGTCTCACAGGCCAGGGTTCTACTCTGGACTCTGTTATCTGTGAACATGGCCAATTGCCTAGCTTCTCTAGGATTCAATTTCCTCACCTTACAGGAGTGATGGTATTGCATCAGGCAAATTGCTCAGCACAGTGCCTGGCACAGGATATGCACTCAAAAGAATAGCTATTATCATTATTATTACTATTTCTGATGGATTTTCAGTTCTCCAAAGGTTTGACTTAATTTCTTTTTCTAAGATTCCATCATCTCTGTTTACTTATCATAACCCTTCTTTTACTAGAGTGAGACGATAGAAATTCATGAGTTGTCAAATAACACAGCATAACCGCTCTCATTTTTCAAAAACAGACTTAATTTTTATAGCAAAACTGATCAGATGGCACAGAGATTTCCCATATATTTCTACCCCCACACATGCATAACTTTCTCCATTACCAACCTCCTCCAAAGTGGCACATTTGTTATAACTGACGAACCCATGTTAACACATCATCACCACCCAAAGTTCATAGTTTACATCAGGGGTCACTCTTGGTGTTTTATATTCTATGGGTTTGAACAGATTAATAATGACATGTATCCATTCCATTATAGTGTCATACAGTAATTTCACTGGTCTAAAAATCGTCTGTGCTCCATTTATTCATCCCTTCCTCCCTACAACCCCTGATCTTTTTACTGTCTCCATAGTTTTGCCTTCTCCAGAATGTCAAAAAGTTGGAATCATACAGAGTGAAGCCCTTTCAGACTGGTTTCTTTCACTTGGTGATATGTGTTTGAGCTTCCTCCATGTCTTTTCATGGCTTAATAGCTTATTCCTTCTTTAGCACTGAGTAATATTTCACTGTCAAGATGGAACATGGTTTATTTATCCATTCACCTACTGAAGGACATCTTGGTTGCTTCCAAGATTTGGTAATTATGAATAATTCAGTTCAGTTCAGTCACTCAGTCATGTCCAACTCTTTGTGACCCCATGGTCTGCAGCATGCCAGGCCTCCCTGCCCAACCAACTCCCAGAGTTTACTCAAATTCATGTCCATTGAGTCGGTGATGCCATCCAGCCATCTCATCCTCTGTCATCCCCTTCTCCTCCCACCTTCAATCTTTCCCAGCATCAAGGTCTTTTCCAATGAGTTAGTTCTTTGCATCAGGTAGCCAAAGTATTGGAGTTTCAGCTTCAGCATCAGTCCTTCCAATGAATATTCAGGACTGATTTCCTTTAGGATGGACTGGTTGGATCTCCTTGCAGTCCAAGGAATTTTCAAGAATCTTCTCCAATACCGTAGTTCAAAAGCATCAATTCTTCAGTGCTCAGCTTTCTTTATAGTCCAACTCTCACATCCATACATGACTACTGGAAAAACCATAGCCTTGACTAGATGGACCTTTGTTGGCAAAGTAATGTCTCTGCTTTTTAATATGCTGTCTAGGTTGGTCAGAACTTTCAAGGAGCAAGCGTCTTTTAATTTCATGGGTGCAGTCACCATCTGCAGTGATTTTGGAGCCCCCCCAAAATAAAGTCTGTCACTGTTTCCACTATTTCTCCATCTATTTGCCACAAAGTGATGGGACCAGATGCCGTGATCTTCGTTTTCTGAATGATGAGTTTTAAGCCAACTTTTTCACTCTCCTCTTTCACTTTCATCAAGAGGCTCTTTAGTTCACATGAAATTATGAATAAAGCTGATATAAATATCCATGTTTGGGTTTCTGTGTCCATAAAATTTTAACTTACTTGAGTAAAAACCAAGCAGTACCACTGCTGGATCATGTGCTAAGAGTATGATTAGTTTTGTAGGAAACTTCTAAACTGTCTCCCAAAGCGGTTGTGTCGTTTTGCATTCCCGCAGGCACTGAATGAGAGAGTTCATGTTAATTTCCATCCTCATCACGTCAGTGTTAAGGGTTTGGCCACAACCCTCCCCTTTTAAGATCAGCTCTTTAGAATATGGTCTGGGGCGTGTATAGGATTTGTTCTTCATAGAATCACAACAAGAGGATGACAATATAAGTTACTCACTTTCCCTCTATTTCATCTCCTTCTTTCCTCATCAAGTATGGCAATACAGTATCAGTGATTTATTATATCCTCACTGTGTACTCAATACTTCACTGGACTTTGTGTGTGTGTGTGTGTGTGTGTGTGTGTGTGTGTGTGTGTGTGTGTGTGTGTGTGTGTGTGTGTGTGAGAGAGAGAGAGAGAAAGAGGAGGGAGAGAGAAGCCCTGTTTCTGGCCAAAAGAGTTGATGGGTTGGTATGAAAAACTAAAGTAGCAAATTCCAAACAATACAAACCCTTATGACAGTATATATCAAATACAACACAATTCTTTAGAGACCAGTGATTCTTAAATGAGGGTCTACAGGTACACTAAGAAACAGGCAAATCCAAATCCAAACCAAAAAGATGGATTTCCCATCCTCACTTCTAAAATTTCAAGTCCAAACAATCTGAGGAGGGTGATAATAAATGTTTAAAGGACTCCTCTGAGAATTCTGCTTTGCCCTGGATTTCAGAAGCACTGTTGAAGTATACAGTTAGGCTTTCTGGGGTTCAGAGTTGTCTAATATGTCTTGATAGGAGGGTGAAAGTTAGACTTGGATCTTAGAAGATGTGAACTAGAGAAACAAAGGAGGGAAAGATTACAGAAAAGTAGGAGCATATGCAGGGAATTTGGCCTCTTCAGGGCACCTGTTAAAGGCTGGCAGGTGGATGAAGTAACAAGACTTATGAAACAGAAGCAGCAGACCCAAAGGGGAGAACCACTGAGGTGGAGTGGCATGCTTACGTTTTGCATTTATATTTGCAGAGTCAGCATCATCTTGGCCTATTTTTGTTGCAGTCTTTTATGACGTGGGTGGAGCAGTGCTCCTGCTGGCCCTGGTGGTAAAGCACGGTAACCTCGAGTTAGCCTGAGGAGGTCTCATTTCTGCTCTTAGTCTCTGCTGTCTGTGCCATAAAGTAAAACCAGCCCCAAGTGAGAGAAGGGGACCAGTGGTGTTAGCTGAAGTGCTACCTCATCTTTGCAAGAAAGTTCTGGATTGGCTGGTTCAAGACACCCAGAAAAGTCCCTTCAGGCCAGTCACGTGAGCCCAGCCTTGGGCTTGGTGGTAGCCTCCAGGAAGTTGGCAGCTCAGCTGACTCACTTGGTTTTGTGGTGCTGACAGTCTCTACAGGACAGGTTTATGGAGGACACAAGAGTCTTAGCTCAGGAAGGCTTCTGAGAAACTAGAACATACTTAACAGAAACATTGGCCCTCTGTCTTTGTTATATACAGCTTTGCGTGAACACAGGGCTGCTGGCTCCCTTCTTGCCAGGGACCAGCCGCCTGTGTGCTGATCTGATGCGGAGTCTGTCTTTTCTGAGGGATCTCTTCCTCTAAGACCTGGCCTCCCGCAGCTTTGCCCCATGTGCTCTTCTGTGTGTTACCCCAGAGTCTGGACATGGTCTTTCAACTTTTCCCTTCTCAGGTCTCACCAATCCTGTGTTATTTGAGATCAAGCTCAGATCAAATCTATGCAGTGTAAGTCCTATAGCAAATATAGCAAATGTTATAGCAAATTCTGTAGTGTTTGGGGCTGTAACTGCTCTCTGAATCAAAGCATTGAGGGTTCAGGGACTGACACTATCAACCATGATTAGAATTTCTGATATTCACTGACCTTCGTGGCTATCTAAACACAGAGCTCCTAGAGATATTCTGCCTTAGCTGAAGTCCCACAGTGAGGATATCTTGCTTTGTGATATGGAGGGAGGGGGGAAATGGTTTCTCAGTAGAGGGCCTTCCAGGCCCTGTAGCCTTTAGGTCGTCCTCTGTGAGGAGCTGTTGTTCAGTCACTCAGTGTGTCTGACTCTTTGTAACTCCATGGACTGCAGCACACCAGGCTTCCCTGTCCTTCACCATCTCCTGGAGTTAGCTCAAACTCATGTCCATTGAATCAGAGATTCCATCCAATCATCTCATCCTCTGTTGCCCTCTTCTCCTCCTGCCTTCAATCTTTCCCAGCATCAGGGTCTTTTTCAAAGAGTCAGCTCTTTGCATCAGGTGGTCAAAGTATTGAAGCTTCAGCTTCAGCAGCAGTCCTTCCAATGAATATTCAGGGTTTATTTCCTGTAGGATTGACTGGTTTGATCACCTTGCTGTCCAAGGGACTCTCAAGAGTCTGCTGTCAATAAGTTTGATGTGTAGTGTTTGTCAACACTAACATATTCAGACTCAGGTATTCTTTACCTTTAATGTTCAGGTATGATCTGCCTTATTGTCATTGTCCTCCCCAGCCCTCACAAAGAGCCGCAACAAAACAGTAGTCCTACGACCGAGAACCTCAGTGAGCCATGCTCTCTTACTAGAAATGAAGACAGGAATATTTGCTATGTGAGAGATATTTTTTTCTTCCTCTCTGTGTGCACAGACTTGATGTCATTGTTGGGGAGCCCTAGGTTGGGTGTGTACTCAGGTAACTCATGAGGAGGAAACATCCCTTTAGGGAGCATCACCTTTCTCATGGAGCATGAAATAGTCCCCAATATTAGACTTATAGGACAGCAGGCCTTCTTTTGAATAAACTGTGTCACTGAATGAGTGAGTCCACATTAGTAAAACAAGTCAGAGTTCTCCGGAAGTATTTGTGGCACTGTTTAGAAGTGTGGTGGATCTCCATGATAAGCAGTGAAGAACCTCACTGTGCCAGTTCACTGGGTCACATCTCTGAGGGGCCCAGCACAGATGGGACCTCTGAGGGGCATTCTATGAGGTGCTACACATTCCTTGTGTGTAAGTTCCTTGAGCCATGAAGGTGAAGGCCTCATCTGTCTTGTTCATTGTGGTGTCCTCAGTGCCTGTAGTAGTTGCTCAATAAACACATGTTGGATAAACGAACTGTTTGTCTTTGATGGACCAAATATGGTGTTAGAGGTACGAGTTGACCAGAGGTATGAGATGGGTAATATATGAGTGCTATGCTTGAAGAGTTCTCAGGCAACTATGTAAGGCAAATAATAGGGGAAAAAATACATAATGTAGTTGTTTAGTTGTTAAGTTGTGTCTGATTCTTTGTGACCCCATGGACTGCAGCACACAAGGCATCCCTGTTCTCCACCATATCCTGGAGTTTGCTCAAGTTCATGTCCACTGAGTTGGTGATGCTATCTAACCATCTAACTATGATGTAGTAACATACACACACACACACACACACACACACACATATATATATATGTCCCAAGGGAGTCTGAGGAGGGAGTTCATTGTGTTAGGGGGCATGCATGTGGATCAGTGCTTTATGCAAGAGGCAAACTTGACAGGAACATGTGAAAGTTTGAGAAAGATGAGAAAGACTGAGAAACATTATACAGTCAGAAAGACTTTATGCTTCACCAAAGGAATGGGAGACAAGATGGACCTTGGGAGAGAAGCACAACACAAGCATGATTTCTATCGCTGAGGAACTCTCTGTAAAAGGGAGGGTCAGGGCAGGTCTCTGTGAAGGGATGTTAGAAAGCATAGTTACAGGATGTTACAATGGGACCGTTCCTACCTCTTTTGTGATGAAGTACCAACATAATAATTATCAGCTGCCAAAGGGAGTAAGAAACAAACCTGCCACATCCACACACTCTGTACAGAAGAAATAACTCTGAGGATGTGTCTTGTGTGTTTCAACTCCTTTAGCTGGATCAAAGACTTTTCAGGGCAAAGCTGCCATAAATGTTGCCTTGTGTCCTATGGACCAGATGAATGTCACTTGGGAGAGAGATGAGATGGAGCCATCTCAGCTCCTGTCCAATTAGAGAGGTCCTGTCTTGAGAAGACAGGAGAAATTCCATTGAAAGCAGCCAGAGATGCATTGCCCAATGCCCAGGTAAGAGGCCATCGAGAATAGAGATGTATTCACCAGGTCAAACAAGACTGAGAGGAGATAAACCTAGAGAAAGAGGTCTCCTAGCCAGGGCCACCAACTTTAGCCAAGTGCCAGGCCCAGAGAACACAGCCCTCTCATCAAGTAAACACTGTCCTATCCCACACCTCTCCCCACTCCCTCCTCTCTTTTAGGTACGATGCTGAGGGGGTGAGGAAGATCATGAAGTGGAAGGCTGAAGTGTCAACCTCTTTCCTCACTCTGGGCTCCCAGCTTGAGACAGACCCAATGAGAGGGCATTCAATACTAAGTCAAGTTTAGGATTCAATACTAAGTCTAGTTTAGCTCCTTGATTATTGCAGAGAATTGGACATTATCATGATATTATCATGAGAATGTCTTTGTGATTTAAAGTGACTCTAATATTGTTCTGTTCTCTAGCAGAGAGCAGAAAATCCACAATACTTGACAAGGTTTTTATCTAGAGGCAGGAAAAGTTAACCCACTGAAAAACCATTAAGCAACTATGAGAGACACACTGTCAGTGGGAATGTAAATTGGTGCAGCCACTATGGGAACCGTATGGAGTTTCCTTTAAAAATTAAAAATAGAACTATCACATGATCCAGCAGTCCTGGGCATGTATCTGGACAAAGCTCTAATTTGAAAAGATACAACTCAATGTTCATACCAGAACAATTTACAAGAGCCAAGATATGGAAACAACCTACATGTCCATCAACAGATAAATGGATTAAGAAGACATGGTACACACACACACACACACACACACACTGGAATATTACACAGCCATAAAAAGAATGAAAAAATGAATTTGCAACAACATGGAAGGACCTAGAGGTTATCATACTAAATGAAGTAAGTCAGAGAAAGACAAATACTCTATGATATCACTTACATGTGGAATCTAAAAAAAAAACTGATACAAATGAACTTACAAAACAGAAACAGATTCACAAAGAAATCAACTTATGGTTACCAAAGGGGAAAAGAGGTAGAAGGGATAAATTAGGAGTTAGGGATAAGCAGACACGAACAACCATATTTAAAAAAGATAAATAACAAGGTCCTACTATATAGCACAGGGAACTACATTCAATATCTTATAATAATCTATAATGGAAGAGAACCTGTAAAATTACATATCTATACCTATATGTACGTGAATCACTTTGCTACACCAGAAACTAATACAATAATGTAAATCAATTATACTTCAACAACAACAACAAAAAAATAGAGACAAAACCAACTCTGAATACATTATAAGTACTTATTCAACATGCCTGTTACATATGCAGACTGGGCTTGGCTTGGATCCAGTGTTCAATAAGTATCTTTTTACTGAGTAACGCCAAAAGGTTTAACGATTGTACCAGAACTCTCTACATGGAGACATAGGAATCACAAGAGCAACAAAAGGCAAATCTAGAAGTTGTGTTTTAGTAGCTACGAACTCTTTAAGGGCTGTTAACTATCTGACCTCAAAAAGTCATGATTACAGAGTGCCATCAGTGACCTTGTGGCCTTTGAGTAGAGTGTCTAGGGAGTCAAAATCCTTATATGATACTCCTTTGTGGAAGACAACTAACAATCAATAGCTCCTGCTCTTCCATGTCTGTAGAAAACACACAAAAGACGTTTGAAATTTCTTCACAAGTAAGGATACAATGCTACCTCAGGGTTGGCCTGAAGATGCTTACTTTGCAATTGATAGAAGATAAGAGGGCAAGACCTTCTCTGAGGTTTCATCAAAGGAGATTATGGTGAGACGGCTCATCAGTTCGCTCTGCCCTCCTCCTACAGCGCTTTCTTCTATCCTGCAGAGGCTGGGAGTCGAAAAACTACATTTTCTCAATTCCCTAGAAGGTAGGCTTCCTGAAGTGATTCAAATTTGATGAATTAGTGGCACTCATATAGATCTGGAAGACAGTCATGGGTCAGGAGCCATGCTTCTGAGGGCCAAAAAGTATGTGGCGGCAACTGGCCTTTTCAGAGTCTATTTCTTTCATGGGTGGTGAAAGGCAGAGGATGTGGCATTTATTTATATTGTAGCAGGCGTGTTGTAATCTGAGGCTGGCAGTAGTGGAGGATTCCAGGTCTCAGAAGCTTCCTGGCTGCTGTGGCAGCAGGTAATTCGGGTGGAGGTAGCTTCCTGGTTGTAGAAGAGGTGGCAGATCCCTTGACGGGCCGGTTAGGCAGTGTGCCTCTGGAGTCTTTCCTGACAGCTCAACCTAGAGTTTGTTTCTTCAGCCTGCACTGTGATTCTACAAGCCATTTACTATCTTGAAACAAATACCTTCCTACTTAAACTAGTTAGAAAGTACTATGTTCTCTACCACTGAACCCCAAATGGATATGGCGTGGCATGTAAAAAACAATATAGAAAAAAAATCAAAATATGTCTGAGATGCTAATGATGGGGAGGAATAAGTGTAAGAGAGAACTATTACCTAGAGGTGGTGGTAACATTCATCTTTTCATCCACTGATTCATTCATCCCACATTTTTTGAGGTCTTTCATATCCCAGACACTGGGATCAGCAAGCCATTCACTGGAGGGGAGGGGTGGGGGGCAATGGAATCCCATATTCATGGTGCTCAAAGTCTCATGGATTATTCCTGTTTCTCTCACTATTCTCTCTATCTGGCTGAGAACATTGTTTACAGCTCTTTTCATTTAGTAGTCAGATAGTTGAGTGACTTGCTCAACCAAAGTATTTGGTTCCTAGAGAGCTAAAAGCTCCAGGAGCAAAGCTCTACCCTCAACTGTCCAGCCAGAAATACTAGTGATTGAGTTTTTCCTATCAGCTACACCAGTAATTAACTAACAAATAGAACTTACAATTAATATGTTATCTTAAGGTCAGAGTTTAGTCCCTACACGTGAAGAACAAGTTTCTGACATCTATCTGGACAGCAGATTCCCCTCTAACTTCTTTTATGTCAGGATGATGCATGTGTATGGCAACTGTGGAGATGTGTTGCTCAGACAGATCTCTTTTTAAGAGAGAACTTGTCATGAGGCATGCTGTTGTGGCAGGTTCCTTTGCAATCTGCGTCAGCTTTGAAACCCATTAAGCAGTGCTCAGGCAGCCTGAGCCATCGCTGAACTCATCAGGGACAAGGGCCGATCATGTCTCCTCTGTCAGCTATCTGTGCCCCCAAATATTCTACCCAATCCTCTCTTCTGTTCCTCTCCTGTCGGGTGTCAGACCTCTATCCCTGTCTGAAGCCTTTCTGCCCTCTTTCTCTTTCACTGGTCTTACCTTCAACAGATTTCTTGGACTCTCAACTCTGTCTTAGGCATCTGTTTTCTGGGGTACCCAACCAGCCCACTGTGCAAAAATATCTTGTCTCTTCAGAGGTTTACCTGTTATTTATCATTGGAGAGCTTTCCCATTTGTGTTTGTCTTTCTTTTCCCTGACAAAAGACAACTTTTTTTAGACAACCTTTTTTTCTGTCTTTGTTTTCCCTGATAAAAGACAACTGGGGTCTTCTCAGATAGCCCAGTTGGTAAAGAATCCACCTGCAATGCAGGAGACTCCAGTTCAATTCCTGGGTTGGGAAGATCCGCTGGAGAAGGGATAGGGTATCCACTCCAGTATTCTTGGGCTTCCCAGGACTCAACTGGTAAAGAATCTGTCTGCAATGCTGGAGACCTGGGTTCGATCCCTGGGTTGGGAAGATCTGAAGGGAAAGGCTACTCACTCAAGTATTCTGGCCTGGAGAGTTCCATGGACTACAGTCCATGGGGTTACAAAGAGTCGAACACGATTGAGCGACTTTCACTTTCTTTTTCCTGAATGAAGACTTCCATATCTGAGACTCTGGTTTCTCTAATGTAGACCCACCTCAATTCCAGCAGTAAAGGAGTGAAAAGGGACCTTTGCAAGTAATCAGAGTAAAACAAAAAAATGAGGGGAAATATTGGGTAACCGGCATTTGGCTCAAAAACATCCCTGACCCTGGCACTGATTGACAGAGTCCCAAGTTGCCCTTTATGGAGCCGGATCTTCTGTTGTGGGAACAGTCACCAGTGGACATGGGTATACAGCCTCCCCCTGGCATGTGCGGTTCAACTTGTTTGCACAGTGAAAAACTGACCAAGAAGGAGTGCCTTGGCCAACATCAGTGCCCAGAGTGAGCTGCTTATTCTTTAAGGTCCAACTTGTTTGTCTCCTTTGAGAAAGTTTTCTGCTCTCTCAGGGAGCACGGCCCAGCCCTGTGATGCTCTTACTGCTTGTTGGGTGGACACAGTCCTCATGATCCAAGGGGATTATTGGGATGTGTGACTCCTCCCTGGCTAGGTTGTGAATCTTAAGGGAGGGATGGTGTCTCTCTCAGGAATCTTAACATCCTCTTCACAGGTGTGGACCTGACACTTTGTAGGTGACCAGTAAGTGTTGGGTGAGTGGAAGGTGCCTGCTTGTCTAAAACATGGCAATGGGCTAGACCCTGGTTAGGAAGTTCTCTGGCCTGTGATTCCAGGCTCAGCCCAGGGCATTCCTGTACATCCAGTTGGTTCAGTGAGTACTGACCCCTGTTCACAGCATGGTGATGAGTACAGAGAAAAGGTAGGTGGCCAGGCTGGGCTGCTCATTGTGTTTCAATGTCCTTAGATATAACTCAGGAGATCTGCTTAGTCTGTAAGGACTTTCTAGCACCACAACTCCAGGTATTTGTGTCTGAGGACATGTAGCTGTGTCATCTGCCAGCCTGTCTGTTTCCAAGGAGGATGCGTCTGACTTAGAGATGACACCTCCCTCACTGTGACATGAAAATACCCCATAACTACTTGCCCAGGCCAAGGAGGAGGGACTCTTCTGCCTACAGTAATGAGCTGTCACTTATACTCAGAACTGAAGGGTCATAAAGAGGAAGAGTAAACATTTATTGGGTACCTACTATGCCTGCTAGCTGCTTTTACAAATGTTATTTGAGTTTTGTCTCAGTCTATGACAATTCTGCAAAGTTAATAAGATCCCTCATTTGAAAAGTAGAGAAATGAGACTCAGTGGTTTAAAAAATCTTGCCATGCATCACTCAGCTAGTGAACTAGTAGAGGTGGGAGTTCAAGCCAGGTGTCCAGACCTCTAGTCTGATCTTCCTCCTGCTGTGATTCCAGGCAGATGGCAGGTGTAGATGAAGGTCCTACCCTGGAAAGTCATGGAGAGAGTTGGGAACTTAGGGAATGCTGCAGGTAGAGGGTGGAAAGGGTAATGGAGTGAGACAAGGCTGGCATGGTATAGTGGGTGTGCACATCAGCCAGGGACAGTAAGCTTGATGTAACTGTGTGCACCAGAGAACCATAGACAGTTCCGAGTACAGATGTGAGATACTCAGAATCATGTGTTATGAAGGTTAACTTGGCTTTGGAGTGACATATGGATTGACTAGGGGAAAGATGAGAGACTTCTTACAAAACCTATGGAAACAGCCTTCCTCCATGGTGAGTCATTTAACAGACAAAGGGCCTCCATGTACAAAACTCCCGAGCTGAGCTCCACACTAAAGGATACAGAGATGAAATAGACATGGGTCTGCCCTCAAGGACAGAAACGGTTCACCACTAGCCTTGAATCCCTTGGTCTCAGGAGATGTGGAGTGCTTCTTTCCCGTGTTTTGTCTTTGGCTTAACTCATCTAACGTTTGTTACTCCGTTGGTAGCATGCACGTCATAGCTGGACCTTACCTTCAGTCACCCACTGGGTACTTAACAATCAGTTCTTGGATGTTTAAATAGCAGTTCTAGGAGGGACACTCCTAGGTTTTAAATAGATCTTGGGGCTTTGCTGGGGGTCCAGTGGCCAAGCCTCTGTGTTCTCTAGGCAGGGGGCCCAAGTTCGAACCCTGGCCAGGGAACTAGATTTCACATGCTGCAACTAAAGATCCCACATGTTGCAATGAACATGGAAGATCCTGTGTGCCACAACTAAGACCTGGCAGAGCCAAGTAAATAAATAAAATAAATATTAAAAAATAGATCTCCTTTGAGTGGGACATAGAGGCAATAGAGAAACTGCCACATTATTCTTTTTCTTCTTCTGTATGTTTAAACCTTTCCTCTGTACCCAGAATCATGGAGCGGTGGAGCAGGAGGCAGGGTTGTTTATTTGCTCATCAAAATTTTACAGAATGCCCTCTGCCAGGCACTTTCCTCTCTGGGAGTCCAGTTACTCAGCAAGGAGCTGCCACTGGTTCACTTGGTGCCCATGCCATTAGCCCTGAGTGGTTGGGAATCATTCTGTCTTCTTCTCTAGAAGTCTCCCTCCTTCTTAAGAACCACCTGCATCACACACAGTAACTACTAAGGAGAAAAACCCCATGGGAAAAGAACTCTGAGGCCAAGAGGAATTCCAAATTAAAAATTAACAACAGACTTTTTACAAGGCTCTGTACCCTGGCTATTGCCCTTGACATTGACTTTTCCTTATTGAAAATTACTCAGGGACCCGGGGAAACATTTGTGCTAATACTGATATGATTGTTCTTATCATCACTACCTGGCTGAGTGTCATTAAATATTTACAGAGTTCCACACACTGCAAGGAGCTATTTGCACGTAGTTCTAAGTGGAGGCTTTCACAAAATCACCCAAATTGCAATGTGGAGGAGGAAAAGCTCTGAGCATCAGAAGGGCTGGGTTTTGGTCCCCCTTGTGGCACTTTGCCCTCAGTCTCTGTGTTTTCAGAATGGGTTGGGAAAATGAGTTTGTATTTTTGGTTTGGGATTCTGTGATCCTGATTTCATCACTTTCTTTTCATATTCTATTATCACTGTTTTCTCACTTCTTCTTTTTTAACCATCTTCTCTCTGTGTCCTCCTTTTCTCTCTCTCCCTCCCCCTACTCTGATCAGCCTAGCCTACCATTGACGCTGTGGCCTTAGTTTACAGGAAATAGCTTCTGGAAAACAGTCCACAAAACACAACTGTTATTCCAAGCTCTGGAAATGAGACCCTTTTCTCTTTTCAGTCCCTGAGCAAGTGGGCATCAATCTGCTTGTTTTCCTCTTAGCTGTGAACTTTAAAAGAGGTTTTAAGGGAAATAAAAGAAGGCAGAAATAAATCATATTTTGCCAGATCCTTCTGTTCTCCAGGCTTCTCTCCTTGTCATGCAGTTTACCTGGGCTGTTTGTTACAACTTCTACCCAACAGGGTAGAAAGATAAGCTTGTGATGACCAAAGGTCATTTATTACATTTTTAATTGGCTAGAACATCATGCTTGAAGCTGCATTAGATTACGAGTTTCTCAAGGACACGTGGCACAGGCCTGGCACATAGCGGGTATGCGGGAAGCACTTTATTTTGGACTCAGTGACATACAAGGATACATTTCTTGCAACTTTCTCAGAGACAGGCTATTGATGATAACTGTATTTTAGAAACAACACTGGGAGACACCGTTTGACATGTAGGTGTTTCTGATTTTGGAACTTACAAGAAATTATGAAAGTATAACTATTAAATTTGCTTTGTTATACATTAAATGGATCACCTTTATTGAAAAGAATATGTATATACAAATTGGGGTGATATCAGAAAATTGAACAGGTAATGTCATGCTCATGGCTTGCAGAACCAGAAGCTGCAACATGTAAAGGATTTAAAAGCAACATCTTAGAAGAAGCAAATACAAATGTTGTCACTTAGTGAAGTCACAACTTAGGAATGGCTGCGGGATTGGCATGACCACTAGCTAACGCATCTGTGGAACTTCTGGGTTCCAGCTGGAAGCAGGAATCATACAGAAGCTTCTTTCTGTTTAGTCTCAGGTGGCTAGAGGGGATGACCCTACCAAAGTATGTGAAACATGAGCAAACAGAATTCATATTAGTAAGCTGGTGTTGCCATCTTAGGGAAGCCAACTGTTAGGGGCTTCCCTAGTGGCTCAGATGGTAAAGAATCTGCCTGCAATACAGAAGACTCAGTTTTGATCCCTGGGTCAGGAAGTTTCCCTGGAGAAGGGAATGGCTACTCACTCCAGTATTCTTGCCTGGAGAATTCCATGGGCAGAAGAGCCTTGTGGGAGCTATATAGTCCATGGGGGAGCAAAGAGTCGGCCACTTTGTTGTTGTCTCAGCCTCACTTTCTGCTATTTCTGACCAACTGGGTTTTAGGGTTAGGATCCTGGAAGATGGCGGAAGGAAATGGAATGTCTCACAGTACCTTGTCTGGGTACTGAAGAGCCTTCAGGAAAATTTTGTTCTAACCCTCATTACCTGAACACAATGAAATGAAAAAGACAGACATCCAGGGCAATATTCTACCCTGTGAAGGCTTCAGTTAAGATGTACTTGTCTGGAGTGGCACCACAGAGGCTGGGAGGAGGGCTGGCTGCACTTTGCTGATGCTAGGCGGGTAGCAAGGGCAGGGATGCTCCACAGGGCCCTGCAGCACATACAGCCCACCCACTGAGGGCCAGCTGCCTCTCATCCGGTTTGGCTGCCTTAGTCTCCTAAGCCTCTCTGCTTCTGCTATTCTCTCCAATCTGTTTCTCACAGAGCAGCCAGAGCTTTCTTATAAAAATGCACAACAAGCTATGTCAGCTCCTGCCGTAAGCTGTCCAGTGTTTTTCCACTGCATTCAGGGTATCATGTGAGCACATCACTTTCTTACTCTGGTCTGGTTCTTATATTCCTACTCTGTGCGCAGAGCTCTTTGAAGCTGTGGCCTTCACCCACCTCTCCAGACTCATCCCGGGTTCCCTTCTCTTTCTGGAATGTGCTCCGGGCACGTGGCCTTTCTTCTGTCCCTTGAACATGTAGAGCATGTTCCTGCCTCAGGG
This sequence comes from Okapia johnstoni, assembly GCA_024291935.2. Lineage (NCBI taxonomy): Eukaryota > Metazoa > Chordata > Mammalia > Artiodactyla > Giraffidae > Okapia > Okapia johnstoni. The sequence goes on along the minus strand of CM044307.1, from coordinate 63,404,825 downwards.
CCTTTGTACTTGTATCCTCAGCCACTCTGACCTCAGTTCTTTGAATGACTGCCCTCTTCCCATCCTCCTGGTCTCAGCTCAATGACACTTCCCCTGAGATCTCCTGTGACCTCCTATCTAAGTGAACTTAGGAAGTCTCTCACAATCATATTGCCCTATTTTATTTTCTTAATAGTCCTTATCATTTCCTAAGATTATTGTGTTTATTTAATGGCTCACTAGTTTATTGACTGTTTTCTAACACTAGACTGAAAGCTTCAGAGAATGGGCTTGTAATTGCATTGTACGCTGTTATGTATTGAGAGCTAAGTTCCTGGCACAAATTAGGTCCAGAATAAATAGTTTTGGTTGGTGTTGATAAATGATGAAACTTAACCCATTCTCCCAGCCCAACTCTGGTACTGACAGGCTCTGTAGATGGGACATATCTTTCCTTTGTAAAGGGGGTTGAAATGTCTGTTGACCTTGGAAGAAGGGCCAGTCCAGGACACACATTAGCACACTTGAGGCACTTGGTTTTAGGTGGGGCTCATGCACAGCATCTAATATCACCCAAGAGGGGCAGTATGATGGTCTCCAAATCAGCCTCCACTAATTCCTTCCTTCTTACATATAGATGCCACTTCACACATCACGAGGTGGAAACCATTTCCCCACTCCTTGAATTCCATTGGACTAATGATTTGTTTTGATGAATAAATAGAACACAGCAGAAGTGATATTCTGGGACTTTTAAATCCAGGCCTGGTAGAATTGGCAGCATCTGTTTCATCCTTTTTGGGAGTCAGTTTCCATGTAAGAAGGCCAGTACCCCCAAGAATGCTGTGCTTTGAGGAAACCTGAGCTACCTACGTAGAGAAGTCCCAGGGAAGAGCACCGAGGCACCAGATCTATGAGTGAAACAAGGGTCCCTGCAGTCCAGGCTGTAAATGCAGCCCATGACATCTGAAGCAGAAGAACCTACCAACTCAGCCAAGTTAACCTACAGAGTCATGAGGAATAAATTGTTAGCGTTTCAAGACCCCATAAACTTGGGTGAGGTTTGTTACGTAGCAGAGAGCTGTCAGCTAAATTCTGAGGCTTGAAGAAATTTGGAGCTTCTCAATATCAGTATGCAAATAAATCATCAGGGCAAATTGTTCAAGGTAGGTTCTGATTCTGTAGTTCTGATGCTGTAGGTCTAGGGTCGGGTAGAGATTCCACATTTCTCACTAGCTCCTAAGTGATGTGCAAACCAATGACAAGAGTGCATGGACTATATTTTGAGTAGCAAGGCCAGTTCCTAACCTCCAGGAAGTTCCATACTTAAACCATGTTAGAAAACCCCAGGTTTTTCCCATGCATGTTTGAGTAAAGACTATTAAGAAAAGTGTTCTTGTCAAGTAAGTTTGGGGAACACCACCTACTCCATCCTGCTACTAGAGACTCACAACATATATTAGCTAATTTGAAGCTCTTAAGAGTTCCTCCAGCAAAGAAACCTGTTCAAATACAGCACAATATTTCCTGAGTATTTGATGTCTTAGAGAACTAGTGTTCTGTGGGACACACTTGTTGTTCAGTCGCTAAGTCATGTCTGACTGAGCGTGTCTGACTTAGTGGCCCCAACTGACTTTTTGTTGCTCCGTGGACAGTAGCCCATTAGACTCCTCTGTCCGTGAAACTTACCAGGCAAGAATACTAGAGTGGGATGCCATTTCCTGCTCCAGTGGGGCATACTTGGAGAAACACAAAACCACCTTGTTTTTTTAAAATCAACTCAGCTAGTTTCTCATTGTCCCTCAACAATGAATTCCTATGTTACACAGTTTTGCAATTCAGAATCTTTTTTCCTTAGATCTAACCTAATTCCTTACCCCTTGCTGGAGTGTAAGATGTCTCTATTCATTTCTCACAGAATGGGAGGACAATGCATGTCTCTGTTATCTAGCCCTTTCTCTCTTTGAAGTTCTCTGCTGCCTTGCCAAAGTCCTGGATCTTCCAGTTCTTTCAGTTTTTCTTTCCATTTCCCAGCACTTCATTGTTCTTTTGCCAAGTCGAGTGACCTTGGATTAGTTTCTTGACATCTCTAAATATAAATGTCCTCACATGTAAAATGAGGTACCTTCATTGTAAAATGAAGGTACTCCTAGTTCTGGGGTGAGTATTAAATGCACCAGTCTCCAGGAAGCACTTAACATAAGGCCTGCAAATTTAAATTATTCAGTAAATATCAGCTCTCGTCATCACTGTTCTGGGTCTGAGTACCATTTCTTAGAGCCCTAACTCTCCAGCACTATGGGTGTTCATGTCCCACTGAGCCTGGGAGTAGGTAAGAGATGGGGAGGTGGGGGGCAGTGGGACATGTGGCTGATTGAAACTCATCTAATTCCATAGTCTGATTTGAGCTGCTATTCTTAGCTGCCTTCACACCAAATCTTTCCCCCAGTACTGCTGAGCAGCTTCAGAAAGTTCAGGCTAAAGTTAGATTCTGAATCTGTGTCTCTGGAAGTCCACCCACTCCTCATCTCTGGAAGCTGTTCTTTGGGGCTGACATAGGCATTTCAAGGGTTATCTGCTATTTTTACATTTTAATCATCTCTTTGCTGAAACAAGTCACACATTGCCCTCCAGAAGCCAGACTTTATACTAGTAGGTTTTGCACTGAAACATGGTTCTGAACATCACCACTCCCGTTTACCCCTTTATTCCAGAGACTCTCTGTAAATAGGGTTGAATTCCTCACTTCTTCTGTTCCTCATTTGCTTAGGAAAGAGCAGGCAGCTTCTCATCCATATTAAAAACCTATGGCACTTTTCTCTTCACTGGCTCCTCTCTCCTGCCATTTGCAGACCCCACTAATAGCATCACACTGTAAGTCTCTGCTCTTATAAAAGATGTACAGGGGTAACTCAAGCTGTCCTTAGTTCTCTCTTCCTTGGCCCTAAAAGGAAGTAGCTCTGGTCACAAGACAAACTTCCTTCTCCATGAAGTGGGAGAAAAATCTGCTGGATTTTATTTGCGTTCAAGCCTGATATGATTTCCTAGTATGTGCAGATACGATGTAGCTATTATTGTATTTCTTTGTGGGCACCAGTTGCTGTCCTTCACACAGACTAGAACCCAAGCCAGGACTGAGGGCAGTGAGTGCTGTACCTGAAAGCAGTGATTTTAGATTTTCTCTTAAAGGGACAGAGAGGCTTGTATTTCCACGTAACTTAAAGGTGGAGGAGAACTCGACACGAAATGGCTAGGATTTAATGTTACTAGTGTGTCATGCATTGTGCTAACCAAAAATGTAGCCTATAATCTTTATTCCTTTTTAAAGAAGATATCTAGGAATCTAAGGCTTAAAGCAAGTGACGTAACTTGTCCTAGGTCACAGAGCTGGTCAGTGAAAGAGCAGATTCAAAACAGGGGCGCTCCAGCTACTCCAATGGCAAGTTCCCTTGAAAAGCCAGCTGGGGCTATTCCAGGGGGAAATGCAGAGTTATGGCTTCTGGAGGGCTGCAGGGCCCTTTTGTGCCACTTAGCCCATTTCCCTGCCTGCAAAGAGCATATCATGTGGCCAGTCCACTAAGATATGGTGGCTCCTTTTTGTAAGTGGCTGTGAGTTAAGGCATTGCACAGCCAAGCATTGCATTTCATGACCCTTAGACAGGAAATGTCAGCCTGAGGTTTCTGACTATTCGCATCTAGAAAAAAATCTGTGTGCTGAAACTTGAACCACTGTTATTTTCTCTTTTGCTTCCCACGGATAGGAAATGAATCCAGAGAAGTTGCAACTCCAAACTGGAGTGCACATATGGTGCAAGTCTTAGGACTACTGTGGATCCAAAGAAAGTTTTTATTACCAGTCTCATAAATTTTGCTTATTATTTGGATTATAAAGTAAAAGGCGAAGATTTATAAGATCTGAAGAGAAACCAGAGTATGGGTTATAAAGTAAAAGATAGCAATGACTTTGATTTGAAAGTGGTTTAATCCTGTTGTTTTTTATCACTATTATTATTAATGGCCTTACCTCTTACATGTGTCTCAAGGGCCAGCAGCATCACCTGGGAGCTTGTTATCAATGCAGAGTCTCAGGCCCTACCCCAGAACAATGGAATCACAATCTGTATTTTAACAGCATCCTGAGCTTATCTGCATGGATAAAAGTTTGAGAGGCACAATTTTATGGAACTTAAAGCTTGAGGGTGGGGTACAGACTGCTTATGTGTTATGGCAATTGTTCACAATGCTGGCTGCACCTTAGAGTTACCTGGGGAACTTGAGAATGTGTTAAAGACTGGGCCTCATTGCTCGAGATTTTGAATCCCTTTATCTGGGGTGGGTTTGGGTATGGATACACTGAAAAGCTTCCTAGGTGATTCTACTGTGTTGTCAGGGTTTAGCACCACTGCCCAAGGAAAAGCAGAGGCCTGGCTCTGTGTCCACCATCAGGAAGATACGTATCGGGTGTGAGGACAAGGGGTCTCTGCTCGACTCTGTAACTAAAGCAGCGTGGTTGTAGATGAGTCTTGAGGAGAGACAACAGAATAAATATTGAAGTTAACAATCAAGCCTTATCATGTAGATATTTTTTTGATAAGGCCATGAAAGAGGAGCTATAGGACTATATTCAGACGGAATCAGGGTTTGGAAAAACGCACCTCTAACTCAGTGGAAAGATGTTCATGGAAAAGATGTAGTGTCCTTCATCCAAGATTTTGGCATCTTTTATTCAGCACATATGCCTGTCTTAGGGTTGCCAGATTTAGCAAATAAAAGATACAGGATACTCAGCTAAATTTGAATCGCAGCTGAACAAAGAGCTATTGTTTAATATAATTTTCTAGTATGCAATAATTGGGACATATCTGTATTAAAAAATTGCTCACTACTTATCTGCAACTCAAACTTAACTGGGGGTCCTATATTTTATCTGACAACACTAACCTGTTTAAAATGGGGAAATATCAAGTCTTCAGGACACCATGCCTATCTAAAAAGATGTCTGTAGTGAATTATGAGCCTGAGCATCTCTGCGTATGTGTGTGTGTGTGTGCACATGCACACACGTGCGCAGGTGTATAAAGGGTATTGCAGGGGTGGGGTTGTTTGCTGTTGGGAGTGAGAAGAAAGAGACAAAAGCTTCAGTAACAGTAAGGAGAACAAGAAGAGTTTTCCCAGTATGTCAGGAGAAAATTCACCCAAAAGTTACAGACTAAAAAAACAAAACAAAACAAAAAACTGAAGAAGGCTTCATAAAGGGAAGTTTTCTCCATAAAAAACAGATTTTTTTGTATGTAAAATTATTGAAGGGTTATTTGCTTGTAGAATTTTCAAATGGTTTAGGCAGGTGTGGAAAGGAAAGCAAAAGTATATCACAGTCCCTCAGTATCACCCCTAGAAGTTACTGCTCTTAACCCTGACCTCTGTGCCTTCTAGAAATCTCTTGGGCATGGATTAACATCTGTATACATATGAATTATTTAATTTCAAAGAAAAGTTAAAATTTTACACCCTTCTGCAAGTTGCTCTTATTTTCACTTAATAGTACATCTTAGACATCTTTCCATATCTGCATATACCTACCTCACTTTTTGATGAATATAACTTATTTAATATTAGAAATATTTGAATGTATTATTTATTTAAAGGATATTTAAAATTATACTCTCTCAGCAGAGCTCGGTATAAGTGGTTGCCTCCCCTCATTCAGCACTTAAAGCATCATCAATATTTGTTATCAGTTCAAATATCATCCTCCCAGAGAGACCTCCCCTGCTCCCCCATAGCAAAAGTAGCTTTGTGCCCACCGACACCCTCACTTTGCCTAACAAATTACCCTGGGTTGCATTTTTCAGTGGTGTTTATCTCAATCTGAAATGACCTAATGTATTGGTTTGTCTGTCTCTTTTGATCTGTCTTTCCCCACTATTTTATAAGCCTGAGGGCAGAGATATCATCTAGTTTGTGGCTTTCTCCCCAGCACTGAAAACATCACAAAATATATGGCAGGTACACAAAACACACCTGTCTGTGGATCAGCGATGGAATAACTGAATTGAGCATACTGTGGTCTATATAGAGATTAAGAAGGTATGGCCAAGAAGCATATGATTTATGGAACAAGGAACAACAGATGGCAAGAACTCGAATTCAAGGCATGTTGTTTTAAGAGAGGGATAAAATCAACTCTATGGGAGCCCATGGAAGGGAGTAAATCATACACAGTAGGCAGACGGGAAAGGTGTCACTGGGAAGATGAGTTAGAAGTGACGGTTTAAGGATGAGGATGACTGGCAGGCAGGGACTGTGGGCCTGGTCCTGCAAGGGCAGAGAACACGTGTGGACAAAGTCTGGAGGCAGCAGCTGCCTGGCATGTTTGGGGACAGGCACCTTGGCTGCCATGGCGGGAACCCAGGATGCCTGTGGGAAAGAGGAGTGGGTTGTGGAAGGTTTGAAGGTTGTATGGAGGAATTTGGATTTTTTGATCGAAGCTTTGGGGAGCTAGTAGAGGGTTTTGAGGTAGGAGTGATGGGTTCATAATACGGCTGATACTTGAGCAACACAGATTTGAACTCTGCACATCCACTTACAGGTGTAGTCTCTTTTCTTTTTTTTTTTTTTAGTAGAAAATACTAGCATATTATCCAACCAGTGGTGGGTTGAATCTGAGGATGAGGGCATATGCAGAGGGTCAGCACTCCTAACCCCCATGTTGTTCAAGAGTCTATTGTTTATTCTAAGAGGATAATATTAATATTGTCAGCAATAGAAAACATTTGCTGGAGAAGGGAAATACTGGGATCGAAGAGCAGATAAGGACCTGAACTAGGGCAGGGGTCAGACAGATTTGAAGGAGCAACCTTTTTCAGATGAAGAGAATTAGCTGTGCTTGATTTCTTTCATCAAGATCAGGAATCATTTAAGAAGATCCCCTGGAGAAGGGAGTGACAACCCACTCCAGTATTCTTGCCTGGAGAATTCCATAGACAGAGGAGCCTGGAGGGCTACAGTTCACGGGGTCACAAAGAGTCAGACGCAACTGACATGCAACTAACACTTTCACTTCCACAAACTGTGTCCTGGGGGCCAAATCCTGCCCACTAACCTATTTTTGTGAGTAAAGTTTTATTTGGAGCCACACTGTTATCTTAGGTATTGTCTAGCGTTGCTTTGGTGCTCCACTGGCAGAGTTGAGGAGTTGTGACAGCTTATGGCACAAAAAGCCTGAAATATTTACTATCTCACTCTTCACAGAAAAACTGGCTGACCCTTGGTCAAGATTGATGGTATCTGTATATCCTAGATAGAGGTCGCAGATGCTCATTTCAGTGCCATCTTAAGAGAGCAAGGTCCACCCTTGTTGTCTGGGAACCAAGGGCCACAGCTTTCCTATCATCAGCTGCTGCTCTTTGTCTTGAGCTTTGTCCTGAATTCTAGTGAAGCTGGGAGTCATAGAGCCAGCACCATGAGACACAGTTCTGAAAGGCTGATTGGGAGGGAGACTGTTGTGTGCGGCCAATGACTGAACAGCTCAACCTCCTCAAGAACCAACCTTTGCCTTTGCAGAGCCCATCGGATTGCCCCTTTCAGGACACTGCCTCCTTCAACCTCAGAGCCGCTTGCAAACAGTCTCTTGTCCCAGATTGTATTAATACTTCCTCAAAGGACAATTAAAAGTTTTCTGATTTTCCTTAGCAAAGAGTGCAGCAGTGACATGACAGCCTTTCACAATGCTGATGGCCTTTGTGTATGCACACACATGGAGACCTATCGCCAATAGCCTTAGAGTGGACAGCCTTATGTTCGCAGCAGACAGCCTTTTACCAGTATCCCTGTTGCTAGGATACATGTCCTCTGATTGATGTTTTCAAGATCCCATATGAAATCCTTTTGTTTGTCTTAAGGATATGTCTTCGTGTTTTAGGTTTTAAATTGAGCCTGTGGTTGTGTCAAAAAAAAAATTGGGCTGACCCTTTCCACAAGCTGAAAATTCACCGAAACATCATTCCTCCATTAGTAACAGTGATGCAGACTTTCCATTTTGGCGAATGGCCTTACAGTGTTTCACTTCAAGGTGCTGGGTGAATGGGAGTTTCCTTGCTGACTTTTCTCAGCCTGTTTTTCCCTTTGACCTACCCACTTGAAAATCATCTCTTGCCTATAAATAGTTCATACTTATTTCTAGAGTCAAGAGTTTGTTTGTAGGTTGTTTACTGGGATGTCATCTGCCAAACTGCAGTGTCAGGCTACTCAGGGGAAAACTAATTTCCTTTTTAAAATTGCAATTCTGAAAGCTGCACATATTTTATCTCTATCATCAATAGGAACAAAAGTATGCATACTTCAAGTTGAGTGATATGCCAGCAGGCTAAATAAAAATAACTCTACTAAGCAACTAAAAATAGATAACATTGTTGTGAACTGACCACACTGTGGCACACACAAAGTTAACTTTCAGGATCTCTGAGCCATCATCCCTCGACAAGAGGCCAGAGTGGCTTCCAGTTGAGAGAAGCAAGCTATAAGCAGTACGACTCTAAGAGAGGAAAGAAGCAGTAGTTTCAAATAAGTTTCAAATTGAAAGTGACAAGGACAGATGCTTCAACTTATGGGCAATGATTTGCAAATGAGCTATTTCACACACAGGCAACTCTAGGTAGCATGCTTCAGGACACATAGCCTAGGGCAGTGATTTTGTCACTGAGGATGGTTTTGCCCCCACCTCCAAGGATCATTTGATGGTGCTTGGAAACATTTTTGGTTGTCATCATTGAAAATGGGGATGCTACTGGTGTTTAAAGAGGCTAAACATCCTATGTTGCGCAGGAAAGCCCTCTACAGCAGAGAATTATCCAGTTGTCAGCGGTCAAATCTGGGGATTTAATTCTTTAATAATGATTAGATATCCTCCCGGGCAATGCCTGTGTGGCCAGGTGCTATTACCTGCGGATTTATAGTCAAGTGTCTGTTGCTGCAGAAACTTGTCAATGGTGGGCAGTAAATGGAGGGATCGGTGACACCCACGCTCAAGGTATCCCACCGGGGGGGACAGATGGAACCTCAGGAGTCCAGAGGGTGATGGGAGGGAAAGCTTACGGCAAAGTGGAGGGGGCTGGGCTTTCCTGGCCCACATTTGTGGAATAAGAAGTTTGGGAAATGAGATCTTAGACAGTGACAGAATCCTTTTCTGAAATTATACAAGCTTGCCGAAACCTTTCCAGTAAACATCGAAACAAGTGGGATTGCCTGCCATCAATATTAGTAAGGAGATTTCCCTAGTGGTTAAAAATCCACCTTGCAGTGTGGGGGATGTGGGTTTAATCCCTGGTCAGGGAACTAAGATCCCACACGCCATGGGGCACCTAAGCCTGTGTACTCTAACTGCAGACGTCTGTGTGCTCTTGAACCTGCATATCACAACTAGAGAGCCCTTGCACCAAAACAAAAGATCCTGCATGATGCAACAGGGATCCCAAGTGCCGTAACTGAGACTTGATGTAGCCAAATAAATAAATAAAAATATTACTATATATTGGCTTAGAGCTTCTATTAACAGTTAGTATAATGATACTAAAAAAAACCCAAAATTATTTGTAACAACTTTGGCAATATAGGAAAAAATAATCTCTTTTGCTGGCTATGCAATTGTATACTTGGAAAATTAGAAGATCCAGTAATAAAATACTAGAATTAACAAAAGAATTAAGGAGGTGGTTATCTATAAGATAAATGTAAATAAATCATGAACTTTTCTCCATATTACCATAAATTCTTAAGATGAACATAGAGAAAATATTTCATTTTCAATAGCAATGACAATTATAAAAGATTTATAAAGACATACTTTGTTCCTTTAAAAAAAGCTTAGAACTATAAATAAATCTTCCTCGAACTAATGTAAAAATTTAATTAAACTTCAATGAGAATCGCAATAGACTTTCCTCTTAGAACTGGATAAAGCAATCTTAAATATCACGTAAAATAATACGGGTTCAATAATAGAAAGAAAAAGGGGAATAAAAAGAAGGGGGGATTTTCTGAGTTGGTTTCGCTTTATAAGATATCAGAACATTTTGTAATCACAGAATCAGAACATTTTGTAATCATAGAGTGATGTTCTTTTCAGAATAGAGAAATAGATTAGCATGACAGAATAAAGAGACTAGAAAAGAAGAGAAACATGGAGGATTTAATATGCTTCGAAGGTGAGTCAATGAGGAAACGATCGATTTTTAAATAAATGGTCCCGGCACAACTGTTTCTTCATCTGGATAAAGATAAAACCAGCTCTCTCTTACAGAAAGTCAAACAAACTTCAGATGATTAAAGATGTACACACAAAAAAATTAGTGCAATGAAACACAGTAAAACCTAGGAAACTTCAGGAATAATCTCAGATACAGGACATTTTCTTAGCTAAGACAGGAAAACCAGAGACTATAAAAGAATAGATAAGGGAGTATAAAAATATATATATACACATATGCACACAGAGAAGTAACAGTGAAGTGAAGAGAGAACATAAATAACATCAAGAAACAAATAATAAATATGGGAAAATGTCATTCCACTGTAGAAGATTTTATTTATAATATTTGAAGAGCTCTTATAAATAAAAGACAGATCATCTAACAATAATAAGGCAAAGGATACGGAAGAAATAATTCACTAAGGAAAAACCAAAACGGTAACAAATACCTAAAGAAAAGTTTACATCACTAGTAGCATGCATCTAAGTAACAATAAGCTATCTACTTAGTCCCATCAGACTGGAAATACATTCTAAGAGCCAGCAATTGCTTTCCTGGGCATGCAGCCCACAGAAATAAAAGAACAAAATGTGGAGCTCTACATTCAGTCTCGTTTGTAAAAAACAAAAACAAGTAAGTGCTCATTAAGAGGGGAATGAATTAAAAAAAAAAATTGTGGGCCCATCATATCGTAAGATATGATGTAACCTTAAAAAGAAGAATTTGCAATCATACCATTTGACTTAGGGGAATTTCTATGGCATTCTATTGATTGAGAAATGTATGACACTGAAAAGCTTATATAATTTGGTTTCCATTATTGTTAAATAAGTAATGATCAATTCTTGTAAATGTATGAGTGTGCATGGAGAAAAAGATACAAAAGGATACCTACTAGGTTTTTAGCACTCTGAAGGTAGGAGGTATGAAGGAGGAGATCAGCGAAAGAGAAAAAAAAGAAAAGAGAAGACTGCAATACCCTTCCCTCTCATATCTATGACTTGATACAATTTATAACTTAGAAAATTAGTATTATATTTATTTATGTACTATGTATGTGTTTATTTACTTTTATATGTGTGTATACATATGTGCCCAAGTCAACTGGCTGGGGAAGAAAATGAACATAAATAATGGTTTTCAAAAATATGCTAATGCTACCTTGAATTTATACTGCAGTTTTCTCTCAAAGAATTCTTAATGCTTTCATGTATGCCATTCATTTCATCTACTCAACTTCCTAGACAATGTGACCTTTAAATGTCAGAGCCCACAGGGCTCTCTGCCTGGCCCCAGGGATGGACTTGTGCAGTGAGATGCCTGGGGCAGCTCGCTTTCCTCTGTGTGAGTGGATCCAGGGAACTGGATTTTCTGCCTGCAGGGCTCTGGGTGTCTGCAGGCTTCTCTGTAATGTGTCTGCTCCTCCAGACACAACTCACCCTCCTAGGTGAAAGGGAGAGCTTACAGGCTTTACCTGGGTGTGGATTCTGGAACCTGAATCAAGACAACCAGTCAAGGAATACCCTAAGAAATGATTCTGGGGGACTGATGTGGGAAGATCACTGAGTGAGAGAACTAGTTCTAGGAAGTAGTAGATACACTGCTCAGTACAGCAGAAGCAATGAGGTGCTTCCCTACACAGGCTGAATGGGGCAGTAAAAAGAGAGAGCTTAGAATGCAGGAATCAAGGATGAAATGCTGGTTTTACTGCTTCCTTGGAAGACTAACTTTTCTAAACTTGATAAACAAATCTTTCCCAAATCATTCTTATTTATTGGATTTTTGCAAGGTTTTCATGAGATGGTGGCTATGAAAGCATCATGATACTGCCTAACACATCAGGAAAGCTTAACCAGCAGATGGTAGAAAACCAGTGTAATGAAATTCTATTAAGATAAGACCTTGTATTTTATTTCTCCTGTCTTCCCCATCATGCTTCCTTCAAACATTTATTGAGTAGCTCTTGCACCAAACATTGGGCACTGTAAGTCTATAGTCCAATGAAAGGGATTGAGAAGAATCTAAATACTCCATGATGGGTTAAGGGTTTTTCCATTGGGTGGGGGTTACATCCAAAAAGCTGTGGAGAGACAGAAGGATAATGTTCAGGTGAGCAGTAGTCAGGAAAGGCTTAACAGAAAGAATGATATTTGAGAACTCATCTGTTTGGTGAATGGAGAATAACTGGTAATTAGCATGTGTTGGATGAAGAAAATGTATGCACAGGAAGACAGATATGTTAAAAAAAAAACCCAAAGGTGAAAAATCATTGATATTTATAGTACTGCTTTTGGTATAAAAATTAACATGATCTGACAAAAAATTTTGTACAACTGCTGTTGCCCTGAGTTAGCTGTAATAGTCTGAACCCAGTAATACTACAGAGTAGAAACAGTTTGGTGGTTTATGGGGATAACTAAATAAATTATCAATATTTTAAGTCACAACTGCGATAGCCAACCTATCACAGCCAAGACGGCCTTCAGTGATGCCTGCCTCCTGATTTTCAAACCCTTGTATGGTGTCCTTTCACACAGCAGGGTTGGTCTGTGGGACCACTAGAATATGAAAGATGTATGTCACTTCTGACATGAAGTGACATAAAATTTGTGGCTCTGTCTTGGGCTCTATTTTTTTTTTTTTTTTTACTTTTTCTTGGATCACTCACTCTAGGGGAAGCTGGCTGCCAAGTCGTGAGGGCACTCAGGCAGCTTCTGGGGAGGCCCATATGGAGAAGAACAGGTCTGCCAATAACCATAGGAGTGAGCTTGGAAGCAGAGCCTTCAGCAGTCAAGCTTCAAATAGTTGCAGCTCTGACTGACAGCATAAATGAAACTTCACGGAAGCTATGAGATAATAAACATTTGTTGTTTTAAAGATAATGTTTTATGCAGCAATAGGTATTTGTTCTCAATTTTTTATCTTTCTCTGCATCAATGACCTATGCTATGTGATATTGCTGTTTCTCATACTAGAGGTAGAATAATTTCTCTGTCCTATTGATGTTGAGCTTGGTGGTGCAATTTGCTTTGGCCAGTGAAATGCGGGCATTTGTAAAAGTATGTTCATTCTTAATTATTAAGCCTTAAGTGGTATCACGTATTTCTGCCCATCTTTCTTGCAGTTTCCATCCTCCTCTATGAAGAAAGCTAGTAACTACTGCCCTAAAAGCTGATGCCACTTCAGCCTAGGTCCCATAAGGGACACACATTAACAGAGCCACTGCAGCCTATTTGCAGGCCTGGGAGCCTGAGAATAAATTAGTGTTGTTTCAAGTCACTGAATTTAGAGTGATTATTACACATAATTAGTGTGGAAATAAATAACTGATGTTGTCCCTTTAGACATGTCATCAGCAAGGAGATGTGAAGACCAGAAATGGTCAATGAGAATGGAAATCCAGGTCATGCCTACATCTGCAAGGGGCCTTGAGAACCAAGTTTAGAATTTATTTTGTAGGGCATTCAGGACAATTAATCTTAGAAAGAACACGTTGCTGACAGTGTGGAGAATGGATTCAATAGAGCAAGACTAGAGGCCAAAGACTGGGTAGGAAATTTTGCAAGAGTCCAAATGAGATGTGACAAGTGCCTGAATTAGGGCATGGGCAGTCACAGGAGAGGACAGATTTAACCTGGAGACTATCTCCTGAAACGACTTGTCTGTTCACCAGGGAATGTGTGAGGAAGAAGTCTCCCACTGCACATTTATGCCTACATTAAGCTAGGAAGCCCATTGGTTGGAAGGGTCAAACAAACCTGATTAAATTTCCAGGCAGATCTCATTATTCACTCCTTTTGGATTTAAGGAATAAGTGCAAATCAGTCCTTAGAAGTTTGGGCAGATCCATTGTCCAATGCTTGCTGGGTACGTCTGAGCCTACAATGGGTGTTCAAGGGTCCACCCTGCTCAAGACAACACTCCCTTTGCATACATAGAGTTCATGTCCTTTCCTCTCTTTGACCCTACTCCACCCATTTCCTCCAAAGTTAGAGAAGTATAGACTAGCTGTGGATTTTTTTGGTAAATGTACTCTCAGGTGAAGTTCAGAGATTGCCCAAGGGAAACTTGGTTGGAGTAGGGCCAAAGGTTCCCTGAGACATTTCCTAGTTTTTTTTACCACTGGATACAAATTCAAATGAGTATTCCAAATAGGACAGTTTTGGGAGACTTTCCTCTTCACTCTAAAGACACAAGTTGGGCTAACAAAATTTGGATCCATCTGCTTCTGCACACTAACACATTAGCTGGGAGGACTCTTATGTTACTGCCCAAGAGTGGGAGATCTCTTAGGCTGATTGTGATGACCATTCCAATGTCTTGGAACAATGATGTGTGTTTCTCACAAGTGGGTGTATGCTAAACAAAGCCCAATAAATATTGTTAATATGAACTAGTCATAGAATGAGACTGGCTTTAGGCCACATCTGTCTGAAAGTGAAAGTCGCTCAGTCATGTCTGACTCTTTGTGACCCCATGGACTATACAGTTCATGGAATTCTCCAGGCCAGAATAAGGCAGTGGGTAGTCATTCCCTTCTCCAGAGGATCTTCCCAATCCAGGGATTGAACCCAGGTCTCCTGCATTGCAGGCAGATTCTTTACCAGCTGAGCCACCAGGGAAGATGACAAAATCACAAAGCTTATATTTTTAACTGTGAAAATAGAGTTGGGGAAATTTGTAAATGGACCAGAGATTTCCAAATGTGAGAGACTTAGAGCCATGGGAGGGAGTATCATGTCACTACAATGTCTTGTGATCTAGTCTCAAGCCAGCTTGTAATGTATTAATAGTAGTAAAGGGTAGTTCATTGGCTCCCTGTCTCAGTTTTGTCATATGAAAAACTGTTTCCTATAGAAATTTCCCTATGGGTCTGTTGAGAGAATTAATCAGCATTGATAAAGAATTTACAAAGACCTTTGAAAACTGGACAGCAGCTACAGGGTGCTGTATAACAGCCATTTCCTCCAAGCGAGAGAGGAATGAGTTAGCTGTGAATGTCTTTGGTAATTAAACTCTGGAGCCTGATACCAAAGAGATTAGGAACAACAGTAATTTTTGGTTTGGTGTGAAGTAGCAGGTCTGAGAACTGGTGGAAAGATTCAGGGCTTCTCTCATCCAGGAGATGAATATGACTTGAAGAGAAGTTTGAATAAGCAAGAGGCGAAGTACAAAGACCCACTGTAAAACCACAACCACCTGTTACCCTGAACATCACACAATGGCTCTGCAGTAATTTTCTCTGGAAACAGTGCCGTTAAGTCAACAAGGGCTGCCGATGCCAGTGATGGCAAAGACCCCGCCAGTCATGTGCACATTAGCCTCAGCGATAAGACTGGATGTGGTTGTTCTAAGGTCTAAACACAACACTTCTCACACGCCACTTGCTAGGATTAAAAAAATTCTGTTGCATTTCTTATGTAGATCAGAGACTCTGTCAGGAGACATTTCATAGTATCAAAAAGCAGGAAGGGTCCTGCTTTGGGGAGGAAAACAGGGAGAAAGCAGGTACTTAGAGAATCCAATAAGCGAATTAACTTAGGACAAGTTGATTTTCTTGCACTCTAGGGAGTCTCACTTGGAGGATGAAGAAGGAGGCCAAAGAGGTGAAGTGACTGTCTAAGGTCATACAGCTTATCTGTCGTCAAGCAGGAGCCTAGCACCAGGTTTCTAATTTATAATTATTATTATTATTATTATTTTTACTGTTTTACCACTTTTGTTGTTGACTTCTTATAATTGATCATATCCCAATCTGACTCCAGAAAGAGGCCACTGCTCCCTTCAAATGAAGTAGACAGACCTGGTCCCCACTTCCTTTCTCCCTCCTGAAGAATTGCTCAGATGTCTCCCTGACTCCACTCGGGGTGGCAGGGTTTGGCATCTACCTGAACTTCTCATCCATCAATCTCAGGGCATCTGACCGTTCTCTTCTACATAACTGTCCCTCCCCTCAACCTCTCCCTAGTAGCCCCAAAGCTTTTACACTTGTATTTTATATTATCTTCCTCAAGGAATGTTGGAATTTTACCAGTTCCTTTTAATATGAGAATCCAAGGGGTGATCAATGGGAGAAAGCAGGTACTTATAGAATCCAATAAGGGGATTAATTTAGGACAAATTGATTTTCTTGCACTCTAGAAAATCACACCTTATAGCTGGCCCCTTAGCAAACAACGAAACTTGAATTCTACACCTTTGACTTAAAGGAAAAGGGAACATAGTTTTGGATATGCTTTGATAAAAAGTAAATTAGCAATATTATAGTGACAACCCATTCTGTGAGATCCTAAGCAGAGAACTACAAATAGAGATAGGCAACTATGAAAATTCTGGCTAAATGGCATTAGCCTATAGCAAAATATAAATAAAGTTAGAACATCATTCTTGATATCCTACCATCTACTTGCTAATGTCTGTTCATTAAATGGGGCATGATACCTTCTCCAAAATATAATTATACTTTTTATACATCAGTACACCAGAGAATAACAACTGGACACTTTCTAATATCATCCTTTGTAATTCTGGATATATAATTTGTCTTTCCTGTACCCTTTAGTCTTGGTATCTGTAAAGAAGGCTAATGCCTTATCGCATTTTAAAATCAGGCCCTTTGAACTTCATCTCCCCTAAATTTTCTTAGATCAGCTATATCAGTGATATGTTGCCATACTAATGTTGAATAACAAACAACTGCAAAAATATCCAAGGTTTACCATGATGATCTTGTCCGAGGTTAGGTATCCACTGTGACTATCGTGAGCCACACTTGAGCCAAAACTCCCTTCATCACCCACCCTCCATCAGAACTCTGCTCTGACTAGTAGACACAGTGGTGATTTGGATCTCTAGAAACTACTGAATGTCCAATAATCCCTGAAAGTCTGATTATTTGTCCTTTTCCAAAGCACAGTCACTTTGATAAATGGCCATAGGTGACTTTGGGGGAATTAGAAGAATCTACAATATAATTTTTTGGTTTCTATAGCAGACCAAATAAGGGGGCCTCTACTCTCATTATTTTTTTTAATGTTTTAATGAATGAGGGAGTACATTTTATTTGTATTTATCTATTTATTGGCTGCACTGGGCAGCATGCGGATCTTAGTTCCCTGGCCAGGGACTAACTAATCCATGTCCCTGCAGTGGGAGTGTGAAGCCTTAACCACTGGACCACCAGGGAAGTCCCAAAGGGGTCCTTATTCTTTTTTTTTTTTAATTAATTAATTTGGCTGCATCAGTTCTTAGTTGTGACATGTGGGATCTTAGTTCCCTGACCAGGGATTGAACCCAGGCCTCCTGCACTGGGAGCACAGAGTCTTTGCCATTGGATCACCAGGGAAGTCTTAGGGGCCCTTGTTCTTAATTTAAGGGGTTCTGTGTCCTAGCTAAAGTCTGGGAACTGATTGTAATTGAAATTCCTTTTGATGAAAAGTGGTAAAATAATCCAGTTCCTTTGGTGTTTATTGTACCTCTTCATGTGTCACACTCTTTTGTACCTTGCCTTCTTGGATCTTCTGGGAGTTGAGTCTAGTTATAGGAGAAGTAAAAGTTGGTGGCATTAAGTTCTAAGTAAGATCAGCAATCTCTTGCAATGCAAAGAATCTCATGGGAGGTGATTACAGGCTCTCCAGGCAAAAGGACATTAATCTCCTTAGAGAGAGGGAAGGAAGAACTGCTTCTACTGGCAAAGTAGGCTCAGTGGAGTTTTTGAGTTCAAGTTGTCCAGCCCCGCTGGAATTTACCCATAAGTCCGATCTCAATATTTAGAGTCCCACTTTTTGATAATTATGACTCTAACTTTAACTTGGAAAACTATAATGTAGGGAACTCAATTTGCATTGTAATAATTCAGCCATCTGCAAGAATAGACTTTGGGTGTGATTCCAGAAATCTTGACTCTAAGGCTGAAGGGGATAAAGGTTTCTACTAGTGAAGTTCAGACCTACTCTACAGATTTTGGGTTGGGAATTTAAAGCTCTGAGCTCATTATTTATTTTTCCAACATCTCCACTGCATTTGGAAGAAACCAACCAAATCATTCCCAGTGCCATATTTGGTTATCAATCATGGTTCAGAGAAGCAAAAATCAATATGAACAATCCTGTATCATTATAACAAGGGATTTCTTGCAGAAATTTGACCTTAAGCAATGTGAGAGATCACGTGCAATTATTGCAGTTATGTATAAACATTGTATACATGTTATATATATATGTTTTATATATAAATACATAAACACATATATATTCCAAAGAATAGCAAGGAGAGATAAGAAATACTTCCTAAGTGAACAATGCAAAGAAATAGAGGAAAACAATAGAATGGGAAAGACTAGAGATCTCTTCAAGAAAATGAGAGATACCAAAGATACATTTCATATAAAGATGGCACAATAAAAGACTGAAATGGTATGGACCTCAAGCAGAAGATATCAAGAAGAGGCAGCAAGAATACACAGAAAAATGATACAAAAAAGATCTTAATGACCCAGATAACCATGATGGTGTGATAACTAACCTAGAACTGGACATGTTGGAGTGTGAAGTAAAGTGGGCCTTAGGAAGCATCACTACGAACAAAGCTAGTGGAGGTGATGGAATTCCAGCTGAGCTATTTCAAATCCTAAAAGATGGTGCTATTAAAGCGCTGCACTCAATATGCCAGCAAATTTGGAAAACTCAGCAGAAGCCACAGGACTGGAAAAAGTCAGTTTTCATTCCAATCCCAAAGAAAGGCAATGCCAAAGAATGTCCAAACTACCATACATTTCTGCTCATTTCACATGCTAGCAAAGTAATGCTCAAAATTCTCCAAGCCAGGCTTCAATAGTAATGTGAACTGAGAACTTCCAGATGTTCAAGCTGGATTTAGAAAAGGCAGAGGAACCAGAGATCAAACAGCCAACATCCACTGGATCATAGAAAAAGCAAGATAATTCTAGAAAAACATCTACTTCTGCTTTACTGACTACGCTAAAGCCTTTGGCTGTGTGGATCACAACAAACTGGAAAATTCTTCAAGAGATGGGAATACCAGCCCACCGTACCTGCCTCCTGAGAAACCTGTATGCAGGTCAAGAAGCAACAGTTAGAACTGGACATGGAACAACAGACTGGCTCCAAATTGGTAAAGGAGTATGTCAAGGCAGTATATTGTCACCCTGTTTATTTAATTTATATGCAGAGTACATCATGCGAAATGCTGGGATGGATGAAGCAAAGAAGAACTAAAGAGCCTCTTGGTGAAAGTGAAAGAGGAGAGTGAAAAAGTTGGCTTAAAACTCAACATTCAAAAAACTAAGATCATGGCATCTGATCCCATCACTTCATGGCAAATAGATGGGGAAACAATGGAAACTGTGACAGGCTTTATTTTATTGGGCTCCAAAATCACTGCAGATGGTGACTGCAGCCATGAAATTAAAAGACGCTTGCTCCTTGGAAGAAGAGCAATGACCAACCTAGACAGAATATTAAAAAGCAGAGACATTACTTTGCCAACAAAGGTTCATTTAGTCAAAACTATGGTTTTTCCAGTAGTCATGTATGGATGTGAAAGTTGGACTATAAAGAAAGCTGAGTGTTGAAGAATTGATGCTTTTGAACTGTGGTGTTGGAGAAGACTCTTGAGAGTCCCTTGGATTGCAAGGAGAGCCAACCAGTCAATTCTAAAGGAAATCAGTCCTGAATATTCATTGGAAGAACTGATGCTGAAGCTGAAACTCCAATATTTTGGCCACCTGATGCAAAGAACTGACTCATTTGAAAAGACCCTGATGCTGGGAAAGATTGACGGTGGGAGGATAAGGGGACGACAGAGGATGAGACGGTAGGATGGCATCACAGACTCAATGGACGTAAGTTTGAGTAAGCTCCAGGAGTTGGTGAAGGACAGGGAAGCCTGGTGTGCTGCAGTCCATAAGGTCGCAAAGAGTCAGATACAACTGAGTGATTGAATTGAACTGAAGGAAGCATAAATTGGAATCCAGATTGCAGGGAGAAATATCAATAACCTCAGGTATGCAGATGATACCACTCTTGTGTCAGAAAGCGAAGATGAACTAAAGAGCCTCTTGAAGAAGGTGGAAGAGGAGAGTGAAAACACTGCCTTAAAACTCAACATTCAAAAAACGAAGATTATGGCCTCTGGTCCCATCACTTCGTGACAAATAGATGGGGAAACAAAGGAAACAATGACAGACTTTCTTTTCTTGGGCTCCAAAATAACTGCAGGTGGTAAGTGCAGTGACAAAAAGACGCTTGCTCCTTGGAAGAAGAGTTATGACAAACCTAGGCAGCATATTAAAAAGCAGAGACATTACTTTGCCAACAAAGGTCCATCTAGCCAAAGCTATGGTTTTTCCAGTAGTCATATATGGTATATGGATGTGAGAGCTGGACCATAAAGAAGGTTGAATGCCAAAGAATTGATGCCTCTGAACTATGGTGTTGGAGAAGACTCTTGAGAGTCCCTTGGACTGCAAGGAGATCAACACAGTCAATACTAGAGGAAATCAATCCTGAATATTCATCAGAGGGACTGATGTTGAAGCTGCAGCTCCAATCCTTTGGCCATCTGATGGGAAGAGCTGACTTATTTGAAAAGATCCTGATACTGGGAAAGTTTGAAGGCAGGAGGAGAAGGGGATGACAGAGGACAAAATGGTTGGATGGCATCACTGACTCAATGGACTAGAGTTTGTGCAAGCTCCAGCAGATGGTGAAGGACAGGGAAACCCGGCGTGCTGCAGTCCATTGGGTCACAAAGAATAGAACATGACTGAGCAACTGAACAACAACAACAATACATGTATATATAAGTTTGTAGAATACATAAAAAATATAGAAGATTCACGTACATAGAAAACATATACAAATGCATACATGTATATATAAATATATGCATATACATACACATTACATAGAAAACCTGCGGTTTCTGTCAAAAGAGTAGACTAAGAGAACCTGAAACTCTCCCACTACAAATTCTGAGAAGAGTTTAACAACATATTTAAAAATTCTTTGAAACTTATAGTTCAGCTTGCAAGATAAAAAGGGAAATCCCTAGATCCCAGAAATGAAGAGGAACTGAAAACAAGATCAGCAAGCTTGTAAATGGACCCTGGCTGCCCTCGGTGTGGGGATTATGGGTTCCCATAACCAGGGCCATGGGCTTTGAGGACCACTGTAGGTGAAATAAGGAGCTAGAATTTGCATGATGTGGGGAGTGAATCTGAGATGTCTGCAAAAGTCAGGCCTTCAGAGGCTGAAACTGTACCCTCAGTAAAAGGATAAAGGAAGGAAAAAATCTATACCATGGCCAAAGACTCAAAAAGGAAACTTCTCTGTTTTCATATGGTTCTTGGTGAAAAAAGAGTCTTATCTGAGAAAATGCAGTCACAGACATATGCTTTGCATGGGCTTGATATCCAAATTTTTATTCAAGGTCTGGAAATTTAAAATGTGTAATAAATGACATGAAACAGTGAGAAACTGATAAAGAGTGATATATATAATAACAGCACTAACAAAATGATGAGTATCATAGGGATGGAGTTTGAAGGAGAAATTAAAGTAGACAAAACAATAACATGTAGGGTAGGAGAGAGTTTACTGAATTTTAAAAGTTCTAGTGGTGTTCTTGTCTGGAGAATCCCACAGACAGAGGAGCCTGGCAGGCTGCAGTCCACGGGGTTGCAAGAGTCAGACACGACTTGGCGACTAAACCACCACCAACACCAGTGGTGTTCTCTAATGTGTGAGGAAACTGGATTTCCAACTTAATTTTCTGATTAAATTTAGATTTTTTGATTAGTCTTGTAAAATTTGAGTTATCCTCAAAATACGAAAATAAAAAATATAACTTGAAAACCGAAAGCGAAATAGAAAATAAAAAATATGACAAATCTAACAAAATTTCAGCAAAGCAGCAATGAGAGAGAAAGGGAAATAGAAAGCACAAAATAAAACTCTAGAAAGAGACCCCGCCAAAAGGTCAGTAATCATGATAAACGTAAATGGAGTGAATTCACTGGTGCAAACCAGTGGCTCAGGTTTTTTTTCTTTTTTAAACCCACAATCTTATAGTTTAGATATATGATAGCTTCAAAATACATAAAGTACAATGTCACAAAAAGTTGAAAATAAAATGCTGATAAAAGGGATATCATGAACACACTGAATAAAGAAATCTGGGATAAATACCTTAATATAAAATGAAACACTTTAAAACAAAAAAAAACTACATTATTACAATATATAACAATGTATCACATAATGTAGGGATTATGGATTATAGTGGAACTGTTTAAACAATGGTTTTGATAACACCTCATAATTAGCTTGACCTTAGCAATATGACTGAAAATTCTCAAAGTCCATTTGTGAAGTTTCTCTCTCCTCTAGGCAGAATTGGATGAGCAGTATCTGTATCTGACTTGGTGAAAATCATTTTTCAGGCTTTCAAGGCTGAGCAAAACCTCTCTCTTCACTCCACTTCCAAATGTCTTTGGATTACTTAATAGATGTTCCAATCTACTAATTGGAACATTCTGTTCTTCACAGAAACTTTCCATTTCTCAGCTTTGATCTAATTTGGGTTGATTTCATAATTTTTCTTTAAGTACCATCTTGTTTTCTTATTTCCGAAGAACTGAAGAAGGAAAATGAACTGTATGCACCAAGAGAGGATACATTGACCATAGTACTTTCCTGCCTTAAACACTCCAATAGTTCCCGTTCTTCTGGGCCAAGGTTCAAGCTCCCTGTAATGGCATGATCTGGCTTCTACCTACATCTACAGTCTTGTCTCTTTCCCCTTCTGGCCTAGCACTTAACACTTAGCTATGTTGCACCAATGTTCTGCTTCTTGTTCCACATGCTCTGTGCTGTGTCTTGCCTCTGCCTTGGTTCCAGCTGCCTGGAGGGCAAACCCATCATTCATGATTCACTCAACTGTTGCCTTCTCTACGCAGCCTTTGCTGCCCTCCACATCTCCCATCTGGAACTCACCATCGTCCCTCTGTGCTCCCATAGCCACCTTTACAGACTGAACTTGGCACACAAAATTTGAAATGTTCTATTTACATGTATATGTCTCCCCAGTTGGGCTGATTACTCCAGCACAGACAAGAGCAGGTCATTTTAATCGTCTATCCTGTAATGCTCTTGATGCTAGCCACTGACTATCTCTGACTGTGCTTCTGGGCATCTGGTAGGATTGTACTTCCTGAACTAGCCATACAACTAGTTCTGACCAATGAGTTATATTGAAAGTCATTTGTGTTCAAACTGGGCCACAGAAGGAATTTGCCAGTGGCAGACCCTCTAGACTCTGGCTGTCCCCTTGGCTGACTGGCCAGGGATTTACTGGTCTGCGAACAGTGGACCCAGAGTGAGAATAAAGATGGTGAGCTGATCCACACCTAATCCATGGTGCACATTTAGTATAAGTACAAAATAAATTTCTTATGCTCTAAATCACTATGATGTGGGGCCGTTTGTTACTACAGCATAAGTAAGTCCATCTTGACTGATACATATCCCCAGTACTTGGCCTGGTGCTAGCACCTGTAGGTGTTTTATAATGTTTACTGAAAAAAAGAGAAAACCTACTCCAGGAAAAAATTAAATAAAGGAGTGTTTGTGAAAAGTACCAGACATTTAGAAGGTACTTATTAACTATTAATTGAATCTAAGGAAGATATTTTAAGTTTTCTTTTAAGTACTTTCTTCAACTGTGTGTGCCAATAGGTGTCTGCTGGAATGAAAATTAAATTACTAAGTTAGAAATAGCCATCCAGAAGAAGAGAAATGTTGCTTTACAGCCAAAGATAAAAAGTGATTAGGGAACACATTTCCTAAGCAGCATATTTAGTCTCCCAAATTAAATAGGCATCCTGTTAAGAAAAAGTCAGCATTTGAAATCCTGTCCTAGGTCCCTTATGCTCCTAGAAGGCTGTGTAATTTGTTTTAGAATTATTCACTTAGCTCTTCACTGCCCTTTCCAGATTTTACAGGTTTTCCTAAAGTAAGGAAAGACTTATATACTATCAGCAGTAGGGTGGCAGGAGAAGTGGGTGTGGAAAAGCATGGGAAATATTTATTTTGAATAGTTTTCTTGGCTAGTTTAGTCGTTGTTACCACCTACAGTAGTGGCATGGCAGCTGAAATAGGACCTCTTAATATTGGAACTCCAAGGAAAGTTAATTAATAAACAAGCATCCACTACTGTTTACTGAGTATGTGGTAACGTTCCAAGAATTTACAGAGCACACAAAAGATAAAGCTCTCACAAGAAACTTACAAAGTACCTGGATAAACTTTATGCAAGAAGGTACTTGGAAATGTATGAGGGATTATTATCCATACTTGTTGGGCAAATGGCAACCCACTCCAGTATTCTTGCCTGGAAAATCCCATAGACAGAGGAGCCTGGTGGGTTACAGTTCATGGGATCACAAAGAGTTGGACATGACTGAGCACATAAACTCAAACTTGGGCAAAGACCAGGCGCATGTGTTAGCCT
This sequence comes from Okapia johnstoni, assembly GCA_024291935.2. NCBI lineage: Eukaryota > Metazoa > Chordata > Mammalia > Artiodactyla > Giraffidae > Okapia > Okapia johnstoni. The sequence continues at coordinate 63,380,067 of CM044307.1, read as the reverse complement.
GTGGAAACATGTATTTCCCTTATGTGTAGAAACTGTATTGTCTCTTACAAGACTGTGCTAAAAGGCAGTGGTTGTGTTAACTGGTAAAATTCACACTGCTTTTCTCCTCCAGGAAGAAGAGCTGCCAGGTCCCAGGTGCTGAGAATGGTGCTCCAAACCTCAGAGGGCAAGGTAGAGAATGGGCAGTGAATGGTAGGAGAGAGCTAGTGCTAAGGTTGTAAAGGTGAGAAGGATATAGCGAAAACAAATTAATGCACAGGGGGAAAGAAAATAAGTAAACCAACAACAACAAAAAGGACTCAGCTATAGGCAAGAGTGGAAGCCAGTTAAAGCTCAGTTCAGTTCAGTTGCTCAGTTGTGTCCGACTCTTTGTGACCCCATGAACCACAGCACGCCAGGCCTCCCTGTCCATCAACAACTCCCAGAGTCCACCCAAACCCATGTCCATCGAGTCGGTGATGCCATCCTACCATCTCATCTTCTGTCGTCCCCTTCTCCTCCTGCCCTCAATCTCTCCCAGCATCAGGGTCTTTTCCAATGAGTCAGCTCTTCGCATGAGGTGGCCAAAGTATTGGAGTTTCAGCTTCAACATCAGTCCTTCCAATGA